>OW240921.1:54332604-54388958 GCA_933207985.1 Pelobates cultripes | reverse complement strand
CTTCTCCCCCCCAGATTTTCCTCCAGATTCCTCTCCCCTTCTCCCCCCTTCTCTCCAATCCTTCCCCAGAATCTCCTCCTCTTCTCCATCAGATTCTCCTTTTCCTCTCCCTTTCTCCCAGATTCTCCTCCTCCTCTCCCCCCAGCATCTCCTCCTTTTTCCCCCCAGCATCTCCTCTTTTCTCTCCCAGCACCATCACCTCTTCTCTCCCCGCAGCATCTTCCCCTCACTACCCCAGCATATCCCCCTTCCCCCAGTATATCCCCCATCTTTCCCCACAGCATCTTCCCCTCACTACCCCAGCATATCCCCCTCTCCCTACATGCACATAAATAATGTGTTATTTTTGGTGCCGGTGGGGGTTTGAAGTAAACCCAGGCTCCCTACCTGGTGGATCCGATTCCTTTCCGCTGCTGTGAGGGGGTGTGGGCACGAGGGAACACTGACTTAAGTGCTGTTCTAGCACTGCTCCCTCCGCTGATGCCTCCGGGAAACAGGAAATTACGTCAATCAGGCGGCGGTGCCTGTTTGACGTAATTTCCGGTCTCCCGGCAGCATCAGTGGAGGGAGCAGTGCTGGAACAGCACATAAGTCAGTGCTCCCTTGCAGCCCTCCATCCCTTCCACCCACCAGTGCCACCTTAACAACATTATGGGCCCCCGGGCAAAGGGTTGCACTGGGGCCATGCCTACACACAACTCACAGGAATAAAAATGTAAATTATAGATAAAATTAGGCTTATATTTATTAGTATCTCCAACAAGAGAGTATATGTATAGTCAGGTAAAAAAAGAAGAAAAAAATGGCTATAGAACACTTTTCAAAGTAGCCTCACTCCCTGAATTAATTAGTGCTTGTGCACTCTTCCCTACCACCATCACCGCTTTTAGCTGTGCTGTAACACCACCACCAGTCACCATACACATCTTTAAGCAAGTCAATACAATCCTATACAGAGCCCTTATTACTATGTCACATTGTATTGTCTCTTCACTCTCAGGACAGCTATATGTAATATGTCCTTGCATGTGGCAGTTGAAGCAGTTTTTCTCAGTCTGGTCTCGTAGCCAAAATGGGACTTTTAGGTACGTTCTACCATCATAGGTATATTGTCCCAGACTTTGTCCTTGCTTTCCAGTTTCCCCGCTTATCTGGTTGCTAGCGGATCTAGGCTGAGGATCAGTACTGTGTGGCTCCTTTGTAGCAAAGTTCCTCTGAATCATCACCTGCTTCCACATCCACAGCAGCTTCTCTCTGCCAAACTGTCCAACAGCTGGTTGCCATTTTTGGGTAGCCTCTGCTACTAAACAGTGCACAGTATTTTTTAGTTCAACTGGGGTGCTTTGCTTCTCTCTATTGAGCTCAGCTCCTTCACTGTGGTCTTCTCTGACTCCCCAAGTCAGTCTGCTTTTCATGCCTTTAACTTGTTCACTTGGGTGAACATAAGTGGCTTCTGCTTCACTTTTTATTACACAAACCGGCTTGACACTGCTGGCCTCAGCCACAGTCCTTTTTTCTCCTTTTGTTGCCTCGGGAAGATTTATCAGCACCTTTCTGTTTTCTAATGTCTTTCCAGCATTCTCTTGAAACATGTAAGATTCAGCTTCTGAGCGTGAAAATATTTTTGTTTCTGACTCTTTTTCCAAGACCTCTTCATCTGTGGTGATGCCACTCCGAGCAAGTTTGAGGCTTTCATGGGAAGCTGCAATGTTTTGATTTTCAATAAAACACTTGTCAACTTCAGTAATCAGTTTGTCTCGATCTCCCTTCTGACTCTTCTGCTCTTTCTTACTCTGGCACATGTCATCAGTGTCACCGTCACTGCCTCTTGGCAATTCCGCTTTTTCCTTTAGCTTTGCTAGACTCTTTACTAACTTTTCTTCTTTTGCTTTTTGGTCCTTGGATGATCCAACGGCCATTTCACCATCTTCCATTTTATCACTTCTTTCAGACTCAATTTCATCCTTCTTGCCTTTTAATTCCTGTTCTTTCTCTCCTGCGTGTTTCTCAACAGCACGCTTTGCTGCCTCCATGCTTTTCAGCTTGCTGAAGACTTCTTCTACTGCCTCTGTCATCCCATGCAGGATGTCAGTAGCTTGGTTACAGGGTCCCTTGTCCCACGCTCCCTGCAGGGGGCAATCTGCAAAACCTCAGTAAGGGCAGCTCTATGCTCCTGCTGAGCGTCCCTCAGGTTCTTAACCTGTGCAGCCAGGAAACTGTTTGTGCCTTGTTGTTTAGCGGTTGCCTGTACCACAGCTCTCAGCAGGTCCTCCATTATAGCACCAAGCGGGTAACAGTCTTAAAGGTGCAGTGCTACTTATTTGATTAGCAGGTCTGCCAAAATAAAAGTCCTCAAGCAGACTACCAGATGACTGGCACACCCACAGACCCTCACTGTGCTACTTTGTCTGCATTCTCCACCATATTGTGATCCTTGTCAGCAGGTAGCACAGTCCTCTAGGGCAAAAACATGCACAGTCTTTTAATGCAACTTCATTCCAGGCACTTTATTTGTAAGTTTACATATGAGGCAGCAGCAAATGAAAACATAAATATAACAGGTTTCCCTTTAAACAAAAACCTAGCTCGTCTGAGCACTGAATCACTTTGAATATCCCTCTCTATCAGGGTTAAACTAACAAAAACATATTGCACCAACCTTATTAGATAGCAACACTCTGCTAGATAGCCTATTGCTTTTCTTTCTCCACTCTCAGTGCTCCAAGCCAGCCTTGCCCTGACTGCTTTCCTTTCTGCACTCCCAGTGCTCCAAGCCAGCCTTGCCCTGACTGCTTTCCTTTCTGCACTCCCGGTGCTCCAAGCCAGCCTTGACTTCTTCCTCCTGCACTCCCAGTGCTCCAAGCCAGCCTTGACGGCTTCCTTTCTGCACTCCTTGACTCTCTATCTGGAGAGAACAGACTCTCTCCTACCTGCTTCCTGGGAGGAAGCCAGCAATTCCCCCCCCTTTACCTCCCTAGCAGGGAGGGGTTTATTCCCACTGCAACAGCTGATTAACTGCAGCTGAGCAGTGGGTTGGAGACGGTCCAAAAAACCCTGGCCTGGATCTATGTCTCCCCAGAAAACCACTAAACTGTGGAGTGGAGCATTGGCCCACCCTTCTCTCCAAATGCTCCACCCCAGGGGCCCATAACTAAACAAAGCTTTGTGTTGTGCAACACACAAACTACACGTACTTCCCCTGGGGTTAAAAGACCTATCTGCCTTCACTTTATCACAATACATAAACAATAAAATTATAAAATCATTCAAAGTCCTGTCCTTTAAGAAAGTCCTCGAGATGCATTTTGCCGCACAAATGGGCTTTTTCAAACGAAGTGATCCTCTCTCTACCACCATTCTTCTTTTAAATCCTGGTTGTCTTCCTGATTCGCCTCCTCGATGTTGTAAACCAATCCGGTATCAGTGAGTCGTGGGTGTTTTCTTTCCCAGCTGTTCATATTCTTCTTATTGGTTTACCCGGAAATGACGTTGCATCCGTCGTCACTTCCGGTTCAAATTCCGCCATCTTTATGACTGGCACACAATGTGTTATTGCCAGTAACCTTGTCCATATAGAGAAGCTCTCATAAATAGAGAGCCATACACACGTAATATACATGGAAAAGAATGAAAAAGTGTATATCAGGATACATCTCAAATTCGAATAAATTATTTTATCAACCATGTCAGTCTATTTATTCCATTATGTTTCAAGTCAATATCGTTCAAAAGTGACACAATATCAGAATAACACACATTGAAATACATGTCTTCCCATATAGGCTACAATATAGTGAAAAATATATATATTGAAAAGCTTCTAAACGTCATACAGCACAATCATATAAAAGGGGAAATTCATACTTGGAACATCAAAAAAAAAAAGGGGGGGGGACTAAATAATTGAAAAATATATAAAAAATAAAATATATATTATTATATATTTATAAAACTAATGATCAAGGACTAATTGATGATAGTGAAAATATGCATTATAAAAAATGGCACAATTCAAAATCAGCATTGAGTCCAAAGGGAATAAGGGAATTGAGGTTAAAAACCGACCTCATTTCAGCCTTCCCCATTAGCCAGGAGCGCTGTCCGGACAGAGCGGGCAGAAATTGGCTGCGTGAGCGGGTGATGTACATATGGCACAAGCTGGTGTCCTAAGCCCTGCGAAATGTCTGAGGAACAGTTCATTGTCCAGTTGGCTCCAATCCATCTGGATGCCGTACTGAGACAACGTGGCAGACACTTTTGATGAAAAAGACTTGTGGTAGTCGTAAAAAGTATAACCACCATACTTATTACCAAGGTCCACCAGCTTATGCATATATAGATCGAGTTCCTCCCTCCTATGGGGATGAGCCGTGCATAGAATATCTCTAAAGATACCGAAGGCCAGAACAAAATCAGGAATGGCGAGTTTCTTACTGAGTCTGGGGTCTCTGGCTTTTAAAACCACCGAGATGTCCACGTAGTCGTAAGACCGGTTTTCCACGATATCCTGGGAGGCAATGAGCAGTGAGACTAAGTTAACGTCCTTGCCTTCCAGGATGTCCTTTTTAAGATTGGCCGGAACCATGTGGGCAGGATTAATAACGTGTGCGGCTGCCTTGGTGGATATGGAATTACCTGTTATTGCTGTGGGTATGGCCGGGATTATTTCTGAGAGAGAGCAAGGAGGCTGTGCTGGGAAGCTACGGGCTTCCAGTCTCTCCAGCCTGTCGTTTACCTTCCCCATAGAAGAGATTAGGGAGGCAACCATAGCATGGAGAGTAGGATCTTGAGAGCTGCTTGTACCTTCTCCTGCATCTGTATTAACGGTATTGGTTCTTAGCAATTTGAACAGTTCTGCTTTCCTGGCAGTAGCGTAATTCTACAGTGATGCGGGGGATAGTCCATGATCTGATGGACGAGGGACTTCCCGTGTCGCCCTTGCGGGTCGGAGTAAGTGACCTAGCAGGGGTGCTAGGGATTGACATATCCTCACCATCGTCAGGGAGTAGGGACATACTGAAAATATATAATAGACATGTTTGTAACCAGGGTTGGGAATTAACAGGTGGCTAGCTAGTGCCAGATGGCGAAAGATTATTCTAGGTTTGTGGCAGGTGAGGCCCTACTAGGGCCAAGTGGCTAGAGAGGCTCTATCTATGAGTTGGCGCGAGGGGCGTGGTAACCTATACTGGTGATGGGACGTTGGCCTCTCCATGCGTAGGAGGGGAGGGGTATTTGGCGGTGACTGGTGTCGCCCTCTCTATATAATTTGCTAACTATGATTTGGCCCGAGGGGCGTATCGTACCTCGAAGTGGAGGATGTGAGTTGGCCTCGCAGACTGCTAGGACTAAGGGGCAGGGAAAATAACTAATCGACCGTGTTGAAAATAATGTGAAACTAACATACCTGCAGAAAAAGTGAGCCCTGGCTTCTGTATAAAAGATATCAGCGCTCTCTTGAGTAGCAGGGTGGGGGGGGGGTTAGCTCAGATGACTCGTCCGGGGGTAATCGGGGTTCCTGGGGGTATGAGAATTCAGATAATGTACTCTTGTAGGACATATAAGATTGTATAACTGAAAGTAGTAAGTGCTTTCGGGGATGACTCCAGGGAGTACTGTCCCCACAACCGACAAAATGCCCCCAGTAGCCAATGTACTTTAACATTTAACCAGGGTTATTATATCTTAAGACTCTAATGTTTACTAATATTAATGCAGATATCACATAACATATCTAATCAGCCGTAAGTAAAACATATACTATATAACTACCATGTTTGTCAAGCATATCATACAATATATATATATATATATATATATATATATATATATATATATATATATATATATATATATATATATATATATATATATATATATATATATATGTTTAACCAGAGTTCTACTAGCAGTAATTGTATACATAACAACACAGTATTGAAAATAAAAGCATTTGAATTGAGATGTGTATATATTGTATTCTTAAGGCTGAAAATGGCTGAACTAGGGGTCAGCCAGCCACAGAATCTTACCATGCCCCCCTTAAGTTATGCCAGCCAGGTAGACTGGGTTTTACACAGATGAGCCAGCTACTTCCCCCTTTCCCTTTGTGTTGCAGGCGGGAACAGGGACCCCTTACCATATAAGGGTCTGTGAGGCCTGTTCCCGCCCGTGCAGTATATTTTGACCCCCCCACACCCCAATTAACCTACCCACTTATGCCTGTGCATAGCTGGCGGCCGGGAACAGGGACTCCTAATGGTAATGGAGTCTCTGTACCTGTACCCGGGCCAGCCGTGCTATTTACCCAGTAGGAAATGCCATTGCTTACCGCCCCAATGAGCTGGTGGGGAGAGAGGCCGGTCAGATTGGTTGCCAGTGATGCCGGGTTGCCAGAGCAGGTCAGGCCGGGCTGGAGAGCCGGTCCGGTACTGGGGCCGGTAGTGCCGGGCTGAAGTGCCGGTCGGGCCGGGCTGGAGAGCTGGTCGGGCTGGAGAGCCATTCAGTTTATTACAAGGAGGGAGCTACCGGTGCGCAGCTCACTCCTTGTAATATGTAAAGATAGAAGCGGCAGGGACCAGTGCCCCCCCGCCACTTCCTAAGCCCCCATGTTCTCCCGCACTCTATGGTGGTCAATATGACCCCCATAATAGCATAAGGGACATTAAAATCTCCCAAATGCCCTACTCGCTAAACCGCGAGTAGGGGCATGTCTATTAAACAGTGAGCAGCCTATGGCTTCTCACTGTTAAAAAACCCCAAAAAAACTACTATCCACCCCCCTTGGCTTGAAATCTAACCAATCAGAGTGGTCTGTGTCATTTTACACAGCATGGGAAAGTTCTTTGGAATTTTCCCACACTGTGTAAAATGACAAAGAGCACTCTGATTGGCTTAAACCAACCAATTAGAGTGTTCTTAGCGTAATTGCAGGGCGGGGCAAGGCTTTATAAGTTATTTTTTGCGCTCCGGTTTTTTATTTTATTTTAAGTTCGACGGGTATGATGGTTTTTTATTTGGCCTTTTTTGGGATTGAAAAATGAAGATTTTAGAAAAAAGACGTCAAATGGTAAGTTTAATTTTTCTTTACAGGTTAGTTATTTTATGCCTTCCTTACTATTTTTAGGGTGAGAGGGGTAGGTAGGGGATAACTTTATTTGGGTGTGGGGGGGTGACTAGGGGCTTGGGGACCCCTAGTCACCTTGATTGGGGGGAATTTTCATTTAGGGCCCCCACCTGCCGCTTAGAGATGCAATATCGGGGGCCGGGGGGGAGGACAGTAGGTCCCCCCCTTATTGTTATTTAAGGCGGTCAGTAGGTTCCCCCCTTATTCTTATTTAGGGCCCCCACCCATCGCTCAGGGGTTGGGGGGAGGACAGTAGGTCCCCCCTACATTCTTATTTAGGGCCCCCACCCACCGCTCAGTAGGGCCCCTACCTGCCGCGCAGGGTTGGGGGCCAGGGGGGAGGACAGAAGGTTCCCCCATTATTGTTAATTAGGGCCCCCACCCGCCCGTGCAGGTGTGGGCGCCAGGGGGAGGACAACAGGCTCCCCCCCACATTCTCATTTAGGGCCCCCACACACAGCTCAGGGGTGGGAGTCTGGGACTCTAGGTCTCCCCTTTAGTTTAATGTTTTTTTTTTTTTATTTGAACAGTGAGCAGCCACTGGTTGCTCACTGTTTACTAGACATGCCCCTACTCGTGGTATTGCGAGTAGGGGCATGATTTACTAATACTAATCTTTACTTAGTATTAGTAAATGTGGCTGAAAGACCAATTTAGGTCTTTAAGCCTTTTGGTAGATAGCTCCCTAATACAGTGGGAATTAGTGAGTTATCTACTAAGCGGCTGCAAGATGCAGCCGCCGCAATGAATAGGATCAGAGTTTCATTCATTCTAATGAAATTCCGATCCGAACAAAGTCCCGAATTGCGTCCTGACACGAATGGAGAAACTGTTCTCATTCTGTTAGGACGCAATTTGGCAGTTTTGCCGGCGTTCTGTCTAAGTGACAGGATTGTCTTATGATTTTGTAACGGAACTCCACGTACGCCGACCGAGTACCTTCCATTGATGGACGCTTCCTAGCCTGCGCCGAGGACCAATAGCATCGGACTGGACACCACAACCACTGCAGACTCCACAACCGCCGCAGCTTAACTGGAGTCTCGCCGTCTTCTGTCCACCCTGGATCGGCTTCTGTCCTCCAGGACCATGTGGGGAAGACCTCTCCTCCAGGAAAACGTATCAGGAACAAGCTCTTAAAAGAGCTAAGTGATTAAAGCTCAAGGGAGTATGCAGAGCATATCAATCCCCTGTGTGATTATAGCAGTTCCCTCCAATAACGAGACAAGGCTATGTTTTGAAGGGTAAAGAACAACGGACTAAAACTTTATTTTACTTGGGACTAGCCCATATGGTCATTACTTTAATATTGCTGTGAAAACTCAATAAAATTACACACAGTCAATTCATAGCAGGCAACATACAGGGACTTATTATAACACAATGGCATATTTTAAAGGGGTGGGGGAGACAATAATTAACAGAAAATATCTCACGTGCCTGCAGAAATAGCAATATGCAAATCTACCCTAATATGTCTTGCTATTCAGGTAGTGCATAGTGTCCCTTATGCTATTATGGGGGTAATATTGCTACCAACAGAGGGCACTAGACAAGCTCCATAGCCAAATCCACCTAGTTGGTAGCAAACCTCAGCAGTACAGGAGAGCAGGCAATACATTTCCCAGTACACAAACACACTATAAACAATTGCATTACACACACCCTGCACCTATAATGGGTACAGGGTGACTAAAACATAAGAGAAATAAAGCAACCTACATAAATAGTCTGTCTGAAGGTAGAATATGGGCTTTAAAGACAAATACATCAGAGTCATAGCCACATGGTATGAGACTGGCCAACAGGCTTCTCCATAACCCAGGGAAGCAGGGCAAACTGTCACACGAAAAAAACTTTACAAAAGGCAGTTTGTAACAGATTTAAAGAAAACTAGAGCAGACAGGAAGAAATGAAGAACAGGTCCTGACAGAGGGAGAGAAAAGGAATCGAAAGGTAAGTTCTGCCGCTTAAGTCATTGATGTGGAGACCTACATTTTTTAATAATGTGGTGTTTGTGGAGAGCCAATTTGCAGGCAAATAATTGTAGATCTTTAGTTCACATGAGTTGCAGGGTGGTGTTGGTGAAAATGATTAGCCTTTCATAAAGGTTTGTGTCCGTATATTTGAGAGGGCGAAAGATGATAGATTAACAACCTGCAGGTCTTTTTTGTTTAACGGTGGCCCCTGTTTCTTTGTGATTGTCTGGTTCTGGAGCCTTGAAACTCGTCTACTTGTCTCAGACCTAAAATATCTACCCCTTTCTTTAATATACTTCTTTGGGTAGAAGTGGTACTTTCGCCGATGGGCGGCAGCCGGGGCATTCGTACCCTGAAAGGAGATGCTTCCCTTATCTGGGTTTCACACCGGGACCTCGTGAGCAGAGTCTAGTCGAGAGAGTAGCCATGGTGCGGGGTCCCTGAGATTGGTTGTGGACCCTTTTGGGGCACTGGCTGGGTTGCCGGGCTTTCCTGTGCCTGGGAGACAAGGGGACGGTCGCTTTTTCCCGTGCCTGGACTCCCAGGCACAGAAGCTCCTGGGAAGAAGACCCCCTGGCGTCTGGTGTGGGAAACCCTGTGTTTTAGTGGCGAGCTTTGGGGACAAAGGGAACAGAAGCTAGGGCCCCTGGGAGGGGGAGGATCCTGGAATGTGACCCTGTACGGTTGTGTGGGAGACCTCTGCAGGGGGAAATGCATAAAAGCCACGTGTGGCCAATGAAATTGGGTTGTACCTCCAGACCTGTCGTCCAGTTACTGGGAGGAAATGGGTCTCTTAATACACTAGGTGGTTCCTAATCGGCTGAAGGAAGAGAATTAGCGGAGGTAACCGGTCGGGTTAACAGTGATCCGCTACAACTGATGGCAAGCGGCGGGATCATACTTCCCAGCCGAACAGACCCATGGACTACACAACGTTAAAGAGGCACACACTACAGGATTTGCTGAAAGCCAGAGGGCTGATCTGATTGTCGACCTAATGGAGGACGATCACCTAAGAGGTGAGGCAGCTGTACCGCAGCCGGAGGGTGAGAAGGATGCCCTCGACAAAGGAATGGCCCGATGCCTGGCCAACCATGGAGAAACCCCCTTGGCAGAAATCATGGCCAGGACCTTTTCAGAGACTCAAGCCTATGTCTTGGCTCAGAAGAATGGAGCGAACCACACACAACCCAATGAACGACGGGCGGGAGAGAGGTCCCCAGGGAGTCCGTTAACCCCTGCACGAAAACACAAATTGCCCTTCGACGCCTTCAAGGATTTAAAGGAATCAGAGGAGGGCATTGACGACTTTCTGCAGGACTTCAAATGCCAGTGCCTCCTACAAGAAGTTGCCCCCACAGACTGGGTCCCTATCTTGGCCAGGAGTTTAGCAGGCAAGGAGGCAGATGCCTACTGGGCCGTACCCAAGGACAAGCTCAAGGATTACTATTTTGTAAAACAGGTCCTGCTAGCCAGGTATGCTGTAACCCCGGAAGAATATCGCAGGAAGTTCAGGAAGATGAAGAAAGGTGAGAAGGATGCCCATGCGGAGTGGGCTTGTCGCATCACCCAAACTACCCAGAACTCGCAGCAGGCAAAGTCTCCCAAAGAGATACTCCAGCTGTTTACTAGCTAGCGCACTTTTACAATGGGCTTCCTAGCGAGGTGCAGGAATGGGTGAGAGACAGGCAGCCCAAGACCTTAACCAAAGCAGACCAGTGGGCCGACAAGTATGCCAATACCCAATGGCCCCAACACCCTGCTATCTCTCACAGCCCCATATGACACCTTCCACAGTCTAACCCCACTGCAACAGCCCCGCTCTGAGGTCCCCGACTGACACCACCACAATGGGCACAGACTGGGGCCAGACCAGCAATGCTATCAGTGCTGCCAGCCCGGTCATGTGAAGCAGAATAGCCCCCAGTCCAGACGCCGACCCCAGTGGGTGAGCCAGTGTCCCCCCCCCACCCCGCAAGCTGACTCAGATCCTTTTAGAGGCATGTTACTAAGAGGCTGTTACTAAGCAGCCCCTACAGACACCCATATCACCAACGAAGAAGCCTGGCCCTACCTGCATGAGGTAAACCCCATCCAAGCCACTACCAACAACCGGGGCCACTGTACAGGGGCTATGAGACACCGGGGCCGCCCTGACTCTAATTCAACCCCCAGCTCGTTACAGAGGAGGAGAAGACTGGGGGAACAGTCTCCATCCACTGCCTACCCACTGTCCACGTTCACCTCTACTGGGGAGCTGGAGACCAGAGAGTGAAAATCGGGCTCATGGACCAGCTACCAGCTGACATGCTACTCGGCAATGACCTGGACCACTGTGCCTCCATCTACATCCTGTTCCAAATTATTATGCAAATTCTATTTAAGTGTCACAAAGATTAAATATTTAGTTTTTCAGTTTAACTCATAGATGGCATTGTGTCTCAGGGCTCTTTTGATCACTGAAAACAATCTCGGACACCTGTGATAATTAGATTGCCAGGTGAGCCCAATTTAAGGAAAAACTACTAAAGGAGGGTGTTCCACATAATTAGGCAGAGCACCATTTTCATGCAATATGGGGAAGAAAAAGGATCTCTCTGCTGCCGGAAAGAGTAAAATAGTTCAATGCCTTGGACGAGGTATGAAAACATTAGATATTTCATGAAAACTTAAGCGTTATCATTGCACTATTACGAGCTTTGTGGCTGATTCAGAGCACAGACGGGTCCGTGCAGATAAAGGCACATTGAGGAAGATTTCTGCCAGATCCATTCATAAGATCAAGAGAGCAGCTGATAAAATACCATTACATAGCAGCAAACAGATATTTGAAGCTGCTGGTGTCCTCCAGAGTCTTGCAACTGTGCATAAACCTTCTATTCGGCCACCACTAACCAATGCTCACAAGCAGAAATGGCTGTATTGGGCAGAAAAATACATGAAGACTAATTTTCAAACAGTCCTGTTCACTGATGAGTGCCGTGCAACCCTGGATGGTCCAGATGGATGGAGTAGTGGATGGTTGGTGGACGGCCACCCTGTTCCAACAAGGCTGCGACATCAGCAAGGTGGTGGTGATGGAGTCATATTTTGGGCCGGAATCATGGGAAGAAAGCTGGTTGGCCCCTTTAGGGACCTCAAAAGGTGTAAAGATGACCTCTGCAAAGTATGTGGAGTTTCTGAATGACCACTTTCTTCTCTGGTACAGAAGGAAGAACTATGCTTTCCGTAATAAAATCATCTTCATGCATGACAATGCTCCATCTCATGCTGCAATGGCTACTATGGGGATAGGGCATCAATGGCTGCTATGGGACGTAGGGCATCAATGGCTGCTATGGGGATAAAAGGAGAGAAAGTCATGGTGTGGCCTTCATCCTCCCCTGACCTCAATCCTATTGAGAACCTTTGGAGCATTCTCAAGCAAAAGATCTATGAGGGTGGGAGGCAGTTTACATCCAAAAGGCAGCTCTGGGAGGCTATTCTGACATCTTGCAAACAAATTCAAGCAGAAACTGTCCAAAAACTCACACGTTCAATGGATGCAAGGCTTGTGAAGCTGCTATCAAATAAGGGGTCCTATGTTAAACTGTAACGCGACCTGTTAAAATGTTTAAAAAGTTAAAATGTTGTTAGAAGTTTGATTGAAATAGCTTTTGATTTCAGTAAATATGCTGCAAACACAACAAATGACAATTTTCAGTTTTTAGAACCTATAAAGTGTTTTGAAACTTACTATGCGTAATAATTTGGAACAGTGCATTATATGTTTTTTATGTTAAAAAAAAATACTGTTATCATTAGGAGGTTTGTTCAATAAAATTTGAACTATTGTACTCTTAATAGTTGATAACATGAGAATTATGCTGACTATTATTTATCACACTACATAATTGATGTAAAGTGAAGGCAGATAGGCCTTTTAACCCCAGGGGAAGTACGTGTAGTTTGTGTATTGCACAACACAAAGCTTTGTTTAGTTATGGGCCCCTGGGGTGGAGAATTTGGAGAGAAGGGTGGGCCAATGCTCCACTCCACAGTTTAGTGGTTTTCTGGGAAGACATAGATCCAGGCCACGGTTTTTTGGACCGTCTCCAACCCACTGCTCAGCTGCAGTTAATGAGCTATTGCAGTGGGAATAAACCCCTCCCTGCTAGGCAGGTAAAGGAGAGGGATTGCTGGCTTCCTCCCAGGAAGCAGGTAGGACAGAGGCTGTTCTCTCCATATATAGAGTCAAGGAGACTAGGCACTGGGAGTGCAGAAAGGAAGCAGCCAAGGCTGGCTTGGAGCACTGGGAGTGCAGAAAGGAAAGCAGTCAGGGAAAGGCTGGCTTGGAGCACTGGGAGTGCAGAAAGGAAAGCAACAGGCTAGCTAGCAGAGTCTTGCTATCTAATAAGGTTGGTGCAATATTGTTTTGTTTAGTTTAACCCTGAGAGATAGGGAACCTAATGTCAGTTAGTGCTCAGACGAGCTAGGTTTTTGTCTATAGGGTTTTCTGTTACATTTATGTTTTCATCTACTGCTGTATCCTGTGTGGATTTACAAATAAAGTGCCTGGAGTATATGCAATTACAAGGACTGTGCATGTTTTTGCCCTAGAGGACCGTGCTACCTGCTGACAAGGATCACAGTTGGTAAATGAGAAAAATATCATTTGCATAATAATTTGGAACAGGGTGTATAGGAAGTTTGTCCCCAACTACAGTGCCCTAGCAAAGCCCCTCACCGAATTGACCCAAAAGACCCAGCCCAGACAGGTAGACTGGACCCCAGATTGTGAGAAGGCATTTCAAGCTCTTTAGAACGCCCTGATAAATGCCCCTGTCCTGGCTGCTCCTAATCAGAAAAACTTTCTCGTCCACACAGATGCCTCCATGTTTGGATTAGGAGCGGTGCTGAGCCAGGTCGGGGATGATGGCGGAGAACATCCCTTGGCTTACATCAGCCAGAAGCTATTACCCTGGGAGGTGAGCTACACCGCCATCGAAAAGGAGTGCCTGGTGGTGATGTGGGTGCTAAAAAAACTGCAGCCCTAGCTCTATGGACAGCAATTCACACTGCTCATGATTCACAACCGGTTGGTATGGCTTAACCGGGTCTCTGGGGACAATGCCAGTCTGTTACAGTGGAGCCTGGCCCTACAACCATACAACTTTAACATTAATTACAGGCCCGGTAAGCAAAATGCAAATAACGATGGGTTGTAAAGACAGACAGCCCTTGAAAATGGGCTCAGACTGTGTATGCCGGCTTGTGGTTAAGGGGGAGTTGTGTGGCGGTACTGCTGCCTGTTCGTCGATTTCCCTTTTTATATTATGTGTGTTTCCCTTTTCCGTTTGCTACCACGTAGGGAATTCATTTGCCTCCCGAATGGGTACCACCCCGATACCTCATTTTAGAATGCTAGGTTAGAACGTTCTCACCTCATAAGATACATGTCAAACTGCAAGGGAAACAATTGTTGAGCGCTCCCCTGGGTGGCTCTCATTTCGTTAGACGAACGCCATCCAGGGGGAGCGTTCGTGTGTTGTTTCCCCAGCTTGTTCGTTCCCAGAACGAGGACCTCCCCAGTGCCCCATTAAAATGTTCACACCACTTAATCAGAATGTTCACACTTGCAACATTGGTGTGAAACCGCAAGGGAAGTAATGAGTGCTCCCCTCGGTGGCCGCCATTCGTGCCGACGGGCAGCAGCCAGGGGGAGCATTCGTACCCCGAAAGGAGACGCTACCTTGTCTGGGTTTCACACCGGGACCTCGTGAATGGAGGCTAGTCAAGAGAGGAGTCACTGAAACACCTTGTGCATATTCTTTTACTTGTTTTTATAAGATATTAATCAATAAATGTTTAGACTTGCTTACCAATTTTGGAGTTCCTGATTCAAGCATTACCTCATTTTTGAGACTTCTACCTCTGGAGGAATGTATCCTGTGTCCTTGAGGAGACATACAGGTCCTATAAGTTCAGAGCCAACTTTTAATGGTTCTGATTTCTAGCACTTATTTATATGGTATGTATACAGATTACACTATGTTATGTTCTGATTTTATTCTATATAGGATATCTTAATTATCTTCTCAGAAAATATATTAACTATAAGAGGTAAATTCAATTTCTGTGTGCTTATCACATTTCTGTTTTTAGATTGTATGACGTTTTAAGTATATCTGGAAACAATACACTTTGGGTGTTTTAGCTGCACCAGTTTTGTTTCTCTAAAGTGCCACTTATTCCTTCTGGTTTGGATTGTAAAATTTGCCATCTTAGGTTGTGTTGGCTGTTGCGGTCTTTCAAACGACCACCTGATATTAGGCATATTGGGCAGGTTATTTCCTTATGTTTTCACTACATCTCTCTGGGGGAGATAAGGGCCAGGAATAATCTGGTTTTCAGGTCTTGTTGCTGCAAAATCGTAGCAATGTGGTGAATATATTAGTGTGTTCAGCTGGAGCTCCACAATAGCATGTCTTGTTAGCTGCTAAACCCCCATCCCATTTTTATTTATTTTATTAAATTCTTTAGTTTTGCAGTGCTTATATTAAACAGCTAAGGACAAATTGGCTGCAGTGTGTTACAGAGCATAGTGAGGTTTAAGCTGCAAGCTATTCACGTGCAGCTGCTGTTTTCTTCTAAAGTCCATTTTTAATGGGGCTGTGAGTGTCTCTGTGCTTGTGTAATTGGTCTCCTTAGACCCCGGCCCGGTGACCCAGTAATTCAGCCCGTCACAAGAGAAGTGGGGATCCTCCGGTCTCCACAGATATCTCAGGTGCTCTGTGTATGATAGATCTGCACTTGTTAGGCTTGATGTATGGGCTGGTGCTGCGTTTGTCCTGTTTGTATGCGGTGTAGATCACTTAGCTGTTTCGTGCTGCTGTCAGGGTTTGTCGCTCGCCTCCTGCACCCAGTCCCAACCGGGGAGCTTCCTTTGCGGTTGGGAATGCAGTGACTCACATGGTCTTTCCCTCCACCAGCGCCAAATCCGTTGAGTATCTTGCTTTGGGGCCTCAGTCAGGACGGTTGGCGTGGCAGTAGCTTATAAGGGCTCTGTAGTGCAGGAGTGGATAGGTAGGTGCTGTGCGCCGCCGCCATCTTGCGAGGTATTCCTCAGATGTTCCGTGCCCCCCTGTCTCCTCACCTCTCAAGCTCCCCTCAGTGGGGACCAGGATAACCCCCCAGCCCAATGGGGGAAGAAACAGGGCCGGCAAGCTGCTCTGGCAGTCGGCTTGTGATAGCCAGGAAGGGAGACCCAGCAGCGGCCGTCCACCTCGCTTCCCTTTCGAGTATGCCGCAGCCCTCGAAGCCTTGTGTTCCCTCCATGGGGTCCAAAACCCACAATCTCGGGGTCCGCAGCCTCCGGTTAGCATAGTGGTCCGGCCCCGCCTCCCTTTGTAAACTCATTAGCTCCTTTGGCATCCAATATCATTTCTATGCAGATGACACGCAAATCTACCTGTCCTCTCCTGATCTCTCCCCATCCCTCTTGACTAGTGTCTCTGACTGCCTTTCTGCTGTTTCCAACTGGATGGCTGCCCACTTCCTTAAACTAAACTTGACCAAAACAGAAATTCTGGTCTTTCCTCCCTCAAGTGTTGTTACTCCTGTGTCTGTCTCCCTCCAAGTCAACGGTGCTGCCATCAGCTCCACCACGAATGCTCGCTGCCTAGGTGTTCTCTTTGACTCCGACCTCTCCTTCAAACCTCATGTTCAATCTATCGCCAAATCCTGTTTCCATCACAAAAACATTGCGTGCATCCACCCCTGCTTAACACCAGATGCGACTAAGGTGTTGGTCCATTCCACTGTCCTTTCTCGCCTTGACTACTGTAATCCGTTTCTCGGTGGTCTTACGTGCTCCCAACTTGCACCATTACAGTCCATAATGAATGCGGCAGCGAGGCTCATCTTCCTATCCACCCGCACCTTCCATGCCTCACCCTTCTGTCAGTCCTTACATTGGCTTCCTATAAAATATAGAGCTCAATTAAAAATTCTGGTTCTTGCTTTTAAATCTCTACACAATGCTGCTCCCACCTATATATCCTCCCTTATACACAAGTATGTCCCATCTAGGCCCTTACGATCTGCTGAAGACTTACGTCTATCTTCTGTCCGTACTCCCACCTCTGATGCTCGCCTTCAAGATTTCTCGAGGGCTGCACCGTTCTTGTGGAACTCGCTTCCCTCCTCCGTTAGATGTTCACCCAGTCTCCACTCCTTCAAAAAATCGTTAAAAACCCACTTCTTCATAAAAGCGTATCAATTAAACTGTTAATAGCTCCTGACTAGTGATGACCAAATTTTCGGTTCAATGGCGACTGAACTTCCGAAATGTTCGCGAACCGGGCTTAACCCCCATAGACTTCAATGGGCAGGCGAATTTTAAAACACACAGGGACTCTTTCTGGCCACAATAGTGATGGAAAAGTTGTTTCAAGGGGACTAACACCTGGACTGTGGCATGCCGGAGGGGGATCCATGGCAAAACTCCCATGGAAAATTACACAGTTGATGCAGAGTCTGGTCTTAATCCATAAAGGGCATAAATCACCTAACATTCCTAAATCACAATGGATATGGATTGACACCTGCCATATGACATATTGACACCTTGACATATGGATTGACACCTGTCCTCAGAGACCCTGATACACACTGACACAGAGCAGAATAGAGACTGTTCCCCCTACATATTGCACCTATTCTGTGGAACTCCCTTCCCTCCTCAATCAGACTTTCACCCAGCCTCCATTCCTTCAAAAAATCTTTGAAAACTCACTTCTTCATTAAAGCGTATCAATTAAACGGTCAGCAGGTTTCTGATCCCCCGCCCCATGACTCCGTTCCTTCACCTGTCAAAAATGACCTACCAAGCACTCAATAAACCCTTCTGTAACAAACTATTTAATTTCCCTACTTTAACCCTTTGTGTCACTATACCCCACTCCCTCTAGCATGTAAGCTCATCGAGCAGGGCCTTCAACCCCCTCTGTTCCTGTACGTCAGTGGTCTGATCTCAATTATGTGTCTCTTAGTCCACCCATTGTACAGCACTACGGAATTTGTTGGCGCTATATAAATAATATAATAATAATAATAATAATACATAGGGTCACTTGGCAGATATGGATTGACACCTGTCCTCAGAGCTCCTGATACACACTGACACAGAGCAGAATAGAGACTGTTCCTCCTACATAGGGTCACTTGGCAGATATGGATTGACACCTGTCCTCAGAGCCCCTGATACACACTGACACAGAGCAGAATAGAGACTGTTCCACCTACATAGGTCACTTGGCAGATATGGATTGACACCTGTCCTCAGAGACCATGATACACACTGACACAGAGCAGAATAGAGACTGTTCCCCCTACATAGGGTCACTTGGCAGATATGGATTGACACCTGTCCTCAGAGATCCCTGATACACACTGACACAGAGCAGAATAGAGACTGTTCCCCCTACATAGGGTCACTTGGCAGATATGGATTGACACCTGTCCTCAGAGCCCCTGATACACACTGACACAGAGCAGAATAGAGACTGTTCCCCCTACATAGGGTCACTTGGCAGATATGGATTGACACTTGTCCTCAGAGCCCCTGATACACACGGACACAGAGCAGAATAGGGAATATTCACTAAATGCCAAACATTGTTATACAGGGGAATATTCAGTAAATAAGGATAAGGGGGGGAGGATACTGTCCTCCCCCCCCAGCCCCCACCCCTGCACAGTGGGTGGGGGTCATAAATCTCAATGGGGGGGGGGGACCTACTGTCCTCCTGCCCGACCCCACCCGTGAGTGGTGGGTGGGGGCCATAAAAATAATGAGGGGGGGGACCTACTGTATGATGTTGTATCGATCAGGTAGTGTAAGGGTTACGCCCGCTTCACAGTGACAGACCAAACTCCCCATTTAACGCACCGCAAACAACCGCAAACAGTCCATTTGCACAACGGCAAACTCCCCATTTGCACAAGGTTGGATACCAAGCTAGCCATGTCCCGTTCCTTGTCCTCACTGATGTCATTGAAGGTCTCTTCCTCCACCCAGCCACGTACAACACCAAGGGTCCCCGAAAGGTGACAACAGGCCCCCTGGGACGCCTGCTGTGTTTGGTCTTCCACCTCTTCAAAGCCACCTTCCTCCTCTGACTCCTCTTCTTCAGACTCCTCTCTCTGCGTTGCCTCTCTCTGCGTTATTATAAGGCGTGTTAAGTAGTATTATTCTTATCAGTTTAATCCCTGTTATGTGCCTTTTTTTTGGTTTGGTTTTTTAAACCACAGTGCAGCACCAGAGGCCCGAAAAATTAGGCATGTACACATGCCTGAAAAATTAGGTATTGCTGTAGCAGCGGCCAGAAGAATTGATGTTTGTTTTCCAGGCAGAAAGTGCCCTAAAACAGTGTTCCCCAACCCCCAGGCCGCGGACCGGTACGTGGATCAAACTTTTACCGGTCCGCTGCGATAAAAAGGTTGGGGAGCACTGCCCTAAAACATTGCGGCTTGAAACCTAGTTGGTGGCGGATGAGTCACGCAAGTCAGCTGGCATTCAGAGCTAAAATACAGCAGCGTGTGGACCATTTTTAGCCCAAGGCAGCTCATCTCATCAGGCCTTTTTTAGTCGGATGTATCGCCCACTGTCAGTCCCGTTGGGATCCATCCCTCATTCATCTTATGAAAGGTGAGGTAATCTAGACTTTTTTGACCTAGGCAACTTCTCTTCTCAGTGACAATACCTCCTGCTGCACTGAAGGTCCTTTCTGACAGGACACTTGAAGCGGGGCAGACCAGAAGTTCTATCGCAAATTGGGATAGCTCAGGCCACAGGTCAAGCCTGCACACCCAGTAGTGAAGGGGTTCATCGCTCCTCAGAGTGTCGATATCTGCAGTTAAGGCGAGGTAGTCTGCTACCTGTCGGTCAAGTCGTTCTCTGAGGGTAGATCCCGAAGGGCTGTGGCGATTCGTAGGACTTAAAAAGCTCCACATGTCCTCCATCAACAACACATCTGTAAAGCGTCCAATCCTTGCCGGCGTGGTTGTGGGAGGAGGAGGATTACTTTCACCTCTTCCCCTGTTATATTCCCGTTGTGCTGTGACATCACCCTTATACGCTGTGTAAACCATACTTTTTAATTTATTTTGCAAATGCTGCATCCTTTCTGACTTGTTGTAATTTGGTAACATTTCAGCCACTTTCTGCTTATACCGGGGGTCTAGTAGCATGGACACCCAGTACAGGTCTTCTCCTTCAGCCTTTTTATACGAGGGTCCCTCAACAGGCACGACAGCATGAAAGACCCCATTTGCACAAGGTTGGATGCCGAGCTACTCATTTCCCGTTCCTCCTCCTCGGTGATCTCAATGAAGGTATGTTCTTCCCCCCAGCCATGTACAACACCACGGGTACTAGATAGGTGACAACGAGCACCCTGGGATGCCTGTTGTGGTTGGTCTTCCTCCACTTCCTCAAAGCCACATTCCTTCTCTTCCTCACAATCCTCTTCCAGCGTTGCTGCAGGTCCAGCAAGCGATGCTGGTAAGGCTGGTTCTGGTGGTGATGGTGACCACAACTCTTCCTCTTCACGCTCATCTACGGCCTGATCCAGCACTCTTCGCAGGGCACACTGCAGGAAGAAAACGAATGGTATGATGTCGCTGATGGTGCCTTCGGTGCGACTGACTAGGTTTGTCACCTCCTCAAAAGGACGCATGAGCCTACAGGCATTGCGCATGAGCGTCCAGTAACGTGGCAAAAAAATTCCCAGCTCCCCAGAGGCTGTCCTAGCGCCCCGGTCATACAAATATTCATTAACGGCTTTTTTTTGTTGGAGCAGGCGGTCGAACATTAGGAGTGTTGAATTCCAACGTGTCGGGCTGTCGCAAATCAAGCGCCTCACTGGCATGTTGTTTCACCGCTGGATATCGGCAAAGTGCGCCATGGCCGTGTAGGAACGCCTGAAATGGCCACACACCTTCCTGGCCTGCTTCAGGACGTCCTGTAAGCCTGTGTACTTATGCACAAAGCGCTGTACGATCAGATTACACACATGTGCCATGCACGGCACATGTGTCAACTTGCCCAACTTCAATGCCGCCAACAAATTTGTTCCGTTGTCACAAACCACTTTGTCGATCTCCAGTTGCTGCGCAGTCAGCCACTTTTCCACCTGTGCATTCAGGGCGGACAGGAGTGCTTGTGCGGTGTGACTCTCTGCTTTCAAGCAAGTCAAACCCAAGACGGCGTGACACTGCCGTATCCGGGATGTGGAATAGTACCTGGGGAGCTTGGGGGGTGCCGTTGATGTGGAGCAAGACGCAGCAGCAGAAGAGGACTCAGCCGAGGAGGTTATGGAAGAGGATGGAGTAGGAGGAGTAGAGAGGTGGCAGCAGGACTGCCTGCAAGTCGTGGCGGTGTCACCAACTCCTCTGCAGAGCCATGCATTCCATGCTTGGCAGCAGTCAGCAGGTTTACCCAATGCGCAGTGTAGGTGATATACCTGCCCTGACCATGCTTTGCAGACCAGGTATCAGTGGTCAGATGGACCCTTGCCCCAACACTGTGTGCCAGACATGCCATTACTTCCTTTGCACAATCGAGTACAGGTTGGGGATTGCCTTTTGTGAAAAGAAATTTCGTCCGGGTACCTTCCACTGCGGTGTTCCAATAGCTACAAATGTTTTGAACGCCTCAGACTCCACCAGCTTGTATGGTAAAAGCTGGCGGGCTAATAGTACAGACAAACCAGCTGTCAGACGCCGGGCAAGGTGGTGACTTTCTGACATTGGCTTCTTACTTTCAAACATGTCCTTGACAGACACCTGACTGTGGGCAGATGAGCAGGAACTGCTCAAGGTGAGAGACGGAGTGGCGGATGGTTGAGCGGGGGCAAGGAGGACAGCAGTGGTTGACGTGGCTGAAGATGCTGGACTGGGAGGAGGATGGCGGCTTTGAGTTTGTGTGCTGCTTGTACTCATGTGTTGATCCCATAGGCGTTTGTGATGTGTGATCATGTGCCTACGCAAAGCAGTTGTACCTAGGTGGGTGTTGACTTCCCACGACTCAGTTTCTTTTGGCACAGGTTGCAAATGGCATTGCTGTTGTCAGAGGCAGACACAAAAAAAAATGCCACACTGCTGAGCTCTGGAATGATGGCATTCTGGTGGTGGACACAGCATGCGTTGATTGGCGTGCTGTCGGGCTGACCCCGGGTGCCGATGCATGCTGTCTGACTGTGCCACTAGCTCCTTGCGACGACCTCCCCCTGCTTCCAACTCGTCTCCTCCTCCTCCCTGTCTCCCCATCTGAACTTTCGCCCTGTTCTTCTTCTTGACGAGCGGGCACCCACGCGACATCCATGGACGCATCGTCATCATCAACCGCTTCACTTGTATCTGACAACTCAGCAAAGGAAGCAGCAGCAGGTACAACATCATCATCACACCGTACATGTGTAATGCTGCCTGATTGAGACATATCCCTGTTATCTACATCCTCTGTCAATAATGGTTGCGCATCACTCATTTCTTCAAACGGATGTGTAAATAACTCCTCTGACATACCAAGTGAAGCTGCTGTGGTGCTAGTGTTGGTGGTGGCGGCAGGCGGGTGAGTGGTATCTTGAGAGGTGCCCAAAGCTAAGCTGGAGGAGAATGTTGCGTCAAGGTTCCGAGCAGAAGCTGTAGAAGATTGGGTGTCCTGTGTTAGCCAGTCAACTATGTCCTCAGAACTTTTCAAGTTCAGGGTACCTGGCCTCTGAAAACTGGGCATTATTCTAGGGCAAAAGGGAATCACAGCACCACGACCACGACGGCCCCTGTGGGGTGGCCTGCCTCTGCCTGTCATTTTTTTTTCGATTAGTGGTACTTTGCGTGCAAGCTACTGTGACACCAGATATGAGTGGTACTGTGAACTGGCAGAGGTTGGCAGAGTACACGCTGTAGGGCTGACACACCCGCTTTGAGACAACTAACTGCTATTCAATCTATAACAGTGAAAAAAGTTTTTTTTGTTTTTAAATGCAAGCTATTGTGACACCTTTGAGTGAGTGGTGGCACTGGGCACAGTATCCACTGTGAGCCTGACACAGAAGCTGGCAGGCAGGCAACTTCAATTACATTACACAGAAAAAAAAAAAAAAAAAAAGCAGACTGATGTTCTAACATGCTATGTTCGCCAGGAACTATTCGCCAGCGAACCGTTCGGTGCATCACTACTCCTGACTAATTCCTCTTCTGCAACTATCACTAGTCTAATACTATCCTTACCTTTTTGTGTCATTTTACCCCACTCCCTCTAGCATGTAAGCTCATTGAGCAGGGCCCTCAAGCCCTCTGTTCCTGTGTGTCCAACGTGTCTGGTTACAACTACATGTCTGTTCGTCCACCCATTGTAAAGCGTTGCGGAATTTGACGGCGCTCTATAAATATCATAATAATAATAATAATATCTGAGAGTCAAATAGAACCGTCAGATACTGTGGTTACATCGCAGTTTGACCAATTCACATTTTTTGGTGCTAAAAAGTAAATTTGGGGTGTGCACTTCATATCTGAGAGTCAAATAGAACCGTCAAATACTGTGATTACATCACACTTTGAAAAATGCAAATTTTTTTTGTGCTAAATAGTACATTTGCGGCCTGCGGTGCATTTCTTGCAGTCCAATAAAACTGTTAAATACTACTGTTACATTGTTGTTTGACAAATTCACATTTTTTGACAGTGAAGTAACTGTATTAATTACGCCTGTGACACTGTTGTGTGACCTCTAGAAAATGTTTCTCTTTAGGACACTCTCAGTGAGCTTAATTGTTGACTATTGGCAGTTACATTGTCGCCTGACATAAACCATCTGTTAGTTTGGTGGGTGAACTCAAAGAATGAGGAGAGCGTCAAATAAGGGACGTGGCCCTGGTCATGGTGTTACTGGTGTTGGTGGAGCTCTTGTTGCAGGGAGAGGATGTGGTCAATCTGTGCCAGCTACACGCACAAGTGAAACACCTTCCTCAGGTGCAAGTAGGCGACAGAACCTTCAGCGTTATTTGGTAGGCCCAGACCAAGGCCAAGCACTTCTACTCCACAGCCGCATAACACACTTCCCTGGGTAGTAACTTTCTGCTCAGGTATGCGACAGGGTGCTCTCCTCCATCCTCCCCGACTTGGCTCAGCACAGCCCCCAGTCCAAACATGGAAGCATCTGTGTGGACAAAAAAATGTTTGTGGGGCAGCCAAGACAGGGGCATTAACAAGTGCTTGCATCAATGCTTTAAATGCAGCTTCACAAGCTGGAGACCACAGGATCTGCTTAGGTAAATTCTTCTTAGTCAGGTCCGTCAGGGGCTTGGCAATAGCGCTATAGTCGGGGAAAAAAACGTCTAAAGTACCTTGCAGTCCCCAAGAAGGCTAGTACCTGGGTCTTAGTGAGGGGTGTTGGACAGTTAGCTACCGCCTCACTCTGTGTCCCAGGTACCTCAGCCATACCTAGATGGCACTTATCTGGCTTCAAGGTCTTGTCCAGAACCAACCCTACATGAACCAAGTGCTCCTCCCAAGACCCACTGTAGATCGCCATGTCATCCAGGTATGCACAAGCAAAATCCTGGAAGCCACAGAGGAGCCTATCCACCATACGCTGGATGGTAGCCAGGGCCTTTTTCATCCCGAATGGCATGACCCTAAATTGGTACAGGCCAAATGGGGTGACAAATGCCGACTTGGGGATAGAATCCTCGGCCAGGGGAATCTGCCAATAGCCCTTACACAGGTCTATGGAAGTGAGATAGCGTCCCCTGGCTATGCGATCTAGCAGTTCGTCTACCCTGGGCATTGGGTAGGCGCCAGTGCTGTAGTCCACACAGAACCAGCTGGTCCCATCTTTCTTAGGCACCAGGACTACAAGCGAGGCCCAAGGACTGTCTGAGTGCTCGATGACCCCTAACTGAGTCATCTCCTGTATTTCCTTCTGCGTTCCTTCTTGGACTGCTTCAGGGATACAGTAGGGGGGCTGTCACAGGGATGTCTGTCCAGGGGTCTCTATCTTGTGCACAGCTAGGGTTGTGTAGCCTGGTTCTTGGGAGAAAGTCACCTGTTTCTCCCACAGAAGCCTCTTAGCCTGTCCCATCTCGGTGTGGCTTAACCAGTCCCCTAGCTGAACAAGGCTAGTAAGGTCAGTCTGGGGGTCTCTCTCTAGTAAATCAGGGAGGGGTAAGCTTTCTGAGTCATCTTCAGCAGGGGTACACAGTGCAGCGACATCCTCCTGTCTTTCTTGGTACTCCTTCAGCATGTTCACATGAAACCCGAACATCCAGGTGTCCGCTCAACTCTAGGGTTTCCTCAAGTGGATAAAAAAACTGTATTAATTACACCTGACAACACTGGCTTTATATAGGCCTCAAATTACTTAATTTTGTTGCCAAGAGGTGACTGGTGATAATTCCTATGGGATTGGGATTCTACAGAAATCATTACCCTTACCAATCCCATAGGAATTATCACCAGTCACTAGTGATGTACCGAACGGTTCGCCGGCGAACGGTTCCTGGCGAACATAGCATGTTCGCGTTTGCCACGGCGGGCGAACATATGCGCGGTTCGACCCGCCCCCTATTCGTCATCATTGAGTAAACTTTGACCCTGTACCTCACAGTCAGCAGACACATTCCAGCCAATTAGCAGCACACCCTCCATAGCAGACCCTCCCACCTCCTGGAAGGCATCCATTTTAGATTCATTCTCAAGCTGCATGCTTAGTAAGAGGAGGGAAAGTGTAGCTGCTGTTCATAAGATAGGGAAAAGCATAGCTAGGTTAGGGATAAGGGTATGCTTTTTTTTTTCTATGTAATGTAAATGCACTTAGTTGTCTGCCACTGCTGCCAACTTCTGTGTCAGGCTCACAGTGCATACTGTGCCCATTTCCCCAGTCAGTGCCACCAATTACATCTGGTGTCACAATAGCTTGGATTTAAAAACAAAAAACTTTTTTCACTGTTATAGATTGAATAGCAGTTAGTTATCTTCAAGCGGGTGTCAGGCCTACAGCCTGTGCTCTGCACAACTGTGCCAGTGCACATTGCCACCCATATCTGGTCTCACAGTAGCTTGCACGCATAGTACCACTAATCCCAACAAAAATGACAGGCAGAGGCAGGCCACCCCGCAGGGGCCATCGTGGTCGTGGTGCTGTGATTCCCTTTGGCCCTAGAATAATGCCCAGTTTTCAGAGGCCACGTACCCTGAACTTGAAAAGTTCTGAGGACATAGTTGACTGGCTAACACAGGACACCCAATCTTCTACAGCCTCCGCTCAGAACCTTGACGCACTATCCTCCTCCAGCTTAGCTTCAGGCACCTCTCAAGATACCACTCACCCGCCTGCCGCCACCACCAAAACTAGCACCACAGCCGCTTCAGTTGGTATGTCAGAGGAGTTATTTACACATCCGCTTGAAGAAATGAGTGATGCGCAACCATTATTGCCAGAGGATGTAGATAACAGGGATATGTCTCAGGCAGGCAGCATTACACACATGGACGTACGGTGTGATGATGATGATGATGATGATGATGTTGTACCCGCTGCTGCTTCCTTTGCTGAGTTGTCAGATACAAGATGAAGCGGTTGATGACGATGCATCCATGGATGTCACGTGGGTGCCCGCTCGGCAAGAAGAAGAACAGGGCGAAAGTTCAGATGGGGAGACAGAGAGGAGGAGGAGACGAGTTGGAAGCAGGGGGAGGTCGTCGCAAGGAGCTAGTGGCACAGTCAGACAGCATGCATCGACACCCGAGGTCAGCCCGACAGCACGCCAATCAACGCATGCCGTGTCCACCACCAGAATGCCGTCATTGCAGAGCTCAGCAGTGTGGAATTTTTTTTGTGTGTCTGCCTCTGACAACAGCGATGCCATTTGCAACCTGTGCCAAAAGAAACTGAGTTGTGGGAAGTCCAACACCCACCTAGGTACAACTGCTTTGCGTAGGCACATGATCTCACATCACAAACGCCTATGGGATCAACACATGAGTACAAGCAGCTCGCCTACTCTAAGCCGCCATCCTCCTCCTGGTCCAGCTTCTTCAGCCACATCAACGACTGCTGTGCTCCTTGTCCCCTCTCAACCATCCGCCACTCCGCCTCCCACCTTGAGCAGTTCACGCTCATCTTCCCACAGTCATGTGTCTGTCAAGGACATGTTTGAGCGTAAGAAGACAATGTCAGAAAGTCACCCCCTTGCCCAGCGTCTGACCGCTGGCTTATCCGAACTATTAGCCCGCCAGCTTTTACCATACAAGCTGGTGGAGTCTGAGGTGTTCAAAAAATTTGTAGCTATTGGGACACCGCAGTGGAAGGGACCCGGCCGAAATTTCTTTTCACAAAAGGCAATACACAACCTGTACTCAATTGTGCAAAAGGAAGTAATAGCATCTCTGGCACACAGTGTTGGGGCAAGGGTCCATCTGACCACTGATACCTGGTCTGCAAAGCAGTGTGTACTTTATAAATGGCTCCACCTGCCACCCGTACAGCAACACAGTCTCCAGTTAGGAGGACCGACCAAGCATCTTCTTCCATCTCCCTGTTACAAAAATCAATGCCGTGTACACGTCCACTGATAGGAGACGCGGAAGGTATTAAACTGATCAGAACAATACTAAACACACCACAAATAAGGTTTCTCTCCTGTATGGCTCCTCAAATGATGCTTAAGATTAGAAGCGGCTGAAAAGCATTTCTCACACTCCGAACAAAAATATTTTTTTTAACATTCTCTCCACTTTGAACGAAATGACGTTTGGGAAGAGATTAACATAATTAAACACAGGCAGTAAAAATACAGTTTTTAGCCATACCCTGTAACTTTAAAACTACACATCCCATCTTCATAATTACATATTTGGAATCAGCACACTTAAAACATAAACATAACCAAAAATCAGCCAAATCCATCCAGGGGTTAAAAAGTTAGCTGGAGGTCCCTTTATGACCGACCGCAAGCACATTTTCCTGCCCAAAACAGTTCCATAGATTGGGGCTGTGCGTTCGGTTCAGGCTGAAAAAACGACTAAGTCCCGTCGCCGAATGGGACTAGTCTCTGCAGCTGAATAAGGCTGAAAAAAACGGCTGAAAAAACGACTAAGTCCCATCGCCGAATGGGACTTAGTCTCTGCAGCTGTAAAACCAGTAGGGGAGAAGGTAGAGCTCAGCGGTGTTCGCGGAAATGTGTAGCCGATTTTAGTTCCATGAATTTGGCTACACATACCGCTGACCTCGTCGAATGATCAAAGATGGCCGCCGCCACGTGTTCAGCAAACGAACAAAGACCTCCCAGCATTGTCAATTAACCGCAGCTTCTGGGAGGTAAATTGCCTGCACACTTCCACTTCTGGGTGGTCTGCCTGTGTGGTACTTGGTTCATTAAGCCCCATTTACTGAACCAAGTGGGAAATAGCCAGGCAGGCACAAAGGCTTTGCACCAGGTCTGGGGACACAGGGGACACCGTCTTAAAGGGGCAGTGTCCCCAACAAGTCTGGGGACACGGCCTTAAAGGGGCAGTGTCCCAATCTTCCTGATGTCCCAAAAAGGTGTTTAAAGGGCCAGCACCAGTCACATAAAGAGTCCATAAGCCCCAATATGCCCACTGACAGTCTTAAAGGCCATACACACCAAATAAAAGTGCATACATTTTCACAATCTCCCAGGGGCCATAGTCATGCGGGAGGAGGCTGGCAAATAGGCTTTTCCACAACCCAGGGAAGCAGGGCAATTTGCCATTTAAAGGGCCCGTTACAAATAGCAGTTTGTAACAAGGTGTCAATCCATATCTGCCAAGTGACCCGATGTAGGGGGAACAGTCCCTATTCTGCTCTGTGTCAGTGTGTATCATGGTCTCTGAGGACAGGTGTCAATCCATATCTGCCAAGTGACCCTATGTAGGAGGAACAGTCTCTATTCTGCTCTGTGTCAGTGTGTATCATGGTCTCTGAGGACAGGTGTCAATCCATATCTGCCAAGTGACCCTATGTAGGGGAACAGTCTCTATTCTGCTCTGTGTCAGTGTGTATCATGGTCTCTGAGGACAGGTGTCAATCCATATCTGCCAAGTGACCCTATGTAGGGGGAACAGTCTCTATTCTGCTCTGTGTCAGTGTGTATCATGGTCTCTGAGGACAGGTGTCAATCCATATCTGCCAAGTGACCCTATGTAGGGGGAACAGTCTATATTCTGCTCTGTGTCAGTGTGTATCAGGTCTCTGAGGACAGGTGTCAATCCATATCTGCCAAGTGACCCTATGTAGGAGGAACAGTCCCTATTCTGCTCTGTGTCAGTGTGTATCAGGGATCCTTAGGACAGGTGTCAATCCATATCTGCCAAGTGACCCTATGTAGGGGGACCAGTCTCTATTCTGCTCTGTGTCCGTGTGCATCAGGGGCTCTGAGGACAGGTGTCAATCCATATGTCAAGGTGTCAATATGTCATATGTCAGGTGTCAATCCATATTCAGTGTGACTTAGGAATGTTAGGTGATTTCTGCCCTTTATGGATTAAAACCAGACTCTGCATCAACTGTGTAATTTTCCATGGGAGTTTTGCCATGGATCCCCCTCCGGCATGCCACAGTCCAGGTGTTAGTCCCCTTGAAACAACTTTTCCATCCCTATTGTGGCCAGAAAGAGTCCCTGTGTGTTTTAAAATTCACCTGCCCATTGAAGTCTATGGCGGTTCGCGCGGTTCGCCGGTTCGCGAACATTTGCGGAAGTTCGCGTTCGCCGTTTGCGAACCGAAAATTTCATGTTCGCAACATCACTACCAGTCACCTCACAGACAACCACAGCTATCCCACCACTATGTCCCAAAACATCACTTTACATCACCAAAATACTCAAACCACCCACCCAGACATTCCCACTCTGCCACTTAGAAACCAGACACTAACAACGTTATTCCTAGTCCACAAACACATAGATACACGTACCACAACCACAGCCACACTACATCCCCTATCAACTATAATCACCCTAACAAATACCAATTATTGTCAATAGATACAGAAGTCAACATAGATGATCATTTTTTTAGAGATCCGAACCCACACAAGCCCATCTGTCAGGGCCAGATTAACATAGGGGCTGATGGAGCTGCAGCTTTTTTTTTTTCACACTACTCTTAGGGATTCCATCTGGCTTTTATTTTATTGGAACAGCCAGTATTTGGGGCTGCCTGGCGGTGCCAATATTTGCAGTTATACTGGCAATCAGAATGCTGGTATTTTTATCAGTATAAACAAGAGATTACTCTGCAATACCAGCACTGGCCAGTAGGGGTCGATGTATGTGGAGACAGGCAGGGATAGGAAGTTCCAGCATATCCGTCCCTGCCTATCTATACTCACTGCTCTGCAGGGGTGCATCTACAGAGAGTCCAGACAGCAACTCCCACCCTGCAGAGACAGCCTACAGCTCAGGGAAGTAAGGGATGGGGGGAAAGGCTGCAAGGAGACATATACTGAGACACTAAGGGACACTGGGAGACATTATGGCAGACAATAAGGGACACTGGGAGACGTTATGGCAGACACTAAGGGACACTGGGAGACATTATGGCAGACACTGAGACACTAAGGGACACTGGGAGACATTATGGCAGACACTGGGAGACATGGGTCACTGAGACACTGATACATAGGAACACTGAGACCTGGAGTAATCAACACATGGGGGCACTGAGTCATGAGGGCACTGGGAGACATGGGGGCACTGGGAGGAATCCATCTATACAGCAGAATCAAACTAAGTAGATTTTTGGTGATTTTACAGCATTTTCTCTTATATCACTCCTTGTGATTTACATCATGTGATGTCACCCATACATATTTAATTATGCAAATTAGTAAGGCCGGTATGTTTTTCCAAGAAAGGTGGCAACTCTAACTACTTTTCACATACTCTTACTTAAGTATGGAAACTTAAGTGGGATGTATGGGAACAAAACTTGTGTGGACTGGCTGACAATGAATATAGTTAAAGGGACACTATAGTCACCAGAACAACTACAGCTTATTGAATTTGTTCTGGTGAGTAGAATCATTACCGTCAGGCTTTTTGCTGTAAACACTGTCTTTTCAGAGAAAATGCAGTCTTTACATTACATCCTAGTGATAACTTCACTGGCCACTCCTTAGATGACTGTTAGAGATCCTTCCTGGGTCATGGCTGCCTAAAATGCATCCAAACATTCAGTGTCTCCTCCCTCTGCATGCAGACACTGAACTTTCCTCATAGAGATTCATTAATGAAATTCATCTATATAAGGAGATGCTGATTGGCCAGGGCTGTGTTTGAATCATACTGGCTCTGACCCTGATCTGCCTCCTTTGTCAGTCTCAGCCAATCCTATGGGGAAGCACTGTGATTGGATCAGGCCACCACTTCTAATGATGTCAGCAGACTGCTTGTTTTTATGAGTCTAACAGCATGCCGAGTTACAGCTTCAGGCTTGAATATAGATTTTGCTATATTTATGGAGGCATGAGGGGTCCAGGGGGGGCTAGATGGTGGTGTTAATACTATAGGGTCATGAATTCATGTTTGTGTTCCTGACCCTATAGTGATCCTTTAAGGTAATGCTGACTTTGGTCTCTAACACTGTGGCATGTTCCCTTTCTTCTACACTCACTACATATAGCTTTACTCTGTCCCAGACCATATACCAGGATCTTCTGCCTGCTGGTAAGGAGACAAGTGGACCAGCGAGTGCTAGGGGACAGTCCTTAGAAAGCGTTGAGTGAGCGCATCATTAGATGCATTTATGCCAAGCTCAGGGTGTTGTCTGCATAGTATGCCCTTAGTTGGCCAGCTGCATGATTGGCAGGCAGCCTGACATGCATTCATCTCAGGCTGGCCTTCTAATTCTTTGAGCAGAAATGTCCTCTTTTTGGGCATGTTTGCCCGTTTTGGCAGGTTACGTGATTTGTGTCAGTGGCAAACCCTTTTACCGTGCCCATTGACTTCCTGCTTGATTGGACGTTGCTGTTAGGGGTTATGGATTTACTTGAAAGCTGAAAACATAAATTAGAGAGAGATTAGCCTAGGGTATGTGTTTTCTTATAGCTGCTGTTTTCTTTCTCTCCAGCACCATCTCCATCAGATACATGATGCTTATGAGTGTTTTACTGTTTTTGGTCGATATGATTCTGTAATTAGGCCCGCCAGAATTGTCAGCACCAGGCCCACTGGGCTCTTAATCTGGCCCTGCCATCTGTCCCAACACCATATGCGTCAAGGACAAGGAAGAGAAACCTAAGTATAGAGGAAGAAGAGGTGGAAGAAGATCAAAAAAGAGAGAGATTAGAAAGACACCAACACCTTTCCTGCATCAACTAAACATTTAGTGAGATTACTGACAGAATGGGAGTGTTGATTGGTGGATCCGCGTCCCGGTTACTATGGGGATAGATCGCTTCACTTGAAACATACTCAGTGGCTGATTATGCACACAGCTGATTTCAGCATCCGGTCTAGCGCCCAGGGAGTCAGAATGCCAGCCCACCCTACAGCTGAATGTAATTGTTTGTTTTGTTGAATATCACTTGTGGTTGTCCTGATGAAAGTGGGCGTGCTGATTTTTTGTCTATTATGTGTTTAGTGCAGTCAAGCACCGGGTCAAATAACTGTAAGTAGGAGTGCAAGGCTTTTCATATATATATATATATATATATATATATATATATATATATATATATATATATATATATATATATATATATATATATATATTTAAATACATTTAGAATGACGTTATAAATACATATATGTGGGGGCGTGTCCTGGACCTGTCTGCGAGCGGTCACATGCTGTGAACGCTCCATGCACCTAAGGCCTTGATCTGAGCCATTTGGACCATGAACACCTAACTCCGACGACAAACTACTATATGTCTCAGTCCAAACCCAAACGGACGTTGGAGAGTCAGGAGAAATCGCGAGAACCGGGCAGAACTGAAGAAAGCCAAGATGGTGCAGAGGAGCTGGAGCTGGAGCCATCGCGAACCACGCAAGCAATAGACCATCCGGTCACCCAAAGTGTCCTAAAGACCATGCTGGACACAATGTCCGAACAAATAAGGCAGACCCTAGGGGACCTACGAAAGGATCTGCATGAACTGGGGGCTACTGTGGAAAACACCATGATGTAATAAGCTGAGGCCCACACTGACATGGCTATAAAGTAAGATGGCCTGATATCCAGAATGGAGGACTTTGAAATTAAACAGGTGGATATGGAAGACCGGGCCAGACGGAATAACCTCTGCATTAGGAGAGCGAAGGAAACAGTCAGTACCAATGAACTGTCAGCCTACATCACGGAGCTATTACATACTATCGCCCCAAAGCTCCCAAGAGAGATCCTTCTCATGGACCTCGTACACCATGCAACTAGGCCCAGATTCTTACCGCCTGACACGCCGCAAGACATTATGCTGCGCCTCCATTATTTCCATGCAAAAGAGGAGATACTCAAAAGAAGCAGAACCCAATCTGACTGGTCGGAGAAATACCGCAACGTTGCGGTCTATGCAGCCATATCAGCATTCACTCTCAAACGGAGAAGAGCCTTCCAAGCCATCACGGAGCAATTCAGAGCACATGGAATCATCTACCGCTGGTGATACCCCATGAAATTGTTGGTGCAGCGAGAGGGTAAGACCTCGGTACTGCTTACCCCCGAATATGGAACCAAGAAGCTGAGAGAATGGTTAATGGAACCACCAAAACAACCAAGGCCTACCGGAGCACGCAGACGCCTTTCCCCAGAATGGAAGCAGTCGAGACTAATGATGGTCCCAGAGACTGTACTAATATGCCGGAAGAATTGCAAATATACATACTGTATGCCATAGGGACACTTCTACTTTGGTGGTGGGGTGGGAGAATGGAGTGCTACTGAGGTTATAGTATTGGTGTGTTCCTCTCTCTTGCATAGCCTCCCCTTAGGGGTTAGGGAAGCATTAGAAATTATTGTGAGGATAAACAGCCCCAAGCCACTGACATCCTACATGTCACATGCAGACGGTGACCATGTTGTACAGAACACTAAAATCTACAACACAAAATACGCAAAAAAAAAAAAAACAGAAGGCAAAACAATTAACAATACTGTGGGGGTCATATTGGTGAAGATCTCCATGGCTAGAACATTCTACCGTGCCATTGATGGGGAAATTCAAGGTCTGCCAGAGCAACATTGGGCAGAAGAGGACTTGGGCTTAACACAACCACTCTCTGCATAAAACATCATCAAACTGCAGAGTGAGTCAGGAATGATTCCCAGTAACCAGAGGACTTTGAACACATGTACCCCACATGGCCAGCTAGATGGCTGAGGAGCAAGGTAGAGATAGCACCCACCAAAGGGGCCAAGAAGTCACAATTGTAATAATATATATATATATATATATATATACACACACACACACACACACATATATACACATATATACACACACACAAAGTGAAAATACCAGCACTCAAGGTTTTCCAGACGATAACTTGTCCATTTATTGCGGAAAAAAAATTTGACGTTTCAGCTCCACTGGGGAGCTTTCATCAGGACACAAACATTCATAAAACTGAAAAGACTTATATAGGACATATAATCATGTGGTGCTTACAATCAGCTGGTTTTCATTACCTTCAGCCACAGAGTTTACTATGCCCACCCATTAATTTCAAAGGTGCTTCCTGGTCAGTTAATCATCTGACCGGATAGGCTAATTTCATTGGCTTGACAGCTATGTTATTGGGGCAACCAGGGACACTTACATCTCATTGGTTGAATCACCAAGTTACGGTGTCTCATATAAACCAAAGTAAGCCTGTTTGCAAAGTGCAAAACAATCAACAGGGCGTAGCCGTAGCAACCGGCATGTGAACAGGAGCTAGAAGGAAGAGAAAACAAGCTGAAATGGAAAGGAGTTGATTAACATTAAATAAAACAGAAAGCACTCTATATAAGAATAAAGTTTGCGGTTACCAAAAGGTATATTCCAAATAAAAAAGACTTAGGTAGAAGGATGACCCCAAAGGTAGTGAATAGATATCTGAGAATATAAAGTGCAAGACAATATTATCATGGTGAATATGACATATAAAATGAATAAAGATAAAAGATTAATACTGTTCAGTGAGTTATTATTATGATGGCTAAATCAGAACCATCAACTACTGCTCTATAGCAGGAATAGTGATGAAGAATGTAGGCTTATGAATACAAATATACCCAGAGGTAATAATTTCATGAATATATATATATATATATATAGCGCTAAACAAAAATCTGCACACCAGTCAAGCCATAAGACTTGCTTTTCCCACAGAAATCCCAAATCAGCAGTGATGTTACAACCGCAAAGGATTCTGGGTGAGCATATGCAAATTAGTTTAACAAAGAATCACATTTTTGCCTCATTCCATTTTAAACATGGTTGTAACATCACTGCTGATTTGGGATTTCTGTGGGAAAAGCAAGTCTTATGGCTTGACTGGTGTGCAGATTTTTGTTTAGCATTGTATTAACTATCCACATACTTCAGGTGGAAGGGGTTTTCAATCACAATTTTTCCCCACCATAACCTATTTGGATTTTGCTTATATATATATATATATATATATATATATATATATATATATATATATATATATATATATATATATATATATATATATATATATATATATAAATAATGAATTGAACAAATCTCTTCTAGTGGTGCAAAATGTGTGCCTCAAAATAATAAATGCAGAGTAAGTGAAAAAAATATATGTGATACTGTGGACAGATGTCATAAAATATTGGTATACAAATCTATCAATATATGTGAATCCTATTAGGTACAGTATAGGCAATATAAGTAACAAGCTACTCCTAGTCGCCCTGAAGTAAAATAAGTACAAATATAATTAGTCCTACAAGAGAATGATTTTAAAACTAAGAAAATTGGTCTAAAGAATATGAAAAAATAAACAATTATATATACGAAAGGCCTCTAATATTAAAATTCTGCTAACCATATATGTCTAAATATGGGGTCAAAAGCTTACGGCACCTGAGGTTCCTAGCTGGTCTCCCAAACAAGTATTAACTATAGGTATGAAGGAGAAGAAAGGACAATGTTATGATTATTACTAAACCTGTTGACCATCTAATATGAAGGGCATGGTGTAACTATAAGAATGCTAAAAATGAGCACTTTTCATTCAAACCCTTCGGTGACATGGTTTCCAATTGCCATATCCAATAAGCTTCCCGTTGTAACAGGAGTTTGGCTCTATCCCCCCACGTATAGGAGAAGGAATATGTTCAATTGCTACACATCTTAATGAGGTCAGAGGATGTTGAGATTCTAGGAAATGTCGGGCCACTGGCTTGTCCGACTTGCCATCACGATAGGCTAGCCGGATACTGGATCTGTGGCCTCTAATTCTTTCACAGAGAGCAGTCTCTGTTTTGCCTACATAATTCAGTCCACATGGACATGTTAGTTTGTATATAACGTGATCAGTCCGACAATGAACCCGTTGTTGGATTTTATAGACTTTTCCTGTGTAGGGGTGTGTGAAAGCTTTAGAAGGGATGATATTGATTGTTTTGCACTTTGCAAACAGGCTTACTTTGGTTTATATGAGACACTGTAACTTGGTGATTCAACCAATGAGATGTAAGTGTCCCTGGTTGCCCCAATAACATAGCTGTCAAGCCAATGAAATTAGCCTATCCGGTCAGATGATTAACTGACCAGGCAGCACCTTTGAAATTAATGGGTGGGCATAGTAAACTCTGTGGCTGAAGGTAATGAAAACCAGCTGATTGTAAGCACCACATGATTATATGTCCTATATAAGTCTTTTCAGTTTTATGAATGTTTGTGTCCTGATGAAAGCTCCCCAGTGGAGCTGAAACGTCAAATTTTGTTTCCGCAATAAATGGACAAGTTATCTTCTGGAAAACCTTGAGTGCCGGTATTTTCACTTTGTTTATGATTAAGCCACCAGAGCACCAGGTACCATTTTTATTTCTCTAGTTGGAGTGTAGGGGTATTTTGTATATTTTTATAATATATATATATATAATATATATAACCAAGAGGGCTGCACTCACCTGAACATGCATACATTATAGGGTGCTGCTGGGGCCAAAATATACAAAATACAGAATCCAGCACACTCGCTTATTCACTAAACAATGATTTCAAATCTCAGAGATTGTAATAGTTTTATTTAAAAACACCTCACCTAGGCAAAAAATGATGGGTTTAGTTACATTATATGATCATACATTGCATAAGCCTGCCAACTACGTCAAAGTACCCCATATTCGGCAGGTCCTATCCTAGTAGCAGCCTAATGCTTGCTCTTATGAGATTAATCCACTTACTTGGGAAATACTTCCTTACTGGAACTTTCTGCAAGTCAAGGCTAAATAGGGTCCTGGAATGAGGCACCTGTAACAGGGAGGGGTGCAAAACCAAGGAGTTGGCCTGGGACTCCCAAATATATAAAAGAAACCAAGAGGGCTAAGTGGATTAATCTCATAAGAGCAAGCATTAGGCTGCTACTAGGATAGCAGATGGACATGGAACATTTACATGAAAATTAATAGAAAAAAAATCATTGTGCAAACTTTAATTAAGAAATGGTAAAACCTATAGGATAAAAACACTCACAAATGATGTGGCACAATTGAAAACCTTCAATATGTGCTTAAAAGCTAGTGCCTCAAATAGGCTGAATCTGCCGGTTAGGCAATCTGTGTAGAGGTCTGTGCAAAACTGCAAAGAGAGACGGACTAAGGTATTCACCACCAGATGCTTCAACTGTTATGCAACTCTTTTTTGTTCTTTGATTCTGGTAAAACACTAGGAGCCAAAATAAATTTTACATTGTCGGGTTTTTTATAAATTATACAGGGCATATTAGGTAAAACATTCTTTAAAAATTCATCTTGATTTAAAATGGGCCAATATTTCCTAATTATCTTCTCGATATGATGTGCTTTATTATTGTATTTTGTTATAAATGTTGTATTAAAATCTTTATTTGAATCCCCATTCCTTTCTTTCCTCTTTTCCTCTTAGAAGATCTTTTCTATTGTACCTTTCTACTTGTTTTTGTGATTCATGAACCAGATCAATAGGATAATGCCTTTTTAAAAATCTTTTATTTAAAATCTCTACCTGATTCTCAAAGTCTTCTTTTTCCGTACAATTCCTATATATTCTCATTTGTTGTTCTTTAGTGATATTTCTAAGCCAGTTAGGATGGTGACAACTGGAAAACTCGATGAAACTATTACCATCTGTAGGTTTAAAAAAGGCTTTGCTCTCTACCTGTCCATTTCTGATAAAAACAAGTTAAATCTAAAAAAGCAAATTAAATAGAGATAAAGATGATTATAAAAATGGTAAACAAAGGAATTGGAAAAATCAAATGTATAGGTTTAATAAGGTTTATATCAATAAAAAGGAGAGAGAAATGAAATAAGGAAGTATAATAATATAGGGGTTTTCCACTTAAACGGAAAGAGTATCCGACATCTTCTGAAGCCCATAACCCAAAACGGAGCTCAGGAAAGAGTCCTATTCAAGGGAGAGATTTTTTAGGGAAAGGCAAGCGAGACAAAAGCCATACAATTTTGAATGGAAAAGAGAATGCATGGTCTCACAAAATCGATTTGCTCCCCTGCAGAATACCCATACCCGCCCAAAGAAAAGGAAGCTCTTGGGAGCAATAGGAGGAATAGGGGAATCAGAGGAGGATGAAATATCAGATTAAAGATATAAATAGTGAGGGCATCTTTAACCTTTCTAATCAAGTTTTGAGTAAAGAACAGTTGAAAGTACTAAATAAGGGCCTAAAATTTGCCCCACAAAGAGGCCCTAATTCATTTGAATTGTTTGTAGATACCCAGAAATTCCTAAGAAAACTAACTTTAAAACGTTTTTTTGAAAAGAAGAAAACTAGCAATGTGGAATCTCTAGGAACAATTAATATCGGAAATGTTATAGAGCCTGATCAAATCGATAAATTAATAATACATACTTATTTAAAGCATAGATCCAAATTCTTTCCCACATGGGAAAAAGGGGATTTTATCCCTGTTTTTAGTAGTATGATTTTATCAGAATTTGACAAATTAACCAAAAATGATGGGAAAGAAAATCTCTCAAAAAAAGAAAAAACAGCACTAAAACAATTGAAAGAAGACCCCAATATAGTAATTAAACAGGCCAATAAAGGCGGTGGAATAGTTATTTTAAATCGAGAAGATTATATGCAAGAATCCATGCGGATTCTGGGAGACACTACCACATATAAGATTTTGAAGGGAAATCCCATAGAGACTTTTAAAAGTCTCATAACTTTTAGAATTATTAAATAAAGGTTTTTAAAACAAAGTGATAAATAGAGAAAAAGTTGACTATCTCTTTGTGAAATCTCCAAAAATGGCAGTTTTTTTACTATCTGCCAAAGATTCACAAGAGACTAGATAACCCTCCGGGAGGACCGATTATTAGCGGTATCGGATCTTTGACTAGTAATATCTCCCAATATGTTGTTTTCGTCTTGCAACAATTTGTTACTAAGGCCCTGTCTTTTGTTAAAGATTCTGCCCAAATCGTATTAGAACTTGAGGATCTTAACTGGCAAGATGATTTTTTTTTTATGGGCAACAGTTGATGTTGCCTCTCTGTATACAGTTATTGACCATTCTAAGGGCATACAAGCTGTTAAGGAAATATTATATGAGAATCAGAATATGAATAGCCTACAAGCAGATTTTATATTGGACGCCATTGAATTTATCCTCTACCACAATTTTTTCTGGTTTGATGACAAATATTATCTTCAAACCTGTGGTACAACCATGGGCACCAGGTTTGCGCCAAGTTATGCAAACATTTTTGTTGCCAATTGGGAAACCAAAACGATTTGGAACAATAATCCCTTCGGCGCAAACCTGGTGCTATGGAGACGCTATATAGATGTTTTAATTGTATGGAAAGGTCCAAGAACCGCTTTAGATGACTTTTTACAGTATATTAATTCTAATTTTTATAACTTAGTTTTTACGGCAGAAATATATTCATTTGAAATTAATTTTTTAGATTTAATGTTTTTTATTATCAAAAATGGACGGGTACAGAGCAAAGCCTTTTTTAAACCTACAGATGGTAATAATCAAGAAAAAAAATAAGAGGGATGGAACAGCGCTATCCAAACTGATCACAACGTGGAGGGGGAGGCTGCACACCTGAAAGGAAGGGTAACCCTCAAAATTCTTCAAAGGACTGGAAAAACAGGAAACAACAATTACAGGGTGCGCCAAGAACAAAGTAAATAAATAAAATGGATAATAGGAGAAAAATACCAGGGAAACAGGCAAATTAAAGTCTCTAATTCACAGGTATATTCTTCTTAAATTCTTAGGATGTTTTGGGTCAAGTTCTCATCAACATATATGAAAGAGAAAAAAAAAAACATACAGAGGGGACCAATGGTGCAGTAATGTAAAGAAGTATGGCTACAGACAACACTGAGATTAAGAAATGCCAACTCACATTTGTGAGAGCTATAACCAGCTTGAGTAAAACAGCATACAGTGGTATTTAAACTCCCCACATGTAGGATATTCCTCTCACGAGATTTTCAGTGCAGGTTATATGCAATAAAAACACAAGAGAAGGCCCATAGTGCTCTCTATATTAAAAAAGTGCTGGATAAAATAAGAGATATACTTACAATTTACAGAGCAGACAAACTGCTCTGTGTAAAGCGCCTGGGTGGTACAATCCCCACCATGGATTTTTTGGATGGTATAAAAGCTTCAGATGTTTAAGATATGCCAGGTAAAAAAGTAAGGATAAATATAAAAGTATTTAAAATAGTCAGAAAAAATACTTTTAGTTAGATTAAAACACAACGCGTTTCGCTGATTATAGCTCCCACAAATGTGAGTTGGCATTTCTTAATCTCAGTGTTGTCTGTAGCCATACTCCTTTACGTTATTGCACCATTGGTCCCCTCTGCATGTTTTTTTCTCTTTCATATATGCTGATGAGATCTTGACCCAAGACGTCCTGAGAATTTAAGAAGAATATACCTTTGAATTAGAGACTTTAATTTGCCTGTTTCCCTGGTATTTTTTTTTTTTTTTCCTATTATCCATTTTATTTATTTACTTTGTTCTTGGCGCACCCTGTAATTGTTGTTTCCTGTTTTTACAGATGGTAATAGTTTCATCGAGTTTTCCAGTTGTCACCATCCTAACTGGCTTAGAAATATCACTAAAGGACAACAAATGAGAATATATAGGAATTGTACGGAAAAAGAAGACTTTGAGAATCAGGTAGAGATTTTAAATAAAAGATTTTTAAAAAGGCATTATCCTATTGATCTGGTTCATGAATCACAAAAACAAGTAGAAAGGTACAATAGAAAAGATCTTCTAAGAGGAAAAGAGGAAAGAAAGGAATGGGGATTCAAATAAAGATTTTAATACAACATTTATAACAAAATACAATAATAAAGCACATCATATCGAGAAGATAATTAGGAAATATTGGCCCATTTTAAATCAAGATGAATTTTTAAATTATGTTTTACCTAATAAGCCCCATATAATTTATAAAAAAAAAAATGACAAATTAATATTGGCTCCTAGTGTTTTACCAGAATCAAAGAACAAAAAAAGAGTTGCATAACTCTAAAGATATTTTTTTGAGAGAAAAACCGAAAGGGTTTTACAAGTGCGGCAGATGCAGCACCTGTAAGTTCCAACCATATAAAACACTAGATTTTAAAAGCAATATTACAGGGGAGTCTTTTATAATGAAACATTTTATAAACTGTCAAAGTAGATATGTAATTTATTTGCTACAGTGTAAATGCGGCATACAATACATAGGTCGCACAATAAGGAAATTACACACAAGGTTACTGGAACATTTTGGTTGAATTAGGAGGAAAAGTACAAAACACAGTGTACCAAGACACTGTAATAGTTGTCAAGATTTTAAATATGAAAATTTTAGCTGTATTGACATTAATCGGGTCAGCCCCCATTGGAGTGGGGAGATATAGAAAAACGCCTGGCTATGAAAGAAACGGAATGGATCTACAAATTAAAAACTTCCATTCCGGATGGCCTTAATAAAGATCTAGATATTTTGGTTTTTATGGACTAATTCCACTAAGATGCTGCTATGTATACCAGGTTCACTATTGCACAGCGATATGCATTTTTAAACACACTTTTGTATGTATGACCACACGGTATGATTAGCTGATTATGTTGGCAATATATGTTGCTAATTTTCTCTCTTCCTTCTTCCCCCTCTTTTTTAATATGTGCTTTTTAATATGTACAAAACAAAACAAAATAAGGTTGCGCCTAAAATATGCAATAAAACATATAAAAATTGTATATAATTAAGTAGTATAAAATAGTAAAATTTTATATAAAATATTAAATGAATTGTAAAATAAGTAGTTGGCAATAGTCCAAAACACTTATCATAAGTCCATAATGGTAGATGCCACGTGTAAGAACAGGGATTCTGAGACGTGAGGTAGAGTGTGTCTTCACAGTAGTGTGCTTGAAATCCAGTAGAACATATGTGGAGAAAAGACAAAAATGAACTCCAATGGCACAGTATATAGATGAATAAAATAGTATGTAAAATAAAAATAGTCTCACACTTTTCAGAGCTAAAACCTAGTTCTGATATAGCGCACGTGAAGTGGAATAATCCCCACTCAAGGATATCCCCTTTGAGGATTGCAGCCTTACTACTATTATTATTCTCTTGTGTGGCAACCTAGCGCTGATTTCTCTCTTTCCATTCGCTTTTTAATATATGCTTGACAATGTAATTTTATAGATATAGATATAGATTTTTGCCATAAGACTATCCTTTGTGTATTATGCCTTTTTAAAGTCTTTTTTGACATATATTGGAAGGCATGGCCTGAAGTTGTGGGAGGGGCTATAGAGCTACTTAAGGGACTCCCCCCTTCCCTTACTTACCTTCGTTGGTCTGGACGAACAGGGTGATACTCGCCGGCATCCTTTCCTTCCGACTTCCGGTTACGTGACGTCACTTCCGGTGAGACGTGGCGCCTTTTCTCTACGTCAAATGGTGAGTGCCGCTGGCTCCACAGCCCGACCGGCTCTCCAGCCCGGCCCAACTAGCAATTCAGCCCGGCACCAACAGCCCCAGTACCTGACCGGCTCTCCAACCCGGCCCGACCGGCACTTCAGCCCGGCGCTACCGGCCCCAGTACCGGACCGGCTCTCCAGCCCGGCCTGACCTGCTCTGGCAACCCGGCATCACTGGCCACCAATCTGACCGGCCTCTCTCCCCACCAGCTCATTGGGGCAGTAAGCAATGGCATTTCCTACTGGGTAAATAGCACGGCTGGCCCGGGTACAGGTACAGAGACTCCATTACCATTAGGAGTCCCTGTTCCCGGCCGCCAGCTATGCACAGGCATAATTGGGGTGTGGGGGGGTCAAAATATACTGCACGGGTGGGAACAGGCCTCACAGACCCTTATATGGTAAGGGGTCCCTGTTCCCGCCTGCAACACAAAGGGAAAGGGGGGAAGTAGCTGGCTCATCTGTGTAAAACCCAGTCTACCTGGCTGGCATAACTTAAGGGGGGCATGGTAAGATTCTGTGGCTGGCTGACCCCTAGTTCAGCCATTTTCAGCCTTAAGAATACAATATATACACATCTCAATTCAAATGCTTTTATTTTCAATACTGTGTTGTTATGTATACAATTACTGCTAGTAGAACTCTGGTTAAACATATATATATATTGTATGATATGCTTGACAAACATGGTAGTTATATAGTATATGTTTTACTTACGGCTGATTAGATATGTTATGTGATATCTGCATTAATATTAGTAAACATTAGAGTCTTAAAATATATTAACCCTGGTTAAATGTTAAAGTACATTGACTACTGGGGGCATTTTGTCTGTTGTGGGGACAGTACTCCCTGCAGTCATCCCCAAAAGCACTTACTACTTTCAGTTATACAATCTTATATGTCCTACAAGAGTACATTATCTGAATTCTCATACCCCCAGGAACCCCGATTACCCCCGGACGAGTCATCTAAGCTAACCCCCCCACTACTCAAGAGACCGCTGATATCTTTTATACAGAAGCCAGGGCTCACTTTTTCTGCAGGTATGTTAGTTTCACATTATTTTCAACACAGCCGATTAGTTATTTTCCCTGCCCCTTAGTCCTAGCAGTCCGCGAGGCCAACTCACATCCTCCACTTCGAGGTACGATACGCCCCTCGGGCCAAATCATAGTTAGTCGCCTCGCAAATTATATAGAGAGGGCAACACCAGTCACCGCCAAATACCCCTCCCCTCCTATGCATGGAGAGGCCAACGTCCCATCACCAGTATAGGTTACCACGCCCCTCGCGCCAACTCATAGATAGAGCCTCTCTAGCCAATTGGCACTAGTAGGGCCTCACCTGCCACAAACCTAGAATAATCTTTCGCCATCTGGCACTAGCTAGCCACCTGTTGATTTTCAACCCTGGTTACAAACATGTCTATTATATATTTTCAGTATGTCCCTACTCCCTGACGATGGTGAGGATATGTCAATCCCTAGCACCCCTGCTAGGTCATTTACTCCGATCCGCAAGGGCGACACGGGAAGTCCCTCGTCCATCAGATCATGGACTATCCCCCGCATCACTGCAGAATTACGTAAATGCAGTATTCCCTTCCCAGCTACTGCCAGGAAAGCAGAACTGTTCAAATTGCTAAGAACCAATACCGTTAATACAGATGCAGGGGAAGGTACAAGCAGCTCTCAAGATCCTACTCTCCATGCTATGGTTGCCTCCCTAATCTCTTCTATGGGGAAGGTAAACGACAGGCTGGAGAGACTGGAAGCCCGTAGCTTCCCAGCACAGCCTCCTAGCCCTCTCTCAGAAATAATCCCGGCCATACCCACAGCAATAACAGGTAATTCCATATCCACCAAGGCAGCCGCACACGTTATTAATCCTGCCCACATGGTTCCGGCCAATCTTAAAAAGGACTTCCTGTAAGGCAAGGACGTTAATTTAGTCTCACTGCTCATTGCCTCCCAGGATATCGTGGAAAACCGGTCTTACAACTACGTGGACATCTCGGTGGTTTTAAAAGCCAGAGACCCCAGACTCAGTAAGAAACTCGCCATTCCTGATTTTGTTCTGGCCTTCGGTATCTTTAGAGATATTCTATGCACGGCTCATCTCCATAGGAGGGAGGAACTCGATCTATATATGCATAAGCTGGTGGACCTTGGTAATAAGTATGGTGGTTATACTTTTTACGACTACCACAAATCTTTTTCATCAAAAGTGTCTGCCACGTTGTCTCAGTACGGCATCCAGATGGATTGGAGCCAACTGGACAATGAACTGTTCCTCAGACATTTCGCAGGGCTTAGGACACCAGCTTGTGCCATATGTACATCACCCGCTCACGCAGTCAATTTCTGCCCGCTCTGTCCGGACAGCGCTCCCGGCTAATGTGGAAGGCTGAAATGAGGTCGGTTTTTAACCTCAATTCCCTTATTCCCTTTGGACTCAATGCTGATTTTGAATTGTGCCATTTTTTATAATGCATATTTTCACTATCATCAATGAGTCCTTGATCATTAGTTTTATAAATATATAATTATATATATTTTATTTTTTTTAATATATTTTTCAGTTATTTAGTCCTCCCCCCTTTTTTTTTGATGTTCCAAGTATGAATTTCCCCGTTTATATGATTGTGCTGTATGACGTTTAGAAGCTTTTCATCATATATATTTTTCACTATATTGTAGCCTATATGGGAAGACATGTATTTCAAAGTGTGTTATTCTGATATTGTGTCACTTTTGAACGATATTGACTTGAAACATAATGGAATAAATAGACTGACATGGTTGATAAAATAATTTATTCGAATTTGAGATGTATCCTGAATACACTTTTTCATTATTTTCCATGTATATTACGTGTGTATGGCTCTCTATTTATGAGAGCTTCTCTATATGGACAAGGTTACTGGCAATAACACATTGTGTGCCAGTCATAAAGATGGCAGAATTTGAACCGAAAGTGACGACGGATGCAACGTCATTTCCGGGTAAACCAATATGAAGAATATGAACAGCTGGGAAAGAAAACACCCACGACTCACTGATGCTGGATTGGATTACAACATCGAGGAGGCGAATCAGGAAGACAACCAGGATTTCAAAGAAGAATGGTGGTAGAGAGAGGATCACTTCGTTTGAAAAAGCCCATTTGTGCGGCAAAACGCATCTCGAGGACTTTCTTAAAGGACAGGACTTTGAATGATTTTATAATTGTATTGTTTATGTATTGTGATAAAGTGAAGGCAGATAGGCCTTTTAACCAAAGGGGAAGTACGGGTAGTATGTGTGTTGCACAACACAAAGCTTTGTTTAGTTATGGGCCCCTGGGGTGGAGCATTTGGAGAGAAGGGTGGGCCAATGCTCCACTCCACAGTTTAGTGTTTTTCTGGGGAGACATAGATCCAGGCCAGGGTTTTTTGGACCGTCTCCAACCCACTGCTCAGCTGCAGTTAATCAGCTGTTGCAATGGGAATAAACCCCTCCCTTCTAGGCAGGTAAAGGGGGGAAATTGCTGGCTTCTTCCCAGGAAGCAGGTAGGAGAGAGGCTGTTCTCTCCAGATAGAGAGTCAAGGAGACTAGGCACTGGGAGTGCAGAAAGGAAGCAGTCAAGGCTGGCTTGGAGCACTGGGAGTGCAGGAGGAAGAAGTCAAGGCTGGCTTGGAGCACTGGGAGTGCAGAAAGGAAAACAGTCAGGGCAAGGCTGGCTTGGAGCACTGGGAGTGCAGAAAGGAAAGCAGTCAGGGCAAGGCTGGCTTGGAGCACTGGAAATGCAGAAAGGAAAGCAGTCAAGGCAAGGCTGGCTTGGAGCACTGGGAGTGCAGAAAGGAAAGCAGTCAGGGCAAGGCTGGCTTGGAGCACTGGGAGTGCAGAAAGGAAAGCAATAGGCTATCTAGCAGAGTGTTGCTATATTATAAGGTTGGTGCAATATGTTTTTGTTAGTTTAACTCTGATAGAGAGGGATATTCAAAGTGAGTCAGTGCTCAGACGAGCTAGGTTTTTGTTTAAAGGGAAACCTGTTATATTTATGTTTTCATTTGCTGCTGCCTCATATGTAAACTTACAAATAAAGTGCCTGGAATGAAGTTGCATTAAAAGACTGTGCATGTTTTTGCCCTAGAGGACCGTGCTACCTGCTGACAAGGATCACAGTATTTACATTTTTATATATAATTTTTTTATTTGATTAATAAATTGATCATTTTATGATCGGATATTCAGTCCAGTGTCCGCTGCTGCCTATATCTTAAAGAAGGTGAACAGGCCTAGTTCTCATCCTGCTCAGTGCCCTGTCATGGTTTCCCTTGTGGTTGTCCGAGAGAGCGTTATTGATTATGGTAATTCTGGTTATTTGACTTTGGCATTGTTTTTGACTTCCCTGTTTTCTGGCATCCCTGACTCCTGGCTTTCCCTTATCGTTGTGTCTCTGTTTCCCTTGACCTCGACTATTCTTTGGTACGTTAGTCCGGCCATTCTTAGGTCCGGTATACGTTACCTATCAGTCCTCTGTGTTACACAATTCTACGTGCTGGATCATTTTGTAATCCTGACAAGTATTACCATCTGGAGAGCCTCTTATATCCACTTTCTTGTATATTGGTGCAGGTGGAAGTCGTGTGTATTTGTGCGAAGGTGGTTCTCCATTGGGGTAGTGTGAGCTGTATATTGAGGTCTTTAGACCAAGAGTCTGTGTAGGGGGGCAGTTGGGTGGCCTGGTCTGCCTAAAGGAGTTTGTAGAAGGTGGAGAGTTGTTTTGTTTTGACATTGTGGGTCATGCATGCAGTCTCAAAGTCAGATACAGTTCGAGAGCCCTGCACTAGAAAGGGGTTAGCCTGCAGGAAGTGGGTCAATTTGGCGTAATGAAATGTTTGCAGTGCAGTCAGGGCATCAGAGCTAGTTAGGTCAGAGAAGGTCCGTATGGCACCGTTGTCTACTACTGAGCCTAGTGTTAGGTATGGCACGTCAAGAGTTCGGCGATATTGTTGGTACATTCTGGTTTGCATTCCCGGAGTGAATAAGGGGTTGTGAGTGATGGGGTAAAGTGGGGATGGATGGGGTGAGATGCTCTCAGTTCCTCTGATGTTTCCCCATGTCTTGGGGGTAGGGGGTGGTGAGAGAGAAACTGCAATGGGTTCGCTCATTGCCATGGAAGTGTATAGTGAGGGACTTGGCTCATCGCGCTTTTGAGAGTTGCCCATTGGCGTGTCTGTGGTTGTGTGGACCAGTCCTGGATTCTGGTCAAAATGACTGCTTGGTAGTACCTTTCTACACGTGGGAGTCCCAGGCCTCCATCTGATTTATATCTGGTAAGGACTAGAGTTGAGCGAACCCGAACTGAAGAGTTCAGGTTTGTACCGAACATTACGTTTTTTGGCCCCCTGACCCGAACACGGACATATCTCTGTATGTTCGGGTTGGAGTTCGGAGTTTGGCGATTTAATGACGTGTTTTGAAAGGCTGCAGGGCAGCCAATCAACAAGTGTTTGACTTGTGTGCCCTTAGAAGCCATCACAGCCATGCCTACTAATGGCATGGCTGTGATTGGCCAGTGCAGCAAGTGACCAAGCCTCTATAGAAGCTGGTCACTTAGTATTAGTAAATTATGCCCCTACTCACTATACTCACTATACGCTGTGCAAAATGACACAGAGCACTCTGCTTGGTTAGCTTGAAATCCAGCCAATCAGAGTGATCTGTGTCATTTTACACAGCGTGGAAAAATTCCAAAGAGCTTTCCCACGCTGTGTTAAATGACACAGAGCACTCTGATTGGTGGATTTCAAGCCTACCAATCAGAGTGCTGTGATAGGTAAATGTAGAGACTTACCTGTCAGTCTCTTCATTTACCTGTCAGAGCACGCTGATTGGATGGCTTAAACCCACCAATCAGAGTGCTCTGAGTCTAATTGCAGAGCGGGGCAAGGCTTTATAAGCTTTCCCGCCCTGCAGAGCTCAGTCTGCGTGGAGCCCTCCATGGTCCCCCCCACAATTTTTATTTATGGCCCCCACCGCTCAGGGTGGGGGCCGTAAGGGAGCTCAGTAGGTCCCCAGCCCCCACCCGCAGGCATTGTTATTTAGGGCCCACACCCGCCACGCAGGTGTGTAGGTCCCCCTCCACATTCTTATTTAGAGCCCCCATTCATCGCACAGGCGTGGGGGCAATAGGTTTGTTTTTGTTTTTTACAGTGAGCAGTCACTGGCTGCTCACTGTTTACTAGACACGCCCCTATTCGCGGTATAGCGAGTAGGGGCTGAATTTACTAATACTAAGTAATCTTTACTTAGTATTAGTAAATGTGGCTGAAAGACCAATTTAGGTCTTTCAGCCTTTTGGTAGATAACTCCCTAATTCACACGGTATTAGGGAGCTATCTACTAAGCGGCTGCTTATTTTATGTTATTTTTAAGTGATTTCCCTATCCACATTTGTTTGCAGGGCACTTGTTCTAATCTTACCCCCATTTTACTTCCTATTGCAGCTCTCTAGCCCTTTCCAGGAGTTTTTTAAAGCCATTTTTGTGGCCATAAGTTCGGGTCCCCATTGACTTCAATGGGGTTCGGGGTTAAGTTCGAACCCGGACTTTTTTTCAAAGTTCGGCCGAACCCGCCGGACCCGAATATCCAGGTGTCCGCTCAACTCTAGTAAGGACCTCACAGGAGATTCTGGGTCTTTTATTCGCCCAAATGTAATTGGTGAAGAGTTGCCTGAGTTTGACGAAAAATGGTTAAGGTATAGCTATTGGGAAAGTCTGGAATAAATAGAATATCTTGGGGAGAATGTTCATTTTGAGGATGTTTATTCTGCATATCTATGAGGAATGCGGTTTGTGCCGTGTCTGTAGGTCTTTAGTGAGGGATTCAAGTAGTGGCTCGTAGTTGTGGCAAACCTAGCCACTTGGACAATATAAAGAGACTGTGCCTTTAAGGGTTGCCTGTTCGTCTGTGGGATATGTGTTTAACTAAGTATAATGTATGCTGGCTGTAATACCGTGTATTTCCTGTATTGGCTATCTGCCAAATGCAGATAGCTGTATTTTATTTCGTTTCACGAACGGCACCTTTGCGGGCAGTTCGTGAACCGAAATAACCACCATGTAATAGCCCACACACTTAGAGACGTGTGGCGCTTGTTAACCGATTGCAACAATGTTGCTCTATAATGTAAGTTCCCCATGTAGTCCACTCTGGGAATGCCCCTGGGATAGGACTCAGGAAACCCCTTGCATGGGGAATTGTATAAATTGTGGAGCTGTGAATAAAGCCTTCAGTTGACTCTCAGAACTGTGTTTCGTCTGGTTACTGGGAGATTTGGGATATTGCCTTGCTTTTCAGCGCTTGACTGTGGATTACTTCCTGAACTAGCGGAATTTGTGGAGTTAATACTGCCGATCCGCTACAGTAGTTTATGTCAAAGATAGTTGTAAGGTCTGCCGATAGGCGTACTCCTAGAAATGTAATGGTCTTGTCTGCCTAAGCAAAGGGGAATGTGGCCTGCAGTTGTGTGTGAGCAGGGGGCTATGCGTAGTGGGATAATTTCACTTTTCATGCAGTTAACTTGGAAGTTAGAAAGTTTATGGTATAGGGAGATTTCCTCCAGTAGTGGGGGTAGTGATTTGTCCGGGGATTATATCGTGAAGAGAAGATCATCAGCGCATGCGGATATCTTATATTCTACATCTTGTATTTGTATGCCTCTGATATCTGGGTTATCTCTAATTCCGTTTAGGAAGGGTTCTAGAACTAAGATAAAGAGCAAAGGTGCACCCCTGTCTCGTGCCGTTTCTAATGTATACCGGTTCCGAGAGTTGTCCATTGATCCTGAGTCGTGCTGTGTGGGTGGAGTAGATGGCTTGCATCCATCTTATCCAATTTGGTCCAAACACTAGGTTTCGCAGAGTTGCTACCAGCAGTGACCAATCCACTCTATCGAACGCCTTTTCCGCGTCGACTGAGAGTATGAGACTGCTGGACAGGAGGTGTTGCGCCATGTAGATGAGGTTCAAGAGTTTTGTGGTATTGTGTTTGGCTTCTCTGTTAGGGACAAATCCTGCCTGGTCTGGGTGTATAAGGGTTTGAAGCATGGGTTTTAAATGGGTGGTTACAATTTTTGTAAATATTTTCACATCTAGGTTTATCAGGGAGATTGGGCGATAGCTTACATAATTGGTTGGGTCTATACCTGGTTTGGGTATAAGGGCAATGTGAGCCTCTAAGGCTGCTGTGTGGAATTCCACCGACCGTGTAAGGGAGTTGAAGGCTCGTGTAAAGGGCACTGTAGCGGAGGCCTGGTATTCCCCAGGATAACTCCACTAGAGATCCCAGTGAGGCTCAGGAACAAGTAGTAAAAATACCATACAGTAATAATTCAAGCAAGCAGGTCCCAATGACTGGACACGACACACAGCATCAGGAGCAGAACTGACTTTTAATGCACACAACTTCCTTATAAAGCATTCTCCCATGCAAGGGAGGGATTTGCAATAATTAGTACAGTAGCCAATCCTCCACGAGTTGCCACCCACACATCCCCTCCTCTTAGTGTGACACATAGTCCAATTATGCAGGACACAAATTCCCAGAGTTTCTGGATGTACTTCTAAACATAGGGGTACCCCTTTAAATGTTACATCCCCTGGTAGCCCTGATCTGGGTGAGACACATATCCAAAAATCACCCAAATCGGACCAGGGGTTCGGGAAATTTATGGAAGTACTAAAATGACCGACCGCACTGGGTTTAACAGCTGAAAAGGGCTCCGTGTGTTTTGGCCCTGCGGTCGGTCACAGAAAAGGGAATGTTACACACAAATGACTTGTTAGGAGAGCTGGGGAGGTTTCATGTAATTTCCCTTGTTCGTGGGATTCAAACTACCGAACGAGAAGCCGTTCGGTAGTTTGTGTCAAGGTGGCGGTCCGGTGTCCGGGACCCAGACACTGTCCGGGCAGCGGTGCGAGGACCGGGACCCATTATGCCTGATGTTCAGAGTAGGAGTCACAGTGTGGAGGTGGATTAGCAGGGTCTGGTGCAGGGTAAGCGGTCGCCCCCTGGTGTTGAGCACCAGCGTTTGTGCAGCCACATACCAGAACCCTGATTCAGCTTATGCGGATCCCAGAAACTAGGAGCAGGTAATTAAGCAGACCTCCCAGGAGCTGAATAGGGAGGCACTGCAGCAGGAGTGTATCCAGTACTGAAGCAAAGCAAGACTAGGAGAGCAAGGCAAGACTAGAAATAGGCACCATACATGAACACAAGACAAAACTAGGAGAACCCAGAACCAGAGCAGGACAGAAAGTATAACCTAGAACATGTACACAAGACATGAGGAAAACAAGAACATAACATGGGCATGACTGAACAGGACTGTACATGGACTGGGATTACAAGACAAAGTAAAACAAGACAAGAGATACAAGGTAAAACAAGAGGAAACATAGCTAAGCACTAATTATGAAAAGTATGGGGATTTAGTCACATTATATGATCATACATTGCACAAGCCTGCCAACAACACCAATGTACCCCATATCTGGCAGGTCCTACACCGCCTAATGTATGCTAAAACAGCCACACTAAACCACAATAGCTCTTACCTGCAAGAAAGGGCAGAGACATGAAACACTGCTGCAGGTCCAAGCTGAAACAAAAGAAAAGTGGAAAACAAACGGGTGTGGCAACATAAAACAAACATTTAAGTGAATCCAAGAGACTGTGAAATCCAGGGACAGAATATAAGAATGAACTCAGAAACCCAGCAATAAAGAAAACCAGACATAGACCAGAAAAACCAAGCAAGGGCAGCAAAAAGAGTACTGGATACCAGAATCCATTGCCAGAATGATCCGCAGCGAGGAACAGGATGTGACAGTTTGTATACGAATTTGCGACAGTGTGGAGGTCTCAGCGGTGTTTGCCTAACCGAGTGTCTGATTTGGGTTCCAGACACTCGACAGCAAAACACCGCTGTTCGGGAGTTTAAAATGGCCACCGCCACGTGTTCGTCTCCCGAATGGCAGCCACCCAGAGAACAAAGGACCCACTACACGAACCGCCAATTACCCGTTCGCAACATTGTTGCGAAAAGTAATTGGAGGCACACTTAGTACTGTGGTCGTCTGATTGTTCGGTAGTTTCATTTGCATAATAACTGGAGTGATTTTACCGAACAATCAGACGAATGCTACATATACTTCACATGTACAGGTTACAATTCAACTGAATACATAGACATAAATGCACTTTTTAGGACAGCCCAATGCCATCCGCTACACTGCTCCCCCTTGCCCACAAGCCGGCATACACAGTCTGATCCCACACGGATCATTTTTCCAAGTCTGTTTGTCTAGACAACCCGTCAGCATTTCCATTTTGTTTGCCAGGGTGATACTGAATGTTAAAGTCAAAGGGCTGCAGCGCCAAACTCCAGCGCAGCAGCCTGGCATTGTCCCCAGCCACCCGGTTCAGCCATACTAACGGGTTGTGATCCATAAGCAAAGAAAAGGGCTGTCCATACAAGTACGGCTGCAACTTCTTTAGGGCCCACACCACAGCCAGGCATTCCTTCTCGATGGCGGCGTAGCTTACTTCTCTGGGTAACAACTTGCGACTGATGTAAGCCACGGGATGTTCTCCGCCATCAGCCCCGACTTGCCTCAGCACTGCCCCCAATCCAAACATAGAAGCGTCTGTGTGAACAAGAAAACGTTTAGTTGGATTGAGAGCTGCCAAGACAGGGGCATTGCTAAGTGCATTTTTCAGATGTTGGAATGCCTGCTCACACTCCGGGGTCCAGGTTACTTGGCGGGGAAGATTCTTATGGGTCAGGTCAGTAAGGGGTTTGGCCAGGGTGTTATAATTGGGGACAAACTTCCTATAGTATCCCGCGATTCCTAGAAATGCTAACACCTGAGTCTTAGTCCTAGGAGTGGGCCTCTACTTTGGCTGATTCTGGTCTCTGTTTCCCACAGCCCACTCGATGGCCCAGGTATTGTACCTCGGCCATTCCTATACTGTATTTGGCCGGATTCAGCGTCAGACCGGCCTCCCTAATCCTGTCCTATATGGGCCAAGTGCTCCTGCCAGGTATTGCTAAAAATGGCAATATCGTCTAGGTATGCACAGGTGTAGTCCTGGAACCCATCGAGGAGTCGATCTACCATCCGCTGGAAGGTAGCCGGAGCGTTTTTCATTCCAAATGGCATGACTTTAAAGTGGTACAGGCCGAATAGGGGGACAAAGGCTGACTTAGGGATGGCACCTGGAGCCAAGGGAATCTGCCAATACCCCTCAATAGTAGTGCGGTATTGGCCTCTGGCCATCCGGTCTAGCAGTTCATCTATCCTAGGCATAGGATAGGCGTCTGATACGGCCTTTTCGTTCAACCTCCGGTAGTCCACGCAGAAGCAGGTTGTACCGTCCCGCTTTGGTACGAGGACTACTGGAGAAGCCCAGGTCTGAGGGCTCAATCACCCCCAGTTGGAGCATCTCATTGATCTCCTTGCGCATATTCTCACGTACCGCTTCAGGGATGCGGTATGGTGTCTGGCGCATGGGAAGTTGCCCTGGGGTTTCCACCCGGTGAGTGGCCAGAGGAGTGTACCCAGGCACATTAGAGTCTTGCTTCTCTCTCAACAGCTGTTTTACCTCAGTACGCTCCTGTGGGCTCAGCCGATCTCCCAGCACAACTTCTCCTAAATCCTCAGACAGCCTACCGTCTCCCAGCAGATCTGGGAGGGGGAAGGCTGTCAAACTCGTCGGAGTTGGGTGCACAAATAGCTGTCACCTCCTCTGAGCGTTCCTGGTAGGGCTTCATCATGTTCACATGGAGCATGCGTCACCCTCCAGTTCCTGTGCAGGGGCTGTGACAGATCCATCTGTATAGACTGGGATTGCTAGTTCGTCTGTTTTGCCTTTTCGTGGAATTACCTGTTCGTATGCCCCTGTTCGTTTATTTGACTTTTCTGCCGAACAAAACTACCGAACGGACGGCCACCTAGAAGAGAAGTGTGCTGCTGGTTAACCTCTTGATCCCAATTAGAACGTTGTGGTTAACTGCAGACACCTCGCAATTAAAACCGAATGCGGGGTGGTCGTCGTTCGTATGTTCGTATGTGTTAAACAGGTGAAAGACCAGCGGTGTTCGGCCCTGATTCTGTGGAACTGAAAACACACTTTTTTCCGCCCTACACCGCTGAAGCCACCGACCTCCCTTCTCAATCGACAAAAGTGTACGAACACCAGCCGTTCGGGAGTTTGAAACGCATGAATGGACTTAACCCAGATAGCCTTCCCATGGAGTCAATCGCATGCCGAAGAACTGTAATAGACTTTGACTCCATGATGATTGAACTATGCGTATGGGATCTGAGCGCTATTCGCTAATAATATGCACTCAGATCCAGGCTATCTGGGGATATATTGCACGAATGAGAAATGTTCGGCAATTGTAAAGTTATGTATTTTTATGTGTTTTTTATGTGGTATTTAAAATGGCGATTTGCCTCTGTCCTGGAGATGAGTGACTTACTTCTCAATTATGCTGAGTGACCTCTGCGGTAAATTGAGTACCCTGATCCGAGATGATCTCCCTGGGTAACCCCATCCGGGAGAAAATCTGCATCAGGGCCTCGGCGTGTATATTTGTAAGGGCCACCGCCCCTGGTTGCGATTCGTATGATTGAAGTTGATACGAATGCAGCTTGCGTGATGGTGAGAGGGGAGGATTCATTAAACGGCGGTTTGTACATTTTGATGCCGAGGGCACCGTTACAGGGGCCAATTATATAAGTGGTGTCACATCTCTGTTCCACAACTTTATAAGGGCCTTGCCAGACGGTCTGTAGCTTATCATGTTGGACAGGTTTTAAAATTAAAACTTTCTGCCCAACCTGGAAGCTACGGTCCCTGGCGCCCCGATCATACCAGGTGCGTTGGCATGTCTGAGCCGCCTGAAGGTTTTCCTTTACTGTCTTAGTTAGGGCCTCCAGTCGGTCTTGGAGCGCCAACACATATG
>OW240921.1:54295345-54328192 GCA_933207985.1 Pelobates cultripes | reverse complement strand
GCGAACCGAAAATTTCCGGTTCGCGACATCACTACTCCCAATCCAAACATAGAAGCGTCTGTGTGAACAAGAAAACGTTTAGTTGGATTGGGAGCTGCCAAGACAGGAGCATTTATCAGTGCATTTTTCAGATGTTGGAATGCCTGTTCACACTCCGGGGTCCAGGTCACCTGGCGGGGCAAATTCTTCCGAGTAAGGTCAGTGAGAGGTTTGGGGAGGGCGCTATAGTTAGGGACAAACTTTCTGTAATACCCAGCGGTCCCTAGAAAAGCTAACACCTGGGTTTTGGTCCTAGGAGTGGGCCACTGGGCCACGGCTTCTATTTTAGCTGGTTCGGGCTTCTGTTTGCCGCAACCCACTCTATGTCCGAGGTACTGCACCTCGGCCATCCCTATGCTGCACTTGGCCGGTTTCAATGTCAAACCCGCTTCCTTAATCCTGTCTAGAACCGCTCCTATATGGGCCAAGTGCTCCTGCCACGTATTGCTAAAAATGGCAATATCGTCCAGGTAGGCACAGGTGTAGTCTTGGAACCCATCCAGGAGTCGGTCTACCATCCGCTGGAAAGTAGCTGGGGCGTTTTTCATCCCAAGTGGCATGACCTTAAACTGGTACAAGCCAAATGGGGTGACAAAGGCCGACTTCGGGATGGCCTCTGGGGCCAGGGGGATTTGCCAATACCCCTTACATAAGTCAATGGTAGTGAGGTATTGACCCCTGGCCATTCTGTCCAGTAGCTCATCTATCCGTGGCATAGGGTATGCATCGGACACCGTTTCTCGTTTAATCTCCGGTAGTCTACGCAGAAGCGGGTCGTACCGTCCCGCTTCGGTACGAGTACTACCGGAGAAGCCCAGGGACTATCTGAGGGCTCAATCACCCCCAGTTGGAGCATCTCATCGATCTCCTTGCGCATGTTTTCCCTCACCGCTTCGGGGATGCGGTAAGGGGTCTGGCGCATCGGTAGTTGCCCTGGGGTCTCTACCCGGTGAGTGGCCAGAGGGGTGTACCCAGGTACATTAGAGAACGTGTCTCGTTTCTCCTCCAACAGCTGCTGTACCTCGATGCGCTCCTGTGGGCTCAGCCGGTCTCCCAGTGTGACTTCCCCTAAATCCCCAGACAGCTGCCCATCTTCCAGCAGATCTGGGAGTGGTAAGCTGTCAAACTCATCCGAATTGGGCGCACATATGGTGGTTACCTCCTCGGAGCGCGCTTGGTAGGGCTTCATCATGTTCACATTGAGCATGCGTCGCCCTCCCGTCCCTGTACAGGGGCCAATTATATAGGTGGTGTCACATCTCTGTTCCACCACCCTATAAGGTCCCTGCCAGGCGGCCTGTAGCTTGTCATGTCGGACCGGCTTTAAAATTAGCACTTTCTGCCCGACCTGAAAGCTACGGTCCCTGGCTCCCCGGTCATACCATGTGCGCTGGCGGGTCTGTGCCGCCTGAAGGTTTTCCCTTACCGTCCTGGTTAATGCTTCCAGCGGTCTCGGAGAGCCAACACATATGGTATGATGGGGGTGCCATCTGCGCTCCGATCTCCCTCCCAGTGCTCTCTTATAAGATCTAAGGGGCCTCTGACCCTCCTCCCAAACAGCAGTTCAAACGGGGAAAATCCCGTGGATTCTTGCGGCACCTCCCGGTAAGCGAATAGGAGATGCGGCAGGAACCGCTCCCAGTCCTTGTGGGTCTCTGCGAAGGTTCGGAGCATTTGCTTCAATGTGCCATTGAACCGTTCGCAGAGCCCATTAGTCTGGGGGTGGTAAGGGGCGCTGATAATAGGCTTAATGCCACAGATCCTCCAGAGATGTTGGGTGAATTCTGCGGTAAATTGGGTACCCTGATCCGAGATAATCTCCCTGGGTAATCCCAACTGGGAGAATATCTGCATGAGGGCATCCGCGACCGTTTCAGCCTGAATGTTGGTCAGAGCCACCGCCTCTGGATATCTGGTAGCATAGTCTACTACCGTTAAAATGTACCTTTTGCCTGACGGGCTGGCTTTCTTGAGGGGACCTATCAAGTCTACCGCTATTCTGCTAAAAGGTTCCTCAATTATTGGCAAGGGGTGTAGCTTCGCCTTCCTCCGGTCTCCCCTTTTCCCTACCCTCTGGCAGGTGTCGCAGGTAGTGCAATACCGGCGCACTTCCTGGCTGATCCCTGGCCAGAAGAAATTTTGGGTCAGTCGGTACCTAGTGCGGCTGACCCCTAGATGTCCGGATAGCGGGATATCGTGCGCTATCCGGAGTAGCTCTGCTCGGTACCGCTGGGGTACCACTAGCTGCCTCGTCACTATTGGGTCTGACCCCTCAATCTGCTTGTCTGTCTCCCTGTACAAAAGCTGCTTGTCCCAGACAAATCTCTCCCCCTCTCCCCCCGGAGGGTCTGCTGTCACCTTGTCTCTGTATACCTGCAAGGTGGGGTCAGTTACTACCTCTGCTGCAAATTCGTTAGGAGGGGCCCAGGGGACACAGTCAAGGGAAGGGGAAGGGTCTCTTACCTGAACCTCCGGAAGTGTGTTGTAGTCCTGGGTGCGGGCCTGTTGACGGGTGACCACAGGATGAGCTTCTCCTGTGGTGGACGTCTGGGGCTCAAAAGCAGATGTGAGCCTCCCCAGATCGTTCCCCAATAAAACCTCCGCCGGTAACTGCGGCATCAACCCCACCTCCACATGTCCTGCCCCTGCTCCCCAATGTAAATGTACCCTTGCTGTAGGTAGCCGGTATACTGCTCCCCCGGCTACCCTGACGGCCACAGTTTTACTTAGTCTCGCTTCATCCGAGACCAGGTGACTTTTGACCAAGGTGATGGTAGCCCCCGAATCACGTAGGCCCTGTACTGCTTTACCCTCCAGGTATACGGTCTGCCTGTGATGCTGTCTGTTATCCGCATTGGCCTGGACTGGATCCGCCTCGTGTAGTACTTCCCACTGTTCCACGGTTGTTATGGGAACAGCTGACCCATATGGTGTGGCCACTATATTTTGGTAGTGATGGGCGGCGGCTGCTCTCGGTGGTGGTGGTGGTGGGCCGGGGCGAATCCAGGTAGAACGATCCCTCAGCTGGGGACATTCCCTTTTATAATGTCCCCACTTCTGGCAGTGATGACAGGGGCCAGAAGCGGGCTGGCGTAAACGTGGCTGTACAGCGGGTGGTGGTGGTGGTGGCAGTTGCCTTGGTGGAGCTGGGGTGTAGCTGTTTCCCCCAAAGGTTTTATAAATAGCTTTTGGGGCTGCTGGTTTCTGCTGCCTGCGTGCATCCAAGTACTCATCGGCCTTCCTAGCCGCTTCGGTAAGGGAGGTAGGGTTTCTGTCCCTCACCCATTCCTGGACCTCGCCTGTTACCCCCTCATAGAATTGCTCCAACAACACCATTTGCAATAAGTCCTCCATGGACCGAGCCTTATTGGACTGTACCCACCCCAGAGCGGCCCGATGCAACTTGCAAGCCCATTCCACATGAGAGTCCTTGTCATTTCTCTTTAGGTCTCTAAACCGTCGCCGATATGCCTCTGGTGTGATTGCATATCGGGCCAGGATCACTTCTTTTACTCTGCGGTAATTCCGAATTTCCTCATCCGGTACAGTTCTATAGGCTTCCGCCGCCTTCCCTGTGAGCTTCCCTGCTAAAATAGGCACCCACTCATCTGGGCTAATATTATGCAATGCACACAGCCTTTCAAAGTCTTGGAGAAAAGCATCTATATCTTCCTCTGCTTCTATATATGTTTTAAAAGCTTGGTAAGGAATTTTTGTCTTACCCTGGGTGATGGTAGTTGTGGTAGCATTCCTCTCCAGCTGCTGTAGTGGCCTTTGACGCAGTATGAACTCCTGTACCTCTGACATTGTCCTGGCTATAATATCCGTTGTTGGATTCTCTCCATAAAAGGACAGCCTGAACTGCACCTCTCTCCGAAACTCTTCTTTTTCAGCTCCATCTGCTGCACTCTGTTGCTCAGGGATTACCCTGTCCTCCTGCTGGTATTCAGCCATCACTTCTGCAATGAGGATTGCTTTCTTTTTGTTGCTGGCTGCAATGCCTTTCGCTTCCAGGAGATCTTTTAGCGTGGATCTTTTAAGCTTGGCATAATCACTCTCCATCCGTATTCCATTAGTCCTTGTTCCCTTGTGAGTCTGGATCCCAGCGCTGCCAACCAATGTAGCGGAGATGCAATATTCCCCAGGTGATCTCCGCTTGTAATCCAAGTGAGGCTCAGGAACAAGTAAATAATAAATCCATAGGCAAAGTTTCCAGCAGGTCAAATACAGTAATATCCCCACAGCAATCCCAATAACTGGACGACACACAGTTTCAGGAGCAGAACTGACAAGCCTTTAATCACAGTCTCCTTATAAAGCATGCTCCCATGCAAGGGAGGGATTTACAGTAATTATTACAGTAGCCAATCCTGTCCTGGTAACCTCCCACACATCCCCTCCCCTCAGCCAGCATCATAATCCCCTTATCCAGCACACCAATTCCCCCCGTTTCTGGATGTACCCCTAAACGTAGGGGTACCCCTTTAAATCCTACATCCCCGGTAGCCCTGATCTGGGTGAACAACATATCCAAAAATCACCCAGATCGGACCAGGGGTTCGGGAAAAGTATGGAGGGAATAAAATGACCGACCGCACGAACAGAGATAGCCGAATCCGGTTCCATGTGAATGGGCCCTGCGGTCGGTCCTGGCATAAGGGAATGAAATACACGAAAACCTCTAGCTATAGAGGCTAGGGAGGGTTCGCCTGAATCCCCTCGTTCGGTATTTTCTATCTACCGAACGAGGGGCCGTTCGGTAGTTTGGAACCGAACGGACCAGGGCTGTGGAGGTCTCAGCGGTGTTCGCCTACTCGAGTGTCCGATTTTAGTTCCAGACACTCGACGGCAAAACACCGCTGTTCGGGAGTTTTAAAATGGCCGCCGCCACGTGTTCGTTTGTCGAATGGCGGCCACCCCCGAGAACAAAGGACGGCTACTTTACTGTTCAATTACCCGTTCGCAACAATGTTGCAACGGGTAATTGAGGACACACTTCACACAGGGAAGGTCTGGTTGTTCGGTAGTTTCATTCGAATAAACTAAGGGAATGGAACTACCGAACAATCACAAGAATACAAGGCTTTAAAAACACCTAGACAACCAGCAAATCACATGAATGCAATTATTTCGAAGACATTTGCAGGACAGCCCAGTGCCATCCGCTACAAAGGTAAAGGTAATTGTTTAACCCCATAGAGTTCGTACGCTCTTCCTGAGATGCCTACATGGAATAGAGGGTTGTGTGTGAGCGGGTAAAGCGGAGAAGGGTATGGCGAGAGAGCTGTACTATGGGCCAAACTGGACCAAACCCTGAGTGTGGCTACAATAGTTGGGTGTAGTTTGCTTTTTAAAAATGCTGTTCCTATTATATGCCACAGGATCGACTGAATGGGTGTATCGAAAAATGACCCTTCTATAATCACCCATTGTTGGGTTTGTTCTCTCGTCCACTCATATATCCGGGCTAAATGAATGGCCTTATAATATATGTCAATGTCAGGGAGCGCCCCCCCCCCTTTAGACTTGGTGCGAAGTGTATTTGCTAAACGAGGGTGCGCTTTTGACCATAGAAAGGATGTCAGGATTGTTTGTGGCAAAGAATTTTATAGGGAGAATTATTGGGATAGTTTGCAGTGCATATAGGTAGCTCATTCATTTTTATAATTCTAATTCTACTAAACCATAAAACCATTTAAAACATGGTCTGTGCCAGGCTTTTAGATCCTTTGAGATGGCTTCCAACATCGGGGGGAAATTTAGATCATAGATTTGCTTTATCTGTCAGGGAAGGTATATCCCAAAATACTTGATGGACTTGGTGGCCCAAGTGAAATGGAATATTTGCCATTGAGGCCCAAAGCCCAAGTGTCGCATCGTCACCAACATTAGGGACCAATTTACCCTATTGAAGTGGAAATCAATCAATAAATTTACCTTTTGTGAATCTGCCCCCGGCCAAATTAAAGAAACAGTGTGTTCACGCTCCCTGAAGTAATTCACACCAGACACAAGTTTCAGGTTGATGAAAAACTTGAGGAATGTTTATTCAGAGGAGGTGGCAAGTCCCTTTTAAAGCAAAATTACATCATATGCATTGTCAGAGATAACATGAAATAATACATCATTAATTGGTTAGGTGTTAAGTGGTTCTCTTAATGCTCTGCCTACAAGGGGTGATGTCACTGGCATCATGAGGGTCTCCCCCAGATTCCAGTGCCATCTTGTTACACGAGGTAGTTAGTCGATGTTAAGGGGGAGAAGAAAGCTCCTAGCGGCCATTTTAATTAATCACATATAAGTAGAATAATGCTGATTATAGTTAGATGAGTAAATAGACATTTTACGAACTAAAAATTAGGTTAATATCTTATTTCCACAACACCTATCGAATGACTTTTTAGGCATCAATCAATGCCCAGTGCATTAAGTTTATTATTTTGGTGGTATTATTTTTTGCTTCCCTGCCAGGGATAAAGCCCGATTGGTCTGGGTGTATGAGCCCCGGGAGCAGGGGCTTCAGTCTCGTAGACAATATTTTGGTAAATAGTTTAAAGTCAATATTGATCAACTATATGGGCCTGTAGCTTCCACAGCTTATTGGGTCTTTTCCTCATTTGTGGATTAAAGCTATGGTGGCTTCCAGAGCCGCCGAAGGCATGGAGTTTATTGTGTTTCTGGAATTAGAAGCATTAACAAATGGCTGAGCTAAGATCTGTGCCATGACCTTGTAATGTTTGCCTGTGAAACCATCCGGTCCAGGACTCTTGCTTCCTGGGATTTGTTTAACCATCAGGCAGAACTCATCAGTTGTAATGGGGCTGTCCAAGAATTCTACCATGTTTTGTGTGATGGTGTTTTTGAGTCCTGGATTTCCACTGCTGGGGTTGGTGTGTCCCTTAGGTTATATAATTCAGAGTAATATTTATGAAAGGCTGTAATAATGTCTGGCATTAGGTTAGTCTGTGATCCGTCTGGGAGTTTAATAGTAGATATGAAAGTCGTTTGTCTATGTTGTCGTAAGGATTGGGCTAGTAAGCGTCCTCATTTACCTCCTTGTGAGTAGAATGTGTGTTTTGTTAAATGTACTTTGCGTTTCGCATGTAGCTGGAGGGTAGTTGTCAGTTCCAACTGTTTAGCTGTCAGTGCTTTGTATGTCTGCATTGTCACCTAGATGTTGTACCTCCAGGGTTTTTATTTCTTGTGTTAGTCTCTGTATATGGATATCCCTCTGGCGCTTTTGGTCAGCCACTATATTAATCAGTTCCCCTCTCAGGACACACTTATGTGCTTCTCATAGCATATCAAGTGTAGTGTCATATAGGTATTTATGTCGTAATACCTCTGGGCACATTCCTGTAACCTGGCAACTACCTCTACACTATTTAAAAGGAGGTAATTCAATTTCCACTGGGGTGAGGCGATGGACAATGATGGTATGGTAATTTCTAGGGACAGGGGCACGTGGTCTGACCAAGTGATCTCCCCTTATGAAGTCGACTTAATGAGAGGGAGAAATTTGTGGTGGATAAACAGCATGTCTATTCTGGTGTTGGTACCAGAGGAGGGTGAGAAAAATGAATAGTCTCTACCTGAAGGGTCCATGGCCCTCCAGCAATCATATCATTTAGAGGATGCTATTCAGATGCTGGCAAGCTGCCTTGAGGTAGTCACTAGATGTGGATGAAGTGTGTAGCTCTAATGTGATATGTAGATCTACTCCTATAATTATTGTACCCTCTTGGAACAAGGTTATTTTTTGGAAGATCTTTTTCAAAGTCTGACATTGCTTCCAGTTCGGGAGTGATCTGTGTGTTGCCTAATTTCCCCTGACAAATAGAAATCGTCCTGCATCGTCTGTCAGTTGTTCACCGAATGTGAATGGCACCTGACCCCCCCCATCAGAATCGCCACCCCCCTAGATTTTGCCTCTGTGTAGTGGCTGAAATAGCCAATTGGGTGTCTACGATTTCATAGTGTTGGAGCTGAATTTTTGTGGAAATGGATTTCCTGCACAAGGGCAATTTCTGCCCTGTACCTGTGGAAGTCTGTTAATGCTAAAGACCTTTTCTCTGGAGTGTTTAGTCCACAAGCATTTTGTATAAAACAAAGCAAAGAAAAAAGGAAGGGTGCGCCTTAAAAAATAGTATTGAAAATAGTATATACGAGTGGATAATAAAGTCCAAATAACTTAACACTAGTCCAATGTAGTGTAAACCACAGTAGTAGGTAAGGTTCTTGTAGAACAGCAGATAAGATGAATCGTCACGGATGGGGAACATATGGGGAGAAAACAGAAAGATGTGGCTCCAATGGTACAGTATGTAGATACACTTAAAAATTGGAATTAGAATAATAAAGTACTACTCACAATCTCCAGAGCTAAAATCTAGCTCTGGTATGGAATGCGTGAAGTGGAATGATCTCCACTCAAGGATATATGGAATGTTACCAGTTGGAAGATGTATATAACAGAGCAGTAGTCCAACAGCAGTGCTCAATGTATAGCGTATGGGTGATATTATCCCCACCTAAGGATTCTTTGGCAAATATTAAAACAGGATGAGACTTTAGCTGGGATTATTCCCAATAAACCACACGTTATATTTAGAGGGGCACCCGGCTTTAAATCCATCCTGACAAAAAATTACACCAAACAAAATTACACTACTCCCTCCTTATGCTGCTCCTATTTCTAACTAAACCAAAAGGTTTTTTTTAAATGTAACAAATGTGTAGCCTGCAAATGCACGGATGATACTATTAAATAAAAAAACACTTCTTTTAAATCATCAATTACACAGAATTCATACTCTATAAAAAATTTTTATCAACTGTAATACAAAGAATGTATTTATCTATTGGAATGCCCGTGTGGGCTCCAGTACGTTGGCATGACTACTAGGAATCTCAAAACCAGACTGGCAGAACACCGCCGGAATATTTTAAAAGGTTATGAGAACCATTCAGTATCAAAAACATTTTTAAAACACGGAAAAAAAAAAATTATCTTATATGTATAGGCATAGATATATGTAGTGTCCCATGGAGAGGTGGAGATTTAAAAAAAGATTTTAGGGAGCAGAGAAATGGAATGGGCATATAACTTAAAGACTCTTGCCCCACAGGGTCTAAATATAGACTTTGACCTTTTAAATTTTTTATAATACCTACTATATTTCTTATTAACAGTGCTTTTCTTATCCTAATTGTATTGCAATTTTATCATTTTTATCTCATTTTATCTATTTTATTTTATTTAAAATTCTCAGTCCCATTCATACTTTGACTTAAATATGCTGTTATTTTCTAAAATGTAAACATAATAGTATGTCCTTTTTTATTTCTCTGTGCTAATGTGTATACAATATTTCTTGATATTCTGTTGTTTTTATTTTATTCTATTCTATACCTATATGCCACAATGCACTATATGCATTTTCTATTTTGTAAAAAGGCCTCTGCATATTACTTTACTGTTTGTGTGGTGTGTTGGTTCACCTTCTGCATCCCCTTCAGGTCTTGATCCTATAGCCCGTTCGGGATGCGTGTGCCTGTGCTGTCTGCTCTGACAATTGAGCAGACAGCATCTCGGCACATACTAATTTTCATCGCTATCACCATAGGGCTCCTCCCTCCTGGTGACGCAGTGATTCCCTCCCTGACGGCCCAGCCCCAGTTCTCTCCTCCTGTATACAAATGCGTCCCACCTATATGTGACGCATGCGTTCCACCCTATACCACGTGACAAGGAAGTAAACTAGCTGCGCATCACGCGATTATCTTTATATCTTATTTTAAGCATATTAAAACCTTTTTTTTGCTTATAATATTTATAATTACTCCCTATGATAACCCTATCAGTTTTTTTGATATTTTCTATTTTATTTTATTTTGTTTTTAACCTGACTACACTGATGCTCATCGTCTAAAAGAAGCACAAAGAATCCTTAGGTGGGGATAATCCCACCCATACGCTATACATTGAGCAGTGAGCTGCTCAATACACTGTGAGTAAATTTCATACTTTTATCTTTTTATTATAAATAAGATACATTGAGCACTACATTTTATTATTTTTATTTTGGGGGGGCTGGACTACACTGCTGTTGGACTACTGCTTTGTTATATACATCTTCCAGCTGGTAACATTCCATATATCCTTGAGTGGAGATCATTCAACTTCACGCATTCCATACCAGAGCTGGATTTTAGCTCTGGAGATTGTGAGTAGTACCTTATTATTCTAATTTCAATTTTTAAGTGTATCTACATACTGTACCATTGGAGCCCTGTCTTTCTGTTTTCTCCCTATATGTTCCACTGAATCACAAGCCTACATCCATGATGATTCATCTTATCTGCTGTTCTTACCTACTACTATGGATTACACTACATTGGACTAGTGTTAAGTTATTTGGACTTTATTATCCACACGTATATACTATTTTCAATACTATTTATTAAGGCGCACCCTTTCTTTTTTCTTTGCTTTGTTTTATATTTATTTATAGGGGACTAGAGGGGACCCCTTTTTCTCTTAGGTATTGTGCCTGTATCATTTACACAACTAACTTCTTGTGATACCTTAGCGCTGACCCGATTTTGATCCCACAAGCATTTTGTGTGTCATAGTACTGTTGTTCTTGGTGTGTATATCTAATATGCCACCTGTAGGTTACCCTTCTAGTACCAGTATGCACTTCTCTATAACACTTGTCTGTGAACTGTTAACCAGTTTACGTATCCCTAACTGGGGTGAAGAATGATAAAACGAAAAAAGAAACTACTATATACAACTCTAAAGAAAGCTTACAACTCTAAGAGAGGTTACTGCAGGGGGCACCCGACCCGGAACTTCCTATAAGAGTAAGGTTACCGTAACCTAGTGACCAGTGCCTACCTCTATAACTCTTAAGTAACAATCCCCTGGTCCCAGGGAAGTTTTAAAATTGAAAATAGGATATCTAGTGAATTCTTTGCTGGTCTGTTCTCCTCTTCTTGGCTGGAGTGTTCCATCTTTGGCATTGGGGTAGGCTGGCTGTTTCCTGAATAGGTTGTGGAGAATACCAGTCCATAATTTGCGTATTGGGTAATTCCAGGGCTCTGAGGAAGGGTTTGATGTCTAAATGTGATGTTATTGAGTAGACAGTACCCTTCTGGTTAACAATCAAGGCAAGAGAAAACCCCCATCTATATTTGATATTACGTTTACGTAAATGCTCTGTAATAGCTTTAAGTGCTCTTCTTGCCTGCAGTGTAAACTACGATAGGTCTGGAAAAATCTGTATTGGCTCGCCATGACATAAAAGTTGCTGAGAAGTGTCCCTTAGAGCTCTGAGAATGTTGTCCTTTACTGAAAAGTAGTGCACTCTACATATAACATCCCATGGGGCCTCAACAGCTGCTCCTCTTGGACTCAGGGATCTGTGGGCCCTGTCCAATATGATCTGATTAACAGTGGCTTCACTCAAGATTAGATTGGAAAGTTCTGTTAAAGTAGTCATAACTTCTTCTCCTTGAACCTCAGGAAGGCCTCTGATCCTCAAGTTATTTCTACGACTCCTATTATCTAAGTCGTCAAGTTGGCGTTGAAGGAAGGACAGGGTGTGGGAATGGGTCTCCAATGTGGAGGAATTGTTAGTCCCTATCCTCTTCCAGGTCCGTTACCCTTAGACTTACTTGATGTACTTTGGAGCCCATCGCTTCCAGTTTGGATTGAAAGGCCGCCTCCAACTTGCCCAGCATATTTGCTAAGTCCACCTTTGATGGCAAGTTCCACAGCAATTCTCTCATATCAGAGTCTTATGAGACTTCCTGGGAATTATAGTAGCCCTCGGATGGTGCTGGACTAGAGGGCGAGGATTTGGTCTGGTTCTCGGCGGCCACCATTTTGGTGATCGCGGCCTCCTCCTCGTGGTCTGCTCAATCTTTAAAATAGCCGGTAAGAGCGCTCGTTTTTGTGGATGGAGTTTTCCCTATGGCTTCTTGAGCTGTTCTCTACTTCTTATGGTTACCCATCTTTTCTCTGAGTCTCCTATTGCGGTGGATTGTTTCTCGGATCTCTGGGAGCAGTACTAGTGCACATCCATTCAGCTCAACTGTAGGCTACACACCCCATTTCTGATCTTTTGTTTTTTTCTTTTTAACAAACATTTTCTTGTCAATTTCACTATTGGCAATTTCACATTGTGTGTACAAAGATTGTCACAAAACAGCATCTGAATAGCTATTAAATGCAAGCTACAATTAACATTTCTCTGCAATATCATTTATGAATTCCATGTTACTCACCAGATCAGTTATTTCTGTCTATTTTGTTGCTTCATCCACACAGCTGTGCAGTTCTGGACTTGAATCTGGAAACGTGTCAATCTCTGCCATGCTCTTGCATCTAGAATTCATGTTGTAGCTTGTGCTTTTTTTCTCAGTTGCAGAAAATTATCTTGTACAGTCTTTCTGGTTTGAAGACTTTCTTTTTCTTACACACAGTTCTTCACACGTTTCTTTTTTCTGTGCAAATATTCGTAGTCTCTGTTACAGTCTAGATTCTTTTTTTTCTCTTCAAGTTTCATTTCCCAGTTCCAAAACTCAGCTTTGTAACTTGATTGTTCTCTCTCCCCCCTGGAAGTGGGAATAAAACTTGAATAGAAGACTGGCTGCCTGGCCTATGTAATAATTTTGCTTTTCCTGTGTCTTTTTCCAGTTGATTGAAATAATTATTTTATGTATATTTTTTCTAGGGTACAAGGCTCGCCATGTTAATATACGTCTATATTAACCAAAAAATACTAATACGCAATCTGACATATGGTTTCTTCAGGTTTATTCTTACAGTTACTGATACATAATAAAACAACAAAGGATGTTACAGGATAATGGATGTTTAACTGCAGATGATAATTGCTGGACTCCTGAAAGGAGAGTAAGTCTACACAGTTAGACCACTGGACAAGAAAACCAACCTCGTGCACAAGCAACAGCAAGACCTCGTGGTCCTTTGTCCCCTATTCTATATAACTATGACCATTATGAATTCAGACCTTTTAAATATAACCCTAGCCATGTGAGGACAAGGCTCCCAATTACCATATTCCAGAGTTCTCATGGTACAGCATAGCAAAGTACATCTGCACTTTTTAACCCATTCGACATCCATGCCTACTATGAATATAAATAGGAACATAGTAATATTCTACACACCTCATAGTTGTATCTCTAACTAATATCTACCTGATAACTACAGTGGAATGTAGCATGGAAGACTACCAGCTTCCTACCGACTTGCAAGTCTTAACATGGCTGTGACTGCTTCAGTGGAAAAGGCCTTGTCTAAGGCTCTACCCACGGGCCTGGAAAAATCCAAGCAAACTACCAAACATGCCATATACCAAGAGGCATCAGAAGAATCGGTTGCCTCATCCAAGGGCCAATTCCGCCCGGCTAAACACCACTGGAAGGGTGAGGAATCTAAGGCAGGCATCTCTAAAGGCAAAGCCCCCCTGAGACATGAGAAACGGTCACATCCAGCACCCCATGACATAAAAGTTTGACCTATCCTCAGACAAGGAACAAGATTTAGCCCCTTCCCTTTACATGCTAGATGAATGGAAGGCAGACGCTTCCGACTCGGAAAACTTGTTGTGGGAATCCAATCCTTATGTCAGTGAGACGTTTCTGGTTGAGCCCCAGACATTAAAGGATACTGATAATTCAGCCTGAAAAGGAGATTTTCCTCGATGCTACAGGGAAACGCATGCTTGACCCGAGAAATATACATCATCCCCGCTCCAGGTATTGGAAGCCCCCAGAACACCTCATGCGGTTTATGCATTTTTGGCTGAGGAAGTCGATACATAAAGAAGTGCGAAAAAGAGTACGTTTGAATGCCTAAGTCCCTCCCTCCCAGATAAAGTGGTGTTCACGCCTGATTTTTTACCAACTTATGCTGTTATTTATGGCCAGAGGGGGAAGAGACCCATGTAAAGGGATCGAACTTAGTTTTAGGGGAGTGCAAGACAAGCTTCTAGATGCCAGCAGCAACAAAGCCTATGCTCAAGCGGAATCGTTCACAGCAGACACTGTGCTTGAATGGGCGCTCGATATCCGTGAGTGGGCACAACGTTGTTTTTGTTTCTTGGGCAACACAAGTGTGGCCCTTTATTCTGAGAGGCAGCACTGTCCAGGATAAATGCTAAGCTTGCAGGTCCTGGGCTCGCAAGCCGTTGCAAACTATTCGGTGAGGCATTCTTAAAAGAGCTAAAAAAACATGTTAATGTTTTTACATCTCTAAATAAGGCACAGTAATCCATGCACAAAGTGTTCAGAGGCAATGCCCAAAAGGGTATTTTTGGTAGGGCTAGTCGGCAATGGTATGTGCCACAAGCGATTTCTGGCTATCAGACCCCGCACATCTCATACACAACCCTTCTACCAAGAAGTGTTGGGCCGATAACTGTTCCATTATTCCAGGGGCTCGAAAAGAGGCTGCGGTGGTCGAAGACGAGATAGAGCATGATTTACCACAGATAAGCCATCATCATTTAAAAAAATAAAGAGGAAAGGTAATTAGTGCTCACAGAAAGGAATAGATGTTACCTTATACATACAGAGTTGTATCAAATAGTCTGGTAACCTTCAGATAAATAAACATAACAGACATAGTGTAATCTGCATATACAGGGAGTGCAGAATTATTAGGCAAATGAGTATTTTGACCACATCATCCTCTTTATGCATGTTGTCTTACTCTAAGCTGTATAGGCTCGAAAGCCTACTACCAATTAAGCATATTAGGTGATGTGCATCTCTGTAATGAGAAGGGGTGTGGTCTAATGACATCAACACCCTATATCAGGTGTGCATAATTATTAGGCAACTTCCTTTCCTTTGGCAAAATGGGTCAAAAGAAGGACTTGACAGGCTCAGAAAAGTCAAAAATAGTGAGATATCTTGCAGAGGGATGCAGCACTCTTAAAATTGCAAAGCTTCTGAAGCGTGATCATCGAACAATCAAGCGTTTCATTCAAAATAGTCAACAGGGTCGCAAGAAGCGTGTGGAAAAACCAAGGCGCAAAATAACTGCCCATGAACTGAGAAAAGTCAAGCGTGCAGCTGCCACGATGCCACTTGCCACCAGTTTGGCCATATTTCAGAGCTGCAACATCACTGGAGTGCCCAAAAGCACAAGGTGTGCAATACTCAGAGACATGGCCAAGGTAAGAAAGGCTGAAAGACGACCACCACTGAACAAGACACACAAGCTGAAACGTCAAGACTGGGCCAAGAAATATCTCAAGACTGATTTTTCTAAGGTTTTATGGACTGATGAAATGAGAGTGAGTCTTGATGGGCCAGATGGATGGGCCCGTGGCTGGATTGGTAAAGGGCAGAGAGCTCCAGTCCGACTCAGACGCCAGCAAGGTGGAGGTGGAGTACTGGTTTGGGCTGGTATCATCAAAGATGAGCTTGTGGGGCCTTTTCGGGTTGAGGATGGAGTCAAGCTCAACTCCCAGTCCTACTGCCAGTTCCTGGAAGACACCTTCTTCAAGCAGTGGTACAGGAAGAAGTCTGCATCCTTCAAGAAAAACATGATTTTCATGCAGGACAATGCTCCATCACACGCGTCCAAGTACTCCACAGCGTGGTTGGCAAGAAAGGGTATAGAAGAAGAAAATCTAATGACATGGCCTCCTTGTTCACCTGATCTGAACCCCATTGAGAACCTGTGGTCCATCATCAAATGTGAGATTTACAAGGAGGGAAAACAGTACACCTCTCTGAACAGTGTCTGGGAGGCTGTGGTTGCTGCTGCATGCAATGTTGATGGTGAACAGATCAAAACACTGACAGAATCCATGGATGGCAGGCTTTTGAGTGTCCTTGCAAAGAAAGGTGGCTATATTGGTCACTGATTTGTTTTTGTTTTGTTTTTGAATGTCAGAAATGTATATTTGTGAATGTTGAGATGTTATATTGGTTTCACTGGTAATAATAAATAATTGAAATGGGTATATATTTGTTTTTTGTTAAGTTGCCTAATAATTATGCACAGTAATAGTCACCTGCACACACAGATATCCCCCTAACATAGCTATAACTAAAAACAAACTAAAAACTACTTCCAAAAATATTCAGCTTTGATATTAATGAGTTTTTTGGGTTCATTGAGAACATGGTTGTTGTTCAATAATAAAATTAATCCTCAAAAATACAACTTGCCTAATAATTCTGCACTCCCTGTATAATAAATGTGAGAAAAGAGATATACATCCAACTCACAATTTCCAGAGCCTTTTTAAAAGTTGGCTCTAAACTTATGAAGCATATCGTCTCCACCTTGAGACACACAATAAAGGTATGTTGGATCAATCCTCAGGAACTTGAAGCTGATGAATTTGCAGCAAACTCCAACGTAGATATGATATATGAATTTATTTCATCAAATAAAAGTGTTACAATACAATAAATATTGCACAACGCAAGTGCATCTAACTCAACACTGAACTTGAACCTGCATTTATATCACAGCAATAACAAGTTACAAATCAAGACAAGTGAATCCATATGTGTTCAGACAAACCACCCACTTCCATATATGGTCATAGCCGGAAGTGTCAAGCCAACCAAAAAGATGGCTACACACCCGGCTATGTACCAATCCCTACCAACCTCCCAAAACATGTCCGCTAAATCTGTACGTCCGTGATTCAATTTTTTTGTTTTCTTCCGGTTTCTTTTTCCGACACGTCATCTCCTATAACGCGCCGATCACTGTACTTGTCCGGATCGCGTGACCAACAAGCGGGACGTCCTTCTTGTGACGTGTATAGCGCCACGTGGGCAGGAGGGTCACATGGGCGGAAGAGAAGTTGAATCCATTGAAAGTAGGGCAAGATGCCCACAGTCCATAATTAATGTCCACATATATAAAAACAAAGAGGAAAGAAAAAATAAAACATAATGAAGCATTGTAGACTTGTCCAGTATTTATATGTTTTTACACATAAGGTTATATTTACTTTATGGCATATTTAGTAATAGTAATATCATAGTCTGCAACCATTGTGTTCATTAGGGAGGGTAGAAAACGGAAGAAAGTGCAGGAAAGTGAACCAGAACCCACTAGAGTGTAATGTATATTAGTAAGATTACATATAATCAAACTGGTAAAATTACATGAGATATATTTAAATAAGCCCAGAACTCTATTTAAAAGTACTAAAAAAAATATATATATATTCTTAAAACTCCTCATAAAATACTATTGATTTCAAAATCGATATTCAGACCCTGGGGTATTAAGGTGCGCATTTCAAATATCCATTTAGCTTCCTGAGTACAAAAAATTCTTGGCAATATCTCTTCCTCTCCAATGGGATTCTATTTTCTCTATGGCAAAAAAATTTAGGAACTTTGGATCTGAATTATGTTTTTCCAAAAAATGTTTGGACACGCTGTGGTTCAGAAAACCTTTTTGAATATTTCTAACGTGCTCGCTTATTCGAGTTTTTAGTGGTCTTGAAGTCTTGCCTATATACTGCAGACCACATGTACAATTAAGAATATATATAACGCTATTGGAGTGACAGGTGATCATTGACTTGATTGTAAACGCTCTTTTGGTACTCTCAGATATAAAAGTAGTTACATTCTTCACTTTGATGTCAGTTTTTTTGCATGCATTGCACATCCCGCAGTGGTAAAAACCTTTTTGGGTCTTAGACCAATTAAATAAAAAATTGCTATTATTAAGAGAGGTTTTATCAATAAAACTGTTAGTTAAAAATTTTTTACATTTCTAGCGCCTCTAAAAATAAATTTGGGTTTAGAACCTAAAAATTATGATATCTCATTGTCTTGGCTTAAAATATTCCAATTTTTCTTTATAATCTTTTTAACAATACCTATATTGCTTGAATAGTTAAAAAAATGTGGAATTTGTTGGTTCGTGTTATTAACAGTAGAGATTTCTCTTTTTTTATTATATTCTAAAAGGGGAGAACTTTCCAACGATGATATCATTTGAATTTGGGTATCAAGATCTTTCTCTACATATCCTTTTTGAATAAATTGTTTTTTTATAACTTCAGCCTGCTGGGAAAAATCTTGTTTGTTTGTACAATTCCTACGCAACCTTAAAAATTGTCCCCTTGGGATGTTAGTCAGCCAGGGTGTGTGATGACAACTGCTGATTTCTATATAACTATTAACATCAACTTGTTTAAAGAAAGTGCGGGTATTTACTTTGTTTTGGTCGGTAAAAATATTTAAATCCAAAAAGTCTATACTGGTATTGCTAATATTTTTAGTAAGGCAGATTCCCCAATCGTTTCCATTAAGAAAATTAAAAAATACATTAAAAAGAGATCTTCTGACCCCTTCCAAATTATAGAAATGTCATCAATATATCTTTTGTATAGAACCAGGTTTGCACCACAGCTATGCCCTTGGTATATAAAAATACGTTCACAATATGCCATAAAAAGATTGGCATAACATGGCTGTACCTCTGGTCTGCAAGTAAAAATCACCCTCAAACCAGAAATAATTGTTGTCCAAAATCATATGGATACCGTCTAAAATGAAGTTTCTCTGAGCTGCATTATATTTTTTAGATTCCTGCAGGAAAAATTCAGTTGCCTCACATCTTTTCTCGTGTTTGATGATAGTATATAAACTGGTTACGTCGCAAGTAATGAGTAGGTAATCATCTTCCCATTTGAAACCATTCAATATATTTAGCAGACTCATTGAGTCTTGGAGATAAGAGAGACAATTTTTGACCAGGGGTTGTAAGTGAAAATCTATATATTGTGACAATGGCGAAAGGATAGAGTTTATGCCAGATATTATAGGCCGGCCAGTGGATTTACCGGATCCTTATGCAGCTTGGGTAGTATATAAATTACTGGTATACGAGGGTGATCTAAAAATAGAAAAGCTAATTCTCCTTTATTCAGAATTTTTGCTTTTTCTCCCTGTTCAAGCAAAGTTAAATAGTCTGTCCTAATTTCTTGTATAGGATCTTTTTTTAGTTTTCTATAGGTATTAGTATCTTTAAGTTGTTTTTCAATTTCTTGCAGATATTTAGTCTTATCCATTATAACCACCCCTCCACCCTTATCAGCCGGTTTGATGACAATTTCACTATCACTTCTTAATTCCTCTAGACTCTTTTTTTTCCTCAAGTGTTAAATTTAAACTGTATTTCGAAAGGGGTTTTATTTTATATATTTCATCTAAACATGACCTCTCAAAAACTTTTATTGGGTCAGATTTGAGGTGTGCAGGATAAAAAGTAGATTTATTTTTAAAATCTGTATGGATGATATCCATATTTTCATCATTACAAAGAGTAAAATTCACATTAGGTTCTAGCGCTTTTCTTTTGAAAAACTTTTTAAGACACAATCTACGACTGAAACGGTTAATATCTAAAAAGGTTTCGAACATATTTAAAGAGCAACTTGGTGCAAACTTAAAACCTTTGGTTAAGACCCTAATTTGCAAGTCTGATAGATTCTTTCCGGATAAATTAAAAACCTCTATGTCGTTAACTGTTTTCTCCTTGCTCCAAACATAATTTCTCCCTCCTCGTTTTCCTCTTCTATTACTCTGTGTCTTTTTTGAGGTGTGCTCTTTGGATGGTTTGTCCATCTTTGTCTTTGTTCTAAAAAAATATTATTAGATTCTTCCTTATTTGCTCTTAAAGGTTCGAATCTGTTTTTTAGGGGTGTTTCAAAGCTAGCTTTTCTCTGATGAGTGTTGTTTCTTATTGGACTTTTTCTCCAATTTTCTTGGTTCCTGTGCCTCTCTACATTATGGGGCCTATTTCTTGGAGTAAAAGCTCTTGGTGCCCTTTCTATGTTTTCTCTTTCTTTTCCATTTTTTCTAACTAGCCCATTATCCTCATGTCTCATTCTGGTTTGACTGGATCTTTCATGATGGTGATTACGGTTTGGGGATTTAGTTGGATATCTGTTGTAATTTTTCTTCATACCCTGTTGGTTCCCTTTATTTTGATTTTGATCCTTCTGTTTATAGGGATTTTTTCTAACCCTATTATGGGCATAATCGTCCATATCTCTTTGAAATTTTCTTTTTTTGTATTAATGAGGGAATTTTCAATTCTTTCTAAATTTATTTTTATTTTTTCAGCCAAACTTTCAAAGTCTTTAGTACCCACAAAAGGTTCTAAGCATGATTTTATTTCCCTAATTTGTACGTCAATTTCTACCAAATTGTCTTTCCTCTCATTAACAATGATATTAATCATTGTTACAGAGAAGGATTCCAAGGCTAATGTCCAAGTTTTCAGAAAACTATCTTTCTCCCTATTAAATGTTGGGAACTTTTGTAAACCTTAATCCCCTGGGAGTAATCTATTTTTTACCTGTAGTAACCAAGTCACTCTCCGCAGGTCGCCTAACCCTTTTTTTCCAGAACTGGGAAAATCGGTCTTCGGATGCATGGGTTTTAAAAACTGTACACGGGTACCGTATATAATTCAACATGATTCCACTGTTGATCATCAACAGCTTCTTCGTATTCTCCGTAATTTTGGTCTACGAGATACTGCTTTTCTCCTGTGCTCCTCCTACCTCTTCCAGCGCTCTTTCAGTGTTTCTTTCTCTGACTCTGCCTCTTCCCCCCCCCAACCACTCTCTGTCGGCGTCCCCAAAGTTCTGTCCTTGGTCCCCTACTGTTCTTCATCTATACTGCCTCCCTTTGCAAACTCATTAGCTCCTTTGGCATCCAATATCATTTCTATGCAGATGACACGCAAATCTACCTGTCCTTTTTGATCTCTCCCCGCCCATCTCGTGTTTCTGACTGCCTATCTTCGATTTCCAACTGGATGGCTGCTCATTTCCTTAAACTCAACCTGTCCAAAACAGAACTTCTGGTCTTTCCTCCCTCAAGTGTTACTACTCCCGTGTCTGTCTGTCTCCAAGTCAACGGCGCTACATCACCTCTACCTCGAAGGTTCGCTGCCCGGGTGTTCTTTTTGACTCCAACCTCTCCTTCATCCCTCATGCCCAATCAATCACCAAATCATGTCGCTTCCATCTCAAAAACATAGCGTGCATTTGCCCCTATTTAACCCCAGATGCAGCGAAGGTGCTGGTCCATGCTTTTGTTCTCTCTCGTCTTCACTACTGCAATACCCTTCTCAGTGGTCTTACGTGCTCCCAGATGGCAATCTATAATGAATGCAGCGGCGAGGCTCATTTTCCTGTCCGCTCGCACCTCCCACGCCTCCCTGCTCTGTCAGTCCCTGCATTGGCTTCTAGTTAGATATGGGGCTCAATTTAAAATTCTGGTGCTTGATTACAAGGCCCTACATAATGCTGCTCCAACCTACCTATCCTCCCTAATGCACAAGTATGTCCTGTCGAGGCCCCTACACTCTGCCAAAGACAAGGAGAGCAAGACTAGGAGAGCAAGACTAGGAGAGCAAGGCACCATACAAGAAAACAAGACCAAACTAGGAGAGCAAGGCAAGACTAGAAATAGGCACCATGCATGAAAACAAGACTGAACTAGGAGAACAGAGCAAGACTAGAGATAGGCACCATACATGAAAACAAGACAAAACTAGGAGAACCCAGAACCGGAGCAAGACAGAAAGCATAACCTAGAACATGTACACAAGACATGAGGAAAACAAGAACATAACATGGGCATGACTGAACAGGACTGTACGTGGACTGGGATTACAAGACAAAGTAAAACAAGACAAGAGATACAAGGTAAAACAAGAGGAAACATAACTAAGCACTAATTATGAAAAGTATGGGGATTTAGTCACATTATATGATCATACATTGCACAAGCCTGCCAACAACACCAATGTACCCCATATCTGGCAGGTCCTACACCTAGAAAGGGCAGAGACATGAAACACTGCTGCAGGTCCAAGCTGAAACAAAAGGAAAGTGGAAAACAAACAGGTGTGGAAACATAAAACAAACATTTAAGTGAATCCAAGAGACTGGGAAATCCAGGGACAGAATATAAGAATTAACTCAGAAACCCAGCAACAAAGAAAACCAGACATAGACCAGAAAACCCGAAAAACCAAGCAAAGACAGCAAAAAAAGTACTGGATACCAGAATCCATTACCAGAATGATCCGCAGCGAGGAACAGGATGTGATACTTATGGAATCTAAACGCCTTCGTGATTTATCATCATTTAAAGATGGAATCATTCATCTGCTATTAGACCTCTTCCAAGATGGGGATTGGTTCACCTGTCTGCACCTCAAGGATCCGATGCATATGGACAGTCACCCTTTCCTTCGATTTTTGTGGGACGGAGACCCATGGAAGTTTGTCTCCTGTTCAGGGTCAGCCCAGCACCATGGTGTTTTACAAAAATTTTGATACCAGTGGTGGCCCACCTTTGTCAAAGGGGAACACGATGTATAATCTGCTTGTACAACATTCTGCTTTTGGTTCAAGTCCATGCACAAATACTACCACACACAACATTCACAGTGGAATTATTGGAATCCCTAGGCTCTGATTCCCTCTCAGTGTGTCTAATTCCTAGGGTTCAACATGAACTCTCAGACCTGTACACTTTGACTACCTTCAACAAAGATTTGAGCCATATGCAAGGATTTGCAAGATATTACACAGGGACGCTATTCCCCTCCAACTTCTCGCATGCATCATGGGACATCTATCATACTAAATTTAAGAGATATTCCCTGGTCCATTGCATTATCGTGCCATGCAACTGAGGAATCCATTGTACGATCAACCGGTCCCAATGATGGGGGAAGCCACAAATTACTCACATGGTGGCCTAAGTGCATGCAGGCATGGAACAGTTGAGCCATTTTTAGCACTCATCTGGATTTTGTGCTTGAATCAGACGCCAGCCAATGGGGCTGGAGAGCCACAGATGGAGGAACATCCAGTGGGGGTGTATGGACAACACATGAACACTCCTCACACAACTGTCTGGAGTTTTTGGTGGGAGCCTTCGCCATACGCAATCTGACAAAAGGGAGATCCAACTACTGTATTCTCCTCTGCATGGACAATGTCTCCACCGTCCAATACGTCAACCATCTGGGCGGCACACGTTCACAGACATTGACAGAGCTTACAAACGAGATATTTGATTATTGCCTCCCATGCAACATAAGAGGAACACCAAGTTCACAGCAGACTGGTTCTCTCGCCAATGGCATGCAGCAGCAACTGGCAACTGGATCCCCAACTATTTGCAAACCTAGACACACACAAGGGATCATTGAGAATAGACCTCTTCATATCCTGCACCCACCATCAACTACTAGTCTTTTACAGTTGGTTACCGAACCCAGAGAGTGCAGAGGTGGATGCATTTCTACAAAGGTGGCTACCCTTTCCCTCCATTTGCGATGATAGCGAGAGTCCTACATTACATTCGCCTACAAAAAATGAAGGTTTTCCTTCTGACTCCATGGTGGCCGAGTCAACCTTGGTTTCCAGACCTCCTTGCCCTCTCTTGCGAGCACCATCTTCTCCTACCAGATGACTTGCAAGCACCCTCTTCTCATACCGGATGACCCCCTGCTGCTCTGGGACCCAGTAGGGAACCCACACCCAATGCTACAAGATGGACGCCTCTCTTTAGTGGCCTGAAGTCTTTCAAAGGTTCCTGGAGTATCGAGGAATTATCGTCAACAGCTAGAGTACTCCTCTTGGGCCCCAGGAACAAGGAGGTGTTATCTCTCCACATGGTACTCCTGGGCCAACTGGTGAGCGGGACAGAATCTCGATCCTTTTACAGCCCCTGTTTCCTCTATTTTTAACTGTGACGGTCTGAGCATTCTCTTTTCCCATAAAAATAATAATGCCAATAATCAATAGGTTCCAATATCGCTGGTGTCGCATAATAACCCACAGATGAGCCAAAGCTTAATGCTAGGACAAAACTGGTTTAATGGAAACACAGGCATTCAATTTATACATCACATAACTCCTTCTCTGAGCCAGCGAGATAATTGAGTTTTGAGAACATACTCTTCTGGTCAGAAAAAGTTAAAATTTTCACATTTTATAGAAATACCCCAAAACTACATAGAAACCCCACAAAAGTCACATCTCTGGGTGGCTTGTCTCTGTGGGAGCAACATATCCAAATTTGAAACTCCAGAACGCTGTTTGTCTAAAGTGCTGGGAAATAGAACGTAGCAGAGTTCCATAGAGAACGGTGTTCATGCGAGTGCGTAGCAGAAAACAGTTCAAGGCACTCGACGACAAGTCCCGCTGGCCGCGTTCGGGAGACAAGATGGCCGCCATCCATTGATCTCACCACATGCATTCATATGCAAGAAATGACGACCACAAAGGAGCATTCAATTAGTCTGCGGTTTTCGTATTGATACATGGTGTTCCACGTTATAATTAGTCACAGGAGTGGTCTCGGTTTCGGGAAACTAACAAATAAATGAATGTAAATTGAAAAGAACGAATGACTGGGGAAAGCCAATAGCAGGGAGTGCAAATAGGCAAACGCTGATGGGGTATTCCTTCACACTAACTTTCTGTAATCACTTTTTTCGATGGCAAGTCTTACCGATCGATTAATGTGGTTCAATAAGCCATCTTACCTGCCCACATCTCAGTTCATTGGAGACAGGTGGGACAAGACCGTTGATCTCCTGGGGTATTCAACTCAAGTTTTTTACTGGTGCCTAAATACAAGACGCTGTTGGATGTCAGCACTATCCTTAGTTTTTTTTTTAAGGATTGGCCTCCTAACGACAGATTGTTGTTGCATCAACGTACGGCTAAAATTAAGTTTTTTCTTTGCCTTGTCTTGCTCCTGCGGGTTTCATACATACGCGCTTTTGACGCAGATGCCTTCTCCTTTTCTCTAGAGGGTGTCACATTCTGCATTTCCCATCATATCAAATCTAAGTCAACGTCATTTTTTTTACCCATTTTTTTTTTATAAATTCTTTATTTTTGTTGATTTTATGAATTACTATAATGTAGGGAAGGGGGTACAGAAAGAAAAGTTTGGGACGGAACAGTTGTGGTTCACATGGCATTATGTAACAGAGGTAACAATTCGGTTATGGTTGTGCAATTCGAGCTGGTATGCAAGGTTTACATCCATATTCCCAGTGTTCAGCACAAGTAGATTCAATGAACCAAAAAATGTAGGGGTCAGGAGGGGAGGGTACAGAAAAAAGAAAGGGGAGAGGGTGTGGGTAAGGATATAGGTACATTTACATTGCATTTCGAACCTTCAATTGATTGAGGATTACGTGTGGGGTGATTGCGGTGTTGTGGTCAATTTGTGTACCTCTTGTCCCAGGATGTGCAGGTGACTATTCGCTGTTGTGTGTTGCTCGTTGTGGGAGCAATGGGTTGGTTAACAGGTAAGGTTGGTGAGTGGGAGAGTGGGTACATGGGCAGAATGTAGTTGGTTAACAGTTTCTGCTTATCAACAGTGTGATTGGTGGTCGCATAAAGTCGTCCATGCTTTACGTGGCGTGGGGTACATTACTTATAGTTTGATAGTTTGTAGATCAGTACCTGATGAGATCATCTCTTAGGCATTGTAACGGCTTGAGTTCTATGTTGTGTGTCCCCAAGTTGGTGTGTGGTGAGGTGGTGGGAGCAGTTCTGTTTTCTGACGGGGATAACGTAGTTAGGGGGACCCAGTGGGTACCTGTCGATAGGTGTGGGCCGTTGAGGACGTTAACTGATCCTAGGATTCTCATTGTGTGTCTGCTGACTCAGGGTGGGCCGAGTGGGTGTACTGTTGGTTTTGCCTTCAGATCTCTTTGTGATTGTAGTGTAGTTGTCTGTTAGAAATCGTATTGGTGGGCAGTGTTGGGGTCGCTGTGTCCTGCGCGGCGTGTGGATGTGTGTGCATGTGCTAAATGATGTGTGGGAGGGGTTGTGCTAAATGATGTGTGGGCGGGGGTATGGTTGGGCTGTATGGGTATGTAGAGAAGGGTATGAGGTGGGGAGGTGTGGGGAGTGGTGGTTCACTCAAAGGGGTTCCTCTGAAGGCATCCCCACCCGCCTAGTCCGGTCTAAGAGGGGGGTTATTCGTTAGGGTTGGAAATTCGAAGATCCAGGGTTCCCATATTTTATTGAAGTGTTTAGTCATATGTATAAGAGCAGAGAGTTTATCCATTTTCATGGCATAATTGATTTTGGGTTTTACGAGGTCTATGCCCGTCTGGTGGCAAGTGCTAGTTTGGCTATTAGCTTTTTATGGGCCCTCTGGGTATTCCGGAGAGGTCTACAGAGGAGCCACAACCAAGGGTCCATCGGGATGGTCGTGTGTGTAGCGGAGAGCTGATATTCCACAGGTTATCTCCACTCAAGATCCAAGTGAGGCTCAGGAACAAGTATTAAAAATCCATAAGGCAATAATTACAGCAGGCAAGACAATCCAATAACATCCCAATATCAATTCCAATGACTGGACGACACACAGCATCAGGAGCAGAACTGATTTACTGGGGCTACCTGCCCAGCTTTTATGCAGGTCTCTCACCTGGTGGACACTCCCCTAGGGGACCAGATGGAAGACTGGGAAACATATTGGACATTGACCAATCACAAGCTTACAATCCCACAATGCATCGCAAGCCCTCCTCTCTGTCCTGGAGATAATTGGGAAGTAATCCAATTATCTCCAAGGACAGAGGCAAAACTCCATTAACCACGTGACAGAGAAAGGACAATAAAAGACATTAAAATACATATTGTTACATTTATCAAATAGAACATACACATTCTACCTATCCCCAGATAGCTTAGATCTGAGCGCACATTATTACTGAATGGCACTCAGATCACATACATACAGTTCAATCGTCATGGAGCAAAAGCCTTTCATACAGTCTTTCAGCTGGGCTCCATGGCATAGCTATCTGGGGTAGCATGGGTTAAACAGTAAAGTGGCGAATGGACCGTTGTTCGGATAATTGACTGCAGGTAGGAGAAGGGAGGTCGGCGGCTCAGCGGTGTTCGTGACTTTAACAGTCCGCAGAAAGGCACGAACCAGCCTTTCTGCAGGGAAAAAGAACAGTGTTAAACATGGGGCCATAGTCCAGCGGCAAGAAGCGGGTGACCAGGCTCCTCCAGTGGCAGTGGCGAGGTTGGTTTCACCACAGTGTGCAACGCCTGTGTCGCAAGCTGTGAAATCTGTTGCCAAAGTGTTGCTACCTGTGTGCATTCCCACCAGAGGTGGATGCATGTTCCTCTGTTACCGCACCATTTCCAGCATAGATCGTGGTCTGATTGTCTCATTTGTTTCAGGCGTAGGGGGGTGAGGTAACACCGAAGGAGTGTCTTCCTTGCTCCTTGCCTTCCCGTGTGTTTCGGCTGAGAAGGGAGTAAATCGCAAGTATTTGCCCTTTGTGGAGTGGGTGTTTGATGCATGCATTTTCTAGTGGGGTGCTTGCCTGTTTTTGGGTGGGTTCTCTTATAAAGCTTAGGATTTGGATGTATCGAAAAAAGTCCCGGGTTGTGAAAGGGGTCTGTTGTGGGAGTTCCGCGAATGGTATGAGTTGTTGGTTCTTTTAAAATTGGTGTATATGGGTCAAGTCGTTGTCCTTGAAGTGTGTAAAATCTTTTGGTATCGTGCCGTGCGCGAATTTCGTATTTTGGAGGATGGGCATGAGCGGAGAGGGACGGGAGACATGGTCATGTTTTTCGGTTATTTTATCCCATATTTTGATGGTTGTGCGGTGTGCTGGGGAGGTGGAGGGGATGGGGGGTCTAGATTGTTTTGGGAGCCATATGTATAGGGATGGGAAGTCTTTGTCAAATACTCCCACCCATGTAGCGGGCAATACCCTTGACCTAATCTTCTCTTATGCATGTACAGTATCTAATATCTGCAACACTCCATTTCCTCTCACTGATCACCACCTCTTATCGTTTACTCTCGTGTACCCCCTCACCCAACAACCTCATTCTAACCCCCCTCAACTAAGGAGGAACCTTAATTCTCTTGATCTCCAGCAGCTGATATTGATTCACAACTGCTATCCATCCCTTCCCTCTCCTGTCCTTCACTGGCCATCTCCACATATAACACTACCCTCACCTCTGCCTTGAACATTGCAGCACCGCTCCAAACATGCACCTCTAGGAGGACATGCCCCCAAACATGGCATATTAAATCAACACGCTACCTGCAAAGATGCTCCTGTTGTGCTTAACTCTCCTGGAGGAAGTCTCTCACCCAGTCAGATTTTCTCCATTATAGATTCATATTGTGTTTATACAGCGTAGCGTACTTGGTCCCCTTCTATTTTCTCTTTATACTACCTCTCTTGGCAAACTTATTACCTCTTTTGGTTTCCACTACCACCTGTACACTGATGACACCCAGATATCTCTCCTCCAGTGGACCTCTCTCCTGTCGTCCTGCAAAGTGTCACTGCTTGCCTTTCTTCCATCTCTGACTGGATGTCCTCCCACTTTCTGAAACTCAATCTCTCTAAAACTAATCCTCCTCTTTCACTCTTCCTTCAAGTTAGTGGTTCCCACATAAGTCTATCCTTGCAAGCGCACTGTCTTGGTGTCATACTTGATTCTGGCCTCACCTTTGAGCTTCTCATCCAGTATGTTGCCTCTCATCCAGTATGTTGTAGATTCCATCTTAAAAACATAGCCTGCATCTAACCCTTTCTTATGCTAGATGCTACTAAGGAGCTTGTCCATGCTCTAGTAATTTCCCGCATGGATTATTGTAACCCTCTCCTGATTGGTCTTCCCAAAAGCAGTACTGCACCGCTACTGTCCATAATGAACGCTGCCGCCAGACTGATTTTCCTCTCTAGTCGGTTCTTTCACACCTCACCCCTCTGTCAGGCCTTACATTGGCTTCCTGTATGCTATAAGAGTCAATTCAAGGTACTAATTCACACCTATAAAGCACTGAACAACTCTAGCCCCTCTTATATCTTTTCACAGATCCATAGGTATGTCCCTTCTCGGTCTCTCCACTCTGCCCGTGACCACCTCCTGTCTGTTGTTCGCACTTGTACGCCCAACTCACGCTTGCAGGACTTCTTGCGGGCGGCTCCCTTCCTATGGAATAGCCTGCCTACTGCCATCAGACTCTCCCCTAGTCTTGCATCTTTTAAGAAGTGCCTTAAAACCCATCTCTTTAGGAAAGCTTATGGCCTCCCAGAGTAACCTCTACCTCACACACCTGTCTCATGCTCTCTCCTAAAGGGCAGCACTCTACTCTCTCCTCCAGCTCTGCTTTACTCCCACCCTATTTGATTGATATTTCCTGACCTATTGTGTTTTACACCCCACCTCCTTATAGAATGTAAGCGCGTTTGAGCAGGGTCCTCTCCAACCTATCGTTCCTGTAAGTTTTTTTGTAATTGTCCTATTTATAGTTAAATCCCCTCTCATAATATTGTAAAGCGCTATGGAATCTGTTGGCGCTATATAAATGATAATAATAATAATAATAATAATAATAATAATAATGGTGTGTTCCAGGTCTACCCAACGTTACCCTGGGTTAATCAAGGTCAAATTAGGGTGCTTGTTGGAGGGTAGTATTTTTCCCTTTATTTTCGTGGGAGGGGTACATTTACGCTAAAGTGGAGTTAGGTGTGTAACCTGTGAGGGGTCACGGTGGGGGTATGAGGTGCTCCTTATCCCTGGATAGTGGTGGGCATGACATAGTACCGCGCTGGAGCCATGCACCTATGGAGGGGCCAAGGGAGCATTGGTGGTCCCCAGATAGCTTGAATCTGAGTGCTCAATATATCCGAACAGCGCTCAGATCCCACAACCACAGTCAAATTGCCATGGGGTTAAAGTTACAGCATGGGCTGATGAGAGGGGCCATAGTCATGAGGCAAGAGGCTAGCCATTAGTCCTCTCCAGGTAGAAGTGTCACCGGCCACTTCGTCACACATCTTCCCTTTGTGGGAAGACTAAACAGGTACCTGACCTTCTGCCGGTCAGTACCTAGGTTAGTCGGGCAGCCCACCCACAAATAAAAATAGGCAGAGTAGCCCCCCCACAACAAATGGCACTGCTCCATGGGTTCCTGGTGCAGCTAGGCAAACTGCTGGTGTTGCTTAGGGGGCAGAGGCCAGTGGCGCTCTGCCCTGCTGTCAGCTCTTCTGCTAGGGTAGCCTGCAGAAAGTGAGGCTCTGGACCAGGGAAACGGGAGGGCAGAGGTTAACTGCGCTCTGCCCAGATGCCAGCTCTTCTGCTGGGAGGGGGTCAGTGGGTATCACAGGCTCATCCACTGCCCCAGGACCCGGTCGGGATGTAGCTGGAGAGGGGAGGGCTCACTTACCTCCTCCTCCTGGTATCCCTGCAGGGATAGTTGGGGATCTGGATCGCCCGTCCAGCATCCCTGTAGGACTGGCACAGAGACTGCGGTCCCATCTGCGCCAGTGGGGTTAGGGTTGTTTTCCCCCTCTCCTGGTATCTCCAGCTGCCGTGGGAGAGGGAGGCCGGTTGCCCCCACTCCCCAGGACGCTGGTTGCTGTACAGTGGAGGGATCGACCATCACCTCCTCCTGGAACTCAGCCCACCACTGGGGAGAGAGACCGGTTGACTCCTCTCCCTGTGAGATGCACTGCTGCTGGGGATCTGGGCTGGGTGCCCAGCATCCCTGTAGGGCCGGTAGAGAGACCACCATTTGGGTGTCCTCTGGCTGCTGGGGGAGAGGGAGGCCGGTTGCCTCCTCTCCCCACGACGCTGGTTGCTGTAAGGTGGAAGGACTGACCATCAGCTCCTCCTGGAACTCAGGCTGCCGCTGGGGAGAGAGACCAGTTGTCTCCTCTCCCTTCAAAGTATACTGCTGCTGGGGAGCAGGACCGACTGTCCCTACTCCTGGTAGTATACTTGGTTGCTGTGCTTATCTGAACAGATGTTGGTAGCTCTGCTCCAGGTCCCACTCCATTGTGACTAGATGAATCAGGTCTGGCCCCAGGTCATCCGCTCGGGGAAGATCCAGCAGAGTTTCCCTGATGTCGTGGATGTCCCAGAGCCGACCTTCTGCGATGCATCCAAAGTCATTGCCCTCCTCAAAGGCCTCCCACAGCCCGGGCGATTATAATCCTCTCCTTCCGGCAGATAGTGGTTAGTCATCCAGGGGTCGCATTGGGTGGCGTAAAACTTTAATGCCCGGTAAGCTCCATCCAGCCACAACTCCTTCCAAATCAGATCCCACAGTTCCATCACCCACTCATCCAGGGGTTGCTCTCCTAGGAAAGGTGACCACAGGGCCAGGAGTACCTGGAACCGCTGTTCATCTCAGGAAAGGCTCTCTCTCCACCGCCATTGTACCTCCTCTAAGGCCTCATACAACATCTCCTTTCGAGTGGCATCTCTCTTCTTTCACCCACCCTGGACCCAAGGCCATTGGGACATGAAGACACTATGCTACATGTCCCCCAGCCAGTGTCCCTAGTGTCTCAGTGTCTGTGTCCCCATGTGTCCCAGTGTCCCTATATGTCCCAGTGTCCCCATGTCTATGTCCACACTAGTGTCCCCTAGTCTCCCAGTGTCTGTGTTCCCATGTCTCTGTCCCTAGTGTCTTAGTGTCTCCCAGTGTATGTGTCCCTAGTGTCTCAGTGTCCCTATTTCTCCCAGTTTCCCTAAATGTCTGTGTCCCCATGTCTCTCTGCAGTGGCGTACACATGACCCATGGGGCCCCGGTGCGAAAATTGATCGCTTACTCAGCGCGGGTCGGGGCCGCAACACATGGCGGCGGGCACCTGGTTGCAGGGGTTGCAGGGCTGCGACCCCACGACCGCGGTATGCACACACACTTAAAGGACCACTACAGACACCCAGATCACATCAGCTCAATGAAGTGGTCTGGGTGCCAGGTCCCTCTAGTTTTAACCCTGCAGGTGAAAACATAGCCGTGAAAACGGCTATGTTTCACTGAGGGTTAATTCAGCCTCTGGTGGCTGTCTCATTGACAGCTGCTAGAGGAGCTTCCGCGATTCTCACTGTGAAAATCACAGTGAGAAGACACTGAACGTCCATAGGAAAGCATTGAGTAATGCTTTCCTATGGGCGGTTTAAATGCGCGCGCGCGCCTCTTGCCACGCATTTGCATTCGGAGCTGAGAGGCGGACACTGGGGAGTCCGACGCTTGAGAAAGGTAAATGCTGAAGAGACACACACACACACTCTCACGAACAGACGCATACACACTCACTTACAAAACATACACTTTCACTGACAAACACACACTCACTAACAGACAAACAGACTCAGTAACAGACACACACAGTAACACTCACTAGCAGACACACACCCAATAACAGACACACTCACTGACACACACACACTAACACACGCACTAACACAAACACTAATACACACACTAACACACACACACATACACTAACACACACATACACTAATACACTAACACACACACACACACTCATACACTAACACACACATACACTAACACACACACACTAACACACACATACTAGGACACACATACACTAACACACACACACACTAACACACACACATACTAAGACCCACATACACTAACACACACATACTAACACACACACACATACTAACACACACATACTAGGACACACATACACTAACACACACACATACTAAGACCCACATACACTAACACACACATACTAAACACACACACACATACTAACACACACACACACACACTAACACACACACATACTAAGACCCACATACACTAACACACACATACTAAACACACACACACACACTAACACACACATACTCACTAACACACACATACTAAGACACACACACACACTAA
>OW240921.1:54232806-54295245 GCA_933207985.1 Pelobates cultripes | reverse complement strand
CCGAGTGTACTGTCAATTAGCCAACTGGAAAACACTCTTCCTGGCTGACGATATTTGTTTTTGTCCAGTTTTTGCTTCCGGTGTCTGCACACATAGCACACACAGTGCAGACGGCACACATAGCGCAGACAGAACACATAGCGCAGACAGCACATACAGCGCAAAGGCACACATAACGCAGACAGAACACATAGCGCAGACAGCACACACAGCGCAGACAGAACACACAGCGCAGACAGAACACATATAGCGCAGACAGCACACACAGCGCAGACGGCACACACAGCGCAGATGGCACATACAGCGCAGACGGCACCCAGAGCGCAGACAGCACACACAGCACACAGAGCGCAGACAGCACACAGAGCGCAGACAGCCCACACGGCGCAGACAGCCTACACAGCGCAGACAGCCCACACAGCGCAGATGGCACACACAGCACAGATGGCACCCAGAGCGAAGACAGCACACACAGCGCAGACAGAACACATAGTGCAGACAGCACACACAGCGCAGACAGAACACATAGCGCAGACAGCACACACAGCACAGACAGAACACATAGTGCAGACAGCACACACAGCGCAGACAGAACACATAGCGCAGACAGCACACACAGCACAGACAGAACACATAGCGCAGACAGCACACACAGCACAGACGGCACATACAGCGCAGACGGCACCCAGAGAGCAGACAGCACACACAGCACACAGGGCGCAGACAGCCCACACAGCGCTGACAGCCCACACAGCGCAGATGGCACACACAGCACAGGCGGCACCCAGAGCGAAGACAGCACACACAGCGCAGACAGAACACATAGTGCAGACGGCACACACAGCGCAGGCGGCACACACAGCGCAGGCGGCACACACAGCACACAGAGCGCAGACAGCACACAGAGCGCAGACAGCCCACACAGCGCAGACAAATAATTTGTGCCAATATTAGGAAACATTTGTGCCAATATTAGCATATGCATATTGCAACAATTAATTATATGCATTAACATATGCATTGCACTCCAAGTATCGGCTACCTTCTCTGTGTCACTGTAAATCTGAGGGCTTCCACTGGAGGGCTAATCCAAGTATCGGCTACCTTCTCTCTGTCACTGTAAATCTGAGGGCCTCCACTGGAGGGCTAATCCAAGGATCGGCTACCTTCTCTATGTCACTGTAAATCTGAGTGCTTCCACTGGAGGGCTAATCCAGGGCCGTCTTTAATAACGAATGGACCCTGGGCAAGTGTTTGCTTGGGCCCCCTGTGCCCTGCCGCTCTCGCCCCTCACTCCCTGGTATGCAATCACGGCATCCATCCCAACGCAGTGGCGGTACTAAAGTAGAATGAATTTTATTAGGACCCCCAATTGCAAGGTTGGACTAAAGGTAGAACCCCATCTGTCGTGCAACTCCAACAATGCTTTGACAGCTGGGACTCTACCAATTTCCCATGCTTGCAGGGTTGTATTTAGCACTGAGCCATGTTAGTATGTTTGAATGTAAGCATGTGTTTGTATGGAGTATGTTTGTGTGAATGTGTTTTGTATGTGGTACTGGAGTTTGAATGCAAGTGTGCATTTATGTGTAGTGTTTGTTTTTGAATGTAGGAGTGTGCTTGTATGTAGTGTTGGCGTTTCAATGCAGGAGTGTGTTTTATATGTAGTGTTGAAGTTTGAATGGAGGGGTGTATTTGTATTTAAAGTTGCGGCTCAGATGCACAGGTACACACTCTGACGCACAAGCAGATACACAGATACATACACTGACTACATACAGATAAGCAGGCACATACACTGACAGACACATATATTGACACACACACAGACACATACACTGGTAGACGTACTGACAGACATACTGACACAGGCACATATACAGACATACTGACACAAAGACACATATACCGACATACTGACACACACACACACAGACACATACACTGATCAACATACTGACACACATACACTGACAGAAATACTGACACCCACACACTGACAGATATACGGACACCCACATACACTGAGAAATACTGACACACACACACAGGCACATACACTGGCACACACAGACTGATATACTGACACACACACACACAGACATACTGGCACACAGACAGATATACTGACACATGCATACACATGCACTAACAGACATACTGGCGCACTGACAGACATACTGACACACACATACTGACACACACAGATATACACACACACATATATACTGACACACAGACAGACAGACATACTGACACACACACACAGACATACTGACACACACAGACATGCTGACACACACACACATACACTACTTACACACATACACTAACACATACACTAACACAGATACACAAACACACGCAACACACATACACTAACACACGCTACACACACTAACACACATACACAAAACACACACACTAACACACATAAAACACACACTAACACACTAGCACACGCAAACACACACATACATACACACTAACACACAAACACACACACACATACATACACTAACACACAAACACTAACACACACAAACACATACACACACATTTTTTTTTAAAAATGTAATCCCCCCAGCCTCCTTACCTTTTGGAGTGCTGGGGGGATTCCCTGGGGTCCAGTGGTGCTGCTGGGCTCCCGGGCGGGTGGCCGGTCGGGCAGGAAGGCGGGCGCGCGAGGGAGCACTCACTGCTTCCTCTTCAGCTCCCTCGCGCGCCGCGTAGGGATGCCGGCGCCGGAAGATGACGCCATCTTCCGGCTCCGGCATCAGTGCGGTGCGCGAGGGAGCTGAAGAGGAAGCACTGAGTGCTCGCTGCTGCCCGGTGACAGCAGGGCCAGCCTTTGGGGGCCCTGGGGTGGTCGGCTCCTGGGCCCCCCAGGTGAAGAGGCTGGCCCTGTGGCTACATACCGGGTCGCAGGGGCGGCCGGGCCCCCTGGTGGGCCGGGCCCGGTCGCAGCCGCGACCCCTGCGACCCTGGTATGTACGCCACTGTCTCTCTGTGTCCCCAGGTCTCTCTGTGTCCCTGGGTCTCTCTGTGTCCTCAGTATCCTAGTGACATGGGGACACACTGAGACATTGGTACACTGGGAGAAATGGGGACACAGACACTGGGAGACTAGGGGACTGGGCGACATGGGGACACTGACACTGTGATACATAGGGACACTGAGACACTGGGTGACTTGCGAGACTGAGACACTGGGAGACAGGGAGACACTGGGAGCAATCCATCTATACAGCAGAATCAAACTGTGAGTAGTTTGTTGGTGATTTTACAGAATTTTCTCTGCTGTCACTCCATGTGATTTACATCATGTGATGTCACGCATAACTAATTAATTATACAAATGATTAAGGCTGGTATTTTTTTCCAAGAAAGTTGGCAACCTTAAGTACTCTTCACATATGGGATATGATAGAAACATTTAAATATATAAAGGGAATCAACACAGTAAAGGAGGAGATTATATTTAAAAGAAGAAAAACTACCACAACAAGAGGACATAGTCTTAAATTAGAGGGACAAAGGTTTAAAAATAATATCATGAAGTATTACTTTACTGAGAGGGTAGTGGATGCATGGAATAGCCTTCCAGCTGAAGTGGTAGAGGTTAACACAGTAAAGGAGCTTAAGCATGCATGGGATAGGCATAAGGCTATCCTAACCATAAGATAAGGCTAGGGACTAATGAAAGTTTTTAGAAAATTGGGCAGACTAGATGGGCCGAATGGTTCTTATCTGCCGTCACATTCTATGTTTCTATGTTTCTATATTCTTGAAAAACCAGATGGAGTCAAAGCGCTTAAGAATATCTGCAGTGCTGCTGCACTACCCCCAAGTGACACAGTGACACAAATTAGCAATAGATACCAAAAAGTTGGAGTGCGCTAGCAACTGCACTGGAGTCAGGATCTTCTCTGAGAACTGTGAAAAAATATACAGTATATAGTGCAGACTATCTGTATATACAGGGTATGCAAAATTAAAAGTATATCTGGGGATCAACTCACATGGACCAGAGCTCTATCACCCCTGGCTCTGGGTTTGAATTGCTCCAATGGAGAGGGATAAACTCACAGTTATAGCAAAACAGGATACTCTTCTGAATCAGATGAAATATCTAGGCAGTATAAACAAATAAAGAGGCAGGAGCCCAGATTGAATAGTGTCAAACACAGTATTTATTCAAACAAAAGGTTAAAAACTCTTACTTGAAGTAGTGGGTTTGCCAGCAATAAACCAACAACTAGATAAGCAGGAATTTACACACAAGAAATCACGAGTACAACAGTACCCCCCATTAACAGGTTTTATGGTGTTTTGGAAAGTTACAGGGTCAAATATAGAACATTCCATTTTCAAATTGAAATTTGCCAGATTAGTAATGTTACCTTTGAGACGGTGTGGTAGCCCAGGAATGAGAATTACCCCCATAATGGCATACCATGTGAAAAAGTAGACAAGCCAAGGTGTTACAAACTGCCATTTGTAACTGTTATTTTATTTGACAAATTGCCCTGCTTCCCTGTGTTATGGAGAAGCCTAATTGCCAGCCTTCTGCCCCATGACTATGGACCTAGTGTGTATGGCGATTTGACTGTATTTGTGGGATCTGAGCACTGTTTGGATATATTGAGCCCTCAGATCCAAGCCATCTGGGGATAGGTTGAATGTGGGGGTTCTGTTCAGTTCAATAGGAGTTATGTATTTTTGTGTCTTTTTGTGTCTTTTGCTAACATGTGGTTAATGGAGTCTGCCTCTGTCCCTGGATAATTGGATTACTTTCCCCATTGTCCAGGATAGAGGCCTCTGTAAAACCGGTTTGGGCCAGAAAACCATGCTGCCAGCTAGGCCCCAAAAGATACTTTTGCTAACTTTTGAACCCCTTGTCTGATTTGTGCCAGTTTTTAATATGTTGCTCCCCTGAATGGATTGATTCTAAATATGTATTTTTATGAAGATTGGATGTGTAGTTTAGAAGTTACAGTGTATGGATAAAAACTGTATTTTTACTGCCTGTGTTTAATTATGTTAACCCATTGTGCAACATAATTAGATCACAGGCAGAGGGGAGGAGTTTTGTGTGTAATTGCTGGGAGTGTTTCTGTAATGTACATTTATTATTGGTTGTTTTATACCTCCCTGTGGGCGGTCCTGTATTTGCAAGACTGTAATAAAAACCAGGCTGGGTGTGCCAGCACCTCAGATCTGCTTGACCCTCTAACTTGCAGCCTTGACTCATGTTTGTAGGGGACAGCTATAATCACTACAGGGATTGCTATGCTCTTCATACTCCCTTAGCTACTGAGCTCTTGTAAGAGCTCTTGTTCCTGATCCTGCTTCGCTCTGCAGAAGGAAGAGGTTCACCTACTGCAACCTGGAGCCTGGTCGTGGGTCCAGGGCACAGAGCAGACGGCGAGATACCAGCCCAGCAGCGGTGGTTCGTGGAGTCTGCAGTACTTCTGGTGGTTACGCAGTAGTTATGGTGTCTACGGTGCTGATGGTCCTTTGGTGAGCGCTAGGAGCATCCTTTTCTACGGTCCAACTTCCAGCCAGCCTGGAGGCAACCGTAACACAAGGTATTGAAATTGGGGTATGTTTAGTCCTTTTTAGTAGCCACTTAGTCACAAACACTGGCCAAAGTTAGCGTTCATATTTGGTTTTGTGTGAAAAAAGCAAAAAACGAATATTTGGCCAGTGTTTGTGACTAAGTGGCTACTAAGAAAGACTGGACATACCCCACTTGCAATACCTCGGGTTGTCTACTTTTGCAAATGGTATGCCACCATGGGGGTAATTCTGATTCCTGGGCTACCATACGCTCTCAAACGCAACATAACCGATCTGGCAAATTTCAATGTCAAAAAAATGAAATGCAAGCCTTATATGTGACTCTCTAACTTTGCAAAACACCATAAAACCTGTACATGGGGGGTACTGTTATTCTCGGAAAACTTCACTAAACACAAATATTAGTGTTTTAAAACAGTAAAACATATTACAACAATAATATAATCCATAAAAGTGCAGTTCGTTTGTAAAAAATGCAAAAAAAGTCACTTTTACTTAAAATATCATCGTTGTAATACAATTTACCAGTTTGAAACACTAATATTTGAGTTCAGCGAAGTCTCCTGAGTAAAACAGTACCCCCTATGTACAGGTTTTATGGTGTCTTGGAGAGTTACAGGGTCAAATATAGTGCTTGTGAATTAAATTCTCTGCACTTTCTCCCTGTGTTGTCAGGCATGTCAATCAAATTTTAATTAATCAAATCACATAATTATGTTAACAGATTATTTAAATATACATGTAGAATTTTAATATATATGCATTTATAGGTACTTAAATTCTACGTGTATACTAATGTAATCTTTTATGTAATTATATGTATCTATCTATATATATATATATATATATATATATATATATATATATATATATATATATATATATATATATATATATATATATATATATATATATATTTGCGGTTATTTGTATTTTATATATAGATAGATAGATATAGAATGTCATTCTAAGTGTATTTTGTTACATATATATATATATATATATATATATATATTAATAACAAAATACAGTTAGAATGAAATTACATATGAATATATAATTTATATTAAATTTTGTTTCAATATTTTATATATTTATTTTATTTATTTATTATTGTAATTATACGTGTATACATATAATATATGTGTTTATATCTATTATATATATATATATATATATATATATATATATATATTTATTTTATTTTAAAACATGTTTCATTAATTTATTTTTCATTTCCCACCAACAGGGGGACAGTCCCCCTGCTGGCAGATCCACAGAGAGCGATCACATGGCCCTCGGGGGCCTCATTTGCCGGGGGAGGGCTGCCTGGGCTGTCAGGCAGCCCTCCAGAAGAGGATCGCAGCGGAGGTAAATAAATCTTACCTCCTGCGGCTGAAAACCGTTACGGCGTTCTATGCAGCCGCAACGGCTTTAAAGCCCTTTAAAGCCGGGATGGCATAGAACGCCGTAACGGCGTTAAGGGGTTAAGCCTTTCATTTTTTCCTTCACAGCAAAGGGGATATATAGATTATTAGTCTACGGTGTTACTCTTTATTCAACCAATCACAGATTGGCACAGTATTCTTTGCATTTATGTATATTGGGTTAGATAAGCAAGTTTGCTCAGCATAACTCGGGGTGTGGTGTAATATGTGCTTTGCAGGCAGGGAAGAATCCCCTACTAAGCATTTTAAAACATTTCACTGATACAGCTAAAAATCTCTAATCATTTTATATAATTTGATACATCAAGCCCAAGCAATATAATTGACCCTAACAACAACTTTTAACAGACGGGGACTATATGTTTGTGTTTGGAAAGAACAGTTAATAGTGCACTCCCATTCACATCACTTTCATTGTTTGCATAGTGCACCCCCCATTCCCATCACTTTTTTTCAGCTTGCAGGCTGAGCTGTACACATGCAACCTGAAAAGCTTGGCACTTGCCCATGTGCTTCTGCACTGGCTTATAGCCAAGAAGCGTATTCCTTGCATTTTTTGCATGAGCAATAGGGCCATAAAAGTGGTGGTCTGTGATAGGGATGGACCGATTATCGGTCTGGCCGATATTATCGGCCGATATTCTGTTTTTTCGTAAATATCGATATCGGCCAATAGAGATACCGATATTGCCGATAATACATACCAGAACAGCCGGGTCCATTACAAGCCCAGCAGTCCTAGACGGCCCACAGCAAGCTCTTACTTACCTTCCCAGCAGCTCCCTTCAGCTCCCCTGTCTAAATCTTGCGAGTCCTGCGGCTGTCAGAGCATTGCTTACACAGGGAGCTGAAGGGAGCTCCTGGGAAGGTAAGTAACAGCTTTCTGCGGGTCCCTCTGTAATTTCCATGCCACTGGACCACCAGGCTATATCCCACCCTCCCTGGCCAACTAAGAAGCAGGGAGGGGGGGGACTAAAAAATAATAATTCAATATTTAAAACAAAAATTAAATTAAAAAATGCATCCTCCCCACAAATTACATACCTACAGAAACACACACACTGCATTATATACACACACTGTACAAACACACACACACTGCATTATATAAACACACTACACAAACACACTGTGTATATAATGCAGTGTGATTGTGTAGTGTGTTTTATATAATGCAGTGTGTTTGTGTAGTGTGTGTATATAATGCACACTACACAAACACCCACTGCATTATATGAACACACTGCCTTCACTATTCACACACTACACAAACACACACATTTATATTATACACACATGCATTATATAAACACACTACACAAACACACTGCATTCACTATACAGACACTACACAAACACACATACTCTGCATTAATTATATACACACACTACACAAACACACTGCATTCGCTATACACACACTGCACAAACACACACACACTGCATTACATAAACACACTACACAAACACATTGCATTCACTATACCAACACTACACAAGCACACACACACTCTGCATTCATTATATACACACACTACACAAACACACTGCATTCACTATACACACTACACACACTGCATTATATGAACACCACTGCATTCACTATACACGCACTGCACAAACACACACACTTTTCATTTAGCATATACATGCACTGCACAAACACACACACTCTGCATTCATTATATACACACTACACAAATACACACTGCATCCACTACACAAATGCTACACAAACACACACAGCTCCCCTGTCTAAACACACTGCATCCACTACACGTGGCACACACACTACAAACACACACTCTGCATTCATTATATACACTACACAAACACACTTCATTTATTATATACACACACTACACAAATACACACTGCATCCCCTACACACACACCACACAAACACACACAGCTCCCCTGTCTAAACACACTGCATCCACTACACGTGGCATGTATATTTTGTGCATTTACCTATAGAAATAGTTTATTTTTTCAAAATGGTAAATGTACAGAATATCGGTAAATTATCAGCTATCAGACTGAAAGTTCACAGATTATCAGTATCGGCTCTAAAAAAAATCAATATTGGTCGATCCCTAGTCTGTGAGGTAAATTTCACAGACCACCAACAAAACAATTAATAAAGAAATAGAACACACACATTCCCTCCCTCCCTCTCAACATTTATGGAATTTACTCTATAATTCTATTGTGATCTTTATTTGTAATGTTGATTAGTGATGTACCGAACGGTTCGCTGGCGAACGGTTCCTGGCGAACATAGCATGTTCGCGTTCGCCACGGCGGGCGAACATATGCGCGGTTCGACCCGCCCCCTATTCGTCATCATTGAGTAAACTTTGACCCTGTACCTCACAGTCAGCAGACACATTCCAGCCAATTAGCAGCACACCCTCCCTAGCAGACCCTCCCACCTCCTGGAAGGTATCCATTTTAGATTCATTCTCAAGCTGCATGCTTAGTAAGAGGAGGGAAAGTGTAGCTGCTGTTCATAAGATAGGGAAAAGCATAGCTAGGTTAGGGATAAGGGTATGCTTTTTTTTTATTATTTTTTTCTATGTAATGTAAATGCACTTAGTTGTCTGCCACTGCTGCCGGCTTCTGTGTCAGGCTCACAGTGCCCATTTCCCCAGTCAGTGCCACCAATTACATCTGGTGTCACAATAGCTTGGATTTAAAAACAAAAAACTTTTTTCACTGTTATAGATTGAATAGCAGTCGGTTGTCTGCCACTGCTGCCAGCTTCTGTGTCAGGCTCACAGTGCATACTGTGCCCATTTCCCCAGTCAGTGCCACCAATTACATCTGGTGTCACAATAGCTTGGATTTAAAAACAAAAAACTTTTTTCACTGTTATAGATTGAATAGCAGTCAGTTGTCTGCCACTGCTGCCAGCTTCTGTGTCAGGCTCACGGTGCATACTGTGCCCATTTCCCCAGTCAGTGCCACCACTTAGATCTGGTGACACAAAGCTTGGATTTAAAAACAAAAAACACTTTTTCACTGTTATAGATTGAATAGCAGTCAGTGTCCTTAAAGCGGGTGTGTTACGCTAACAGTGGATACGGTGACCATTGCCACCACTTAGATCTGGTGACACAAAGCTTGGATTTAAAAACAAAAAACACTGTTTTCACTGTTATAGATTGAATAGCAGTCAGTGTCCTTAGGTGACACCTATCAATGAGACAGCCACTAGAGGGAATGGGGGAAGGCTTAACCCATTCATAAACATAGCAGTTTCTCTGAAACTGCTATGTTTATGAAAAAATGGGTTAACCCTAGCTGGACCTGGCACCCAGACCACTTCATTAAGCCGAAGTGGTCTGGGTGCCTAGAGTGGTCCTTTAATCCTGTGTATTTTTTTCCCATGTATAATGTCAAAATGTTTAGAAAGGTTGTGTGAATGGAGGACCTTTTTAATATTTCTGATATGTTCACCAATTCTCGTTTTGAGGGATCTTTTGGTTCGTCCTATACATATATTTTTTGCAGGGACAGCTTAGCAGATAAATAACTCCTGTCATATTACAATTTAAATGAGATTTAATTTTGAACTTTTCATTTGTTAAAGGATGACTGAATTCTTCAGTGTGTGACGGTTGTTTGGGATTGTTTGTGCAGGCCCTGCATTTATTACATTTCCAGAAGCCTGTTGTAGTTCTTAGCCCCACACAGTCTTTATCCTTTGGTTTTTCTTGTTTAGTTGTAGGTACTAATAGTGTGCTTAAGTTAGGTGCTTTTGAATGAATGATGAGTGGTTGATTGCCTAGTATTCTATCTAATTGTGGGTCTCCTTTAAGGATATTCCAATTTTTTTGTAGAATGTTTGTATTTTATATGTTTGATTATTAAACCTGGTGATAAACATAGGTATGTCAGAATGAGTAGTAGGTATTTTGGGTTTGGTTTCTAAAATTTGTAAACGTGATAATTCTGTAGTTTTAATTATAGCTTTATTGAGTATATCTTCAGTAACCTTTAGCTTGGAATTGGGATTTAATTTCTTCTATTTGCTGAGTACAAATGTTGGGTTCTGAGCAATTACGTTTTATTAGTCGGAATTGGCTAAACGGTATGTTGTTTAGCCAAGTGGGTTTGTGAAAACTGTTGTGAGGGATAAAACTATTGCAAGCGACTGTTTTTATAAAAGTTTTAGTTTCTAACTTGTTATCTTTGATATAGATCTCTAAGTCAAGAAATTCCAATTTTTCTTTAGATTGGTTAAAAGTGAACTTGAGATTATATGGATTAAAATTAAGATAGTGTTTAAAAGAATCCAATAATAAAATGTCTCCCCTCCAGATAAAAATGCAGTCATCTATGTAGCTCTGCCATAGGACCAGATTTGCGCCAAATGGGTGGTGGGTCCAAATAAATTCGTCCTCCCATTTGCCCATAAAGAGATTTGCATAACTTGGCGCAAATCTGGTTCCCATGGCAATATCCTCTATTTGTAAGTAGTGCTGGTTGTTCGCCCAAAAGAAATTATGGCTGAGAATGAAGGCTGCACATTTAACTATATAGTCTATTCTGTCATTCTTTAATTCTGAAAAAGTGGCGAGTGCATACTGTATTGCCTCGCAGCCCTGTAAGTGCTCTATAACTGTATATAACAATGTGACATCTGCTGTGACTAGAGTATAGTCTTCTTGCCATTCTATTTTTGATAGTAGTCGTATAATATGTGTAGTGTTCCTTTAAATAGGATCGTAGTTTGGTAACCATACTTTGTAAGAATTGGTCTATGTACTCTGACAAATTTGAGGTCAGAGAACCGATCCCTGAAATTATAGGGCGTCCTGGGGGATTCTTGAGGGTTTTATGTATTTTTGGTACATGATAGAACACTGCCATTCTAGGGAATTTCCAATATAAGTAGTCATACTCTTTTTTTTATTAAGGATGCCTCTTTGTTTTCCTTCTTCTGATAACATTTGGAGTTCTTGTTGGAACTCTTTAGAAGGATTATGTTTTAGAACTTGATAGGTTTTATTATCACTGTGTAATCTTTCATTTTCTCTTTGATAGTCCTCTAGGTTCAATATTACCAGGCCTGCTCCCTTATCTGCTGCTCTGATAACAATTTAGTCATCTTCCATCAAGTTTTTTTAAAGCTAATCTTTCTTTTTTTGTAAGATTATCTTTAGTTTTTTTCTTTTAAATTTAATAATTTTAAATCTCTTTCCACATTTTTTTCGAAAACTCTTATATGATCCGTTTTGATATGATGAGGATAGAAAGTAGATTTAGGATGTAAATTGGTATGTTCATAGTGTTCTTCTTGTTCAGTGGTATTACCATCCTTTTCTAGAAATAATTTTTTGATGGTTAATTTTCTAATTAATTTGTGTAGATCTATGTATATGTCAAATTTAGAATTGGAAGAATTTGGAGCAAACTTGAGGCCTTTCTGGAGTAAAGAGGTTTCTTCTTTTGTAAGACTACGTTGGGATAAGTTAAGAGCTTGTTTCTCAAAAACAAGCTCACTATAACAACTACAGAACACCAACATCCTATCCTATTTTAATATTACTACTTTCAATTGAAAGCCTTTTCATATACAGAAAACACTATGGCATTCTGTTTCACTTTATTGTAGAACGAAGACATCAACTATTACTTAAGATCTTATTCTATGATCTATGTGCTGTAAACTGGAAGACATTCTCTTCACAGCTGATCTCGAGAATCAACATTGCAAGAGTGCTATTTTCGTCCAGCAGAACACATATCTTCTATGGTTATCTCACAGCTTTAAACTAGCCTAATATGAGCCTCCGTGTCCTTTAATAAAATTACCAGATTTTACTAATTACATGACATAAAGTCATGATTGTATTAAGGACACGGAGGCGAGTATTAGCCTAGCCAAAGACAGTTAAGTCATACGCTTTGTCTTCCCACCCAATTTCGATGGCATGTATGATTTGTCGGGACTTTAATGTGGATTGCCGAATACTTAGAATGATTTGTTTCTTTGCTGGACCCACGGTGGCAAGTTCAATTTTATAAACTTTAAATTTTCACAGTTACAAATGTATTACTGCAATATTTGAACATATTATATCACATGTTCCTCTGTCTCCTACAGCTTAAACCTTTGCAATGGGTCAATCGGGATCAAATTTTCTTCTCTTGGTTACAATGGAGAATGTTCCCTAGAACCCTTTACCAGCAGATCACGTCTTCGCATCTTTTTCGGAAGTTGGAATCTTGGTCATGTCCAGTCAGTTGTTCATGTTGGTCGTTTATTGTTGATTTTTTCAGCGTCGGTATCATCAAGAAAGAGGGAGTGGCTTAGGTCACATGAGAGTATTTGGAACAAGGACTGCTCCCATTGGTTGAATATGTTAGATGGTTAACCCTTTAAGCGGTATTTGTTTAGTTTTTTTATATTAATACATTAATATCCTTTCTTTGTTGCTGAGGAATACAGAAAGAGATAAAGCCTAATACTCGCCTCCATGTCCTTAATAAAATCATGACTTTACGTCATGTAATTAGTAAAATCTGGTAATTCTCTCAGAGGTTTATTCACTAAAATCTGAAATGCAGTAAAAAGACATTTAGGGAAAGGAGATGGACCAGGTAGACATTTAGTTAAAGCGAAAAACCACTGAGAAAATTTAGAGAAGTGAAACAGATCAGGGAGACATTCAGGGAAAGGATAGAGAGACTGCTGAGATATTTAGAATACAGAGATATTTTGGTGAGAGACACATTTAGAGAAAAAAACACCACACTGCCCATTAAAAACACACTCATCCAGTATATGCATTCATATACACACATACATACTACCTAATACATACAATTAACCTGACACACACTTCCCAGTCAGGGTGACCAGAAATCCTGGTTCCCGGTGATGGGGAAAGTCACGGTGTTCGGTGATTTGTCGCAGTGTCCTGAGAAACCTTTTTGGGATGCAAAAATGTCCCAGTTTTTGGTTGAAAGGCAGCTGATGCCTGAAAGGATCCAGTGCAGAAGCCTTGTTGGAGAAAATTAATATCATTCTATAACCGGTCTCTGGTGTAGTTTCTGATACTCAGCTGGAGACAAAGTACTTTTGGCCATAGGCACCCTAAAGCACAAGCACACACCGCATATATATGTATGTATGCATGTATATATGTCCCCCCTCCCTTATTACTGTGCTGCTGCGTTCCCTGGTGGTCCAGTGGTGAGTGAACTCTAGCCTGCGGGGCTAGAGTTCACTCTCGCGAGATTTGAGCGTTGCCGCGGAAACGCTCAGATCTCGCGAGAGGAACCCGGCGGAGCTGCTGGCAAGAGCTCCCCGGGTCCTCTCTTCCCGCTGGCACACCCCCTGCACACGACTATGCTATTGGCCATGCTGAGCGTTACTGATCAACACGAGAGTCTGAGGTGTTTGTCACGGAGGAGCAAGGCATGGAATGCATGACTGCATTCCAACTGATATCAGAGGTGATGTTTTTGCCAGTGCAGATTTATGGCACCCAGTGGTGGGCTGGCCCTCTGGTGATGCGTTTCACTTTTGTGGTAGGTAAACTGAGTGTTCCGTGAATTGCATATATATTGAATCCCAAAAACTCTATGGTGTGGGAAGGATGCAGGGTTGACTTGTCCCAGTTGATAAGGAAACTTAGATTTTGAAGGAGGAACAGCGCCCAGTAGAGATGTTGACTCAGTAGCTGGGTGTCGTGGGCCATGATTAGCATGTCGTCGAGGTATATGATCATACGGACACCTCTGCTGCGTAGGTGGGTGACCACTGGCTTCAGCAACTTGGTGAAACACCACGAGGCTGAGGACAGGCCGAACGGGAGGCATCGAAAATGCCACATAGTCTTTTCCCTATAAAGATTTCCTTTATAGTAACACTCCATAGTGACGTCTGCTTCTTCTATTTTATTTTTAATTAATTACTTTATTGCTTTTGTTGCTGTTCTTACACCCTTTTCACATAATTAGATATGCTTTTACAAATCTGCCTGCCAATATGTTGCATAGTAAGTGTAAACATTCTGAAGTAACAATTTACATCTCTTTCAAATATTAACTAATCCATATGACAGAAAAATGGCAAATTACCTACTATTTTTGTCTCAGAGCAGATAGTGGACTTAAGGCAGCTACTGCCACATATTATTATTATTATTTTATTATTTATATAGCGCCAACAAAATTCCGTAGCGCTGTACACTGAGTGGACTAACAGACACGTAATTGTAACCAGACAAACGTACGCACAGAGGGGTTGAGGGCCCTGCTCAATAAGCTTACATGCTAGAGGGAGTAGGGTATAGTGACACAAAGGGCATAAGTAGGGGTAATGGTGACGGTGGAAGAGGTGTGGGAAGCAGTGCTGGAAGCTTAGCCCAATGTAGTATTCCAGATAACTAAAAAAAAAAAATATTCTGTAAGATCACAGTATCATAGTTTTAAAAAATATTTTTATGGTAATTGTATAAGGCAAACATGTATGACTCTGCAAAACATAGTTTGCATGCTTTAATTGTCATATTAAGCTTTAAGTATGGAGTTTGCCATGAAAGAAAAAAATATTTGAAAAAAGAAAACATATTTATGCCATTGACCTCATTTAGAAAACTGTATATTTTAATATAGGATATAAAACATTTAGTTAAAACTATTTGAGGCAAAACCCTGAAAGTTCGTGAACCAGAAGTTCATTGCACTATGGACTTTGTAATCTCTGATACAGGCTGGTAGTACCTTGCCACATGATTTGTAAATGATCATTTTGGTTAGAGGGACACTTAAGATTCCTAGAGCATATCAGTTTTCTTAAATGTTTTATGTGAGAACAGTGTGCCCTCTTTTTTCATTTTACAAAAAGCGCAGATTTCAATAGAAACTGGCACTTTTATCAATTAACCTTGTTACACCCCCTTCCTCCCTTTATTTGTCAATCAAACAACTAGTCCTGTTGCTTCCCAGTTGCTCAGCTCAGTGGAGCTAAGTTAACTAAATTGAGCACCTGTCTTGCAAAGTCTTCTACTTGAGCTGTAATTAGATAGCTACAAAAAGTCTGGGCTGTCAAATACTTTCTTACAAGAGATCTGCAGTTTTTGCAAGCATTTTTAGATATACCACCAATGAAAATAAATGCATTCATGTTTTTACTGGGGGTATATAGAAACAGTGTTTTTTTATTTGAGCAATGGAGTGTCCATTTAAATTAAAAGTTAAAGAAATAGCTCTAAGCCTATTTGTACAATACTACTAGCCAGGCTTTAAAAGTTACTTAACATTGCAAGCTTGGAATGTGAATGGCACACTTAATGAGGGTGAAATTTTACTCACCAGGGCTAAATTGTCACTCGCCAATGGTTAATGGCAAGCGAAAATTTTCAGCCCTGGCACAAAGTACATTAGGGTCAGTGGACGGCTAGCAACTTTCGGTTGTATAGAGTTTTAGATAATATGCCACTAAAATGGTCCCCCCCCATATTACTCTAATTATCAGCATAGATTCTATGCTGAAGTCTGTAAAAAGTGAACACATCTAGAGTCTGTTCTCTTTCTGTCTTCAAATCTCGTTATAGCAAGGGGCTGTGCAAGGCTTATTAAAATGAGACCAGGCTTCTAGAAGAGGGGGCATTGACAGAGAGCTGATTGCATCCCAGGAAGGAGGGGAGATGCTGTTAAGGTAACAGTTTAGCAGGTGGTGAGGCTCATGAAAAAACTGCTAAGAGATATTAAAGGTTAGTAAAAATAAGTTTCATTGAGGCAATCGGCAATAGCGTATAGCAGGGGTGGGCAACCTTCGGCCCTCCAGATGTTTTGGACTACATCTCCCATAATGCCCTAACAGCCATAATGCTGGCAAAGCATCAAGGGAGATGTAGTCTAAAACATCTGGAGTGCCAAAGGTTCCCCACCCCTGCTATAAAGCATTTAAACAATCAAGACTGATAAGTAAATCTGTTTTGAGTGATATTTCTTTAGTTCCACTAGTTTTTTATGTATTTCTTTTTTCCTTTTTATAATTTTTTAAAAATTCTTTCTTTATTCACAATCCTGCTGTGATAACAATAACACCATATCACTTATGTGTTCAACAACATTCAACAACAAAACAGTATGGCAAGTTTGCATGTAGCAGAATACAGAGGACTGTGGGTTTTTTGTGTGTGTGTAATGAAATAGTAGATTAAACAATAATGAAATAATTAAATATAGTAGTATAAACAATAATTGAATGGTTCTGCATCCCTCACCCAATTGTTGTGTTAGGAGTAATGGACATGCTAATTTGGACGAAAAGGTCGTAGATGCCTCTAGTAGGTTGATATGCTCTTGAAGGGACTTATGGCAGTAAGTAGATTCTAGAGCCCATAACCCCTTTAGTTGGATATGGCAAGGTATAGCATTGTGGGTCGCTCATAAAGGGTGGGATGGGGAAATAGGAGGTAGTGCATGTAGCTCGCATTAAAATGAGGAGCGCAAATTTGTGTTCAAAGGAACACCCCACAGGATTAGAGTGTTAAACTATGCAGACATAAGAAAAGGAAATAAACGATCTGTAAAAACAAAAGAAAAAACAACTGAATATTTTATACAGAGGCTGTCTGGTTGATCGCGGTCAGTTCAGGGCACCAGGCTTGAGGATGGGACCCCTCGGTGGGCTGCTGGGATGAATGGGCAAAACCTCTTGGGGTCCCAGATAATGGCGGTCAATGGTGTCTGCTGAGATTGCGCTTCAGCAGCCCGCTTGGAGAGCCCCAGTTTCTGCAGCATTTCAGTGATCTCAGCTGCGGCTGTGATGTTCTAGTCGCCAGAGTCTCTGGTTATAATTAGGCACCTGGGCATACCCCAGCGGTATGGCATCTTGTGGCCCAAGAGTTATGTAGTTAAGTGTCGCAGTGAGCGTCTCCATTCCAGGGTGGCTCTGGTTAGGTCAGGAAAGAACGTTAATGAGTGTTCCTCAAAGTTAAAGGGTGACCGGTTGTGGGTTGCTGCCATGAAGGCTATGCGATCCTGACCTTGTTGAAAGAGAACTATAATGTCCCTGCTTGCTCTTTTAGTTCCTGTAGTTGGTTTGGGGATATTGTACCACCCGTCCAGAGGCATCGACTTTGCTCATTTTGCAAACAATAGGACAGTGAGCAGTCTATGGAACAAGTGTGGGAATTCACTAGGCTCAAGGTTGTCAGGTAGGCTGCGTATTTTGAATTTTTTTCCAGCACCTTTTGCCCTCCATGGATTCCGATCTTGGGCCTGTGTCTGAGTGCGCTGTAGGGTCAGAAACTGATTTTCCAAAGATTTTATATAAAAAATAAAATAATAACAGAAGACCTCTCGGTATATCTTTGGTAACCAGAGGCTTCCCCGCCTGTTTGGGAGGTGAGTACCTGGGTCTGGTGAGTACACAGAGGTCGTAATCCACTTCATCAGCTAAGGACTCCTCGCTGGATGCCCGCGAGGGTCCTCAGACACCGGCACCATTTCAGGCCTCACTGAGGTTAGCAGCCTTCTCAGAAGATCACTGATGTCCAAAACCTGAGCATAGGACCACCCGCAGCTGCTGTACAGGGGGAAGACCACTAAAGAAAGATTATAGAAGCCCTGGATGCAATTTGCACCACTCAGGGTGCTTTCTCAACCTTTTATTAAGAAAGAATTCAGAGTGGTGAGGTACACGTTCAGTGCTTCTCTAATCTTTCTTTAGGGTCGGCTTCTTTGGTGGTCTCCCCCCTGTACACCAGCTGCAGGTGGTCCTATGCTCAGGTTTTGGCCTTTTTATACTTTGTTCACTCACAACTTTTTTTTTAATTTTTTACATTCTTTGACCAATACAGCATAATGAGGACTGCTGTTAATAATAAGGACATCTTGCCATATGTATTTTCTGTTTTGACTTAAATAAATGTGCATTTTTTCTATGATTTCTTCCTGATGTATATTTGTTGATCAACAAACGTGTCCTGTGTTAAGTATCATCTTCTCTAGACAATCGTAATGGAACAAGCCAGGGATGTACTCTTTTCCCTCTACTGCAGAGGGTCCTAGAGTAAGCAATTCGAAAACATGTTGACGGGATAGGTGTCCTATGTGGAGATACTAATAACATGATTGTGTTGTTTATGGACAATATTCTTTTAACAATATCATGGCCAAGAATATCCTTTTCATGTCTGCTCCAAACAAGTGATCGCTTTTCATGGATTTCAGGTAATAAAGTAAATAAATCCAAATGTGATGGCTTAGATGTATCATTCAATGAGAAAGACGTTTTAGCCTTGTCTTTTTCCTTTGGGTTTAGAGCCAATTCTATTGAAATGAAATATCTTGGTGTGCAACTCACCCCTAAACATGTGGATCTCTATAAAATTCATTACAGTATTTCTTTATATAAATCAATTAAAACCCTGCTTCTGAAATGAACACCATATACCTTATCCCTCTTGGGACAATTTTTTTCACATAAAATTATGTTCCTTCCAAAAATCCTGTATTACTTTTGATCACAGTGTTTCCTGTGATGGCATTTGGATGTTATTTAACTTAGCCAGATATGCCTGGATGACTCAGCTCTGTGCTTTAGAAATTGTGGTGTAAGGGGGAGCTTTATCCATCTTAGGTGGGATTGTACCTTCATCTTCACTTTTTAGACAAAATAAACATTTTACCGACTGAGTTAGGTCATTGGCATTCACCTTAAACCTGACCAACTACTGAAATGCTGTACAAACTATCTTACAACATCTGAGTTGCACCCATGCCACAAGATCTGCACTGCCACCAGAGCCGGCCTTAGGGGAGTGCGAGCTGTGCGGCCGCACAGGGCGCCATGGCTGCAGGGGGTGCAATGTGGTCGACACAGCTCACACATGGCCGGCTGGGATTATACATTTATTTATATTTTTAATCACCCAACATTGCGGTGGGAGCTGAGCTTACCATGCGACGGAGGCAGAGCAAAAATGGCGGTGGGGCAGAGTTAAATGTGCCGGGTGTGACGAAGTGCCCTTTGACACTTTGTCCTGGAGAGGCCTGCTTGCCTATCTCCTCCCCTGCGACTATGGCCCCTGGGAGATTGCACCCTCTTAAACCAGCATATTGGGGCTTATAGACTTTTTATGGGACTGGTGCTGGCCCTTTAAGCACATTTTTGGGACATAGAAGAAATTGGGCAATGCCCCTTTAAGACGGTGTCCCCAGACTTGTTTGGGACACTACCCCTTTAAGCCTGTGTCCCCAGTGTCCCCAGACCTGGTTAAAACCCTTTGTTCCTGGCTATTTCCCACTTGGTTCAGTAAATGGGGCTTACTGAACCAAGTACCACACAGGCGGACCACCCAGAAGTGGAAGTGTACAGGCAATTTACCTCCCAGGCTGGGAGCCTGCTGTAGGTAAATTGCTGAACGCTGGGTGGCCGCCGTTCGCGCAAAAGAACACGTGGCGGCGCCATCTTTATTCATTCAAATACGGTCAGCGGTGTGTGCAGCCAAATTCATGGAAATAAAATCGTCTACACATTTCCGCGAACACCGCTGACCATACTGAACTTTCAGCCGCAGAGACTAAGTCCCGTTCGGCGATGGGACTTAGAAATTTTTTCAGCCTGAAATAGACCGACCGTCTAACTTTTGATCTACTGAATGGATTTTTATTATTTTTGAGTATATTTATATTTAAAGGATGCTGATTAATAATATGTGGTTTTTATGAAGATTGGATGCATGGTTTTAAAGTTATAGCACACGTATAAAAACTGTGTTTTTCCTGCCTGTGTTAATTGTGTTAAGTATTGTGTACCATAATTAGATCACAGGCAGAGGGGAGGATTTTTGTGGGTAATTGCTGGGAGTGTTTTCTGTAATGTACGTGTGTTATTGGTTATTCTGTAAAACCCTGTGGGTGGTCCTATGTAGGGAAAACCTGCATAAAAGAAGGCCCTTTGGTGCCAAGTAATACAGATCTTTTTGACCCTCAATACGTAGCCTTGTCTCGTTATTGGAGGGGACAGCTATAATCACACTGGGGATTGCTATGCTCTGCATACTCCCTTGAGCTTTTAATCACTTAGCTCTTTTAAGAGTTGTTCCTGTTACGTTAACACGTGTGTGTGTGTGTGTGTGTGTGTGTGTGTGTGGCTGTCTGTCTGTGTGTGTGTGACTGTCTGCCTGTGTGTGTGTGTATGGCTGTTTGTGTGGCTGTCTGTGTGTGTGTGTGTGTGAGTGGCTGTCTGCCTGTGTGTATGTGTGTGTGTGACGTCATGCTAGTGTGTGTGTAAGAAAGTATGTGTGGCTGTATGGACGTGACTGTCCCCCTGTCTGTGTGTGTGACTGTCTGTCTGTAATTGTGTGTGAATGTGTTTATCTGCCTGTAACTGTGTATGTGTGTGACTGCCTGTACTGGTGTGTTTCTGCCTGATGCTGTGTATGTTACTATTTGCCTGTGACTGTGGCTGTATTTGACAGTGTATATGTATAACTGTGTGCATCTGACTGTGGTACTGTGTGCATATGACTCTGCAAAAATATACACCTGCATTCACACATAGGCCTAAATGCATATTTTTAGCTGAATTAAATACCTATCACACACAGCCAATAAAACCAGCACAAATATCACCTACAACCAATACATGCATATCACACATAGTTAATCCACCAATTACAAATATCACACATAGCCAACACATAGCATACATATCACACACACAGACAACACAAACATTACATCATATTATAGTGAGATGTGTTACAGTGGAACTCTGGTATATAAAATGCACATTACTCTGTGTTTTATAGTTAGGGAGCTTGGTGATACACTAATAGGCACATTACGTGGAGTTATATTGTTGTGTAGTGTATGAGCTTGTCACAGAGTTCCACATTACTGTGCGTTTTATTGTTGTGGAGTTCTGTGATAAACTGGCACACTGTCAGGAAAGTGACAGGGATCCAATACGCAGAGTGCGCACAGAAGGAGGTACGTATACCGGACCTTAGAATGGCCGGACTAACGTAAGGACAAAGCAAGAATAGTCAAAAGGTAAGCCGAGGTCAAGGGAGCCGGAGGACAGGTAAGCGAGATACAAGCCGAGTCAAAGGAGAGGAGAGGACAACAGGACAAAAGACAAGCAAGGGTCAAAACCGGAAACACTAGATAAAGAACGCGCTGAGTGACTAGCAAGCTAGAACCACGACAGGGCAATGAGCAGTAGTAAAGGTTTCCTTTAAATACCCTGTTACCTAAATAGAGACCACGCCCCCAAAAGGTCCGGAATAGCGGTTCCCGGCACTTTATGCAAATGCCGACGTCATGACGTCGACGCTAGCCGTCGCGTCATAAAAGGGGGAGGAGCTAGCGCGGCCGGCGCGAAAACGGCCGAAATATGCCGAAAAGCTAGGGGAAGGGAGCCCCTAAGCAGAGAGGATGTCCTCCCTGGATACATCACCAACAGGTACCCTGACACACACACCACATAGCACTATGAGGGCTTTTTGTTTCTGTGGAGCTCAGTGATAAATGGAGAAACAGCGCATTACTACAAATTTTTATTCCAAAGAGATCAAGGTAAATAAGCAGAACCCAGAGCTCAAAAGCAAAACCACTCACAGCAGGCCCGGACTGGCCATCGGGCATACCGGGCAAATGCCCGGTGGGCCGCGATGGCCGTGGGGCCGAGGCCGGCAGGGAGATCACAGGATCTCCCCGGCCTGCCCCTGCAGGGCCAGCGCTACCCGAGCGCCAGCCCTGCTGTGTGCCTCCATGGGCCGGTGGGGAGATCAAAGATCTCCCTCACCGGCCCAGAGGCACTGTTACAGGCGGCCGCCGGCTGGGGAGGGAGGAGAGAGGACCGGCGGAACTCTAACCAGCAGCTCCGCCGGGTCCTCTCGCGGGATTCTGAGCGTTGCCGCGGTTACCACGGCAACGCTCAGATCTCGCGAGAGTGAACTCTAGCCTGCAGGTTAGAGTTCACTCTCACCACTGGACCACCAGGGAATGCAGCATGGCTCTCCCATGGCAGAACGGCTCCCCCCCGTCCCAGGCAAAACGGTTCCCCCCCCTCCCAGGCTAAAGGTAAGAAGGGAGGGGGGGGATATAACTTTTTTTTATTATATATAAAAATATATTTTTAAATTTAAATAAGCACTCACACACACTCACACACAGCACACACACAGCACCCAGACACACACAGCACCCTCAGACACACACAGCACCCAGACACACACAACACCCACAGACACACAACACCCACAGACACACAGCACCCTCAGACACACACAGCACCCAGACACACACAACACCCTCAGACACACACAGCACCCTCAGACACACACAGCACCCTCAGACACACACAGCACCCAGACACACACAGCACCCTCAGACACACACAGCACCCTCAGACACACAACACCCTCAGACACACAACACCCTCAGACACACAACACCCTCAGACACACACAGCACCCTCAGACACACACAGCACTCAGACACACACAGCACCCTCAGACACACACAGCCCCTCAGACACACGCAGCTCCCTCAGACACACGCAGCTCCCTCAGACACACGCAGCACCCAGACACACGCAGCACCCAGACACACACGCAGCACCCAGACACACACAGCCCCCTCAGACACACAGCACCCTCAGACACACACAGCACCCTCAGACACACACACAGCACCCAGACACACACACACAGCACCCAGACACACACACACACACAGCAGTGACACACACAGCACCCTCAGACACACACAACCCCTAGCACACAGCACCCTCAGGCACACACAGCACACAGACACACACAGCACCCAGACACACACACAGCACCCAGACACACACAGCACCCTCAGACACACACAGCACCCAGACACACACGTGCAGCACTCAGACACACACAGCACCCAGACACACACACGCAGCACCCAGACACACACGCATCACCCAGACACACATGCAGCACCCAGACACACGCAGCACCCTCAGACACACAGCACCCTCAGACACACGCAGCACCCAGACACACACGCAGCACCCAGACACACACAACACCCTCAGACACACACAACACCCTCAGACACACACAGCACCCAGACACACACAGCACCCTCAGATACACACAGCACCCTCAGATACACACAGCACCCAGACACACACAGCACCCTCAGGCACACAGCACCCTCAGGCACACACACACAGCACCCTCAGGCACACACACACAGCACCCTCAGACACACACAGTACCCTCAGACAGACACTGCTCCCTCAGAGAGACAGCACCCTCACTCACACAGCACCCACACACAGCACACTCCCACACATATACAGCACACACACACATATATATATATATATAATAAATAAAATAACCCTCAGTGAGTTAACAGACAAAAAAAATTAGAAACCTAGAATGTGACGGCAGATAAAAACACATTCACACACAGCACCCCTCTTACACACACACACACACACACTGCGCCCCTCACACATACAATACGTCCAAATATAAATATATATATACACACTACAGCACCCCTCACACTACACACATTATGCTCCAGATACACGCTAGATCCCTTACCCTATATGCACTCTTAATCCTCTACACACAAACACACACACATGCAATCTCCTATACACACTCTGAGTCCTTTACACACTAGATCTCCTACACACACACTGCCCCTAGCCACACATATTACACCACAAACACAAATGAAATTGACCTATTTACACAAAACCACACCACACTCTACACACACGCAATCCCACAAGCAGGCTCCAAACACATGCACCATACGCTTTCCTGGCCCTTTTGTCCTCTGGTATCCCACTTGTGGAGACACTAGAGACAATTTAAAAGCAAACACAGTGCAAGCATGTTATTAAATTTGCTTGCGCTGCGCAGAACAAATACAGGGCGTTTTTCTAATGCTAGAGCTCTTTAGCAGGGCTCTGCGCATTGAACCAACATGCTCACTTTGAGAGGGGGCGTGTTTGTCTCTAGCCCCGCCCCCTACTTCGGGGGCCGCTCTGATTGAAAAATGCCCGGGCCGAATTTTTTTCCCAGTCCGGCCCTGACTCACAGTATTATGTGATTATGTGAGTCTGCCCCTCTGTAATGTAGGGAACTTAGTCTGGCACCTCTGGCCTGCATTTCTGTTCGCTGTCTTCCTAGCTCAGGCCAATCAGAGAGCTGCCGCAGATTACCACAGGACACTGCAAGTCCCTGAGCTTGAGAGACAGTTACGTATGGTCTGCACTCAGTGAAGGGGCAGACCAGATTCAGATCAGCATGCTCCTCTTCCAACTAGGTAACAACAGGAAAGGAGGAATGAATGTGTTTTTAAATCATTATTAATTTAATAAATCCCCTATACAATCACTATATTCTTATATGCACACACTATACATGAATGACATGGGGTGGACGATGTGAAGATTTTTTGCACAGGGTGCCTAAAGGCCTAAGGCTGGCCCTGACTGCCACTAAATTGTGTTTTGATAAGCAGAGCAAATCAGCTTCTATTCCATTTTCTACTTTGTTGACTAAGATAAAGTTTGTTTCAGAAATATAGATGAATGTAATAGCACCATGATACCCTTGAGGCAAACAATAGAGTATGTTCTGCTCATGGAGGGTCCCTCTTTCTTATCAGGCTGTTCCTTACATGTTTGTTTCCTGGATAAACTTTCCTGGAATTGCTTCAGTTTGGGTCTGTTCATCATCTCTTTCATCTCTAGATACCCTTTCCCCTTCCTACCACTTTTAATTTCTTTAACTAAAGTGGGAAAGTTAGGAGGGGACAAGTTCACCCCTCCTCGGATGCCGTGTACCCTAAGCATGCCTCCATTTGAATCCACGAATAATGTGTTTGATGTAATTCATGAATTTACTGAGTTAGTGGTCCAAATGTGAAACAAGGAAAATATGCTTCTTCAGAATAAGAATTTGATTATACCATTCGAAAAGGCAATGTATGTGAGTAATTGCAGTCTTGTGAGTAATGAGATGGTGAGAAGAAAATTTGTTATATTAAAACATCCATATTAAAAGTTGCTTAAGGATTTATATTTTTAAATGTAATACTAAAGATCTTACAAAAATGTTAGGCATTACCGAGAATACAATATGCAATTCTCCTCCAGTTTACTCAAGTAGTTCATAAACCAGAAGTTCATTGAACTTTTGCTAGCAGGATTAAACTGGAGGTTTACATGAAATTTAAAAGGTGTTTTCAAGCTTCGATAATTCTTTACAGCAAAACTGTCATTGTATTTCATGTAATTATATTTAGAATCACTCGTCTAACTTGTTGCCAAATAGGAAAGCCTACCTAACGTTAAATACATAACACAAGAATTTTTCATAGATAATTTTATAAAGGTATGTAAAGATACATTTTATATATTTCAAGTTCAAAGTCTGTCAGATAATAAGTTCATTGCACTATGGACTTTGTCACTCATAAAAGGTTAAAAGTAAGATTAGTACAATTTCAATTAAATACAATCAGAATACAAGGAACATAAAGGCGATACTTTTATTTGCTAGCTAACTTACACACTTACTTAAGAAGCATTGCATTAAACATTTTTTTTATATCACCAAGAATTCTTTTTCATGAATGTCATAAAATGAGTTAAGAGTTTTATTTGGTACCATCCAAGATAGCTTAAATTTAAATGTTATTTGCTATTCCTACTGAAACCATTCAAAATCTCAAAAAAACACTACCATACTTTTCTCCACTGTGCTCTGAAACCACTACCTTCATGCAGGAGCCCTGTTACCCCTACTTGGACCAGTGGGGGTGATTCCGGTCCACACCTGGGAGGCTACCAGGACCAAGATGGAGGGGTGAGGCCATCCAGGCTAGCAGATTGGCCTAGACATACTCAACATGGTGGAGACCGTGTGTCTCTCTAACAGTGGAGTAGTGCATCTTGATCTTGAAGTCCGGTTCAACGTAATCTTTAATATCTTCTGGAAAGGTTTGGAAAGTATTGCCAGTGGGCACCAGCTAAGCAATGTTCCATGGGAGCTTTGACTCCAGCCATATTGGAGAACCCTGCTATGCCTAAGTCAATGGAATTCAGCGGCAGGACCGACTTGGCAGAGATGCCTGAATCAACATCAGGGTAGCCGGCTGAAACTCACCTACAGGTCAGCCCATGCAGTGTAAATCTCCTGCTTTATTCTAGGGGACAGTTCGCTGAAGAGACCATTGGGGTTACCACTTGGCTCATCTCCACACTTCACTCTGATGCTCCTGAAGCCTATATCTGGGCCCTTACACCCGACCAAGCTCACCTCCACACTTCACTCTGATGCTCCTGAAGCCTATATCTGGGCCCTTACACCCGACCCTGAGAGGCATAGGATGACTAGAAATGTAACTCCTGCTGCCTGGCATTAATCCATCTCTGATGCCTTCACAAAGCATGATCTTGTTTACTTTACTTTACTGCACATGGTATCATTTGTATTATGGCTTGTGTGGTTGTTTTCAGCCCAATAGAGGTGGTTGGAATTGCTGTGCCTATGAAGACTAGTGCTTGATCATTGCCCTTTGGGTGTTCTACTGTGTGCTATCTCATTGTCAAGGACACATTTTATGCTGGCAAGCGTACTTTTTTTACATCGTTTAGACACCTATAATTACCCTGATTATCTACCTTGTCTTTTACATTAATCCAGTGAGAGCTAAACTAGCACATTCCTTCATATTTAATTCACCTAGTAATCACCAGGTTTGGAATTTTTTGTTTTGTTTTTGTTGTATCCTCACATATTTGTCATTTGTCTAGCATGATTTTTTCAATATACCATGAAAATGTGCTGCACGGTGCAAATGCCAAGTAACTCATTGTACTCTCATGTCTTACCATATACAAATTATTTTCCTATTTTATCTGATACACTTGTGATTACTGTTGTGGCATTTCCAATGACTGTGTGTGTGTGTGTGTATATGTATATATATATATATATATATATATATATATATATATATAGGCAATATAGCCATGATGATAAGGTAACATAGCATATTATAACCAATAAACATATTCAAATGATACCAGTCAGTTGTGGTGTGCTGGAACCGACAAAGCAGTAAGCCTGTAATAAAAGAGGGCAAAAAAAAGTGTACCATACAAAATGTATTCATATAACAAACATCGTTCATTTGGACAAGTCACGAAAAGCTTGCCATAACTCTTTAACTGAGTTCTGAATATAAAGAGTATAAGCGGAAGATTTCCAGCGTCCCATAGCCTTGACGATATGAGCTGGAATGTGGTTGGAGGAAGAGGAAGATGCTGCCCCTATGCAGAAGGAATGTCCTGAGAAAAGATTTGCATTTAGGCCGAGCCTAGTTAACAGTAAGCAAACATAAAGCATGAATTTAGATTTGGTAAGGATGGAGCCGTGAAGTTCTAATAGTGGTTGGTGGGGTTGTTTTTGGAAAGTGTTAAAATAAGTGTAACGGCACCCCCAGACATAAAAGAGGTTAAACCGCCGTTTAGTAGATCTTCCCCTTCCAGGGACACAGGCAGCTACGGTAGACACCAATCCACCAAACCGGAGAAGCATATGAATGCTCTCAAGCATATGAATGCTGTAAACAGCTGAATAGGAAAAACCATCCAAATAGGTTTACACTCCTAGCAGTCAAACTGGAACAGCATGCAGTAAATCCCCCCCAAGAACGAGACAAAGCTCTGTGTTGAGGGTCAAGCAGTGAACAGACAGAGCTGTGGGTTTATTGTTCTTATATACACATTAGTACCACCCAAAGGGTTTTGGGACACAACCGATAAACACATACAATACACTCAGACACTGCCACACAAAATCCTCCCCTCTGCCTTACACAATGGGTAATGTAATTATCACAAGCAGAGAAATAATTTTTTTCCACATTATTCATAACTTGAAAAGTATGCATCACATTTACATAAACAGAATCAGCATACTCCAAATACATACATATGTCAAAATCATCCAAATTGGTCCAGTAGTTCAAAAGATAGATCGTAGTCCTTTGTGACCAAATGAAGCATGGCTTTTCTGCCCAAAACCAGTTCCACAGAGTTTTCTATCCTGGAGATAATTGGGAAGTAATCCAATTATCTCCAAGGACAGAGGCAAAACTCCATTGAACACATGGCAGCAAAAGACAATAAAACACATAAAAACATATAACTGTGCAGCCATTGCACAAAACAGGTACATTCACATATCCGCAGATAGCTCAGATGTGAGTGCACATTATTACTGAATGGCGCTCAGAGCACACACATACAGTTCAATTGCCATGGAGCCAAAGTCTTTCCCATAGTCTTTCATTATACGAATGGGCTCCATGGCATAGCTATCTGGGGTATCACTGCTCAAACAGGGCCAGCACCGAATGACCCGGCTTTCATGTCTCTGCAGGGGAAAATCAAGCGTTTCAACATGGGGCCATAGTCTAAAGGCAGCAGGCGGGCAACCAGGCTCCTCCAATGCACAGTGGCGAGATTGGTCTCGTCACAATAACTGTCCAGGACTTTTACAGGGCACCATTTTTTGGTTAGTAGGGAACCGAGGTATATTGACCGTATGTCCCATAGGGCTAGTTTTAAACTGATGCAGTGAAAGAACATAATGATCTAAGGTTTTGTGGATATCAGCCATTTTCAAGTATTCAGTGGCAGTTATATTTCTAGTGGTAAATTCTTTGGGGCGTAAAAACCCATAGAACGCTAGGTAGATGGCAGTTTTTATTACCATATTGGTCATGTGTTCAAAAGGAGCTGAATCTAATAAGTTGGATAGTGTATTGAATATTTTGTTGTGGATGGGTAGTCTTTGAGATGGTACGTGTGTTTTAATCTTTTGAATTCCTTTCAGTAAGGTCTTTATCTGATATGATGAAAGGAGTCCTGTGTTGATGGGGTGTCGTAGAAGCATGTGGTGTTGGATGCCGTAAGGTACAGTTTTATTGTGTTAAAAGACAATTTTAAGTTAAGGTGGCAAAAGAAAGTGAACCCCAAAATAGATTCCAAAGCAAACATGTCCTGAACTTGAAACTCTGCTATAAACTTAGTCAAGATGTGAAAAGCCCTATTGTATGATTTCCTAGTGTTGACCGAAAGTGCAAGGTGGGAAATGTGACCTGTATGGGTCAACAAAACATTCAATCCATGAGCATGTCTTGGAATTACGGGGCAGGGGTAGCCAGCCTGGAAGCAGTGGACAGTGTCTGGAAGAAAGCCTAAAAACGAAACCAAGACAAGTGGGCAGCTGAAATGTTTGTGAAACCAGGAACGTGAATACGTGTGATAAAAAATTGGCAAGTTGCCGCTACCCATGTGAGTTTCCTCAATAGTCTCATGATGACCAAAGATGATGATCGGTCTTTATTCACAATGTGGCAAGTGGCTAGGTTGTCTGAATAACATCTGACCGGACCATTTTGGTCCCTAGGCAATGGCAGCTGCCACAATCGTATATAATTCGAACAAGGCCGAAGTAGAGGAGAAGCTGGGCAGTTACTTAACGTCTGTAGGCAATGAACCCTAAAGCCATTGAACTCCCCAGATGGCTGAAAAGTCCAAAGGGTGGGTGAAATGTCAGGGGGGGGGGAATAAACATGGCTTGCCCATTCCAAGATGTGAGGAAAAAGCGCCACATGAGTAAATGAGAGGTTGCGTCTAACGTGATACGTGATTCGTCTGAAGTGAGTTGTGGGAATAAAGAGAGTAAATGGGAAATTAAGGATCTACCATGTGGGATAATCCTCATGACAAAATTGAGCGACCCCAGCAGCGATTGAAGTTCCTTGCAGTTGCAAGAACCTAGTTGCAAGTAGTGTTCAATGCTTGATAGGGTGCGCTCAATCTTATCCTGTGGAAGGCTAGCTTGCATGTGAATTGAGTCCAGTTGAATCCGCAAAAATTGCATGATTGAATAAGGACCTTAGGTCTTATGAGGGTAGACTGGTATAGCCAGCGACTCAAAAAGAGCCAACATAAGGCTGCTATGGGGGAGTGCATTGTTTTCAATCATGAGAAAATCATCCAGGTAGTGAATAACGGATGGACATCTGCACACATTAAGCAATAACCAACACAAAGTTTCAGCAAAAGTATAAAAAAATTGGGGGGCTGCTTTTGGAGCCAAAAGTAAGAAAAAATATTAAAGCCCTTAATGCCGTGCAGATGCCAAAGTGAAGGGTGAATGAGAAGCAATTTAAAAGCATTGACAATGTCCGTTTTACTGAGCCATGCACTTGTACCAGCCACCAAAATAGCCCAAAAGGCATTGTCGATAGTGGCATATTGTAATGAAAATTCATCGGAGGGTATGAGGGAATTAAGGCTGGGAATAGTGGAGGAATGATGAGTCTGGGTTTAAGTGAAGTTGGTTCTCCAAGATGTGAAAGGTGGGGAACCAAAAAGCCCAAACAAAACCCCTTGATCTACTTCAGTCTTTATGAGTGTACACACTAACTTGGGGTCAGTTAAAGCAATTTGCAAATTGCTGCATTCTAGTGTCCCAGTTGGCAAGTGTACTAAACCTGTGTGGAACCTCTCAGACAACCCTTCGATGATACATTTAACCAAATGCTTTGAGGTATGATGTTGTAGCAGTGCAGCCAATAACGTGACGTTGATGCAAGTGTGGTAAGGTTTAGGAAAAACTTTATTCGGGCACATGGATTTTGCATGAGCCCAGAAACAAAACAAACATGTAACAACCTACATGAACTAAAACCACAAGTGCCTGCGTTAAAATTGTTGCAAATTTGTGATTTGCCCAGGAAGACAATGTCCCTACCCAGCTTATCCTTCAGAAGTCTTGCCGAGTTTGGGACAGAGTGGCCCTGCTCAACTTCTGCAGTATTAGGGCAAAAGTTTGTACTGTGTGCCTTAGATGCACAAACTGCACAAGCCGGAGTTCTGAGGCATGCAAAATGTTTGCAGAATAACTCAGTGTCCAGTTTACTCCAATTTATGCTGTAATTGAACTGAGTCAGCGCTGCAGGCACTTTTGCTGAGAAGGAACGGTGGTAGTCATAAAAGGCAGTACCACCGTATTTGTGCCCCAGATCCACCAGCTTGTGCATATAAACGTCAAATTCCTCTCTTTCCTCAGGATAAACCGAGCAATATACATCCCTATAAATCCCGAAACCCAATACAAATTCAGGAATAGATAATTTCTTATTCAACCTGGGATCTCTTGCCCTTAGTACCATGGAAATATCCCCAGTGTCATGGTTCGCTCCTTAGGTGATATTCCTTTGTGTAGTACCTGTATTCACCACTCCCCTTGTTTTGTGCTATTCCTTATTTCTTATCATTTAGCTCTTCAGCTGGTCCTTGTTAGGCACCTTTATAGTTTGGTCTCACCCTTCACTCAGCGTCAGATCATTGTTTCCTGTGACTCTGACCCTGCATCCTCTGGTTTTGTGTTTCTGTATCCTCTGGTCTTGTATCCTGCGTCCTTTGGTTTTGTGTTCTGTGTCCTTGGGTCTTGTATCCTGCTTCCTTTGGCCTTGTATCCTGTAGCCCTTTTCCAGTGACTCTGAACCTGCTTCCTTTCCTTTGTATCCTGTGGCCTTTCTTCCAGTGACTCTGACCCTGCTTCCTTTGGCCTTGTTTCCTGTGACCCTGACCCTGCATCCTTTGATACTCCCCCTGTTGTAGAATTTCTTCCACTTATAGACGTACCTGGGCACGGCTCCACTCCTTCTCCTGAGATGGCAATAACGGCAAAAACTGTGTTCCCCTTGGAAAAGTCAGACCGTCAAAAACCCTCATTACTTCAGAAATGTGACGTTGCTTCTGAGCCAGTATCAAGCAGTACAGCTACTGACCCTTCCTGTTCCTATGTGAACAAAGAAGATATCACATCTGCTGTTGTGGCATTCCAGTATCAGCTGGGGCATGAAGACACCTTAACCAAACCTAAGACAGAGGATATGTCCCCAGTGGGTATCCATTATACTGTCACTTTAAGTCCGACCTTTAATGCCCTCTTGTATCCTGGAGAGACTTGTTCACATGAAACTCCTGATCTTGGACTTCCTGGATCCCAATCCATAAGTGTCCTCCAAAAACAAGGGGATCGTCCTCTCTTAACTCCAGTTGAACTAACCCAAATGAACTTAAAGTCTCTTTGTCCCTCTGAAGAACTTGCATCTCAGTCTTTGTTCCTAGGATCACTCAAGCCAGAATCCCAGTCAGATCCAGGACTACCGCATATATCACTTATATACAACAAAAGTCCTGTGTCTCATAGGATTCATATGCTTGGGAGAATTTATTTGTTTCTCCGGTTCGGTGATTGTTGTGTCTGCCAGAGTGCTTGGAGTCCTCAAGAAGCGCTAGGAGCATCCTTCAACGGAGGTACCCAGTCGGGGTGCCAGGAGATCCGTTACACTAAGTCTTCTAAGGGAGAGGAGCAAGGCCCTCACGTAGGGCGCAAGTAGATAAGCTAACTGTTAAATGATGATACCAACTGTGATTGTAAAAGGAAACTGTTACTTGCCCCATAATAATTAATGTATACTGTGACCCATGTATGTAACTACCACACTCGTCCTTGAAATGTACTGTGATCTCAACGATATGGACTGTATATTGTTTGAAAACATTTACCTCACCACCTGTGGAATATATCTCCCTTATTATTTCCCCTTTTCTTTTTTGTACCCCTTTAACATATTCATGTTGTGATGAAAAAATAACAATAAAAAATAGAAACATGAGAATGTAAAAAAAAAAAGAAGATGTAAAAATAAAAATGTCATTCCAATGCATTCACCTCTGGTGATGTGAGGCAATGGGTACAAGGAAATAAGCATCATACAAATCTGTAGAAATCATCCAATGTACTAGAAATACTGTCTTTATCATGAAGAATGTTAAAGAATCTGGTAATATTATGTAGATCTAGAATGGATCTCCATCTGCCTGTTAGAAACAGAATCTTTGTGCTCTAGCTGCTTTTTACATTTCTCACAATAGCCCCTCTAATTGAGGGGAAGCCATGAAATTTACAAAGTGTCTCTTTTTACTTTTTCTTTTCCTCTGGTAAAAGAATAACCACTACTAATACCTAGGTTCTGGAAGGAAGGGAATGTGAGTCCTTAAATCAAAAGCATCTCCTGGAATTTAGATCTTGAAGTAGAAAAACGTTCCTGCCCTCTGCTGTCCTCTTGATCCATTCATCTCGGAGGATGCATACGTGGACCAGGTGTGACAGACCCATCCGTATGAACTAGAATTGCTGTGTTCGTCTGTTTTGCCGTTTGCATGAATTTCCCCCTTCGTATGCCTTGTTTAATGGAATGTATTTTTCTGTTGAACGGAACTACCGAACGGACGGCCACCCAGAAGAGAAGCTGATTAACCTATCGATCCCAATTAGAACATTGCGGTTAACCACAGACACTTCTCAATTAAAACCGAATACAGGGTGGTCGTCGTTCGTATGTCGACCACGAGGCGGCGGCCATTTTAACCATGCGAAAGACCAGCGGTGTTCGACGGTTGTTTCATGGAACTGAAAACGGACACTTTTTCAACCGAACACCGCTGAAGCCGTCAACCTCCCTTCTCAATCGACAGAAGTGTGCGAACACCAGCCGTTCGGGAGATTTAAAGGCACGAATGGACTTACCCCAGATAGCCTTCCCATGGAGTCAATCGCATATCAAAGAACTTGTAGCGGAACGCCAATCATAAATCCACGAATTCCGCTGGTTCCGGAAATAATCCACAGTCAAGTGCTGAAACAACAAGGCAATATCCCCAACCTCCCAGTAACCGGACGAGACACAGTTCTGAGAGTCAACTGAAATCCTTTTAATCGGCAGGACAATTTATACAAGTCCCCATGCAAGGGGTTTCCTGAGTCCCTCCCCAGGGGCACTCCCAGAGGGGACTACATGGGGGACTTACATTACAGCATATTTCTCCCATCAGGCACCGCTGCACGAGAGGGATCATCTTCCCAGAATGCACCGTTAAGTGGATTATCCCCTCGTGCAGCAGAACCGACAATTCACACAAAAATCCATAACTTGTTGAATATATGGTGGATTTACACGAATGGACGTTCGGTAGATAGCTGGGGTCTGAGCGCATCATTCGTGAGATTACCGCTCAGATCTCAGCTAAAATAACCGAACGCCGCACGAAAGACAGATTTCTGATAAAACATATAAAAAGAACCGATTGCTTGCAGGGAAGAAAATACCGAATGTCCCGAAACTCCCGAACGTCCTGGAGGCTCAGCGGTGTTCGTGCCGTCGAGTATCCGCTTTTAGTACCATGCGTTCGACGACCTAGCACCGCTGAGGGAACAAAGGATCCAAGATGGCCGACCGCCGCATGGTCGGTAGTCGAACGACGGCCACCCAGGAGAGCCTCTAATAACCGATTGCAACATTGTTGCAATCGGTTAACTAGCGCCACACGCCTCTAAGTGTGTGGGCTGTTAGGGGGTATTGCGTTTGGTTCACGAACGGCCCTCCAAAGTGCCGTTCGTGAACGAATGAAAATCCCCATACAAAACCGCCATTTGCATTCGGCAAAAGGCAATGCAGAACATACATAAAGCATACACATACAGAATGAAGCACCTATCTATCTAGACATACAGGCAACCCTTAAAGGCACAGTCTCTTTGTATTGTCCAAGTGGCTAGGTTTGCCACAATGCTCCCCCAGAACCAAGCCGGCATACACAGTCTGATCCCAACGGATCGGCTTGGGGATGTCCGGAGGAGCGCTCACAGATCACTTCTCAAGGTCTGTTTGTCTGGACAACCCGTCAGCGTTACCGTTTTGTTTCCCTGGGCGGTAATGGATCGTAAAGTCAAAGGGCTGCAGCGCCAAACTCCAGCGCAGCAGCCTGGCATTGTCTCCAGCCACACGGTTTAGCCATACCAACGGGTTGTGATCTGTGAGCAACAAAAAGGGTTGCCCATAGAGATAGGGCTGTAACTTTTTCAGGGCCCACACCATGGCCAGGCATTCTTTTTCTATGGCGGCGTAGCTCACTTCTCGAGGTAACAGTTTTCGACTCAAATATGCTACGGGGTGTTCTCCGCCATCGGCTCCGACCTGGCTTAATACTGCTCCCAATCCAAACATGGAGGTGTCTGTGTGGACAAGAAAACGTTTAGTTGGATCGGGAGCAGCCAGTACAGGGGCATTAGTCAGAGCCGTCTTCAGTTGATTGAATGCCTGTTCACACTCTGAGGCCCAGATGACCTGCCTGGGCAGGTTTTTCTTCGTCAAGTCAGTCAGGGGTTTGGCCAGGGCACTGTAATTAGGCACAAATTTTCTATAATACCCTGCGGTACCTAAGAAAGCAAGGACTTGGGTTTTGGTCCTAGGGGTAGGCCACTGGGCTAGAGCTTCAATCGTGGCAGGCTCAGGCTTCTGTTGCCCGCTCCCAACTTGGTGTCCTAAGTACTGGACCTCTGCCATCCCTATGTGGCATTTTCTGGGTTTTAAGGTAAGCCCTGCTTCCCGGATCTGATCTTTTACAGCCCCTATATGCTGTAGGTGATCCGACCAGGTCTGACTGTAGATGGCAATATCGTCCAGGTATGCACACGCATAATCCTGGAACCCGTCCAGTAGCCGATCCACCATCCGCTGGAAAGTCGCGGGGGCGTTTTTCATCCCGAATGGCATGACTCTAAACTGATACAAGCCAAACGGGGTGACAAACGCCGACTTGGGGATGGCGTCCTCGGCTAGTGGAATTTGCCAGTATCCCTTACACAGATCTATTGTAGTGAGATACTGACCCCTGGCCATCCTATCTAGCAGTTCGTCTATCCGAGGCATTGGGTAGGCGTCCGACACGGTTTTGTCGTTCAACCTCCGGTAGTCCACGCAGAACCGAGTGGTACCATCTTTCTTGGGAACCAGGACTACCGGCGATGCCCAGGGGCTATCGGAGTGTTCGATAACCCCCAACTGCAACATCTCCTCAATCTCTTTCCTCATATGTTCCCGCACGGATTCAGGAATCCGATATGGGGTCTGTCGCATGGGAAGCTGTCCCGGGGTTTCTACTCGGTGAGTGGCTAGTGGCGTGTACCCAGGTAAGTTAGAAAAGGTGGCACCCTTTGTCGCTATCAATTCTTGTACCTGGGCACGCTCTTGAGGACTTAGCCGCTCCCCCAGCTGAACCCCTTGGGAGGGCTCCTTCTGCTCCTCCTGCTCTAATAGATCTGGAAGCGGTAAGTTCTCCTGATCTTCTGAGGCGGGCGTGCAGATAGCTGCCACGTCCTCAGTTCGCTCGTGGTAGGGTTTGAGCATGTTCACATGGAGCATGCGTCTCTTCCCTACTCCGGAGCATGGGCCGATCACATAGGTGGTGTCGCATCTCTGCTCTACCACCTGGTATGGGCCCTGCCAGACGGCCTGCAGTTTATCGGTGCGAACAGGTTTGAGGATTAACACCTTCTGTCCCACTTGAAAACTACGGTCTCTGGCCCCTCTGTCATACCAACGACGCTGTCGTTGCTGGGCGGCCTGGAGGTTCGTGCGTACTGCCTGGGTCAATTCCTCCAGGCGATCCCGGAACGCCAGCACGTATGGTACAATAGGGGTCCCATCTGCGCTACTCTCCCCCTCCCAATGCTCCCTAATGAGATCCAACGGTCCCCGGACCCTTCTCCCAAATAACAGTTCAAATGGGGAGAAACCGGTAGACTCTTGGGGTACTTCTCTGTAAGCAAATAACAGATGGGGAAGGAATCGTTCCCAGTCCTTATGGGTCTCTCCGAATGTACGGAGCATCTCTTTTAGGGTACCGTTGAACCTCTCACATAATCCGTTGGACTGAGGGTGGTAGGCCGAGTTAATGATGGGCTTAATGCCACATATTCTCCATAACTGCTGAGTAACCTCAGCCGTGAATTGTGTCCCCCTATCGGAGACCATTTCCTGTGGGAACCCTACTCTGGAGAATATTTTCATCAGGGCTTCAGCCACGGTCTCAGCGTGGATATTGGTTAAGGCAATCGCCTCGGGGTACCGGGTGGCGTAGTCCACCACGGTCAGTATATATCGCTTCCCGGAGGGGCTGGGCTTTGGTAGTGGCCCCACGATATCTACAGCTACACGGCTGAACGGTTCCTCAATTATAGGTAGGGGACACAGTTTCGCCTTGTGGCGATCCCCTCTCTTGCCTACCCTCTGACACACATCACAGGAGGTACAATAATGCCTCACATCTTTAGAAATCCCGGGCCAAAAGAAAGCGTGTGTTAAGCGATATCGGGTCGGGGTCATCCCTAAATGGCCGGATAGAGGAATGTCATGGGCTATTCTCAGTAACTACCAGCTGCTTAGTTTGGAGCGTCACAGAGTTTCCTATTGCCCTTTCAGCCACCCGGTACAGTAACCAAATGTACCGTTCCCCCTCCCGCCCTACCTGGTCCGTGTCTACCCTATCTCGGTACACCTGCAGTGTGGGGTCTGTCTGAACCTCGGCTTCAAAAGTGGTTGGGGTGTCCCAGGTCATATTTGTCAAGGGGGGGTCATGGTTTCTTACCTGAGCCTCAGAGTGTGTTGGTGGAGCCGTGGTGCGAGCCTGTTGCCGTGGTGCGCCTCCTGTAAAGGGGCCTGAGGTAGGAAAGCGGAAGTCATCTGGCCCAAGTCATTCCCCAAAACCACATCTGCTGGTAACTTTTTCATGATTGCCACTTCTACAACCCCCTCCCCAGCACCCCAGTTCAAATGTACCTTGGCAGTGGGTAACCGGTACATGGCTCCCCCTGCTACCCGGACAGCCACAGATCCGCCAGTGTGGGCCGCATCTGGAACCAAATATGGAGCAACCAGGGTCAAAGTGGCTCCTGAGTCCCTCAGCCCCTGTACTTCTTTCCCCCCCACAAACACAACTTGACGGTGATGCTGCCTGTTGTCCGTGGCTTGTACCGACATCACCTCATATAAAACTCCCAAGGGTTCCTCGGTCTGCAGACTGACCAGCTCGGAGTTGTCAGGTTCCGTGTGGTAGTAGTGAGCAGCTGCCCTTGGAGTAGAGTTTTGTCGTACCTGGTTCCATGCCTGTCTACTCCGATTCTGGGTACACTCCCGGGACATATGTCTCCACTGACGGCAGGTATGGCATTGTATGTTGGTTCTGCCATTGTAGCGGGATGGTGGTGGGGGGTTCCCCGGTGTTGGCCGGAAGGGAGCAGAGTTGGTTGGTGCGGAGATGGTCGGGTGGTGTTGTACAGCTGGTCTCAGGGGACCCCTGTTGGTGAGCCCATGATGCCTCCTGGCATCAAAGTGCTGATCCGCCAACCGGGCGGCTTCGGTTAGGGTGAGGGGTTTTCTGTCCCTTACCCATTCTTGTGCCTCTGGTGACAGTCCGTTAAAGAATTGCTCCAGCAGGATGAGTTGGCGCAGTCCCTCCATGGTGGTGGCTTGGCTCGCCTGAATCCACCCTTGTGAAGCTTGGTCAAGCTTATGTGCCCACTCAGCGTGGGAATCTTTTTCCGTCTTCCTCAATCCCCAAAATTTACGCCGATATGCCTCCGGGGTTATGGCATACCTCTCTAGAATTGCCCTTTTGACTTTAAAATAGTCCTTGCTGTCCTCTCTGGGCACAGCGCGATACGCCTCGGCTGCTCGTCCTGACAACTTGCCTGCTAGTAGGGGTACCCACATTGCCTGCTCCAGATCGTGTAGGTTGCATAACGGCTCAAAATCCTGCAGGTATCCATCAATCTCATCCTTCTCCTCGCAGAACGCTTTAAATGCCTGGTAGGGTATTTTCTGCTTCACTGGAGCGCCGAATGAGTTGGCGATGGATTCTGCCCCGGATGGTGGCCCCTGGTGCTGCTGTGCCATAATGTAATCCTGTACGTCTGCCATCAGCACGGTCAAGATGTCCAGGGTTACTGGCTGTGGTACAAATTCCAGCCGGGTTCTCAGTTCCCTCTGATATGGTGTTTCCTCCCTGGCAGGTGGGGGTGGACTGCTGTGTGCTTGGTCGCCCTCCATCAGCTCTGCAATTAGTACTGCTTTGGATTTGTTGCTAGCGCTTTTCCCTCTAGCCTCCAGCAGCTCCTTTAGCGTCTGTCTCTTTAACGCCGTGTAATCAGTCTCCATTCACTGATCGCTTTCGTCTGTTTGTTGCATACGAATTGCCTTTCCCTTTTTCCGTTCGGTTGTTCCTTTCATTCGAATGCGCTGTATTCGGCTGTAGAGTTGGATCCCGTCGCTTGCCACCAATTGTAGCGGAACGCCAATCATAAATCCACGAATTCCGCTGGTTCCGGAAATAATCCACAGTCAAGTGCTGAAACAACAAGGCAATATCCCCAACCTCCCAGTAACCGGACGAGACACAGTTCTGAGAGTCAACTGAAATCCTTTTAATCGGCAGGACAATTTATACAAGTCCCCATGCAAGGGGTTTCCTGAGTCCCTCCGCAGGGGCACTCCCAGAGGGGACTACATGGGGGACTTACAGTACAGCATATTTCTCCCATCAGGCACCGCTGCACGAGAGGGATCATCTTCCCAGAATGCACCATTAAGTGGATTATCCCCTCGTGCAGCAGAACCGACACTTCACACAAAAATCCATAACTTGTTGAATATATGGTGGATTTACACGAATGGACGTTCGGTAGATAGCTGGGGTCTGAGCGCATCATTCGTGAGATTACCGCTCAGATCTCAGCTAAAATAACCGAACGCCGCACGAAAGACAGATTTCTGATAAAACATATAAAAAGAACCGATTGCTTGCAGGGAAGAAAATACCTAATGTCCCGAAACTCCCGAACGTCCTGGAGGCTCAGCGGTGTTCGTGCCGTCGAGTATCCGCTTTTAGTACCATGCGTTCGACAACCTAGCACCACTGAGGGAACAAAGGATCCAAGATGGCCGACCGCCGCATGGTCGGTAGTCGAACGACGGCCACCCAGGAGAGCCTCTAATAACCGATTGCAACATTGTTGCAATCGGTTAACTAGCGCCACACGCCTCTAAGTGTGTGGGCTATTAGGGGGTATTGCGTTTGGTTCACGAACGGCCCTCCAAAGTGCTGTTCGTGAAACGAAAGAAAATCCTCATACAAAACCGCCATTTGCATTCGGCAAAAGGCAATGCAGAACATACATAAAGCATACACATACAGAATGAAGCATCTATCTCTCTAGACATACAGGCAACCCTTAAAGGCACAGTCTCTTTGTATTATCCAAGTGGCTAGGTTTGCCACAGAACTGTAATAGACTTTGACTCCATGGCAATTGAACTGTGAGTATGGGATCTGAGCGCTATTCACCAATAATATGCACTCAGATCCAGGCTATCTGGGGATGTGTTACACGAATGTTATATGTTCGGCAGTTATAAAGTTATGTATTTTTTTGTGTTTTATGACTTGTAGTTAAAATGGCGATTTGCCTCTGCTCTGGGAGATAATTGAATTACTTCTCAATTATCTCCTGAGCAGAGGGGAGGAAACTGTGATGTATGCTGGGAATATTGTGGGATTGTATGTCTGAAATGTCCCCATGTCCATCTGCTATTCCAGTCTCCCATTTGGTCCCCTAGGGGAGTGTCCACCAAGTGGGAGACCTGGTAGCCCACAGTAAATCAGTTCGTGTTTTACCCTCAAAGCGGAGCTTGGTCTTGTTATTGGGGGGGATTTTATTACCGGCACCTAGAGACTGCTGATTGGAATTATTTGACGCTTGGAAACTATTGCCGTTCGGCTGATATTGGCAGTTCGTGTATTTGGAGCTCGTGAAAGGAAGGAGCCGTACGGGTACTGTTCGGGAGTTTGGCGTGTTCCCTGGCTTGCGGTTCGCATGCTTGTATTGTATACGCTACCAGACAACATTATTGCGAACGGGGAGCAATCACTAAACGGCGGTTTGTACATTTATTACTGAAGGTACAGTAACACCAGGTACTCTTATTTTTGGTTAGAGTATAATACAACCTATGGAGGCTTCTATGCTGAAGACTATTTCTGGATTAATGACTTGTAATGTCAACAGACAAAAGGTTATTGTGGCGAACAGAACCTCATCACGTGCTCCTGGAGAAGCCTGCTTGCAAGCCTCCTGCCTCAGGACTATGAGTGGTTACCAACCTTTTTTCACTTGAGTACTCCTTGGCAGCCCATTTCCTTAAATTGTACACCTCACATTAGCAAAATGTAATTTATAAATTTTTCTAAGTCAATTCTTCCCTTTTTCTCTGCCCTAGGCTCTCCCTACTTCTCCTCTGCCCCATGCTCTCCTTCTTTCTCCTCCGCCCATGCTCTCCCTGCTTCTCCTCTGCCCCATGCTCTTCCTGCTTCTTCTCCTCGCTTCTCCTACCCCCCAGACCCTCTCTGCTTCTCTTTCAGCCCAGGCTCATCCTGCTTATCACACAAACTGTCAGACATGCAGACACACAGAAACACATACATACAGATGCACAGACACACAGAAGCAATGATACACAAACATACCGATACAAACAATGGCACACATGCAGATACAGACAGAATAAAACACTGACACACATGCATATACACATATACAGGTACACAAACACACCCTGACACACAGATACATTGACACACAGATACATACCCAGACACACAAACAGATACACACTGACACTCAGATACACAAAAAGTGATTTGCACAAAATATGCAAAAAAACCCTGTGTGGCTAAAAAAGGTAAAATATAAATATAAATATAAATACCCAACAATAGGAAGTGCGAAGACTCCTCAATGTCTTCAATATATTACACATAAAACCATAAAATGCACAACCTAAAAATACAAAGGGAGACCAATAGTGCAGACAAAAATGACTAAATATTAAAAATAAAAAACTATAAAACACTCACAAACATAGAAGTAAAAAGGCAGGGTATAGCCAAATTTCTTCAAATGCTTCTTCTTCTTCTTCTTCTTCTTCTTCTTGTGTATGAAGATGAATACTTAAAACAGAGCACAGAAGATAAACATAGTGTGTAACTGTATGGTATTAGAAAATTTGCTTTATTGGATACACTTACAAGATAAAAGAAGTAAAAGGGCTCATCAATTTGAATCACATCCACTGTCTGCCATCCCAAATAAATACAATGCCAGAGGAATAGGACAAAGTGAATACAAAGAGTCCAAAAATAAAAAAATATTGAATTGTAAAAATAAAGCTTGACACCCTACGCGTTTCGTCTACAAGACTTCGTCAGGGGCTTGTGGCACAAATATACCATACATCTACAATAACATATAAATACCCTGCCTTACAAAAATAACCAATCGCTAAACAGAATTATTAATCTAGTCCACCTGAAGATCCTTTTCGGCCGTGTTCTCTTTTTCGCGCTTCTTGAGAGCGCTTGCGTCCCAAGCCTCATTCTCAGGGGTACCGGCAAAAGCCGCCGGTCCCCTTTCGGAACGTCATTTCCGGTCGCCGCCGGAGGTAATCATAAGTCCGACCGAGAAAAGTCGCTCTTTGGAACGCAAAAGCGTTCCACTTCGGATAAACCGGCAATGCAAGTTCCAAACATGCAATAAATATAAAGTCACAGAACAAAAGAGAAAAAAAAACGATTTAAAATCCTCATATTAAATAAATTAAAAAAAATAATGATCAGAATAAATGAATAAAAAAATGAATAAATAAATAAAATAAATGAATAAATAAAAACATTAATGAAACAATATAAAATAAAAATAAAATAAAATAAAAAATAAAAAATAATAATAAATAAATGAAAAATAATGAAAAATACAAGAAAATATGAATAATATATAGAAAGAATAATAATATTGAAAATAATGAAAATAAAAATAAAAATAAAAATAAAATTAAAATAAAAATAAATAAAAATAATAAAAATTAAAATAAAACCTGTTAAAAAATATTTATAAGAAACATGCCATATCTAAATCAACGTTCATACCTTCAGGTTGCATTGTTTTTAGTGTGTGAATCCAGTAACCTTCTTTTTGTCTTAATTTTAATAGTAAATCACCACCTCTTTCGTCCAAAAGCACCTTTAGAGATTGAAAAGGTGCTTTTGGACGAAAGAGGTGGTGATTTACTATTAAAATTAAGACAAAGAGAAGGTTACTGGATTCACACACTAAAAACAATGCAACCTGAAGGTATGAACGTTGATTTTGATATGGCATGTTTCTTATAAATATTTTTTTAACAGGTTTTATTTTTATTTTTATTATTTTTATTTTTATTTTTATTTATTTTTAATTTTATTTTTATTTTCATTATTTTCAATATTATTATTCTTTCTATATATTATTCATATTTTCTTGTATTTTTCATTATTTTTCATTTATTTATTACCGTATATACTCGAGTATAAGCCGAGTTTTTCAGCACATTTTTTGTGCTGAAAAACCCCAACTCGGCTTATACTCGAGTCAGTCTGTATTATGGCAATTTACATTGCCATAATACAGACTGGGGGCTGGCAGAGCTGTTACTTACCTCTCCTGCAGCTCCTGTCAGCTCCCTCCTCCTCCGCGCCGGTCCGGTCAGCACCTCGGTCAGCTCCCAGTGTAAGTCTCGCGAGAGCCGCGGGGTCATAGTGCGGCTCTCGCGAGACTTACAGTGTGAGCTGAGAGAGGAGCTGCACGGACCGGCGCGGAGGAGGAGAGAGCTGACAGGAGCTGCAGGAGAGGTAAGTAACAGCTCTGCCAGCCCCCCTCCTCCCCCCACTGAACTGCCAATGCCATTGGACCACCAGGGAAGGAGAGCCCCCCTCCCTGCCATGTATCAAGCAGGGAGGGGGGACAAAAAATAAATAAATTAAAAATATATAAATAATAATAATAATAAAAAAAAATAATATAACAAAAAAATTTAAATAATATTAATTAATAATATATAAATAATAATAATAATAATAAAAAAATAATATAACAAAAAATTTAAATATTAATAATATATAAATAATAATAATAATAAAAAAAATAATATAACAAAAAAAATTTAAATAATATATTTTTTTTTTTTATAAAAATGCCCACCCCCCCACCAAGGCTCTGCCACACAAGCACACACTGCATCACACACACACACACTGCACTAATACACACACTGCATTCATACACACACCCTGCATTCATACACACACACTGCACTCATACACACACTGCATTTATGCACACACAGTGCATCACACACACACACTGCACTCATACACACACACTGCACTCATATACACACTGCATTTATGCACACACAGTGCATCACACACACACACACTGCACTCATACACACACACTGCACTCATATACACACACTGCATTTATGCACACACACACTGCACTCATACACACACTGCATTCATACACACACTGCATTCATACACACACACTGCACACTCATACACAAACACTGCACTCATACACACACTGCATTCATACACACACTCTGCATTCATACACACACTGCATTCATACACACACACTGCATTCATACACACACACTGCATTCATCATATACACACACTGTAAATAAATATTCAATTAATATAATTTTTTAGGATCTAATTTTATTTAGAAATTTACCAGTAGCTGCTGCATTTCCCACCCTAGTCTTATACTCGAGTCAATACGTTTTCCCAGTTTTTTGGGGTAAAATTAGGGGCCTCGGCTTATATTCGGGTCGGCTTATACTCGAGTATATACGGTATTATTTTTTATTTTTTATTTTATTTTATTTTTATTTTATATTGTTTCATTAATGTTTTTATTTATTCATTTATTTTATTTATTTATTCATTTTTTTATTCATTTATTCTGATCATTATTTTTTTTATTTATTTAATATGAGGATTTTAAATCGTTTTTTTTTTTCTCTTTTGTTCTGTGACTTTATATTTATCGCATGTTTGGAACTTGCATTGCCGGTTTATCCGAAGTGGAACGCTTTTGCGTTCCAAAGAGCGACTTTTCTCGGTCGGACTTATGATTACCTCCGGCGGCGACCGGAAATGACGTTCCGAAAGGGGACCGGCGGCTTTTGCCGGTACCCCTGAGAATGAGGCTTGGGACGCAAGCGCTCTCAAGAAGCGCGAAAAAGAGAACACGGCCGAAAAGGATCTTCAGGTGGACTAGATTAATAATTCTGTTTAGCGATTGGTTATTTTTGTAAGGCAGGGTATTTATATGTTATTGTAGATGTATGGTATATTTGTGCCACAAGCCCCTGACTCAGATACACACACTGACACACAGATACATACCCTGACACACAAATGCATACCATGACACACTTAAGGATACATACAGTGACACACAGATACACACCCTGACATACATGCAGATACACAGACACATCGATACATACACTGACACAAATACAGATACATACCCTGACACACATACAGATACATAACCTGACACACAGATAGACACACTGGCACAGAGATACATACTCTGACACACATGCAGATACTCAGAGACAAATGCAGATACACAGACACACATGCAGATACACAGTGACACACACACTGACAAACATGCAGATACACAGACACATACATATATTCATACACTGACACACTTAAGGATTCATACCCTGACACACATACAGATACACACACTGACACACAGATACACACAAACACATTGGCACACAGATAGACACAGAGATACACACAGTGACACACAGATACATGCACATTGATACATACCCTGACACACACACAGATGCTCACTGTAAGGAAACCAAGTATATTTAAACCTCATTCGGTAGTTTCCTCCCGAACCACCAGAGCATGAGTGATTATAGCTCTCCGTTCGGTAGATAAAGTAGACGAACCGTATAGTAATCCCAATAACTTCATAAATGATTCCCTTAGTGAAGCACAGAAATCCCCAAACATCAGCCAAAGTCAAGAAGAAGGGTACAACTGAACTGAGCTTTAATGATTGCACACAGGCTTTTATGCAAGTCCCCATGCAAGGGGACATCCCCCAGGGAGGGACAAATATTAACCAATCGGGCACAGTAAAAACATAACACACACCCACAATTCCCTACCCTAGCCCTGGAGATAATCAAGTCTGATAAATTAATAACTTGATCACATTTTTCCCCAATATCTGGAACACCCCTTTATACTTGAGGTATCCCCACAAATAATATGTCCCCCTGATAGCCCCGATCTGGGTGACCAACATATTCAAATTTCACCCAGATCGGTTCAGGGGTTCTCAAAAACTGTGGAAGTCTTCTGTGACCGGCTCACCGTGGGCTGGCTGCCCAAAAAAGTTCCATGAGTTTGGTGGGTTTTGCCAGTCACTTTAGTAAAAGGGAAAAAGTGAATAAAGTACCGAATGGATCCCCCTGGCTCTCAGCAGCGATTGTTCCCCTCTGTCGAATGCACCCGGTAGTATGAACGCTGACCGCACAGATAGAGGAGTTGATTGACGATTCCTTTGAAGTTTAATGAGCCAGGGGGTGGTCTTTGTTCGGTAGTTCAATCTACCGAATGAATAAAGGTAAAATGAGATGAATAACTAGTGAATAAATAGGGATTTCTTCACACTGCTCCCCTATAAGTTCATAGGTCGGCATACCCACCTAGACCCTGTCGGGTTGGCTTGGGGATGTCCGAGAAATGTGGTTTAGGCGTACTGCAAACAGAAGATGGGGTAGATACTTTTCCCAATTCCTGCATGTAACGGCACCCCCAGGCATAAAAGGGTTAAACCGCCGTTTAGAAGATCTTCCTCTTCCAGAGATACAGGCACAGCTACTGCAGAACACCAAACTCCCGAACTGCATACAAGGGAATGCTCCAAACTCCCGAACTGCATACAAGGGAATGCTCCAAACTCCCTAACTGCATACAAAGTAGCACTCCAAACTCCCGAACTGGAACCTCACGAATAGCTGCTAGCAGACGAACAGGAAAAGCACCCAAGCAGCTTACACTCCTGGCAATCAGTCTCTAACAGCATACAGTAAATCCCCCCATAGACGAGACAGAGCTCCGTGTTGAGGGTCAAGCAGTTGTCTGGTTTATTGAGGGCTACCTGCCCAGTATTTATGCAGGTCTCCCAGCTGGTGGACACTCCCCTAGGGGACCAAATGGGAGACTGTGACAAAGGACAGACATGAACCAATGACAGACACACAAAGGTAAAACATGCATCCTAATTTCCCTCCCTCTGTCCTGGAGATAATTGGGAAGTAATCCAATTATCTCCCAGGACAGAGGCAAAACTCCATTAACCACATGGCAGTAAAAGACAGTAAAGGACATACAAATGTATAAAGTTACAACTGTTGCACAAAACATATACATTCTACCTATCCCCTATCCACAGAAAATTGCATTAGGCTTGTCAGTAAAAGCAAAAAATTCAAGAAACCACTGTGGTACTCCGCAGATGTGGCCAAAATAGTTAAAAACAAAAAGTTAGCATTTAGGAATTATAAAAAAAACCCAGAGTGAGGAAGACAAAATGATCTATAAGATTAGGCAGAAAGAGGCTAAGCAAGTTATAAGATGTGGCAAACGTAGCCACTTGGACATTATTTCTGTACTGTCTCTTTAAGGGTTGCTGGTATGGTGTTCATGTTATGTGTTCCAGCGTGTAATGCAATGTAATTTTAATGCTGTATTTCTTACCTGGGCTATCTGCCGAACGCAGATAGCTGATTCCCTTTCGTTTCATGAACGGCACCTTTGCGGGCCGTTCGGGAACCGAACAAAACACCAGTTAATAGCCCACACACTTAGAGGCATGTGGCGCCTATTAACCGATTGCAACAATGTTGCAATCAGTAATTAGAGGGTCTCCAAGGTGGCCGTCATTCGACTACCGACCATGCGGCGGTCGGCCATCTTGGATCCTTTGTTCCCTCAGCGGTGTTTGGTCGTCGAGCGCATGGTACTAAAAACGGCTACTCGACGGCACGAACACCGCTGAGCTTCCAGGCCATTCGGGAGGTCCGGGACATTCGGTATTTTGTTCCCTTATATACAATCAGTATTTTAAAACTATGTTTTAGTGAATGTGTTTTTCGTACGGCGTTCGGTTGTTTTAGCTGGGATCTGAGCGGTAATCTCACGAATGATGCACTCAGACCCCAGCTATCTACCGAACGTCCATTCGTTTAAATGAACCAGATATTCATGAAGTTATGGAATTTAATGCGAATTGTAAGTTCTGCTGCACGGAGGGATAATCCACTTAACGGTACATTCCTGTGGGAGGATCCCTCTCGTGCAGCAGTGCCTGATGGGAGAAATGCCCTGTATTGTAAGTCCCCCATGTAGTCCCCTCTGGGAATGCCCCTGGGAGGGGACTCAGGAAACCCCTTGCATGGGGACTTGTATAAATTGTGGAGCTGAATTAAAAGACCTCAGTTGACTACCAGCCTATGTGTCGTCTAGTTCTTGGGAAGGAAGGGTTACTGCAGTGCTGTTTGGATTATTGTATGCTGATTCCCTGGATTATCCTTTGTTGTTCCTGTTACCCAGCGGAGATATCGTGGATTATACTGCCTCTCCGCTACAATTGGTGGCAGCGGTGGGATTGAATCTACACAGCAAAGCAACGTTCGGCAGAATTTAAAGCGAATCAAAGAGCAACAATTCGGGAAATTAGGTCATTCAACTAAACCCCACGAACAGCCAGTGAATGGGAACAAATTACGCCCTGCTAAAACGGAGCACATTAAAGGAGCTGCTGGAAGCAAGAGGAGCAATCGCCAGTAACAAGGCAAAGGCTGTCCTAATTACAGAGCTCATGGAAGGAGACAGAGCCGCAGCTGCTGCAGCACCTCAAATGGAGGGAGAAACCCACGAATTTACAGCCGAATTCAGAGCACGAATGGCTTTATTCCCTGAACCCCCATCTGCAGAGATGGTTGACAGGCTCTTCGGTGATGTACAGGAGTACATCATGTCTAGGAGGACGCAAGGGAATCAGCAGGTCTGAGAAAGAGCCGCAACGCCAGTCAATATTTTCCCAGGGAAAGCCAAAATCCCATATCAAGCCTTTAAAAGCTATGTGGAGGCTGACGGTGGCGTTGACGACTACTTACAGGACTTTGAGAGACTGTGTTTGCTGCATGAGATTAACGATGCAGACCGAGTACCCCTACTAGCTGGGAGATTATCTGGGCGAGCCGCCGAAGCATACCGGGCAGTGCCAGACGAGGATAGTAGAGACTACAATAAGGTGAAACGGGCCATTCTAGCCCGGTATGCAATCACCTCTGAGGTGTACCGTAGGAAGTTCCGGGACATTAAAAAACCCACTAAGGACACTCATGTGGAATGGGCACACCAGCTGAAGCGAGCTGCAAAGGGGTGGCTGGAGGCCGCCCAAGTTAATACATTGGAGGGTCAGTTTCAGCTGATGGTACTGGAGCAATTCTTCAATGGCATCCCTGCATATCTACAAAATTGAATCCAGGACAGAAAGCCACACACCCTGCAGGAAGCGGCTAACATGGCAGACGAGTTCCAAGACAACAGGAGAGATCAACCCGCACCAACCAGAGCCATCATCCCCCCTGCAACAACCAGCACCCCAGTGGGCCCCACAACTAACCAGCGACCAGGGGTAAGCCAGAATCCCTACCCCCCCAGGTATTCAGCACGCCCACCAATTCGGTGCCATACCTGCAAGCAACAGGGGCACATTCAGCCCACGGAATCGGCCCAGACCCAGCTGGAATAATGCAGTGCCAAGCAACCGTGCAGCAGTACACTGTCTACAGGCCGAATCTTACCAAAACCCAGAGCTGGGGGCAACCACTAGGCACCCTACACGAGGTGAACCTCATCCAGGCCGCCTCCGATAATCGTCAAGAGCACCGCCAGGAAGTACATATGGAGGGGAGAAAAGTACAAGAACTTCGTGACTCTGGGGCCACCTTAACTCTAGTCCGAAGTCACTTGGTACCAAAGCCCAAGCTCACGAGGGACTGTGTGGCTGTACGGGTGGCCGGGGGAGCCATTTACAAAGTACCAACGGCCAAGGTACACTTGAATTGGGGAGCGGGGCACGGGAATGTATATGTGGGGATGATGCAAGACTTGCCAGCGGATGTGATTTTGGGCAACGACTTGGGGGAGCTGACTTCAGCTTTTGTTCCCCAACCCACAATACAAGAAGCCTATCTGGTTGTGACCCGACAACAGGCCCGCACCACAACAACATCCGATCACTCTGAGGCTCAGGTAAGCAATGACCCTCCCCTACCCACTGCCATGCCATGGGCCAATTCCATAGAGTTTGGGTCAGAAGTGGCCCTAGATCCCTCGTTACAGTTGTATAAAGACCGCATTGATAAAGATCAAGCAGGGTTAGAGGGTGAAAGATATATCTGGGACAAAGGACTACTGTACCGGCACGCAGAAAAGGTAGTGTCCGGGTCAATACCTTTACCCATTAAACAACTCATAGTGCCTCGAAAATATAGGTTAGAGTTATTGCGCATAGCCCATGATATCCCCCTGTCTGGGCACTTAGGCATCAGTCGTACCAAGCACAGGCTGACCCAAATCTTCTTTTGGCCAGGTATCTCCCAGGATGTTAGGCGATATTGCCAGACCTGCGATACCTGCCAAAGGGTAGGCAAGAGAGGGAAAAGATACAAAGCCTGGTTATGGTCTCTGCCCATAATTGAGGAACCCTTCAGTAGGGTGACAGTAGACATCATAGGACCTCTAGCAAAGCCCAGCCCATCCGGCAAGAAATATGTCTTGACCGTGGTGGATTACGCCACCCGATACCCCGAGGCAGTGGCGTTAACCAACCTACACTCAAGCCGTATCACGAACGCACTGAGGAGGTCACCGCAATCTGTGCCCCTGCCACCGAAGATTTTGACAATCTACCTCTACCCGATCTCCTAGACCAAGAGGGCCGGAGCGGAGATCTGGGAGAGGTACAGTTAGGAGAGCAGTTAAAACCCCAAGAACAAGCTCAGGTACAAAAGTTGCTTCAGGAAAAGAAAGCCACGTTTTCCAATTTACCCGGCTATACCCCGTTAGCTACGCATAAGGTAGAAACGTTAGATCAGACTCCCCTGCTCCAACCCCCATACCACACACCCGAAGCAGTCAAAGAAAATATGCGCAAAGAAATTGAGGAAATGCTTCAGTTAGGAGTGATAGAGCACTCAGACAGCCCCTGGGCCTCCCCGGTAGTACTGGTGCCGAAACGGGACGGAACGTGTAGACTACCGGCGGCTCAACGATAAAACGACCTCCGATGTGTATCCCATGCCCCGGATAGACGAGCTCCTCAACAAAATGGCCAGGGGCCAGTACCTGACCACAATAGATCTGTGCAATGGGTACTGGCAGATTCCGTTAGCAGAGGACGCCATTCCTAAGTCGGCCTTTGTCACCCCGTTTGGCCTGTATCAGTTTAAGACCATGCCATTCGGGATGAAAAACGCCCCAGCTACCTTTCAGAGAAGGGTAGACAGGTTATTAGATGGGTTCCAGGAGTATGCCTGCGCGTATCTAGAACATCTGATCTACATAGGAGCCATACTGGACCGGATCCGGGAGGCCGGACTGACACTAAAACCCAGCAAATGCCATATAGGTATGGCGGAGGTGCAGTACCTAGGGCACTGGGTAGGGACTGGGCAACAGAAACCAGAACCCGCTAAAATAGAAGCAGTCGCCCAATGGCCTACCCCTCGCACTAAGACCCAAGTGCTAGCTTTTTTAGGGACCGCCGGGTACTACCGGAAATTTGTGGCCAACTATAGCGCCCTTGCCAAACCCCTCACGGACCTGACCCGTAAGAATCTCCCTAAGCTAGTAGTCTGGGCCCCAGAGTGTGAGCAGGCGTTTCAACAGCTCAAGACGGCACTTGTTAACTCACCTGTACTTTCTGCTCCTGATCCAACTTTCTCGTCCACACAGACGCTTCTATGTTTGGATTGGGAGCAGTACTGAGCCAAGTTGGACCAGATGGCGGCGAGCACCCCGTAGCTTATCTAAGCCGAAAACTTTTACCCAGGGAAGTAAGCTACACCGCCATTGAAAAGGAGTGCCTGGCTGTGGTGTGGGCCCTCAAAAAGTTGCAACCCTACTTATACGGACAACCCTTTACATTACTCACAGATCACAACCCGTTGGTGTGGCTGAACAGGGTGTCAGGAGACAATGCCAGGCTGCTGCGCTGGAGTTTGGCCCTGCAGCCTTTTGACTTTACAATCCACTATCGCCCTGGGATGCAAAATGGCAACGCCGACGGGTTGTCTAGACAAACAGACTTGGAGCCGTGATCCGTGAGTACTCCTCCGGACATCCCCAAGCCGATCCGTTGGGATCAGACTGAGTATGCCGGCTTGGTTCTGGGGGAGCATTGTGGCAAACCTAGCCACTTGGACATTATTTCTGTACTGTCTCTTTAAGGGTTGCCGGTATGGGGCAACTATATCTCTTTAATATTTTTATTAGTGATATTGCAGAAGGTCTTGATGGTAAGGTTTGTCTTTTTGCTGATGATACTAAGATATGTAACAGGGTTGATGTTCCAGGAGGGATAAGCCAAATGACAAATGATTTAGGTAAACTAGAAAAATTGTCAGAATTGTGGCAACTGACATTTAATGTGGATAAGTGCAAGATAATGCATCTTGGACGTAAAAACCCAAGGGCAGAGTACAGAATATTTGATAGAGTCCTAACCTCAACATATGAGGAAAGGGATTTAGGGGTGATTATTTCTGATGACTTAAGGTAGGCAGACAATGTAATAGAGCAGCAGGAAATGCTAGCAGAATGCTTGGTTGTATAGGGATAGGTATTAGCAGTAGAAAGAGGGAAGTGCTCATGCCATTGTACAGAACACTAGTGAGACCTCACTTGGAGTATTGTACACAGTACTGGAGACCGTATCTTCAGAAGGATATTGATACCTTAGAGAGGGTTCAGAGAAGGGCTACTAAACTGGTTCATGGATTGCGGGATAAAACTTACCAGGAAAGGTTAAAGGATCTTAACATGTATAGCTTGGAGGAAAGACGAGACAGGGGGGATATGATAGAAACATTTAAATATATAAAGGGAATCAACACAGTAAAGGAGGAGACTATATTTAAAAGAAGAAAAACTACCACAACAAGAGGACATAGTCTTAAATTAGAGGGACAAAGGTTTAAAAATAATATCAGGAAGTATTACTTTACTGAGAGGGTAGTGGATGCATGGAATAGCCTTCCAGCTGAAGTGGTAGAGGTTAACACAGTAAAGGAGTTTAATCATGCGTGGGATAGGCATAAGGCTATCCTAACTATAAGATAAGACTAGGGACTAATGAAAGTTATTAGAAAATTGGGCAGACTAGATGGGCCGAATGGTTCATATCTGCCGTCACATTCTATGTTTCTATAGCTTAAATCTGAGCGCACATTATTACCTGATGACGCTCAGATCACATACATACAGTTCAATCGCCATGGAGCCAAAGTCTTTCTCATAGTCTTTCATTACACGAATAGGCTCCATGGCATGGCTATCTGGGGTAATGCTGTTCATACGGTTAAACTATCGAATGAACAGGCATCCGGTTAAATGACTGAATGCAGATGCAAGGCGGCTGACGGCTCAGCAGTGTTCACGCAAATAAGTGTCCGTTTCCAGTTCCATAGTTTGGGCGCTGAACACCGCTGGCCGTTCGGGACTTTAAAAATGGCCGCCGCCACGTGTTCGGCAAACAAACAAAGGCCACCCAGCATTCGTTAATTAAGCTGCGGTTAATTCGTTAATTAAGCTGCCGACACACTCCCAATACAGGTGATCCAGTCAACCGAACGCCGGGCAGAAAGGCACGAACAAGCCTTTTCTGCAGGGGAAAAGGCTTTTTAACATGAGGCCATAGTCCAAGGGCAACAGGCGAGCAACCAGGCTTCTCCAATGCTTCGTGGCGAGGTTGGTTTCGCCACATCTCTCCCCTTTTCCAAACAGACTAACAGGGTATCTGACCTCCTGCCGGTCAGTGCCTTTGTTAATCCAGCAGCCCACCCACAAAACACAATCAGCAGTACAGCCCACCCACAATAAATGGTTACTACACCTGGGTAGAGGAGAAACTTGTCCATGTCCAGGTGCCTCACCACAGTTGTGCAGGGGATTGGTAAGCTGCCTTGGTGGGTTGCTGAGTGGGCAGAGACCAGCGGCACTCTGCCTTGATGCCAGCACTACCATGGAAGTAGCCTGGTTGGAGCCTGGTTGCTGGAGGGGGAGACCGACTGTCTCCCCTTTAGATACACAGCTCTGCTGCTGGAGGGGGAGACCGACTGTCTCCCCTTTGGATACACAGCTCTGCTGCTGTGGGGGAAGACTGTCTGTCTCCCCTTTGGCTAAACAGCCCTGTCGCTGGGGGTCAGGACCGACTGTGCTGTAAGTGCAGAGACCACGGTCCCATCTGCACGGTTGTGGGGCTTACTGTCTCCCCTCCCACTGGAGTAGGAGGAGTTTGCCATTACTGCTGGAGAGGGAGCTGCTCTGTGCTTCATCTGTGTGTTACCAGGACCACACCCGTTTGTGGCTGCTTTGGAGCTTGATTTCTGGGCTTTGGAATTACTACAGCAAGGGGCTCTGCCTGGGCCTAGGCAAGCATGGCCCTCGGGCCTTCCTCCCCAGCCTGGGGATGGAAGGTCAGGCTGGATGAGCTGCAGGCAGTGCTGGCTTTTGGGGAAGGTAAGGCGGATACCAGGGGCCTGTCTTGGACTGAGCATCAGGCCCTCTCCCGGCAAATACGAAACCAGGTCTCCCTGTTGGAGGAACTGGCGGGGGGGATGTCTAGGAAGCTTACAGCATGGAAAAGGGAAGTGGGGGTCCCCCAGGGAGCTACAGCCCACACCAGGGCCGATATCCAGCTGCTCTCTGGGCTGCTGGCTGAGTGCCGTGAACTTGCCAGCAGTGGCCTCCACTTCCTAGAACAGCCCCCCCCGTCCCTGGAGGTGGGAGAGGGTACCGAGGAGGAGGTAGTCCCTGAGACCCCCCCTGAGGTGGCTAGTGCCAGCAAGACCCCTCAGGCCTCCCTCACCTATGCTGAGGCTGCAAAGGGTGAGGGGGTTGAGGCTAGGGTCTTTATGGGGCTACCTTCTGACAGGCTCCGGGGTCTGCTTGTGTCCCTGAAGGCCCAGCATGCCGAGGCAGACTCTGGCCTAGCTGGGGTCCAGGCAGAGCTAAGGGAGCAGAGGGAAAAATCAAACAGGACCTCTAATTACAAAAGAGGTCCTTTGAGGGCCGCTATAGCTGAGAAAAAATTAGTGGAGCAGCATCTATCCTACACCCTGCTCCAGACTGAAAAGAAAATAGCAGACATCCAGGCCATCCTGCAACAGAGAGCCAAGGACGCTGCGAGGTCCAGGAGGCAGAGGGCTATGGAGGGCAGGAGGGACATGTCCCCAGGTGAGGAGTCCAGCAAGGACTTGGATTCCAACTCCCATCACTCACCTGGGGAGCCGTCTACCTCTGCCCTTGCTACTCCAGGGGGCGCTGCTGAGACGGAGGGGAAGGCCAGAGAGAAGGACAGTGAAGAGGAGTGGGACGGAGAGAAAGGTGAAGAGTGGCAGCTGAAAGTGCAGGACAGAGGTCGAGGGCTGATTAAGGAGTCTCTCCTCAAGTTTGGAAACGAACTTGGGGAGGACTCCGTAAAGGACAAAAAGAAGAAAAAGAAGAAAAAGAAAAACATCGCCCGGCGTCAGCCTGAGACCTCTGTCAGGGGGTCTGGAGATTCCACAGAGGAGGGTGAGTGCTCAAATGCTGAGTATATGTACAATGATGATGTTCAGGCCTTGCAGAAGCCTGGGGCCAGGGATACTAACCCTGCAGGTGGCAACACCTGTATGCCCCAGAAACCTGCACAACCTGCTTCTGTGGAAGTATCTGGGCCCCCCGCCGCCCTCCATGGTGACAGGGAGACCATCCCCGCCGGTACTATGGCGTGTACCGGTGATCCCATGGAGGGGTCCTTCCCTTGCTCCCTTCCCACTCCCTCCCTTACCTGCCTTCCCTCTGACCTTCCTCTCCGTGTGGTTGCGTCCCCTGGAGTGGCTGGTACCTCTGCCTCCTGTCCTCAGGCGGCTGCTGGGCAGGATGGCACTGGATGGAGCAGTCTGGAGCAGGGTGATGGCCCTCCTTTTCCCTCTGCTCCCTTGGAGCAAGCTCGACTGCTCTCCCCTACCAGCAAGTCTCCTCCCCTGTTTGTCCCCCAGTCTGTTTCCCTGGATGTGTCCAAGTTTGTCTTCCAGTCTGTTCCCCCTGCTTCCCTATGTATTCCCCTTATGTCTGAATGTGTAACCAGTCCCCCTGTTGTTCCTGTTGTTCCTGTTGTTCCTGGTGCCGCGGGCGCTATGGAAGACAGGACTGCAGGGGACTCCCATCATCCTCAGCCAGCAGTCCATACTGAGGAAACCGCCAGTGGAGGTAAGAAAAGTATGACTAACATTGTGTTTGACTCCACTGGTGGTTTAGGGATGGCTGAGGAGGATGGGAGTATGGATGTAAATGTAATGATGGGACCTATTGGCCTTAGTAAAAAGGTCCACAGCCAGCCTGTTTGTATTAATGATGTTGCCCCTGCCCCTGGTGTTGTTGCCCCTGCCCCTGGTGTTGTTGCCCCTGCCCCTGGTGTTGTTGCCCCTGCCCCTGGCGTTGTTACCCCTGCCCCTGGTGTTGTTGCCCCTGCCCCCGGTACTATTGCCCCTGGTGTTGTTGCCCCTGCCCCTGGTGTTGTTGCCCCTGCCTCTGGTTATGTTGCCCCCGCCCCCGGTACCCCCGCCCCCGGTACTATTGCCCCTGCCCCTGGTACTGTTTCCCCTGCCCCTGGTTATGTTGCCCCGCCTCAGGTTATGTTGCCCCTGCCCCTGGTTCACTGGAGTTAGTTGGTACACAAGTGGCGGGCACGAGCACGGGCACAGGCACCCTGACAAAGGGTGCCGCGGTTATAAATAGTTTAGACGCACAAGCAGGTACACGGGTTCCCCTTAGGCACTCCCAGGTTGTCACCCAGGGTTCTGGTGTGACCGAGGCCTCTGGTTCAGCGAGGGGAGTCCGTCCGAATCATTCCCAGACGGCGGGTCCCAGTGCGCCCAATGCTTGGGCATCTGGGCCACCTCGCCTCTCTGCGGACGGGCCTGCTACGCGTCCTCAGGTTTCCTTTGGGAACAGGAGGAACGTGGTACGGCTCATCTGTGGGGGTGAGACCCAGGTGCCTGACAGACGGTGGCTGGTGACCCGGCTAAAGGATATGGGATTTGCGCCCGTGGACCTGTACGCGCTCATCCATGCCTCGGGCACCCGGGAGTTCGACGTCTCCTTTATGACGTCGCAGCTCCTGGATCGCTTCTGGGCTGGGTGGGAAGCGGCCAGGTCTGCACAGGGTACAAAGTGGGCAGGATTCACCGCTGTGGCCATTTCTCGCCAGGGTCTTAAGAAGGTCACTTTCCTGGTGAGAAATGAATCCATCCCCATAGCAGACATCCTTGTTTGGACTAAGAGGTTTGGGGATGTTAAATCCCCCCCTGTTAAGATCTTAGATGAGGATGGGATTTGGACAGGCGGATGGACTGTTTCAGTGTTGCTGCGGGAGATTCGAGGTGTCACACAGCATATGCCTAATAGTTTTTTCATCGGGGCTGACCGGGTATCCTGTTTTTACCCTGGTCAGCCCAGGGTATGTCACAAGTGCGGATCGTACAGGCATTACAGCAATGCCTGTACGGTCCTCAAATGCACTATGTGCGGCGCTGTGGGGCACCTCCGGGACAGCTGCAGGGAGATCCGGTGTCATCTGTGTTCAGAGATGGGTCACACGTACCGCACCTGCCCCGAAGCCCAGCACAATGTAGAGTCCATCTGGAGTCAGGAGCCGGTGGAGATGGACTCTGCTGGGTTAGGGGTTCAGGTAGCATCGTCATCTACAAGGCCCATCTCTGGCACAAGGGTTTCCCTGCCCCAGCAACAACCCATCCTCCCCTCGGTCTCTGTAACATCTCAGGACCCTGGGAAGGCCACAAGTTCACGTCCCCTCACGAAAAGTGTACGTAGAGAACGCACTACCTCCACAGCCATTATGGCTCCCCCTAGACCCCCTCCCCCTAGGCCCCCCCCTCCTAAATTCTCCACGGTGAAGGTTACCCCCACTGAAAAGTCCCCAGATGCACGTCCCTTAGATGCACAGTCCCTAGAGTGGAGCACGGTGAAAGGTAAGAAACCCCCCCCCTCCAAGACCTCGACGCTGCCCTCACCCCAGAAGATCGCCATACCCCCTGCGGCGAAACCCCCGAAAGGGGGAGACGCCACTTATAAGGGTGGTGTGGCACGGGCGTCATCCTCCTCTTCGGGCTTGCAGGAGGCCCCGGTGCCCGTATCTAACAGGTACGAGGCACTGTCCTCCAGCTGGGCCAACTGTGAGTACGAGGAGGAGATGGCGAACCTCCCCGAGGTGGTGGCAGGGGTTGAAGTGGGACAGGAGGTGCTTCTGAGAGACGACGGGCCGCTGTATCCCGGAGTCTCAGTGAAGAGGTTCCTTGGTTCCGACACGGAGGAGGAGGGGTACCGCAGAAGGAAGGGAAAGTCTCCTTATACTTAATGCCCTTATGGCGACTTTTCCTGTACTCTCTGTGGCTACGGTGAATGTAAACAGCATTAAGTCCAGCAGGGCCCGCTTTTTGGTTTACGACCACCTCAGCCGGGCTCCGTACAATGTCATCTTGGTACAGGAGACCCGGCTGGAAACCCTCGCGGCCCTGCACGCTGCAAAGCGGGACTGGAGATGGGGGCCCTCCTACTTCTCTCTAGCCACAGAGAGATATGGGGGAATCACCATCCTATTTAAGGACGTTGATGTTAGCATCAACAGGGTTATTGAGTTGCAAAAAGGACGGTGTGTGGTTTTAGATGTCTCAATGGGCAGGCAACCTTTCAGGATAATTAATATCTATGGCCCCCAATCTAAGTGGGAGAGGAAGCGCCTGTTTATTGAGATAGAGCCTTATCTTTATACATCCCAGCAAATCCTGTTTGGCGGTGACTTTAACACCATAACTAGGCCTCAAGACAGGAGAGACGCCACTCAGAGGCTGGGGTATGACTCCTATTTTTTAAATAAGATGGTTAGTCAGGCTGGATTGGTCGATGTGTACCTTCATCACACTCCCAATACCACGGGTGGGTACACTTATCACAGAGGTAGCTGTCAGAGTAGGATAGATAGGTTTTTCTTTAAGGAGAATTTCCCGGTGGCGGCACCCGTGCTTACACCGGTGGAGTTCTCCGACCATCACATTTTGTCTTGCGAGTTGAACGTCCACAGTACCCCACCTAAAGGTAGAGGGATCTGGCGGCTAAATTCAGACCTCCTGGTGGAACAGAGGGTTCAGCAAGCCTTCATGGAATTCTTTCACGATCAGATGACATTGGCCGATTTAGGCCAAACGAAGTCTGAGTGGTGGGAGATGGTGAAGGCCAGAACTCGAGGGCTGTTTCGCAATCTCGCCCGAAACATGCAGTCCTCTAGGTATAAGATGTATCTGAGCTTGCTTGGGAGGTTGGATGTCTTGATCTCGCGGGGAGGTGACCCTGAGGACATTGCGGCGGTCAAGTCCCTGATGAGGAGTTATCAGTATGATAGGTACGCCTCCCTTGTAAAGGAGAGGGATCATGGGTCTTACCACTCGCCCGATCCTTATCTGAGTTGCAAGCGGAAGGAAGGTACCAAAACTATCGCTGGTCTGCGGGGCACCGACGGGATCCTTGAGGAGTCTCCTCACGGGATTCTGAAGGTGGTCCGCGACTTCTATATTGAGCTCCTCGGTAAGGGCAGCCCCCAATGTGCCGAGGGGGGAACATCACGTAGGAGAGAGATTGATAACTTCTTAAGCGAGCTCACCCTCCCTGAGCATAGCGACCTTTCTTTTGACGAGTTGGTCAGCGAGATCACCATAGAAGAGGTCACAGAGAGTATCCAGCAGCAGAACAAGTGTAAGTCGCCAGGTCCTGATGGTCTGACGGCTGAGTTTTACCAACAGTTCTGCGACCTCTTGGCCCCTCATTTAACCGAGGTGTTTAATGAGAGCTTAGCTCAAGGATTATTGCCACCCTCGATGAGGACTTCTGCCCTGATCTTGCTGACCAAGCCGAACGTGCTCGACACAGCGGATGTGGGGAACTGGCGCCCCATATCCCTGTTAAATGTCGTCAGGAAGGTCCTGGCAAAAATTTTGATGAAACGGGTACAGGGCCTGGCGAGGCGTATCCTATCCACCTCCCAGTACTGTACAATTGGGGGACGAACTGTCTTCGATGCCGTTTTCGAGGTCAGGGAAGCTCTCGAGAAGTGCAGGGCCGGAGGAAGGGGGATATACCTTCTGGCACTTGATCAGTCCAAAGCTTTTGATCGGGTCGATCACCGTTATCTGTGGTCAGTCTTGCGGAAGTATGGCTTGCCGGGTAAATTTATCAATTGGGTCATCACCTTGTACAGAGGGGCCGAGAGCTTCGCTCTTGTGAACGGGTGGAGGGGCAGAACGTTTAGGATCCGATCCGGGGTCCGGCAAGGCTGTCCCCTCAGCCCGCTCCTGTACGTGTTTGCAGTCGATCCCTTCATCCGAAGGGTCGAGGCGAGCACGTTGCAGGGAGTGGCCAGGGCTCAGGAGAGGCCTTTACGGGTAGTCGCCTACGCAGATGACATCTCCATTGTGGTCTCCGATACACAGGAGGCCACGGAGGTGGATGATTTAATCTCAGCGTATTCTGCCGCTTCAACCTCTCGTGTCAACAGGGACAAGAGCGGAGTTTTCTGGTGCGGGAAGGAAGGGGACCAGTTCCCTCTTCCAGACGGTTTCCCGCGGGCCCAGTCTGAAATTAAAATCTTGGGGGTGATGTTCGGACCAGGGGATCTGGCTCTCAGGAACTGGTCCGAACGGCTTGCCATAGCTTCCAGCAAGGTGGAGGAGAGCCACAGGTGGAAACTGACGTACAGAGAACGGGTGAAACTGATTAAAACCTATGTTCTGACCGTATTCGGCTACGTCAGTAACATCTTCCTTTTGCCCAGGTCCCTCCACGCTCGGATGTTTGCGCTGTTCTTCCGCATGCTGTGGGGGAACAGACTGAACCTCATCAAGAGAGAGGTCACTTACCTGGCCAGAAAGGACGGGGGTCTGGCCATGGTCAACCCCATCGTTTTCTTTACTAACACTTTCCTGAAAAGGAATTTCGGGGCTCTCCTGAAGGACGAGCAGCCTGGCTGGGTATGTATGTTCAGGGAATGGGTCGCACCTTTCCTGGTGGACTGGTTTAGCGGCGGGAAGGTGAAGAGCATGAGAGTTCGGCATTCCAGCTATCTCCCGACTTCGGTCATCGAGGGAG
>OW240921.1:54126119-54219456 GCA_933207985.1 Pelobates cultripes | reverse complement strand
CAAACCTAACCGACCCAACAGGATTCTTACATAGAGCATGAATTTACTCGTAGTGAGCGTGTAAAGGATCCTTGCATACGTACAGCGATGATCCTTGCAGCTTCTCCCGAAATCCCGCTGAAACAGAGTGATTATAGCTTCCAATTCCCCAAACATGAGTCGAGACTTCATGAAGGGGTAAAACAATCTGATTTACTGTGGGCTACCCGCCCGGTATTTATGCAGGTCTTCCACCTGGTGGACACTCCCCTAGGGGACCAGATGGAAGACTGGGACAGAAGTAACACAGTAGCCAATCACAGTGGCTATAGGATAAACACTCCCCTTTACACAAATCACTCCCTCTTTCCCATCCTGGAGATAATTAGATTAAGGTAGCAGAGAGAGCCGTAATTATCTCCAGAAGGAAAGAAACATGCCTTTTTGTATTTGGCAAAAACAGAATAAAAATACATAACTTTCTTTTTATATAACATAAACTTTAAGTTCCACACATCCCCAGATAGCTTGGATATGAGTGCATATTCTAGACGAATAGCGCTCAGATCCCACGAACACAGGTCCCAGAATCGTCGACTGAAGTTCAACTTTCCCTGGCTGTTCGTGTGTTTGTAACCGATTGCCAGTCCTCTATTATAGCTATCTGGGGTCGATCACTTTCGCATAGTTTAACGCACGAATGAAGTATTATCCCTTCATTCGTATGGTTCCACCGTATGAACGAGGATGGGTGAAGGTAGCAGCGGCGTTCGACAAAATATGTCGCTGAAATCAGTTCCAGGGAATCCTCACCATTTGCCGCAGTGCGTTCGACAAAACCAAAATGGCGATTGCTACGTGTTCGGGAGGTGAACGCGGACCACCCGCTATACCAATTAGTTTGTGGTTAACCGCAACAGTCAGGGTGGTCAATGAGTGCCACACGACCTCAGTGGGAGGTCGGTGGTTCGGTAGTTTGTTCGCATTATTTGATATTTTCACGAAATCCTGTTGTAATGCTCCAAATAACCGAACAGGCTTGTTCGTGCAGGCTGTGAATAGGGAATTTCGTTACACAGCTCCCCCTTAGTCCCATGGAACGGCATACCTGCGTAGACCCTAACGGGTCGGCTAAGGGATGTCCGGTAGCCCAGGAAGAACAAACAAAAACAAATATTACTTTTCCAGTTCCGTTTGTCGGGACAGGCCATCAGCATTGGCATTCTGTTTCCCGGGGCGATACTGCATTGTAAAGTTGTAGGGTTGCAGCGCCAAGCTCCATCTGAGTAGTCTGGGGTTGTCACCAGCTACTCTGTTAAGCCAAATTAAGGGGTTGTGGTCCGTCAGCACTGTGAAGGAGCGCCCATACAGGTAGGGTTGTAGCTTCTTAAGTGCCCAAACTAATGCCAGACACTCTTTCTCCACAGTGGCATAGCTGACTTCTCGGGGTAGCAGTTTTCGGCTCAGATATGCTACCGGGTGATCCATGCCATCGTCTCCCACCTGGCTCAATACTGCTCCCAGTCCAAACATTGAGGCATCTGTGTGGACGAGAAACCTTTTAGTATGGTCAGGTGCCGCCAACACAGGAGGTGCACTTAACGCAGCCTTGAGTTTCTGGAACGCCTCCTCACACTCAGGGGACCAGATTACCTGTCGGGGTAGGGACTTTTTGGTGAGGTCTGTCAAGGGTTTGGCAAGGGCACTGTATTCCGCTACAAACTTCCGGTAATAACCTGCGGTGCCTAGGAACGCCATGACCTGGGTTTTTGTCCTGGGTTGGGGCCACTGGGTAATGGCCTCAATCTTAGCGGGCTCTGGTCTCTGTTTCCCTGACCCTACTCGGTGGCCTAAATATTGGACTTCAGCCATGCCCACGTGACATTTCTCAGGCTTCAAGGTTAGCCCTGCATTCTGAATGCGGTTGAGCACTACTGAGATGTGCTCCAGGTGGGCTTCCCAAGTGCCACTGAAGATAGCTATATCATCCAGGTACGCACAAGCGAAGCCCTGAAATCCCTCTAGGAGCCGGTCCGCCATCCTTTGAAACGTAGCTGGGGCATTCTTCATCCCAAATGGCATAACCTTAAACTGGTATAGGCCAAATGGGGTGACAAATGCCGATTTTGGAATGGCCCCAGGCTCCAAAGGGATTTGCCAATATCCCTTGCACAAATCAATAGTGGTCAAATAATTCCCCCCAGCCATACAGTCTAGCAGTTCGTCTACTCTGGGCATGGGGTAGGCATCGGTAACGGTCCGATCGTTTAACTTGCGGTAGTCCACGCAGAACCTTGTGGTACCGTCTTTTTTAGGAACCAGGACAACTGGGGAAGCCCAGGGGCTTTGGGACGGTTCTATGACCCCCAGCTCTAACATGTCCTGGAGTTCTGTTAACATGCTTTCCCGTACTGCCTCTGGAATTCGGTAAGGCTGCTGCCGCAAGGGTAACTGGCCTGGGGTCTCCACTCTGTGGACTGCCAGGGTCGTATACCCTGGGGCTGCTGAAAACATGCCCCCAAATTCCTTTAGCAGTTGGGACGCCTGAGCTTGTTCCTCGGGCCCTAATGCTGGACCCAACTGTACCTGGTCTACTCCTGTGGGTTTCTGAGGAAGCATATCTGGTAAGGGGATATTCTCGCTATCTTCATATGCTGGAGCGCATACCGCGGAGACCTCCTCTGGTCTCTCAAGATATGGCTTAAGCATATTTATATGAAAGGACCGCCGGATCCTTTCATCGGAACAGTCTGCCACAACGTACGTGGTATCACTGATCCGCTCTATTACCGTGTAGGGGCCCTGCCAGGATGCTTGCAACTTATCTGTTTTGATGGGTTTAAGCACTAGGACCTTCTGTCCTACTTCTAATATACGGTCTCTAGCTCCTTTGTCATACCAGTGCTTCTGTCGTTGTTGGGCGGCTCGCAGGTTCTCCCGAACTGTTTCGGTCAGCGCCTGTAGTCGGTCCCTCAACTCTAACACAAAGGAGACTATAGGGGTACCTGCTTGTTCTATATCACCTTCCCAATGTTCCCGTACCAGATCCAGGGGTCCCCGGACCCGTCTCCCGTATAATAGCTCGAACGGGGAGAATCCGGTGGACTCCTGTGGAACTTCCCTATAGGCAAAGAGCAAATGAGGGAGGAACTTTTCCCAATTCCTACAGGTCTCTGTGAACGTGATGAGCATTTGCTTAAGGGTGCCATTAAAGCGTTCGCAGAGGCCGTTGGTTTGGGGGTGATAGGGAGAACTTAATATGGGTTTTACCCCACAGCTCTGCCAGAGCTGCTGGGTAACCACCGCGGTGAATTGGGTTCCCTGATCTGACACTATCTCTCTAGGGAATCCCACCCTAGTGAACACCTGAACTAGGGCTTCCGCTACCGTTTCTGCATGTATATTTGACAGGGCTATAGCTTCGGGGTAGCGGGTAGCGTAGTCCACCACAGTAAGAATGTATTTCTTACCTGATGGACTGGGTTTACTGAGTGGCCCGACTAAATCGACTGCCACTCGGAAAAATGGTTCCTCAATAATGGGTAGGGGACGTAGTTTTGCCCTGGGGTGATCCCCTCTCTTCCCTACCTTTTGACATACTTCGCAGGTCCTGCAATAATCCTGCAAATCTCTAGTGACCCCTGGCCAAAAAAAGGACTGGGTGAGTCTGTCTCTCGTCTTTTTAATGCCCAAGTGACCTGCTAGGGGAATATCGTGGCTAATCCGTAACAGTTCTACTCGATACTTACGGGGCACTATTAACTGTCTTTTCTCTACCTGGCCCGCTCCTGTCCCTGTTCCCCCAGTCACTCGGTACAGTAAACCCTTTTCCCAGCTAAACCTTGCCTGATCTCCGTCTCCCTGGGGTTGTTCTGCCTCCCTCCGATACCCTTTTAAAGTGGGATCTTCCCGTTGGGCTTGCTCAAAGTCTTGAGGTGTACCCCAGTAAGAAGTGTGGTCAGGGGAAATCGTCAGAGGGTTATTGCTCACCTGGTCATGGGTTGAGGGGGAGGCTTCCATAGCTCGGGATTGCTGCCGGGTGGTAACAGGTAGTGCTCCTTCGATACTGCAGGCTGCCAATTGGGACGTCAGGCATCCTAGATCGTTTCCCAGTAATACTTCCGCGGGCAAATCTGGCATGATGCCCACTTCCACGGCCTTGGCCCCTGAACCCCAATCAATGTGAACCCGGGCGGTTGGTAACTTGTGAATTGCCCCTCCGGCCACCCTTACAGCAATGGTGCGTCCGGTGTGCTGGGTCGGGGTGACTCGGTGTGGCTGAACCAAGGTAATCGTAGCTCCACTGTCTCTTAGTCCCCGAGCTTCTTGCCCATTGAGCTTTACCGACTGGCGATGATGCGCCCTGTTATCCCCAGCCGCTTGGACAGGGTTCACCTCATGCAAGGTAGCCCAATTTTCACTATTGCTACTGGGTGTCTCTTGGGTCAGAGGGTTGTAATCCTCCTGCACACAGTGTGCAGCTGCTTTTGTTGGTGGTATCGGTGCCCGCCCCCAGCGGTCTGTAGTGCGTTGTGGGCAATTAGGTTTGATGTGCCCCACTTGTTTGCACCCATAACACATTGGAGCGGTCTTTTGGTACCCCGGGGTTGTGGTATTGCCCCCTGGTGGTGGTACCCTCTGGGGCATAGTTGGCCGGGCAGAGGCAGGCCGCTGGCTCTGGACCCCTCGGTTGCCATCCATCCGCCGGCTCTCATGAAATTCATCTGCCAGCCTTGCTGCCTCTTCCACCGTTTTTGGCTTTCTGTCTCTGACCCAGTCTCTCACCTCCGCTGGGGTATAATCAAAAAATTGTTCTAGTAATAACAATTGTACGGCATCCTCTAGAGTAGTTGCCTGATTCCCCTGCATCCAATTACTGGCAGCGCGTTGCATACGAAATGCCCACTCCGTATATGAATCTTTTCCTTGTCTTCTGAGAGCCCTGAACTTCCTTCTATGGGCTTCAGGGGTTACAGCATACCGGGCTAACAAAATCTCTTTTATCTTGTCATAGTTTTGTATATCCCCATCTGGCACAGCTCTCAACGCTTCGGCTGCTCTTCCTGATAATTTGCTACCTATTACTGCAGCCCAGTTAGCTCTTTCCAAATTTTCTAATACACATTGTCTTTCAAAATCTTGCAAGTAGTTATCAATATCCATCTCACCTTCCACGAAGCTTTTAAATGCAGCGTAGTTAATTTTCCGCTGACGCCCCATTGTAGATCCAGATAGCGACATTATATCCACTGGAGGTGATCTGTCTCTGGCTTCTCGTGCTTCCCTGGCGTTCTGGGACTCTGTAGCTTGTGCCAAGATCTGTACCACGATCTCTGGTGCCGGGTTAGGTCCTACCAGGCTGAGTCTCCATCTCACATCCCTCTGGAACTCTGATTCCTCTGTATTCGCCATTTGTGGTTCGCCGGTTTGATCGCTCTCCAGTAGTTCGGCTATTAACGTGGCTTTCGGTTTGTTGCTTGCCACTATGCCTCGAGCTTCCAGCAGTTCCTTCAGTGTAGTTCGTTTCAACCGTTCGTATCTATGCGCCATTCACTGCTTGTTTCAATTCGTTACGTCCGTTCGGAGGAAATCCCGCCGCTTGCCACCAGTGTAAAGGATCCTTGCATACGTGCAGCGATGATCCTTGCAGCTTCTCCCGAAATCCCGCTGAAACAGAGTGATTATAGCTTCCAATTCCCCAAACATGAGTCGAGACTTCATGAAGGGGTAAAACAATCTGATTTACTGTGGGCTACCCGCCCGGTATTTATGCAGGTCTTCCACCTGGTGGACACTCCCCTAGGGGACCAGATGGAAGACTGGGACAGAAGTAACACAGTAGCCAATCACAGTGGCTATAGGATAAACACTCCCCTTTACACAAATCACTCCCTCTTTCCCATCCTGGAGATAATTAGATTAAGGTAGCAGAGAGAGCCGTAATTATCTCCAGAAGGAAAGAAACATGCCTTTTTGTATTTGGCAAAAACAGAATAAAAATACATAACTTTCTTTTTATATAACATAAACTTTAAGTTCCACACATCCCCAGATAGCTTGGATATGAGTGCATATTCTAGACGAATAGCGCTCAGATCCCACGAACACAGGTCCCAGAATCGTCGACTGAAGTTCAACTTTCCCTGGCTGTTCGTGTGTTTGTAACCGATTGCCAGTCCTCTATTATAGCTATCTGGGGTCGATCACTTTCGCATAGTTTAACGCACGAATGAAGTATTATCCCTTCATTCGTATGGTTCCACCGTATGAACGAGGATGGGTGAAGGTAGCAGCGGCGTTCGACAAAATATGTCGCTGAAATCAGTTCCAGGGAATCCTCACCATTTGCCGCAGTGCGTTCGACAAAACCAAAATGGCGATTGCTACGTGTTCGGGAGGTGAACGCGGACCACCCGCTATACCAATTAGTTTGTGGTTAACCGCAACAGTCAGGGTGGTCAATGAGTGCCACACGACCTCAGTGGGAGGTCGGTGGTTCGGTAGTTTGTTCGCATTATTTGATATTTTCACGAAATCCTGTTGTAATGCTCCAAATAACCGAACAGGCTTGTTCGTGAAGGCTGTGAATAGGGAATTTCGTTACACAGCTCCCCCTTAGTCCCATGGAACGGCATACCTGCGTAGACCCTAACGGGTCGGCTAAGGGATGTCCGGTAGCCCAGGAAGAACAAACAAAAAAAAAAATATTACTTTTCCAGTTCCGTTTGTCGGGACAGGCCATCAGCATTGGCATTCTGTTTCCCGGGGCGATACTGCATTGTAAAGTTGTAGGGTTGCAGCGCCAAGCTCCATCTGAGTAGTCTGGGGTTGTCACCAGCTACTCTGTTAAGCCAAATTAAGGGGTTGTGGTCCGTCAGCACTGTGAAGGAGCGCCCATACAGGTAGGGTTGTAGCTTCTTAAGTGCCCAAACTAATGCCAGACACTCTTTCTCCACAGTGGCATAGCTGACTTCTCGGGGTAGCAGTTTTCGGCTCAGATACGCTACCGGGTGATCCATGCCATCGTCTCCCACCTGGCTCAATACTGCTCCCAGTCCAAACATTGAGGCATCTGTGTGGACGAGAAACCTTTTAGTATGGTCAGGTGCCGCCAACACAGGAGGTGCACTTAACGCAGCCTTGAGTTTCTGGAACGCCTCCTCACACTCAGGGGACCAGATTACCTGTCGGGGTAGGGACTTTTTGGTGAGGTCTGTCAAGGGTTTGGCAAGGGCACTGTATTCCGCTACAAACTTCCGGTAATAACCTGCGGTGCCTAGGAACGCCATGACCTGGGTTTTTGTCCTGGGTTGGGGCCACTGGGTAATGGCCTCAATCTTAGCGGGCTCTGGTCTCTGTTTCCCTGACCCTACTCGGTGGCCTAAATATTGGACTTCAGCCATGCCCACGTGACATTTCTCAGGCTTCAAGGTTAGCCCTGCATTCTGAATGCGGTTGAGCACTACTGAGATGTGCTCCAGTGGGCTTCCCAAGTGCCACTGAAGATAGCTATATCATCCAGGTACGCACAAGCGAAGCCCTGAAATCCCTCTAGGAGCCGGTCCGCCATCCTTTGAAACGTAGCTGGGGCATTCTTCATCCCAAATGGCATAACCTTAAACTGGTATAGGCCAAATGGGGTGACAAATGCTGATTTTGGAATGGCCCTCAGGCTCCAAAGGGATTTGCCAATATCCCTTGCACAAATCAATAGTGGTCAAATAATTCCCCCCAGCCATACGGTCTAGCAGCTCGTCTACTCTGGGCATGGGGTAGGCATCGGTAACGGTCCGATCGTTTAACTTGCGGTAGTCCACGCAGAACCTTGTGGTACCGTCTTTTTTAGGAACCAGGACAACTGGGGAAGCCCAGGGGCTTTGGGACGGTTCTATGACCCCCAGCTCTAACATGTCCTGGAGTTCTGTTAACATGCTTTCCCGTACTGCCTCTGGAATTCGGTAAGGCTGCTGCCGCAAGGGTAACTGGCCTGGGGTCTCCACTCTGTGGACTGCCAGGGTCGTATACCCTGGGGCTGCTGAAAACATGCCCCCAAATTCCTTTAGCAGTTGGGACGCCTGAGCTTGTTCCTCGGGCCCTAATGCTGGACCCAACTGTACCTGGTCTACTCCTGTGGGTTTCTGAGGAAGCATATCTGGTAAGGGGATATTCTCGCTATCTTCATATGCTGGAGCGCATACTGCGGAGACCTCCTCTGGTCTCTCAAGATATGGCTTAAGCATATTTATATGAAAGGACCGCCGGGTCCTTTCATCGGAACAGTCTGCCACAACGTACGTGGTATCACTGATCCGCTCTATTACCGTGTAGGGGCCCTGCCAGGATGCTTGCAACTTATCTGTTTTGATGGGTTTAAGCACTAGGACCTTCTGTCCTACTTCTAATATACGGTCTCTAGCTCCTTTGTTATACCAGTGCTTCTGTCGTTGTTGGGCGGCTCGCAGGTTCTCCCGAACTGTTTCGGTCAGCGCCTGTAGTCGGTCCCTCAACTCTAACACAAAGGAGACTATAGGGGTACCTGCTTGTTCTATATCACCTTCCCAATGTTCCCGTACCAGATCCAGGGGTCCCCAGACCCGTCTCCCGTATAATAGCTTGAACGGGGAGAATCCGGTGGACTCCTGTGGAACTTCCCTATAGGCAAAGAGCAAATGAGGGAGGAACTTTTCCCAATTCCTACAGGTCTCTGTGAACGTGATGAGCATTTGCTTAAGGGTGCCATTAAAGCGTTCGCAGAGGCCGTTGGTTTGGGGGTGATAGGGAGAACTTAATATGGGTTTTACCCCACAGCTCTGCCAGAGCTGCTGGGTAACCACCGCAGTGAATTGGGTTCCCTGATCTGACACTATCTCTCTAGGGAATCCCACCCTAGTGAACACCTGAACTAGGGCTTCCGCTACCGTTTCTGCATGTATATTTGACAGGGCTATAGCTTCGGGGTAGCGGGTAGCGTAGTCCACCACAGTAAGAATGTATTTCTTACCTGATGGACTGGGTTTACTGAGTGGCCCGACTAAATCGACTGCCACTCGGAAAAATGGTTCCTCAATAATGGGTAGGGGACGTAGTTTTGCCCTGGGGTGATCCCCTCTCTTCCCTACCTTTTGACATACTTCGCAGGTCCTGCAATAATCCTGCAAATCTCTAGTGACCCCTGGCCAAAAAAAGGACTGGGTGAGTCTGTCTCTCGTCTTTTTAATGCCCAAGTGACCTGCTAGGGGAATATCGTGGCTAATCCGTAACAGTTCTACTCGATACTTACAGGGCACTATTAACTGTCTTTTTTCTACCTGGCCCGCTCCTGTCCCTGTTCCCCCAGTCACTCGGTACAGTAACCCCTTTTCCCAGCTAAACCTTGCCTGATCTCCGTCTCCCTGGGGTTGTTCTGCCTCCCTCCGATACCCTTTTAAAGTGGGATCTTCCCGTTGGGCTTGCTCAAAGTCTTGAGGTGTACCCCAGTAAGAAGTGTGGTCAGGGGAAATCGTCAGAGGGTTATTGCTCACCTGGTCATGGGTTGAGGGGGAGGCTTCCATAGCTCGGGATTGCTGCCGGGTGGTAACAGGTAGTGCTCCTTCGATACTGCAGGCTGCCAATTGGGACGTCAGGCATCCTAGATCGTTTCCCAGTAATACTTCCGCGGGCAAATCTGGCATGATGCCCACTTCCACGGCCTTGGCCCCTGAACCCCAATCAATGTGAACCCGGGCGGTTGGTAACTTGTGAATTGCCCCTCCGGCCACCCTTACAGCAATGGTGCGTCCGGTGTGCTGGGTCGGGGTGACTCGGTGTGGCTGAACCAAGGTAATCGTAGCTCCACTGTCTCTTAGTCCCCGAGCTTCTTGCCCATTGAGCTTTACCGACTGGCGATGATGCGCCCTGTTATCCCCAGCCGCTTGGACAGGGTTCACCTCATGCAAGGTGGCCCAATTTTCACTATTGCTACTGGGTGTCTCTTGGGTCAGAGGGTTGTAATCCTCCTGCACACAGTGTGCAGCTGCTTTTGTTGGTGGTATCGGTGCCCGCCCCCAGCGGTCTGTAGTGCGTTGTGGGCAATTAGGTTTGATGTGCCCCACTTGTTTGCACCCATAACACGTTGGAGCGGACTTTTGGTACCCCGGGGTTGTGGTATTGCCCCCTGGAGGTGGTACCCTCTGGGGCATAGTTGGCCGGGCAGAGGCAGGCCGCTGGCTCTGGACCCCTCGGTTGCCATCCATCCGCCGGCTCTCATGAAATTCATCTGCCAGCCTTGCTGCCTCTTCCACCGTTTTTGGCTTTCTGTCTCTGACCCAGTCTCTCACCTCCGCTGGGGTATAATCAAAAAATTGTTCTAGTAATAACAATTGTACGGCATCCTCTAGAGTAGTTGCCTGATTCCCCTGCATCCAATTACTGGCAGCGCGTTGCATACGAAATGCCCACTCCGTATATGAATCTTTTCCTTGTCTTCTGAGAGCCCTGAACTTCCTTCTATGGGCTTCAGGGGTTACAGCATACCGGGCTAACAAAATCTCTTTTATCTTGTCATAGTTTTGTATATCCCCATCTGGCACAGCTCTCAACGCTTCGGCTGCTCTTCCTGATAATTTGCTACCTATTACTGCAGCCCAGTTAGCTCTTTCCAAATTTTCTAATACACATTGTCTTTCAAAATCTTGCAAGTAGTTATCAATATCCATCTCACCTTCCACGAAACTTTTAAATGCAGCGTAGTTAATTTTCCGCTGACGCCCCATTGTAGATCCAGATAGCGACATTATATCCACTGGAGGTGATCTGTCTCTGGCTTCTCGTGCTTCCCTGGCGTTCTGGGACTCTGTAGCTTGTGCCAAGATCTGTACCACGATCTCTGGTGCCGGGTTAGGTCCTACCAGGCTGAGTCTCCATCTCACATCCCTCTGGAACTCTGATTCCTCTGTATTCGCCATTTGTGGTTCGCCGGTTTGATCGCTCTCCAGTAGTTCGGCTATTAACGTGGCTTTCGGTTTGTTGCTTGCCACTATGCCTCGAGCTTCCAGCAGTTCCTTCAGTGTAGTTCGTTTCAACCGTTCGTATCTATGCGCCATTCACTGCTTGTTTCAATTCGTTACGTCCGTTCGGGAGGAAATCCCGCCGCTTGCCACCAGTGTAAAGGATCCTTGCATACGTGCAGCGATGATCCTTGCAGCTTCTCCCGAAATCCCGCTGAAACAGAGTGATTATAGCTTCCAATTCCCCAAACATGAGTCGAGACTTCATGAAGGGGTAAAACGATCTGATTTACTGTGGGCTACCCGCCCGGTATTTATGCAGGTCTTCCACCTGGTGGACACTCCCCTAGGGGACCAGATGGAAGACTGGGACAGAAGTAATACAGTAGCCAATCACAGTGGCTATAGGATAAACACTCCCCTTTACACAAATCACTCCCTCTTTCCCATCCTGGAGATAATTAGATTAAGGTAGCAGAGAGAGCCGTAATTATCTCCAGAAGGAAAGAAACATGCCTTTTTGTATTTAGCAAAAACAGAATAAAAATACATAACTTTCTTTTTATATAACATAAACTTTAAGTTCCACACATCCCCAGATAGCTTGGATCTGAGTGCATATTCTAGGCGAATAGCGCTCAGATCCCACGAACACAGGTCCCAGAATCGTCGACTGAAGTTCGACTTTCCCTGGCCGTTCGTGTGTTTGTAACCGATTGCCAGTCCTCTATTATAGCTATCTGGGGTCGATCACTTTCGCATAGTTTAACGCACGAATGAAGTATTATCCCTTCATTCGTATGGTTCCACCGTATGAACGAGGATGGGTGAAGGTAGCAGCGGCGTTCGACAAAATATGTCGCTGAAATCAGTTCCAGGGAATCCTCACCATTTGCCGCAGTGCGTTCGACAAAACCAAAATGGCGATTGCCACGTGTTCGGGAGGTGAACGCGGACCACCCGCTATACCAATTAGTTTGTGGTTAACCGCAACAGTCAGGGTGGTCAATGAGTGCCACACGACCTCAGTGGGAGGTCGGTGGTTCGGTAGTTTGTTCGCATTATTTGATATTTTCACGAAATCCTGTTGTAATGCTCCAAATAACCGAACAGGCTTGTTCGTGCAGGCTGTGAATAGGGAATTTCGTTACAGAGCGTATTACCGTGTAAGGCTAGTAGTGGTTGTGTTGGCACCATTGGAAAGGAGGAGAGGTATTGGACGAAAATTTCCACAGGGCACCATTTATTACTAGTGGGGTAATAAGCAATAGTGACCAATTGACCCTTGGTACTAGTTTTCATATGGTGTAGGGACAGTAAGTAGTGATTGTGTGATTTTACCAGGTGTGACCTTGTGATGAAGTTGGGGGTGTTGTAGTTAGTGGTGGTAAATTCTTTGGTCCAAAGAAAACCGTAAAAAGATGGCTGTTTTAATGACATGATTAGTATGAGTTTTAAATGGTGAGGTGTCTAACAGGTTTGACGGTGACTGGAACAATAGATCGTGGATGGGTAATCTGGATGGTGTGGATGTAGGGGTGGAGTCCTTGATACCTTTAAGAATGGCTTTCACTTGGTAAGATGACAGAAAGCATTGTTTATTAGGCCAAGTGGTGAGGATGTGATGTTGAATACCGGTGATATATAATTTAATGGTATTGAATGATAGTGTTAGGTGAAGGTGGCAAAAGGAAATAAATGCATTGTCTCCATGGAAAATTTGTCTGTGATATTTAAGTCCAGCAAGAATCTATTAAAAATATGAAAAGCCCTGCCATATGACTTCCTGGTGTTAACAGAAAGACCAAGCTGGGAGAGTTGATGCCCATGAGTGAGTAGTTCTTTTAGTCCCAAACCATCTCCTGCCACCACGGTACCGGAGTTGGTATCAGGGTAGCTATTGGTAGTGCCTCCCGTAACTCCTGAAATCGAGATCGCGATAAATGATCAGCAGCTATATTCAGAACCCCAGGCATATGTATGCAAGTTAAGAGAAAACTGTGTTTTGCAGCTAGCCACGTGAGAGTCCTCATAAATCGCATGATGGACAGGGAAGAGGAATGTCCCTTGTTCACAATATGGCACATTGCCATGTTGTCTGAGAAGCAACGCACTGTATTCCCAGACCAGCAAGCTCCCCATTTAACTGCTGCTGCCACAATTGGGTAACGCTCAAATAACGCCGTGGTGTCTTTTAACTCGGGGATCTCAGTAATTTCCCCAGGCCATTTGCCCCACATCCATTCATTTCCAAAAACTGCGGCAAATCCTGAAGTGCAGCATCCGTCCAGACAGACACAGACCTATCCACACTGGAATAAAAATGCTTTTCCCATTCCAGTGCAGCAAAAATTCCCTCCACATGCGTAGGTCAGCGGTGGCATGTATATCTAACTTAACACGGGAGGAATCAGATTGTAATAGGGGGAATAAGCTAAGCAATCGGAATATGAACGCTCTCCCCTGTGGAATAATTTTTTTGCAAAATTAAGTGAACCCAACAGGGATTGCAACTCTCTTCTATTACAAGAACCCCCTGCTAGCTAATGGTCAATGGATGAAAGGATGCGTTCAATCTTCTCCCTGGGGAGGCTAGCCTGCATATGCACAGAGTCCAGCACCACCCCCAAGAAGTTGATGATCGTATCCGGACCTTCCGTCTTTGTAGGTGAAATGGGTATTCCTAATTGTGTGCAGTCGTGTTATAGAACGGAGGCTACTGGGAGGTAACAGGTTACTTTCTATGGTCAGAAAATCGTCCAGATAATGGATAACGGTGGGGCATTTACAGATGTTAAGCAGCATCCAGCACAACGTCTCAGCAAATATATCAAAAATCCTGGGGCTGCTCTTGGAACCAAATGTAAGACGCGTGAAAAAATAATATGAACCATGTAAATGCCACAGGGATGGATGGATAGGAAGTAACTTAAAATCATTCACTATATCCGTTTTGCTAAGCCATGCCCCCACCCCTGCCGCGAGGATGGCAGTGACGGCATTATCTATGGTAGCATATTGGAGAGAAAATTATTCTGATGGAATGAGCGAGTTGAGACTTGGGGTAGGTGATGCATGGGGAGCAGAGAGGTTAAGAATTAACCTTTGCTTATTGGATGATTTACTCGTGACCAGTCCTATGGGGTTAGTTCTCCAAACCGCGAAAGGCAGGGAGTCGAAAGGGCCAATTAAGAATCCTTGGTCAATTTCTTTCTGGAGAAGTAGGTCAATTGTGTCGGGAGCTGCCTGGGCTGTCTGTAAGTTTTTACATTCTAAGATTCCAGTAGGCATGTGAATAATACCAGAGTGACGACTTTGCGGAAAAAGCACGGTGGTAGTCGTAAAAAGACGTACCACCGTACTTGTGCCCCAAATCCACCAGCTTGTGGAGATATAGATCCAATTCTTCTCTTCTATCAGGATATGCAGAGCATATCACGTCTCTGTAGATCCCGGAAGCCAACACAAAACATCCCCATATGCATACGTTTTGTTTTCAAGGACATCTTGCGAGGCAATAAGAAGTGATACCAGATTGATATCCTTCTTGATGTTTGCAGGCACCATATGTGCCGGGTTAATAATATGTGGGTCTTTCAGACCGGTTGGAATATTACCCGGTAGGGGGTCTGGGTGAACCGTAGTGATCGGATTTCCCAGTGCTGAAGGTGACCGTTGCTGGCTATCTGCATCCATCTTATCCAGTCTGGCTGTAATACGACCCAAAGAGGTCAAGACTGAAGACAAAACAGTATGTAGATCAGCCGACTGGCTGCTACTGGACCCTTCCCCCGCCCCCGAATTATCAGTCTGAGTATTCAGCAGTCTATATAATTCGGCTTTCCTAGCCGTGGCTGGGAAAGGAATGTTCCTCTTTCTCAGTTCGGCAGTGATCGTAGGAATGGTCCACACCCTGAGTGATGCAGGGCTCGCGTTGTCGTCACCCCGGGATAAAGTGACAGATCTAGCTGGTGTGCTGGGGATGGACAATTCTTCCCCGCCTTCAGGTATTTGTGACATGCTACAACAAAAATTAACATGTTACCTGGGGCACTACCCAACTGGCTGATGTAACTAATGCCAAGCGGCAAAAGTATTAATTAGTAATGTGACAGGTGAGGCCCTGCTAGTTGCCAAGTGGCTTTGAGAGGCACTATCTAGGAATTGGCTCGTGTGGGGTACGTGGCCATTGTCATTATGGTGGGTTGATGGCCTCTTGGTGACTTGTAACAGCATAAGACAGAATGGGGGTGACAAGTGAGGCCCTCTCTATGCAACCGAGCGAGGCGGCTACCTATGAATTGGCCCGAGGGAATGCCGTACCTCCGAAATGAAGATGGGTGTTGGCCTCATGGGACCACTAACGCAAGGTGTAGAAGGCCAGAAAACATACCTAGTGGCTCCTATTTTGTATGCCAGTATATCTGTATTATGACCCGAAAAGGGTAGGGAGGATGGGAGAATTATCGAGAGGAAACATGACGTACCTGATGAGCAAATTGAAAGGTAGTAGGATAAGGTGATACAGGCGATCTGTAGTAACCTACGAGAGTTATTGTGGTTTTTAGGGTTATATCGATAAATACCCATCATTCTCCCTGCCAACAAGATACCTACCGGTAAATATTCCAACAGTAGGAGACTGGAACCAAATACTCAAAAGGAGCAAGGAAGCCTATACCTAGTAATACAGAAAAATACACATGAGGACCCAGGTCTTGCGAGACCATCAGAGTCTAATTTAATCATGATTATTGATCTATAACAGGTGAAAGTTGGTAGAGTAGCAGCACACTGTGAATGCTGTTGATACTGAAACATAAGAGGTTCATAATTACTGAATTTGCTAAATATTGCCCCACATGAATATCTGTCCTGTACATAATTACAGAACATTTGATAATCCCAAATGGGTACCAATGATGTACGTGCTTAGATATAGCTGAACTAGAACAGAAAGTAAACACCATGAGACATGGTATCACATTTCTTATAACCCCCTCCTGACACCGGATTTATTTAAGACAGGCCTATAAGTGCCATAACTACTGCTGCCAATACAATCTGGACCAATAGCACCAGTAGCGTAGTTATGACATATGTCTACATATATCTTGTGACCATGCCTAAACCTTAAATATAATTTATTCCCCAAGCCATAAACCTTATGACCACCAGGGGTCAGTCAGACATCTTTAACTTTATACAGAAAATGTGCTGATAACCTGTAACCAGGAGAAGGAGAAGAATGAGAAAAAAAAACTATATATTACTAGCTATAATGATCCAGCCACCAGGGGTCGCTCTAGCACATATATCCATCTTAACATCTAATATATTACAGTGTTTTAGCAACCGAACTGCTATAAGATAGCCAGGATACGTGGACTGACCCAACCGAATACACCCTGTTACCCATTGTCATAGTGAATATATAAGCTGTACCCGAATGCCAGCATTGCAGTAGGGAGAGCACTGTTAAAGTGAGATATCTATATATATATATATATATATATATATATATATATATATATGTGTGTGTGTTTAGCAATGTATTAACTATCCACTTACTTCAGGTGGAAGGGGTTTTCATCCACACTGTTTTCCCCACCACAACTTTTTTGGTGTGTATATATAGCAGGCCAGTAACCTATCTCATGCTGATGAGTTGAATTAATGAAACAGCTATCCATGAATGGTCCACTGGCACTGCACCTCTTCCTGAGTTGTGTTTCAATGCTGTTGTATGCAGCAGACACATAATCCATGTATAAAGTGCAATTATGAGGCAAAAATGTTGCTCTTTGTTGAGCTCATTTGCATACACCTATTCAGAATCCCTTGCAGTAGTGAGAGCACTATTAAAGTGAGATTTCTGTGGTAAAAACAAGTATTATGGCTTGCCTGGTTTGTGTATTTGTGTTTAACATTGCATATATATATATATATATATTTTTTTTAAATACATTGTTAAACACAGATCTGTACAAAATCCAGCACACTCACTCATCCACTAAACAGGAACTTCAAAGCTTTCAGATGGTATTAGTTTTTGTTTAAAACACCTAATCTATGCTGGAAAAGCACTAAATGCCCCTCGCTTAAAGAACTACTAAACAAAATACAGCAATACTATAAATATGAGATGTTCTCTGCAGATTCTTACGTAAAAAGGAGAGAGGTAGAACAAATATGGACACCATGGCATACTCTGTTAGATAGTAAACCTAGACCCACTAGTTAAGAACTCTAAAGCAATACACTCCAATGCTAAGAATATACCATACCCCCACTCGAGAAACTATAACCTGGATAACACAGAGAATTAGGACGATAGATTACAAACTTGAATAGAATGTAGGTTAGAGACGGAAATAGACAACCTGTTCATGTATATTATACAACAAATACATGATACACTGGATTTTTGACATTTTGATATATTGTGTAATAAGTAATCAGATGTAACCTCCCCTTCTGCGAAAGGAACATTATATTGATTTGTCGCCTTCCATGCTGCTCCCCCCCCCCTTACCCTTCCCCCTTCTTTGTTCTGTACTCATTTCACCTCTTACTTTTTGAAAATAAAAAATTTAAAATTAAAAAAAAAACACTAGGCAAAAATAATGGGGGTTTACTTACAGTATATGATCAAACATTGCATAAGCCTGCCACAAAGTCAATATACCCCATTTTTGGCAGGTCCTACTCCTCTCCTCCTTTTGTGGCCTATTCCACTCCACCTGTCATGACAAAGTGACCCCAACACGCAGACCCCAGAATGGCCAGGTTTAATGAGTATAGTGAGAGGATAGCCAAAGTCTAGGAAAACCAGAGATCAGGATAACGATAAGGCAGTCCAGGGCTGCCACCAGAAATTTTGGGGCACCTGACAAAGCACAAGGTCTGAAACCCTGAACCAGAGATGACGTAACTTAAAAAATGAACCTCACTCTTGTCAAATAAGCTTTTTTTGAGTTTACAGTATAGTTCATTCTCCAATAACATTGATAGGACTTGCCTTACATGGTTATGGTGCATCTCCATGTTCTTAGAATATATTAAGATGTCATCGAAATAGACTATTATGAATTAATGTAAGTAGTCCCTTACACATCATTAATTAAAATCATGGAAGACAGCTAAAGCATTATATAAACCGAATGGCGTAAGCGTATGTTCATATCTTGTTTAAAATCTGTCTTCCATTCTTTCCCCTCTCTGATTTGGACTAAATTATAAGCCACTCTCAGATCTAGTTTGGTGAAAATCGATATACCTTTTAACTTATGGAATAATTCAGTTATTAAAGGTATTAGGTAAGCATTACGTATGGTGATTTTGTTGAATCCATAATAGTCTATACAGGGTCGCAAATCCCCTTCTTTTTTGAAACAAAAAAGAAACCAGTGCCAGCAGGTGAGGAAGATGGTTATAAAACCTTGTTGTAGGTTCTCTTTAATTTACTCTTCTAGGACCTTATTTTCTCTGGAATATAAATGACAAACTGAACCTTTGGGAGGCATCATCTCAGGAAGTAAATTAATAGCGCAATCATTGGGACGGTGCAGGGGTAGTCTCTCTGCTTCCTTTTGTTACATACTGCATTTAGATCTAGATAAGGATCCAGTACCTTTGTACTAAAATGTTCCATGGTAGGAATGTTTAGAAAACAAATGGGCGTCACCTTAGCAACACACCTATTCATACAAGAGTCACTCCAGTTTATAATCTCCCCTTTCTCCCAGTCTATCACAGAGTTATGCTTAGTGAGCAAAGGAAATCCAAGAACAATAGGGAAAGTAGGGGAGGTTATTTGTTATAAGATTATTACTTCCTTATATAATACACCTACTGTCAAAAGAAACAATATAGTTTCCTTAGTGATAACAGGAACTTGTGAAGTGGTCTACCAACTATGGCCTTTACGACTAAGGGTGTTGGTCTTGCTTTTAATGGGAGAGAATAGGTGTTAGTGAAAGTGGGGTCAACAAAATTCTCAGCAGCTCCAAAATCGATGAGAGTCAGAGTATGTACTTTCTTCCCTTTCTATTGGTAGGATTGGTTCTTGTTTTTAATTAAAGCAGGACATGTGAATTACACTCAAGGCCTGTCCTCAAAGAGGGCTTAGGTGGGGGAGATTTCCGGCTGGTTGGGACAGGCCAAACGAAGATGACCCTTTTCCCCACAGTACAGACACAGTCCTTTTTTCCTTCTGTACTGTTTCTCAGTCTCTGATAACCAAGTGAGTCCAACTGGTTATCAGGTTCTGGAAGGGCCACAGTAGTTGCTTAGGATGAAGGAAAGGTTAGGGCTAAACGTATTGGATTTCTCCTTGGTCTGTCCCTAGTATTGTCCCTATGTCTAAGGTGATTGTCAATATGGGATAAATAAGTTATTAGCTCCTTCAATTTATCCAGCAGTTCTCTGGCTGCAACCTCATTCGGCAAGGTATCATAAAGACCATTCATGAAAACGTCAACAAAAGCTTTATTGTTCCACTGTACCGCTGCTGCATAAGTGCGGAATTCTAAGGTGTATTCCACCAGAGAACAAGAACACTGCAAGAGAGTTTTTGTGGCATTTTCTTTTCTTCCTGGAGGATCAAGGGAAAAACAAGTGAACCACAATAGGGCACTGAACCAACGAAAAAAGCGCTCTATTTATAGGAGAGCATATTTTGCTTTAAAACCACACCACCAAAATGCCAGGGGGCATTGAATATTTAGAATTTTCACTGCATTGCCAGTATGACTTCATAAAATGGGGGATGATCGGAGCAACTGGCGTCTGACATGCCATTTGTGGCCTCTTCCCCCTTCCTTCCTGCTTTCCTCCTTGTAATGTGACTGTGCGGACCACAGTGGAGGATATTCTTTACCTTTTGTATCTTCTACCCTGTCTGATATGAAGATGCTTGTTGCTCTTGAGCACTTCAGACCAGGTAGAGGATACAGAAGATTCTTTTCTATGATCAACGCGGTCACATTACAATAAGGTAAGCAAGAGAAAAAGAGGAAGATATCACAAAGGCTACGCTACATGTAGTGACTGGCAAGAGGGGGAGTGCTGTGATCTGTCAAATTGCACCCTCCGGGCTGGGCCACCCTATGTGATTACGCCAGCTCTTGTTATCGGTTTGGTCCACTCCTCTGAGGCATTATACTTTTTTTTTTAACAGCCCTAAGGGGTGAATTAAATTATGGATTTAAAAACTGTTCCTATTTTTTGTGTTACACTGCTATTCAGGGTGAGAGCTTCATGATAAGAGTAATGATAACAGCCTTGTAAATCAGCCCAGTGTCCTTGGGGAAGACACCTAATGATATATACCTGTCTACCTCAAATCCTCATAGAATATAAACTTGTTTGAGCAGGTCTCTTTAACTCTAAATATCCCCTTTTCTATAACTTTAATATGTTAGAGCTATTGCTAATAACAAAGATATATCTTTAGTGTCATTCTCAGTTTACAGCTATGTAATGTGTACATTCACCAGAGGCCTACTCCAATCCAGAACATTAGAGAACAGGCCAAGGATCTTATCACTGGATTTTTTTGTGAGATTGCTTTGATAAAGATGCAATGAAATGCAAATCACTGTCAGGTGCTCAACTTCAAAATCCAGTCTCTGTGGGAGAGTAGGCTAGGAAATCAAAGTGAGGGGGAACCCAACAGGGTATAGCACTATTAGGGATCACCCAGGGAGTGCAGCAAATGAAAATGGATTTAAAGAATATTCCTGTCATAAAGTAGTTAAGCTATGTAATCATTTCCGTTACTTCTGTGTCTTTTTCCAGTTGATTGATATATACGTCTTTTGTATATATAGTCTTGGGTCAAAGGCTAGCCACATAAATATATACGTCTATATTACTAATACGCAATCTGACTTACTGTTTCTTCAGGCTTATTCTTACAGTTACTGATATATAATAAAACAACAAAGGATGTTACATGATCATGGATGTTCAACAGCAGATGGTAATTGCTGGACTCCTGATTGCTGGACATAGCTGTATAGCAAGAAGAGCCAAATGAGAGAGATACTTTGTGTCCCTTTGTTCAGGTACTATACAGATATGATCATAATGATGTCAGAATATAACCCTAGCTATATAAGGACAAGACCCCCAATCCACATTCCATACTTCTCAGACAAAGAAAGCCTTTAAAAAATTAATAAGTTAATACCATCTGTTACTTATGTCAATCCAGACATCCATACATAATCAATAGAAACATAGAATATGCAATATTCTACAACAAGGATGTCAGACTGACAAGTGATATTTGTGCCCACCTCGGCCTGCGTTTCTGCCGCCCACAGGCAGCGTGCAACTCCATGTGAACCGCACGCACAGTACACTGGGAAGGGTGTAGCACCACCCTCTCCCGTTCTACGTAGGAGCTCCAGGTGTCACATGACTACCCGGCGCTCAGCCTGACATTGTGCCCCACCGGAGACGGAGAGGTCCCTCTCCCCTTCTATCTCACGTGAGAAACAGCAGGGATGGGGCCATCTATCAATACTGCAGAGCCATTGCTTCCAACACCTCGGGTACCGGCTCTGAGAAAAAAAACAGCCGCCTGCCAGGTATGAATGGAAGGGGTAGGAGGGAGATATGGATGGGAGAGAAAGGAATGGAAAGGGGTAGGGAGATTTCAATTAGATCTGAAGTGTTAGGGAGGGAGATTTGGATGGATGCAAGGTGGGAGAGAGAGATGTGAAGGCAGAGATATAGGGCCAGAGATATGGAAAGAAAAAGACATGGGTGAAAGGGGGAAGAGAGACATGGAAGGGGAACCGAGACATGAATAGAAGCGGGGAAGAATAGACATGGATGGAAGGGGGTAAAAGCGAGCAGAGTGGAGCCACACATTACTCTGCCTGCAGTTTGCAGAGGGACTAAGGGAGCGAGTGGCACGGACACTTCAGATAGTGAGATAGTAAGTAACTTGAGGTGAATCTTTTGCGTTAATTATATATATGCACCCAGGATTCCATATTGTTTGCATGAGAATGATACAAACAATTTAAGTTTGTGTTGGTCTACGTCGAACTCTTTCTAATTTTTTTTGTGCAGCCCACATAAACTTAAGCCTTGTATATTTGGCCTGAGTTAGCCATTGAGTTTGACATGCTTCTTCTACAAGCTACTGCAGTGCAACATTGCATTATACTCAGTTACATTAAAATAGATGCAATATGTAAAATGATTGTGGAAAATGATCCTTGATGTGGTACTGATACTATAAACCTATTAAAAATATATGGTAACTGGAAAAAAAACAAGTAATATAAATTGCATAGGAAAACAATGTGAAAGTGTAAACTTAGGCCATTTAATATGCCACAGTATCCACTGCAGTTATATGTTAACCCTTTTCATATAGAATATTCCAGATGGTTATAATGAGACATGCTTTGAAATGCTGGCAGTTAAATAGTTCTAGATGTACTAAAAAATGTAAACTGCAGGATTTATACATTACATAAAACAATTTTAATAATAAGTGACTTGACAGCTAACCTGTCCATCTTCAAGATTATTCATACTGTTTTACGTATTTCGCTTCCTTGAAATAGCTGGAAGTTCAGAAGCAAAATGCTGTCTCGCCACAAGTCTGATAAAACATGACTGACATGCTGAGCTAAGGCCAATCAAGTAATAAATCAAGATGTCTTCTGCTTCTCTGAAAAGAGTAATGCTTGTACCCCCTGTTGAGATGCATATAGGAAAGAATTCTCTTTGGTATAACTCTCAAAGTTCCCTGCCAAGTTGTACATATGTTACTATAATTCTCATTTTTATGCTCCATAAAGATTGATCTTGCATGTACATTTACAGTAGGATTTACTAGATGCCAGAAATACCAGTGCATGTCATAAAATGAGTTACACTCTGATGTAAGAAAAGACTATGCACATCTGATGGGCTGAACTCTGAGCATAATATGTCACTTCTAGAATGATTTTTCCTAGCATAAGTGCAGACCACCACGAGAAAATATCGCAGACGTTACATAGATTTCACTGAGTGCGGCGATTCCAAAGTTTTCAGAGGGTTCTTTTGGGTATTTCTAAATCATTTCGGACACAGTTACACTTACACTGTAGAGTCAGGAATGCAAACATAGTGTTAAACAACTATTTAAGTCCCCAACCCTCTTTGATCGCATGGGATAGGCAAATGTATTCACCTTTTTTCCAACGCCACTCCGGTCTTGCCATGATCATGGCTGAGATCATCAATCTTGATCATCTCCGCCAGACCAATACTTTCCCACTTAAAAGCATTGGGAGGCTATTACGCATGCACGGCAAAACACTGTGCTGCACCAATCCGCATCTCTTCATAGAGATGAGAATTGGATAAATGCATCAATGCATTGAATCAATGCACCTCTATGGTTAGTGTTCAGCCCCTCCATGCAGAGCATGGGGATGTTAAACTTTGGTGCTGGACGCTCTGCAGCAATGACATAGGACAGTCATTAGAGAGGTTCCTAGGCAGTAATATCAGACATTCCAAGTCTCCCGGTAGGTCCAGGAGACTCCTGGAAATTTTAATGAGGTTCCCAGACACCCACACACCATGTGTAATATCCTATAAATCACATACACAATAAATTTTTTTGTGTGTGTTTGATTTGTTAGGATATTGCACATGATAGATGCCCCCTACTCATTACCCACCTGATGGGTATTGTTCCTGGACAAGGGCCCTTGCAGTATTTGCCAGCTGCAAGGAAGTGGTATGCTGTAATTTCCTCCCAGCTAAATAGACAGCCATGCCAGACAGTATGACAGTATGACAGCCAGACAGTATGGAGAGGCTGGAGTGAGCTGCTGCTGCATGCACACTCCCATCAGCCTCAGCCCAGACCCCAAAAAGTAAGCTAACAGGTGGATGTAATGTATGTCAGCTAGTGTGTGTGTATTTATCTGTGTGTAATGTATGTCAGCTAGTGTGTGTGTATTTATCTGTGTGTATACGTGTGTATGTGCCAGTGTGTGTATGTATCCTGAGAGCCTTAATCATGCAAGGTGTGTGTGTGTCAGTGTGTATATCTGTGTATCAGTGTGTCAAGGTGTGTACATGTGTCCATGTGTTAGTGTGTGTAAATAGTTGTAATATGTTGTGTGTGACTCTGTGTGGGGACCCATGTGCGGGGGTGCGCATGGGGGGTGGGGACAGTGCAGCCACCTCCCTGAAGTGAGTTTTTGTATGTTGTGATGTCTGCAATGTAAACGCTGTCTTTTCAGGGCTGCAGTATTAGGCTATAGACACCAGAACCACTACATAAGCTGTAGTAGTTCTGGGGACTATAGTGCCCTTTAAAAGAGATTCTAAGTGTGATCAATGTGGAAAAAATAATTTTTGCAATAATGTTTTCTTAAATGTTGTAAAATTTGTTGCCTGTGCAATAGCACGGAGATAAATCACACTAAGGAGGTTAAAGAGGAACTTCACTTTCCAAACATATATTTTTTTAAATAATAAAAAAACAAGTCACAGCTTATTAGATATATCACCAATTTAAACGTGGATCCATGCACTTATGAGTAAGTACCTTGTACTCAGCTTCTAAAACTTACAGAAAGCACGGAGTGCCATGGGGGAGGGGCTCCATTATTTGGAGAGAGTGGTCAGCTGACGCTCTAAGCCAATTGGTAGCGTTGCATGCATAAACAAAGTATGTACCTTTTTTTAAGGAATTAAAAACTACTGATTAAAGAAACACCTCTAGCCAGACAGGAAACTGAAAAAGTTTATAGCAATTTTATAAATGTTTATTACTTTTCCAAAGTTTCAACAAAATTATATTTAATTTATGTAAATGTGTTTGCTTGCTGGTTTTAAAAAAAATTATTAAGGGGCGTGGCCTGGCACCACATGGAAGCAGCAGCTCAAACAGTGAGCTCCACCGGTCTGTGGACTTCACAGCATGTCACACAGCATTCTGAACACTGCAACATTCATATCAAGCCATCATCTGCATGGGGAACATGATGTCAACCAAGTAAGGCAAAAAATTGAAACAAAAAACACTATATTCTCATCTGAACAAGCCTCACATGATGCACTCGAACGACCAAGATGGCACTGACGAACCGAGCTCCCTAGCATCGTACCCTGACACAAGTAATAGCCAGAGCAGCTCACAACTCACCAGCACACAACAAGCCACAGATGCCTCAGTGAGTACCATGCTGCAGACTTTGCAAACGACCCTGCGCTCTGACTTTTCAAAAATGGCGTCAGACATTAGAGCGGACATACAGGCCTTAGGCGACAGGACAGCCCATCTTGAGGAAAAAACGGAGGGGATGATGGAAACACATAATGAACTGGCAGAGGCACATGCAGCATTACAAAGCAAGGTACATTTCCTGGAGGGGAAAATCGCTGACAATGAAGACCGGAGCAGACGTAAAAACATCAGGCTACGCGGAATACCTGAAACTATAGGGCCACAAAACCTGACACAATTTGGCCAAGACTTGTTCCAGGCCCGTATTCCAACACTGGAAGCCTCTGATCTCTGCCTAGACTGCACCCACTGTCTGCCCAAACCCAGACACCTGCCAATCTCTACCACCAAAGATGTCATTACCAGGGTACACTACTTCACAGTAAAAGACCAACTGATGCAGGCGTCCCGATCTACTACAACACTACCAGACCAATATGCGGACCTTAAATTGTTCAAAGATCTCTCCGAAACCACCATGTATAAAAGAAGGACCCTACGCAACGCAATGCCAACATTCCATATAAACGGGGATTCGCTGCTAAACTACTACTCAAAAGAAATGGCTTTGACAGAGCAATCTTTACACCTGACGAAGGCCTGAAATTACTCAGGGACTGGAAGATACCTACCCCACAAGCCACCAATTCCAGATCACCTAACTCCTCGCCACCCAGAAAAGTAACTAGAGACTAACAAGTTCCCTGGCAAACAGCAACCCCCCGAATCGCAGTACCACATTTTCCTGAATGCCAAGTGCTGATTCCACTGGACGAAACTAAATGACCACCAGATATGTATATAGTGTATAGACAACTGATGTGCATAGTTCGCCTGTTTGCACTCGGGGCTGACTTCACCTCTCATGTGATCCACAGCCAAAAGTCCACACCAGGCAGACACCTATTGCTAGAAATTGTCTTGATATTTGTTAGATCTGTATTGATACTGTCACGGCTCCCCGGGAACCGCTCCTCTGTGTCTTCTGGGCAGTGTGCCCAAAACAAAGATGGCGCCGACCATGCGGTCGCAGTCATCAATCGCTCCGCCCCCCCAAGGTTATAGGAACGTGCGTCTGACATCACGGCGCCAGCGCACACGCACATTCTGGGGTCAGAGGTCACCCTCCGACCAATCACAGCCTAGAGAGGGATATTTAAATCCCTGTTTCACCCCAGTACCTTACCCTGTCATGGTTTCCTGTCCTGGTTCCCGAGAGTGCGTATTTCCTTGCTGTTATTGTGATTTCCGGTAATTTGACCTTGGCTGTTCCTGACTATGCTGATTTCTGGTTCCCAGTATTTGTGTATTTCTGGCTTCATTGACCTCGGTTATCCCTTTACCATTCTCTGTCTCTAATGTCCGGCCATTCTAAGGACCGGTTTACGTTTTATCCTTTCTATTTTCTATGTAGATGTTACATAGTTCTGCATGTTGGACCACACTAGCAGTCATGACATTACAACAGGGCCATGGATCCTGCAAAACTATGTAAGGCAGGGTGAAGGATATGGACCACAGATTAGATTAATTTGCTGAAGCATTCCAGACCTTGCTTCAGAGAACTGCTTATCTTGAAATACACCCAGTACAACTGGTAGCTCCGCCACCTGTGGCATACAAACCTCCATCCATAACCCTTTCTCCTCCCCCTTATTTTGGAGGTATCATTTTGAGGCTTCCCCTGGCTCCTTCCCAACAGACAGGTCAAAGATTGGCTATCTATGAACCAGCTAACGGGTAAGGCCTTAACTTGAGCTAATCCCTTATGGGAAGACGGAAATTCCATTTCCCGTAATTATAGTGAATTCCTAATGGCATTTAAAGCTACCTTTGAACCCAAGGGAAGAGAGAAAAATGCAGCTAAAGCCCAAATGAGAATAAAACAAGGCAGCCGTTCAGGACGTTAGCCTCTGAGATGGACTGGACTAACAGTGGTCTAGTGGTTGTCTTTTCTGATGGTTTGGCATAGAATATACAGGATGAGACCGCTGCTAGACACCTTCCGGCCAATCATAATAATAATATCAACTACATGATTGACATTGACAATAGACTCAGGGAGAGAGAGAGGAACAAGACGTACCAACCTATCTATAGCCCCTCGTTTTTCCAACCCAGTGGTAGTCAACCCTGTTCCACTTCCTGAGGTTGCGCCCATGCAATTAGGCATTACTAAGCTCACTAAGGCAGAGAGACAGCATAGATGTAATGAGGGTGTCTTTATTGTGGGAAGATGGGACATCTAAGGCTCTCATGTCCAGCTCGGCCGGAAAAGTCTTTAGAGTCCTATTCACGTTATTTTATTGATGTCAGTCAATCAAAATGGTCTGAACTCTTGCCCATGGCTGAATTTGACAGGGAAAATGCAACTCATGACTCCTCCAATCATAGCCCCTTTTTTTGTAAATAATGGTTATCACCCCTATGTATTAAGGGTTAATAAGCATGTAGGGATGTCTATAAAAAATACCTCTGTCTGTCTCAGAGATATTTTTGCCAGAAGCTCAAGGAAGCAAGGCGAATGGTTAGAGTTAGGACCCACCTAAGAGGTCTGCCTTGACGTGGCAGGTGGGCATACCTTCTCATGGCCATTGGAGGTAACTAAAAACCTCCATTTGTTTAAAAATACATAGGGATGTGGAAAGAGTACAGGTAACTTTTTTTCTTTGGTTTTTACTAAATGTATTTTGGCTGATGTGTACTATGGTCATTGCTGCCCCCCAGGAGTAATGGGAGTTTGAGCGCAGGACTAGTTTCTTTGTATTTGTTTCATGATAATCTGACAGCCGGACATCCTGGAATACATAAAACCCTCTCTGCCATTTCTAGAAAATGTTGTCAGTCTTTAGAGTCCTGTTTACGTTGTTTTATTGATGTCAATCAATCAAACTGGTCTGAACTCTTGCCCATGGCTGAAATTACCAGGAAAAATGTAACTCATGAATCCTCCAATCATAGCCTCTTTTTACCTTCAGATTTTTAGGGTACTGGTATTCCTGCTTTGGACGCTGGTTTAGCTTCTGTCCGTGCCACGTGGGATTCAGTGCATATAGCATTGCAGGAAGCTTCTAAACGTACCAAAACCCAGGCCGACAAACAGCGTGGTGCCAATCCTGTCTATCAAGTAGGAGACAGGGTTTGGTTATCCACGCGTCATATTAAGCTCAAAGTTCCTTCCATGAAACTGTCTCCTCGATACATTGGGCCTTTCCGTGTCCTTAGACGTATTAACCCCGTGACTTATTCTTTGGCACTCCCTGCGAACATGAGAATTGCTAATACATTCCATTTGTCTCTGCTTAAGCCTCTCACTTGTAATCAATACACGAAACTGGTCGCTCCTTTGGTAGTTGGTGGTCAGGAAGAGTATGAAGTTCGCTGTATATTGGATTCCAAGATTTCTAGGGGTGTTTTGTCTTATTTAGTTGACTAGAAGGGATATGGCTTGGAGGAACGTAGCTGGGATCCTGCAAACCGTGTTTAATCTCCCAGTATTGTCCAGCCATTTCACAACCACTTTCCTCACAAGCCGGCTCCTTCCCGTCCGATGAGCAGTCTTCAAGTGGGGGGTACTGTCACGGCTCCTGGCGCGTCTGTGCCCGACCGTCACGACCGCACCAAGCTGAGCTTACCTGTTCAGTGGCTAGCCGGGAACCGCTCCTCCGCGTCTTCTGGGCAGTGTGCCCAAAACAAAGATGGCACCAACCATGCAGTCGCGGCCATCAATGGCTCCGTCCCCCAAGGTTATAGGAACGTGCATGTGACTTCACGGCTGTAGCAGTTACCCCGAACAGCAGAGGGGTTTCAACCGTTGGAGGGTGTCCTTTTCCCGATCAGTGAGGAGGATTCTCAGCATCCAGTCGTGATCCAAGTGAAGAATCTCTTACAAGAGCTAGTGTGAATAGCTGTATAGCGGTTACCCCCAATAAGAGACAAGACTCTAGATTGAGGGTGAAGAAGAACTGAAGCTTTTAATCAAACACTCTGCTTTTATGCCCATTCTACAAACATAATGCGGCCCACAGGGTTTTGTAAAACAACCAACAAAATACGTACATTACAATAAAACACTCCCAGCAATTACACACAAACCCTCCCCTCTGCCTGTGATATAATTACTGTACACAATGGGTTAAAGTAATTATCACAGGCAGGACAAAATACACTTTTTACTCACACACTGTAACTTTAAAAATATGCATTCAATCTTCATAAAAACATATTCGAACTCAGCACACTCTAATTACAAACATATCCAAAATTCAGCCAATTCCATCCAGGGGTTAAAAAGTTAGCTGGAAGTCCTTTACACAGAAAAAGGCACATTCGTGCATCTGGCTCAGTATAACAGTGAGTTCAAACAGCCGAACGGGACTTAGTCTCTGTAGCTGAAAACTGAATGGAGAAGGTTAGGGTCAGCGGTGTTCATCTAAATTTGTAGCCGGTTTCAGTTCCATGGATTTGGCTACACATACCGCTGACCTCGTTCGAATGAGCAAAGATGGCCGCCGCCACGTGTTCGTTTGCATGAACTGCGGCCACCCAGCGGTCGGCAATTTACCTACAGCAGGCTCCCAGCCAGGGAGGTAAATTGCCTGTACACTTCCACTTCTGGGTGGTCCGCCTGTGTGGTACTTGGTTCAGTAAGCCCCATTTACTGAACCAAGTGTAAAGAAGCCATGAATAAAGTACTTTAACCAAGTCAGGGGACACTGGGGACACAAGCTTAAAGGGGCAGTGTCCCAAACAAGTCTGGGGACACAGTTTTAAAGGGGCATTGTCCCAATTTTCCCCATGTCCCAATGTCCCAAAAATGTTTCCTAAAGGGCCAGAAACTGCATTATAAAAATCCATCATGCCCAAAGAAACGATTGCTGAAGGCAAAACAACGAATAGTCTGAGTTCACATATATTACAGACCCAACGAAAAACAGGGAGATCTGTTACAACGGCGCCAATGCACACGCACGTTCTGGGGTCAGAGGTCACCCTCTGACCAATCACAGCCTAGAGAGGGATATTTAAATCTCTGATTCACCCCAGTACCTTGCCCTGTCGTGGTTTCCTGTCCTGGTTCCCGAGAGTGCATTTTTCCTTGCTGTTATTGTGATTTCCGGTATTTTGACCTTGGCTGTTCCTGACTACGCTGATTTCTGGTTCCGTTGTCTTGGCTTGTTAAACAGTATTTGTGTATTTCTGGCTTCCTTGACCTCGGCTATCCCTTGACCATTCTCTGTCTCTAACGTATTAGTCCGGCCATTCTAAGGATCGGTTTACATTCTATCCTTTCTGTTTCTTTTTTATTTTCTATGTAGATGTTACATAGTTCTGCGTGTTGTTACCACACTAGCAGTCGTGACAGATACCTACTAATCAATGTTTACTGTATGCTAACTTAATGCCAAAGGATCAAGGCTGCTGCAAACGGCTTACAACACAAACCACACTTAATTGGTAATACCTGTGTTAGCCGTATAACCATAACTACTGAGCGGCTACCAGATACTTAGCTATCGATAGAATACCTACGACCCCCCACACGGCTTACTTACTAAGCCATAATTTACAGTTCGCAGACTACTGCACCAAGCCTATATGGCTAACGAGCCATTGTATATATGTCTTTTTAGTTTTTCTCGAGTTCTTACCCACCCATAACCTAAACCCACTCTAGGTCACAACAGACCTGTACGCAATATACATCACGACTGAACGCAAGGCACTCTATTCCAACGCCATCCCCTACCACCCTCAATGCCATTATGTCACTTAAGATTTTCTCACTAAACACCAAGGGGCTAAACTCGCCCAACAGGCGAAGGCTGGCACTTCTAGAGGCCAGAAAACAGAGGGCACAGGTGGCGTATTTTCAGGAAACACACTTCAAATGGGGATCTCGACCCAGGTTTAATTCCCCTTGGTTCCCTATAGAGCACCATGCCTGCTACTCCACAAAAAAGAGAGGGGTATCTATCCTGGTGAACAAAAATTTCACCTTCGAACTAGTCCGCAAAATCTGTGATAAAAAGGGCAGATATCTTATCCTCCGATGCCACATCAACAATAACCCCTACACATTGATGAATATTTATGGCCCAAATGACAATCATGAGACGTTTATGACCAATGTCTTTGCACTGTTGGATTTGTACAGCTTTGGGGAGTGATAAGGACTCGTCTACCTCAGGAACAGTGTCCTCTGCCACATTAAAAAGGCGATGCTTACAAACACACAACATCTGTTACACTCTTCTAACACACGATTACGTAGACCCATGGAGAATCGCACACCCCTCAGAAACTGACTACACCTATCACACCGCAGCACACAACAGCTATTCAAGGATAGACAGATTCTTAATTAGAACTATGTCCCTTACGAAAGTACTGGACACGGACATTGGCATTATCTCATGGTCAGATCATGCACCCATTACACTGACACTACGTGATGGCTTCCCCACCAGCGGTCAGACCACCTGGAGACTGAACGAATCACTGCTTAATAACTCACATATAGCAGCCCAAGTAACACTGGACCTACAACACTACTTTGCCGAAAATACCACTCCAGACATGTCACTCGAAGCAAAGCAGTCACCCGGGGTTGCTTTATTAAGCATGCAATCCATGCCAAATGACCACACCAAGCCCAATATAGAGACCTAATAGGCAAAATCACAACACTGACGCACAGGAACAAACATGCACCTTCCCCCACTACACAAAGTAGCTTGCTTAAATTGCAAACCAAATTACGGGACATGGAACTAGCCAAGACTAGTTACAAAGATCTTCTTCAAAGATCCAAATATAAATTTTTTGCATCAGGAAACAAAGCTGATGCCATATTAGCCTCACAGCTCAAACAAAAACCGATCGCCTCCAGGATTGCCTTCCTCAACAATGATAAGGGTCACAAAATCATCGACCCAAAGAAAATTGTAAATAAGTTTGCTACATATTACCACAAACTGTATAATTTAAAGGGGGATAAATCGATGACGGTACCTACCAAGGTCCAACCAAGGTCGATATAGATAGTTTCCTGTCCTAACTACAACTACCATCCCTAATACCAGCAGACTGGCAGGCCCTACAACAAATCATGGCCCTAGAGGAGGTCACCAATGCCATAGCGGGCCTACCTGCACACAAATGCCCAGGATCTAATGGTCTCACTAACAGGTACCATAAAGAATTTGCCCACATACTCTCCCTCATCTTTTAAACCTATACCAACATGGCAGTAGAAAAGGAGAGTTGCCCACGGAGATGCTCCTGGCTCATATCTCCACTTTACCCAAACCTGGCAAACCTCCTACAGCTTGTAAAAACCTCAGGCCCATCTCCCTCTTGGTGATGCTAAATTATACGCCAAAATCCTGAGCAACAGATTGGCCCCACTCCTGGTAAGATTAGTACATAATGACCAATCAAGATTCGGTAAAAAACGGCAGGGCTCAGATAACACCCGAAAGGTCCTCAATATACTGCAGCCATGGAGAAGCGTCCGCCCAGTTGAGCCGGTCGAAGGCCTTCTCCCCGTCAAATGCCAGGAGGAGGCACTTGACACAGAGAAGGCCTTCAATCCGGCTCAACCGGACAATCATGACACAGGTCCTAGTGAAATATGGTTTCCCATCAGACACAACAAATGGGATTGGGGCGCTCAATAATGCACCAGCAGCCAGGGTGTCCAATGGAGGTTTTATCTTGGACCAATTTTCCATTACGAATGGAACTCGCCAGGGGTGCCCCCTCTCCCCATTACTGTACATTCTGTCCCTAAAACCCCTAGCACTGAAAATCCACACACACCCACACATCAAACCACCGGTCTGCATGCCCACGACACAAAAAGACCGCTTAATAGAACGATATTACTTTGACTGGAGGTCACCTCCCTGACATATTTAGGCGTTAAAATTCCAACATCCATTGCTGATGTGTTAAAACATAACTACCTCCCACTCCCACATATCTGCAAAACAGAAACCCTAAAATGGTCACATGTAAACATCTCCTGGCTGGGGAGAATGAATGCATATAAAAGGATGCTATTACCAAAAATTCTATACATCTTCTGCATGCTCCCTATAAGCATACCACAAACTCTCCTCCACTCGCTCCAAACCACATGCAACACATTCACCTAAGGGAATAAAAAACCCAGAATACCCCACAAGCCAATCCAAAACAAGGCGGAGTGGGCCTTCCTAATATTAGCTTATACTATAAAGCCTCTGCATTGGCAGCGGGCATCCTACTACACTCCCCAGAGGGGAAAATACAATGGGTAGACATGGAAAATGCGCAAATGCAGAGACGCAGTATCGTTGACACCTTAGAACACCCAACACAGGCCTACTTTCCACTACAGTACTTACCCTTAAATTCTGGGATGTATTCCTGGACAACTTATGTTGCAAAAATACCTTTCACACTAGGGCACACTTGACTGCCCTATAGGCAGCAACACCAGATATCCCATTGAAATGTTGGTTGGAAGCGGGAATAACCTACGTCCACGACTTACTAGACAAAGAGAATAATACCATTCCCAGACCTCCAAGTGAAGTAGAAACTACCATCCAATGCTCTATTCACTTACCTGAGAATTAAGGGAATTGTAACCACACAAGTGCAACTCCGCCAACTTACCCCTACTGCCAGCTCTCTCCCAGTCGCGGCTATTGTAGAGCACTGCTGGGGATCTACAACAAAACAAAAGGCCAAATCCCTTTGCTACAAGGTATGGGATCACACCTTGCCCTATAAACCCCCACATTGTAAAATAAGATGGGAAACTGACTGCTCACTCCAGCTCTCCGACGCAGACTGGATTTGAGCCCTTAATGACCTGTCCAAACACACGCATATAGAAGCCCACAAAAAACTACTGTACAGGTGGTACATGACGCCACAAAAACTTCACAAAATATACCCAGCGGTATCACCACTCTGTTGGAGGTGTTCAGCGGAGGAAGGCACATTACTCGATATATGGTGGACGCAGGGCCGGACTGGGGATACGAAGCAGCCCTGGAAAAAAATCTATGCCAGCCCTATAAGTCATTGTGCTATGTAGGGTGTTTATATATATATATATATATATATATATATATATATATATTAGGCAATTGAAATAGTTGGCTGCACTCTTGGATTTCGTGAAAATGTAACTTTTATTGAAATATTTAAGAGAAGATCAATGTTTCAGTCCCTCTTGTGGACTTTCATCATGATCCTGATGCAAGTCCACAAGAGGGACTGAAACGTTGAGTGCAGCCAACTATTTCAATTGCCTATATATAAACTGGATACTGGAGCCCTGGTGATGCAACAGTATATATATATATATATATATATATATATATGTATATATATATATATATATATATATATATTATATATTTTTTTTATTGATACATTTCTTCTTCTAATTCAAAATATTAGTTATTTTAGGGTAATTAAATTATACAGTAAAGCATACTCACACACAGACAGACAATCTTACTGATGCACACAAATAGGCTCATTGACAGACAATGACACACACAGACAAGGTTACTGGCACACACACAACTTGCGTACAGACAAACTCTAATACACACACACAAGCTTACTATAGACAAGCTCACTGTCACACACACACGCTCACTACAGACAAGCTCACTGATGCGCACACACTCTCCCTACAGACAAGCCCATTGACACACACGCTCCCTACAGAAGAGCTCACTAACACACAGATTCACTACAGACAAGCTCACTGACACACACATGCTCACTACAGACAAGCTCACTGACACACACAGACAGTCACACACTCATACACTGACCTGCTTCTTCCCTCCTGCTTGGAGCTCCTGCAGGCTGGTTGTTGGGGAAGCAGGAACTCCTTCCTGCTTCCCATGCTGCAGTCAGCCAGGCCGCCGCCGCACAGTAAGCCCCGCCTCCGCCACACACTAAGCCCTGCCCCTGCTGCCTGCTAGCCCCACCCCCGCCACACATTAGCTCCGCCCCCGCCGCAAATTTATTTTTATTTTTCTCATCCCGGCCGGCCATGTGTGAGCTGTGCCGGCTGCCTGGCTCCCCCTGCTCCCAAGGGGCTCTGTGCGGCTGCACAGCTCACACATGGCCAGCCAGGATTACAGGGCTGCACAGGAGCTGTCAGCCCAATGATCAGGTGCCACGGCCCACCGGGAAATTTCCCGGTATCCCGGTGGGCCAGTCCGGCCCTGGGTGGACGTGTCCAGCTATTCATAACTTCTGGACAGAGGTTCAAAAGACCCTGACAGTGCTACAGTTCCCAACCCTGCCAAAAACCCTCAGCCATATCTACTATTGCTACTCCCACCCGATCTAGACAAGGCACACAAACAACTGTGTGTCATCACCCTTCTAGCAGCTAGAAACCTACTAGCCCTACATTGGAAATCTATGATATGCCCAACAAGAACCCAACTATGGGATAAAATACAACAATACCATGTATATGAAAACATGGCATTGTACAATAGTGTAGAAACACAGGCATTCCAGACCACCTGGAAACCATGGGTGGAATTACATGAAAAACACTGCACCTAGCCAGGCGTTCACCCACCTGATAGGCCAGACAATCCTAACAAGCACTAGGCTCTCTTACCTCACTCCGAGAACCCTTGTTAAACCTCTGAGTTTTTGTGTTTTCAAGATGTTGTTGAATACAAGTCGTCGTCTGGTCTCAGCCTTGCAATGAGATTGATGTTTAGTCATAGTGCTGAATCTTACTAAAAACAGGCACCAGTCTCGCAGACGAGGTTTTTTTTATATGATATATACACTAAGGCACTGCATTGTCACACAGTTATGCTTAATGTTATTGTACAAATACTGATGTTTTCCCTACCCTTCTTCTTTCTGTTCTCCTGTACTTTACCTATGCATATAATAAACAGTGAAAATGTCACATTGGCAATGTACCCCCCCCCCCCCTTCTTTTTTTCTGTACCCCATCAATTTGAAAACCAATTATATTTTGATTGAAAAAAAAAAAAACATTATCATGTAATGCATGTCTCTCTAAGACCTTTGATTTTCAACGGTTTTCAGGTTCTGCATCGCCACACACAGCATAATAATGCCAAATACAGCTATTTCTTTTCACAGAGAAGCACTGATTGGAGAAGATCAGTGATTGCCATGTATGCATTGTTGATCCACAATGGTTCTCTAGAAATCATCTTACTTGATAATCTCACTGTGGGTGGACTGGCCTGAAGAGAGAAGACTGTCCTGACACTGGATTACAGATACGTTTAGTTTTTATTATAAATGTTTAAACAAAGGGTGGCTCTGAATCTAAATGTATTATTGAATAACAACCAAAAATAATAAGTGGATAAAACACACATACATATATAAAACTATAAAAAAACTGTGAAATAAAAATTAGGTGTATATGCCTTTAACCCCTTAGTGACCAGATCGTTTTTCAATTTTCTTACTGTTGAGGACCAGCGCTCTTTTTACATTTCTGCAGTGTTTGTGTTTAGCTGTCATTTTCCTTTTACTCATTTACTGTACCCACATTACATACCCATATTATATACTGTTTTTCTCACAATTAAATGGTCTTTCTAAAGATACCATTATTTTCATCATATCATATAATTTAATATAAAAAAATTATAAACTATGATGAATAAATGTAAAAAAACACTGTTAAGCATCTACAATCTTTTATCGTATATACATTTTTTTGTCCTATTAGACATAAATTGAGTGACTTTGGATGGTACGGAGGGATCATTGTTCCTACATACTACACAGTGTTTACATTTATAAAATCCCTTGGTCTGGGGAAAGAAGGAAGGGGTGATTTTTTAGAGGGTTCCTTAGTGAAATTTTTTGTTAAGATTGATTTAAAATTTGGTGCTCCTCTAAAAATTATATTGGGGTGTTCTGGTAAAATTTGTTGGAGTATTTCGTCGTGTTTGAGTATATGCCAATGTTTTTTTATTATCTTTTTTATGTTATCACTTTTATTGCTATAATTAAAAATAACAGGAAGAGGCATGAGTTCATTGGTATTTTTGTCTTTGTATATTAGAAGGTCACCTCGTTCTTTTTGTTTTATTATGTCAACAGTGTGGTTGAGGTCGCTTTCAGAATAATTTTTCTCAATGAATTTGTGTTTTAAAAAATCGGCTTGTTCTATAAAATCATTTAGTTCTGAGCAATTCCTATGGAGGCGTAAGAAATTGACTCTTAGGGGCGCTTTCAAGCCAAGGTGTGTGATGGCAACTTGATTTCTCAATTGCTGTGTTTACACACACTTTTTTGAAAAGAATTTTGGTTTGTAGTTGCCCATTGTTGATAAAAATGGTAAGATCTGGGGCTGAGCCTGACTGCCTAACAGAGCAGAAGCAGGGGACACGAGCTCCTGTACAACGGGCAGGAAAAAGGGCCTATTCGGGGGCTAATTAGCCCAAAGACCCACCAGGGTGCATCACCCACGTCGGGGGTGCACCCCCGAAGAAAACAAGACCTTTTTGGAGCCCATCGGAGCTCGGAAAGCGGGACACCAAGCGCGGCCTACAGAAACCGGAGCCGAGGAGAGACGGCCGCTCTCTCTGACACCGGACCCCCTAAGCGACTTAACAGGTCTCCAACCCCCCACCTTTGGACCGGTGGGGGATATCCTGGTCCCCATCGGACAGGCGGACCAGACAAGCTGACCTGCCTTTTGGCTTACACAAGATGGCCACTCAGCAAGGGCCAAAAACGGCGGGCACAAACAACACATCACCCACTCACTGCATGGAAGGCTTCGGCTATGCACGAACCTATGGACAATACTTTGTCATCGTGGAGTGTCCTGCAACCGAGCAGCCAGAGTGATCGCCTTATGGATCCGCCCAGTGACTCGCAGACGCCATTACAGATACCCACTACAAGCGTTCAGGATGGCCATGCGGCCACAAAGGCGCCAAAAATCATTCCGGCAGAATAACGTGCCAAGCTACCGGGGCTCACCCACGCGTTCCCATACACACAGCAGCTGGACCAAAGAGCAACCTCTGCAGCCACACTACCTACCTAAACAAAGAACCTCGGACCAAAGAAGCACGTCTCTACACCCAGAGAATATGGCCGAACACTGCATAGCAGTACAAAAGGACGCTTCCCACAGAAACACCAAAGAGGGACTTAAACCCAGTGGTTCCACTGAGCAAAGCGCTCTGCATGGACACAGCAAGTACATACTACTGATACCCGAAACAGACATAGGCTGAGGGCCTCCTTACTGGCAATACACAGCCCCCAACCTGGGCCCAATGCTGTGGTTCACATGCCCTCCCTCCCTGCGACCACAGGCTAAATATATTACATAGGCACTCTGTACCTTTATTTCACCCACTCTGGCGATATTTAGATATCTGCCTGATCACCCAGTGGAACATAGTTCCACATAGATGGAGATGCAGTAACACATCCTGTCTGTTTTTAAAATTTATGTCTTAGCCGTGTTGCTTCAGGCCCCATCTTGTACCTAAATGTGTGTTTCATAGTGAATACAATATTTAAGCATGACATAATATAATGTTTAAGCATGACCTCATATATGCTAGTTAAGCATGATACATTACTCAGACTAGCATAGTTACACTGCAGCTCCACAGTTACCGACCTAATCGACGGGACATGTTAGACATGGTCTAACGCATTACTAATTAAGCAAGGTAGCATTGCAGTCTCATTGTTGTTGTCCAATGTACATGTTAATACAATATTCAAGCATGCCATAATATGTTTAAGCATGACCTCATATATACTAGTTAAGCATGTCGCATCACTCAGACTAGCATAATTACACTGCAGCCTCACAGTTGCCAACCTAATCGACAGGACATGTTGGACATGACCTAACACATTACAAATTCAGCAAGATAGCATTGCAGTCTCACTGTTGTTGTTGAAAATTTTTACTGACCTAAACGACAAGATATGAGTAATCAAACTTATACGCAACAAATTGTATTAATAGTTACTTAATAACACAAAAAATTGTGCATGTTTCTCTTAAACCCCAATGTAACCTATAAATGTGAAACGCTGGAGGATTGCCTTTGGGGTACCTCACAAGCGACTGTTACTTATCTATGCACTACAAAAATAAAGAATTAAAAAAAAAATGGTAAGATCTAAAAAATTGATTGATAGTTTGCTATCCACTTAACGGTATATTCTAGGGGGAGTATCCCTCTCGTGCAGCAGTGCATGGTGGGAGAGATGTATGTGTTGGTCAGTTCCCCATTTAGTCCCCTACTGTACCACCCCTGGAATGTCAGAAGGGAAACCCCTTGCATGGGGAATCCCATAAATACAGTGCCCTGTGAATAAAACCTCAGTTGACTCCCAGCCATGTGTCGTCTAGTTCTTGGGAAGGAAGGATTCTTATAACGCTACCGGGATTATTGTATGCTGTATTTATTTCCTTGGATTATTTTATGCTGTTCCTGTTACCCAGCGGAGATACTGTGGATTATACTACCTCTCCGCTACAACAAGTGACTAAAATAAAGTTTGGTTTCCAACTAAAAGTGTGTAAAAATCTTAACAGGGACATAGAATCTTTTAAATAGGACCTCATTAGTTTAACTGAAGGTTGGAAGAGGGTATCTATATATATATATATAGATAAATTACATAGGAGAGAACATTGTCCTGAGACAATAGGTCTTCCTGGGGGTTTACTTTCATCTTTGTGTATTTTTGGGAGGAAATAAATTACGGGTATTATTGGAATTTTTTTGTTTAAAAAATTAAATTTGTGTTTGTTTAAAATACTCGAGTTAAAACCTTTTTCTAAAAATTTAGATAAGACCATTTGTATGTCCCTGGTTGGATCTGATGGCAGTTTATTCTATACGTTAGTGTCATTAAGTTGTCTATGGGCCTCTTCTATATACATTGAGCTAGATTGAATGACTAACCCTCCTCCTTTATCTGCTGGTTTGATCACAATATCCCTGTCTTCTTGTAGTTCTTTGATGGCCCTTCTCTCTGCAAATGTTAGATTATGGGGGTCGTATTTGGTAGTTTTGATTTGCTCGAGGTCTTTATTGACTAGTTTTTCAAATAAAACTAGGGGTGCTGATTTAAAATGGGGATGATAAAATGTTGATTTCTCTCTGAGGTGTTGGTAATACAGGGTTCATTTTGGGGGGACGTGGGAGCTGGGTTTTGGGTTCCCTCATTCCTCCCAATAAAGTATCTTTTTAATGTAGCTTTACGAACAAATTTGTTAATATCATGGAAGGCATCAAAAGATTTAAAATAATTAGTAGGTGCAAATTTTAACCCTTTACTTAGCACAGAAATTTGTGCAGTGGTTAAAACTTTCTGGGAGAGGTTAAAAATGCCTTAGCATGGGTCATTACAGGTGCTTATTGCCTTTCTAGTCTGTCTCTTTTGTTCGCGTCTCCCACTTCGTCTTCCTCTAGACTTAAAATTATTTTTTGTGACCATGACGGGTGTGGTGTTGGAGCTAGTGGGTGTGGGTGAGTGCAAATTTCTAAAAAAAATGGTCCTCATTTTCAAATTCAGAGTCTATAGATATGAGCTGGTATCTGTTTGGGTGTTTTGGAATAGTGGGTGATTTTGAATAGTTGGAATATTCACTGTGGTCATTGTTGTATCTAGATCTTTGTTGATGGGTGAGAAGTGTTTGAAACCAGATGGTTTTTGATACTTGGGTGACAGGGGAGTGGGGTTGTGTTTCCGGTATGAGTTATTACGGTATCTGTTAGGGATAGGATGGTATTAGTGGGTGTTGGAGTGATGGGCTGGGTGAGAAGGGGCGTGACGAGAATAGGTGGAGGTTTTCAGGGGTTGTGCATTGGGTGGTGAAAAGTGGTGTGTTATGTGATTATGATATTCGTGAGGTGGGTGGGAGCGAGTGTTATTCCTATTGTAGTTCCTATGTTGACAGGAGTTGTCTCTAGGGGGGTGGGTATCTGAGGTGTATCTTCTGTTTAGGCGGTAAGTTCTAACTTGTTTGTTTGCATAATCATTTTTGTCTCGCATATATTTTTGAATTTTTAAGTGTTTTGTGTCTACTTCAATTTTCTCAATTTTGCTCTGGATTATTATAGAGTTTTGTTTATACGCTTTGGTTTCTGTGAAAGGTAGGAGTTTATCTCTAAGATCATTGATCTCTGTATCTAGTAGAGATAGTTTTTTACTTTTTTTTAATATAAGAGATTCCATTAGACCAAGGGTTCATAGCTCGAGTTTACTATTCCATTCTTTCATAAATTCTATATTGTCTTGGTCACAGGTGGGTAGTTTTAAAAGTCTTAGGCCACGGTGGGGGTAATCTGTTTATCAATGTATTTTTTAAAAGTGGCTATTTCCCATTTAAGTTTCATTTCTGTGGTTAGGGCCTTTTCTAATTTTGTAAACAAGTCTTGTTGGCTCAGATTGTGGTGTCTTAATGGGATTGGACTAATTACTTCTGTGTCAAATAAATTTTCAACATCTATAATATAATTATTTCTGAATTCAAAGATAGACATGATAAAAGGGGGTTAAAAAGCAGATGACGTGAGAGGGAAATTAAAACAAAGGTAAAAATACAGAGTGAGTAAGCTCTAAATAACTGTTGCGGCTCCCGGCTCGCCGCATGGCGCAGCCGTGCCAGACCGGCACGACCTCGCCAATATTGCGAGCTTACCTCCGTGTCTTCTGGGAGTTGCGCCCAAATCAAAGATGGCGCTGACCACGTGGTCGCGCACACCACAAGCTCCACCCCTCAAATTTATACGGACGTGCGCGTGACGTCACCCTCTGACAAATCAGAGCCCAGAGAAGGACTTGGCTTGTTTCAACGGTATCTGAGTATTTCTGGCTTCCTTGACCTCGGCTTTCCCTTTGACCATTCTCTATCTCTAGCGTATTAGTCCGGCCATTCTAAGGTCCGGTTCACGCTCTGTCCTTTTATTTCCTTTTCTTTTTTATGTATATGTTTACATAGTTTCTGCGTGTTGGACCACACAAGCAGCCGCCTGTGGCTCCGCCACCTGTAATAGCACCTGTGGCTCACAAACCACCGTCCATAACCCTTTCACCTCCCCCTCATTTTGGAGGTGATTCTAAGGAATTTAGAGGTTTTCTAAACCAAATTGAATATCACTTCGAGGCTTCCCCTGGTTCATTCCCAACAGATAGATCGAAAATTGGCTATCTAATGAACCAATTAATGGGTAAGGCTTTCACCTGGGCTAATCCCTTATGGGAGAGTGGAAATCCAGTTGCCCGTGATTACAATGTATTCCTAACAGCTTTCAAAACTACTTTTGAGCCAAAAGGGAGAGAAAAGAATGCTGCCAGAGCCCTAATGAGAATAAAACAAGGCAACCGCTCTGTAGCTGATTACGCCATAGAGTTCAGGACATTGCGTCTAAGGTTAACTGGACCAATAGCGGTTTGGTGGCTGCTTTTTCCAAAGGTTTAACGGAAAATATACAAGACGAGACCGCAGCCAGAGATCTTCCAGTTAACCTTAGTGACTTTATTGCATACATGATAGACATTGATAACATGCTCAGAGAGAGAGAGAGAGAGAGAAAAAAAAAAAGCGTACTAGACGTTCTAACTTATTCATAGCCTCTCGTTTCTCTCACCCAGTGGTAATTAGCCATGCTCCACCTCCAGAACCTGAACCCATGCAACTGAACATTGCTAAACTCACTGAGGCAGAGAGACAACACAGACGCAATGAGGGGCTGTGTTTGTATTGTGGCAAAAGGGGACATCAAAGGTTTTCATGTCCGGTTCAGCCGGAAAACTTGCACACTTAAGGCACGTTCGGGGACCGACCTTAGGTGTGATGTATATTTCCTTATAAAAATTACTTTGTCTTTTAAGAAAACCACTGTACAGTGTGAGGCTATGATTGACTCTGGGGCAGCGGAGAATTTTCTAGACAAGGAATTCTCTGCCAAACATCTCCTGCCATTAAGGCAGAAAGATGGACCCATAGCAGTAGAGGCTTTTGATGGGAGACCTCTTACCCAACCTCTCATCACGCACAAAACCCTGCCAATCACTGTCTCAGTGGGTATCTTACATTCTGAAGAAATGGTGTTCCAAATTATATCTTCACCTACATATCTGATAATACTGGGTTTCCCTTGGCTCCAGAAACACAATCCACGTTTAGATTGGGTTGAAGGAGAAATTGTGAGTTGGGGTGAGAGATGCAGAGGTATTTGTTTAAAACAGGTGCAACAACGAATTGGTACGCTCAATATACCTATAGCGCCTCCCTTGACCACAGAAATCCCACTGCAGTATTTGGACTTAAAGGAGGTATTCAACAAGGTACAGTCGGAGGTATTACCACCACATAGACCCTACGACTGGGCCATAAATTTCTTACCAGGCACTATGCCCTGTAAAGGAGGAGTATATGCGCTATCTCCCCAAGAAAATCTTTGTTTAGAAGAGTACATAAAGGATGCTCTCAGAAAGGGTCACATACATAGATCCTTTTTACCTGCTGTGGCTGGGTTCTTCTTCGTCTCTAAAAAAGGAGACCTACGCCCTGTTGTAGGCTATAGGGGTTTGAATAGAATAACAATAAAAAACACCTATCCCATTCCCCTTATTTCTGAGTTATTCGATAGGTTGAAAGGGGCCCGATTCTTCACTAAGCTCGACCTCAGAAGTGCTTACAACCTAGTCAGAATTAAGGAAGGGCACGAGTGGATGACCGCGTTTAATACGAGAATGGGACATTACGAATACCTAGTTATGGACTGTGCAACGCCCCAGCGGTGTTTCAGGATTTCAATAACGATGTCCTTAGAGAATATCTCCACATGTTTGTTTTAGTGTATCTAGACGACATTCTCATCTATTCCCCGGATTTAGAGACACATCACGAACATATGAGAACATTACTGAAAACTCTGTTAAAGAACGGCCTCTACTGTAAGCTGGAGAAATGCCAATTTGACCAGACTGAGATACAATTTCTTGGGTACGTTATATCTCCGTCTGGTTTCAAAATGGACCCACGCAAATTGGAAGCAGTCTTACAATGGCTATTACCCAAAGGCCTTAAAGCTCATTCATTAAAGGTTTTTCCTCTGTAATCTCTCCTATTACCAACCTAACCAAAAAAGGAGCAAATTTTAATTCACGGCCCTTGGAAGCAAAGGAGGCATTTGAGCAATTAAAATCTTTATTTGCTTCAGCACCTGTCCTGACACATCCAAACCATTCAACCAAACCATTTATTCTAGAAGTAGATGCGTCAGAAACAGGAGTAGGAGCCATTCTGTCTCAAAGAGAAAGTCCTGATACGCCTTTACATCCCTATGGGTTTTTCTCTCGAAAACTAACATCTGAGTTATTGGCCATTGTACTTGCCCTTAAAGAATGGAGGCATCGCTTAGAAGGTTCCAAAGAGCCACTTCTGATTTTTACCGATCATAAGAATTAGGCTTATATTGGGGACGCTAAGAGATTGTCCTCTCGTCAGGCTAGATGGTCATTATTCCTCTCCCGATTCAATTTTGTAATTACGTACAGGCCCGGGACCAAAAACACCAAGGCAGATGCGCTGTCTAGGCAGTTTGAGACAGATGAGGTTCCTGAACAAGAGATATTCCCTATCACACCTCCAGAATGCCTTATTGCCACTACAATTTGCGAAGTGTCTTCTCCACTCTTCTGTGCCATAATAGCAGATCAAATTCAGGCACCCGTGGAGAGACCTCTGGATAAACTGTACGTTTCACCGCCTTTAAGGAAAAAGGTACTTGGATTATTCTATGATAATTTGATAGCAGGTCATCCTGGAGTCCATAAAACTCTCTCTGCTATCTCCAAGAGGTTCTGGTGGCCTACACTTAGGAACGACATCAAAGATTATGTAGGGGTATGTCAAAAGCCTCTCACAAATCTCCTCCTGGGCTGCTACAACCACTGCCGATACCTAATACTCCATGGACCCATTTAGAAATGGATTTCATGGTGGATCTGTCCAGTTCAAACAAATTTAACACAATCCTTATGGTCATAGATAGATAGATTCTCAAAAATGGCACATTTTGTACCTTTTAAAAAATTACCATCTGCTCAAGATCGGTTACATGGAGTGTATCTGACAGAGGTACCCAATTTATTTTTAGGTTCTGGCATGCCTTTTGCAAGCAATTGGGTATAGAACTTTAATTTTCCTCAGCGTATCACCCTCAGACTAATGGCGCAGCAGATAGGGCCAATCAGTCTTTAGAATTACATAGTTACATAGCTGAAAAGAGACTTGCGTCCATCAAGTTCAGCCTTCCTCACAAATGTTGTTGCTGTTGATCCAAAAGAAGGCAAAAAACCTGGTCTGAAGCGCTTCCAATTTTGCCACAAACTAGGAAAAATTCCTTCTTGACCCCAAAATAGCAGTCAGATGTCTCCTTGGATCAAGCAGCTATAACCCCACTAATTAGAAATTATATCATTGTATGTTATGTTTTTGTAAGTATTTATCCAATTTAAGTTTAAACATTTGTATGGACTCTGACAAAACCACCTCTTATTGTTCTTACTGTAAAAAAAACCTTTTCTTTGCCTTAGATGAAATCTCCTTTCTTCCAGCCTAAATGTGTAACCTCGTGTCCTATGTATAGCTCTGTTTATGAATAGATTTCCAGATAAAGGTTTGTACTGGCCACGAATATATTTGTATAAAGTTATCATATCCCCTCTCAGGTGCTGTTTTTCCAAACTAAACAGATTTAATTTTTTTTAACCTTTCTTCATAACTAAAATGCTCCATTCCTTTTATCAATGTTGTAGCTCGTCTCTGGACCCTCTCCAGGGCCATGATATCCTTCTTTAGAACAGGCGCCCAAAATTGCACTGCATATTCAAGGTGTGGTCTTACCAGCGATTTATAAAGAGGCAAAATTATATTTTCATCCCGAGAATTTATGCCCCTATTTATACATGACAAAATCTTACTGGCCTTAGCAACTGCAGATTGACATTGCATATTGCTGCCTAATTTGTTGTCTATAACAATTCCCAAATCCTTCTCGTATGTGGTTATCCCTAATTCAATACCATTTAGTGTGTAAGTTGCTTGTGCATTCTTAACCACGAAGTGCATAACTTTGCATTTCTCTATGTTAAATTTCATCTGCCATTTTAGTGCCCAGTCCCCCAATCTATCCAAATCTCTCTGCAGCAAAGCAATATCCTGCTCACATTTTATTACTTTACAAATTTTTGTGTCATTTGCAAACACTGATACATGTCTTTCAATGCCTATTTCAAGATCATTTATAAATATGTTAAATAGAAGTGGTCCCAAAACAGAACCCTGATGGACACCACTTACCACTTTTGTCCAGCCTGAAAATTTACCATTAATTACAACTCGTTGTACTCTATCCTTAAGCCAGTGTTCTACCCAAGAACAAGAATATTCATCTAGACCAATTTCTTTTAGTTTGAAGACTAGCCTATTGTGAGGAACCGTATCAAATGCCTTGGCAAAATCCAAGTAGATCACATCCACTGAAACACCCTGATCTATACTTCTACTTACTTCTTCGTAGAATGCAATTAGGTTAGTTTGACATGACCGATGTTTCATAAAACCATGCTGATTATTGCTAATAACAAAGTTCTTCCCAATGAATTCATGAATATTATCCCTAAATAGCCCTTCAAATATTTTCCCAATTACAGAAGGTAAGCTCACAGGTCTATAATTTCCAGGCAAGGATTTTGAACCCTTTTTAAATATAGGAACAACATCTACCTTCCTCCAATCCTCCGGTACAACACCTGAAACAAAAGAATCTTGAAAAATTAAATACAGAGGTTCACTTATTTCCCCACTTAGCTCCTTAAGTACTCATGGGTGAATACCGTCAGGCCCCGGAGCTTTATTTACATTAATTTTCTTTAATAGCTGTAGCAACTTGTCTCGAGTTATCCAATCACAAGTTATTTGCAAGTTTTTTTGCAGCAATCATTTGCATATCTCTTGCCATAGTATCCTCATTAATCTGTACTGAAGAAAAATTGTTATTTAAAATTTCTGCTTTTTCCTGGTCTTCATTAGCTAATAAACTCTGTTTCAAGTGTACCTACACTTTCATTTTTTGATTTTTGAGAATTGATGTACTTGAAAAAAATTTTGGGGTTGGTTTTGCATTCTTTAGCTATCAATTTCTCATTTTCTAGTTTAGCCACTTTAATTGCCTTTTTGCAAGAATCTTATTTACGTTGTTTTATTGATGCCAATCAGTCTAACTGGTACAAACTCTTACCCATGGCTGAGTTTGCCAGAAATAATGCGACTCATGAATCCTCTAATCATAGTCCATTTTTTGTAAATCAGGGTTATCACCCCACTGTTTTACCTTCTGAATTTTCAGACACGGATATTCCTGCCTTGAACACCTGTTTGGATTCTATTCATGACATTTGGGATTCCGTTCATACAGCATTACAGAAGGCATCAAATCGTGCTAAAATCCAAGCTGACAAGAGACGGGGTGCCAATCCTGTCTATCAACCAGGAGGCATGGTGTGGTTTCTTCCATGAACTTTGCCCCTCGGAGGCAAAGTTGGAGGAACAAGGGCTGCGCCAAGTAACATAATGGTGGTGAGACAATGTCTGGAATAAAGGATAAAACAAAAGGGTAGAACAATGTTAAAATTTCCACAACGTAAGAAGATAGGAATAGTCCAGATATGACGACCTCGCTTTGGTCTAAAGTGCTTATTGCAGAGGGTGTGTCCTGACGTGGCTGTACAGTAACTTCGTTTATATGAAAGACAGAGGAGAGAGGCAACCAATAGTGCAATATGTCTGGTCCAGTGGGTAACTAGTATATAATGATAATATTAGACTCACATTTGCGAGAGCTATGACCCTCGTTTTTTATATATTACATTAGTAACTACTGTATTAAGATATGAGTTATTGCATACATAGCATCTAATTCTGTTTTGTAAAGTATGTTACTGTACTCTATGTTGATTGGTGCACCATTTTGACACCAATTCTAATTAAATTCCACCCCTATAAAAAGTATACCAGCCAGGTAGCATGCTTTATTCCATTTGAAAAAGTCTATTTTTGGACAAAACGTGTTATGGCAATCTTATCAATCTTATATTGTGTATTTTATTCTATTAAAGATTTTTAGGTCACCTTTTTTGTGCCAATCATCTTTCATACACTTTATATAATTTCATTGTTTTACCTGGCTTTTTAACTCTCTGTACTCCAAGAAATTCTAGGTGGGGATCATACCACCAACGTTGACATCATAGAGCAGTGTGTCTGCTCTACACTTGTGAGTACTATTTTTATATATTACTTACCACTGATATTTTATACCTGTGAGCACTATCACTTGTTTTTTTTTATCCCCTTCTCGAGTGACGGACACACCACAGACGGAAGAGACCCACTATATCCCATAAGCGGGGATCATACCGCTGCACGCCCTTCATGCCAGAGCTGGTCATAGCTCTTGCAAATTGCTGGATACATCACCTGCAGGAAGAAACCCACTATATCCCATAAGCAAGGATCACGCTGCCACCTCCTCTACTCTGGGGCTTTAACTTGTTGCCTTACGTGTTTCTTCCAGTGTTTGAACAAAATTAAACATTAGTATAATAAGACATGAATTTTCCTATATTCCTATACGCCCTTCACGCCAGAGCTGGTCATAGCTCTCGCAAATGTGAGTCTAATATTATCATTATATACTAGTTACCCACTGGACCAGACATATTGCACTATTGGTTGCCACTCTCCTCTGTCTTTCATATAAATGAAGTTACTGTACAGCCACGTGAGGACACACCCTCTGCAATAAGCACTTTAAACCAAAGCGGGGTCGTCATATCTGGACTATTCCTATCTTCTTACGTTGTGTAAATTTGAACATTGTTCTATCCTTTTGCCGTTTTATCCTTTATTCCAGACATTGTCTCCCCACCATTACCTTACTTGGCACAGCATAAGAGGGAGCAGGGTGCAAAAGCGGAGCGGCCGTCCCCTAGCGCTCGTCGGCATATATTAGCTTGAGAATTACCAGTTATCCAAGTAATACATGTAGCGATCAAAGGATCCATAATAGACTTGAGCGAACCAGAACTGCAAAGTTTGGGTTCATACCAGATTTAACAATCCATTCGTAGTTTCAAAGTGAGGTGTACAGTCCGGTGACCAGGACCCAGACACTGTATGGGCGGCGGTCGGAAGACCGGGACCCAGTATGCCTGATGTTGAAGTTAGGAGTCACAGTGTGGAATGGATTAACAGGGTCTGGTGCAGGGTAACCGCACGCCCTCTGGTGTTGAGCACCAGCGTTTGTGCAGCCACATACCAGGTCCCTGACGCAGCTTCAGTAAAAAGAGTACTAGATACCAGCAGCCATCACCAGCCTGATCCGCAACTTGGAACAGGATGTGACATTCACTGTAGCAGCTGTGCGCACTTTTGGCATTCTCACCCTGCTGCTGCTCGCCTGTCTGCGCTGCAGCGTAACTTTGGCTTTTCCGCTCACCGCCTCATGAGACTGTGCGAGCAGCAGCAGGCGATAGTGGAGTTTCAGCTGCAACTCGCACAGGTCAGTGGCTCTGCACCAGACTTCCCTCCAACTGATCAAAGTTAAAGGATTTCAAGTGGACTCATTACAATTACAGGGCCTCTAGAGAGTCCTGTATTGTTATTTGTCGTCACTACCTTCCCGCGTCGCGAGTGGGTCATTTGCGTGCCTGCTGCCTTCCTTGCATGTGGTAGCAGTTTCTCAGGGTCCCTGTATGGAATGGAACCCTGATTCCCCGTTACCCGTGGTAACCATGGTAAGCGCAGAAACTGGCATCGAAAGTTGATATGGATGACATCCGCATGCAAAGTCGCTGCCACAGGGATGTGCGATTTGCCTGAGGTTCTCTAAAGTCAACAAAGTTCCTGCGCAACTATTTCAACAGCTACTCTGCAACAGAGTTGTATTTTTTTATATGTCCCAATATTTTGTGGGCTACCCCAATTAAAAAAAATAAAATAAAATAATATATATATATATATATATATATATATATAAAAACAGTGTTTGCTACCTTATCCTCCTCCTCCACCGCCATGGTCACCGCCTCCTCAACCTATGGGTCACTTAGTATAAATTAGGTAAATACCCTGCAATCCAACCCTCTCTCAAATGGATAATTCTGGTGATCCTCCTGACAGCCATGCTTTAGATTTTGCTTTATGTTCTTCCAAAGCTAAAATCAAAGATACCATCTAGTGCTATTTTATGGCTCAGCTGTATTTTTAATTTTTATGTTATTTTAAGTGATTTCCCTATCCACATTTGTTTGCAATGCACTTGTCCTACTCTTACCCCCATTTTACTTGCTTTTGCAGCTCTCTAGCTCTTTCCAGGAGTTTTTTAGAGGCATTTTTGTGGCCAAAAGTTCGGGTCCCCATTGACTTCGGGGTCAAGTTCGAACCCGGACTTTTTTTCAAAGTTTGTCCGAACCTGCCGCTCAACTCTATATATATTACGTGTGTGTGTGTGTATATGTGTGTGTGTATCCCAAGCTATTTTAACCAAACAAGAGTATAATTTTTTGAATAAAAAAATTCCCAAAAATTCCTGTAATATACTTCCTGCCAAAAACACATAAAAATGCTACTTATCCCCCAGGCAGACCAATAGTGTCAGGAATAGGTTTGCTTTTATGCAACCTATCCCAATATATAGACACTCTTTTACAACCTGCCGTTAAAAAAATTAAATCTTATCTTCAAGACTCTATGTCCCTTTTAAACGATTTTAAATGGGACCCCAATTTTATTTTGGTCACTTGCGACGTCCAATCACTCTATACAATTATACCTCATAAAGTTGGATGTGAAGCCATTAAAAATATCTTAACAAAGGAAGATAGAATTCCAGAAGAACAAATTGATTTTATTTTAGAGGGTATTAATATTATTTTAACCCCTTAAGGACACATGACATGTGTGACATGTCATGATTCCCTTTTATTCCAGAAATTTGGTCCTTAAGGGGTCAAAAAATAATTATTTTTGGTTTTTAGATTCCTTTTACCTCCAAAGAAGAGGAAATGCTATGGGTACCAGGATTGCCCCTAAATACGCCAATCTTTTTATGGCAGATTGGGACTCTACAGCTATTTACAACGGAGATAACCTAAGGGCAAACCTGGTCTCTTATTTTAGAAATATTGATGATCTCTTTTTTATTTGGAATGGATCGGAAGACAATCTTATTTCTTTTTTTAATGTTCTTAATACTAATAACAGGAGCATAATTTTAACCCATGAATTTAGTAGAGAACAAATAAATTTCCTAGATCTCAATATATTTATCAAAAATGGTAAAATAAATACAAAAACCTTTTTTAAAGAAGTCTGTGTCAATACAGTAATCGATAAAAATAGTTGCCACTACAAACCGTGGCTTGATAGCGCTCCGAAAAGCCAATTCCTTAGATTACGTAGAAATTGCACAGAACTAGAAAACTTTGAAGAACAAGCTAATGCCCTCAAAAACAGATTTATAGAGAAAAACTACCAAGAAAAAGACCTGCTTGAAAATGTCAATGAGATAAAAAATAAAAACAGAGATGAGCTTTTAAAGTATAAACCCAAAATCAAAAATGACTCAATATCTCTTCCTATTATTTTAAATTATACCAACAAAAGTAAAGAAATAAAAAAGATTATCCAAAAATTATCCCAGAAAAGCCGAGTATAATTTTTAGAGAGGCTCCTAACGTTAAATCTATTTTAACCACCAATTTCACCAAAGAAACTAAACCCAGTAATCTTGTATCCTTTTTTCCCCTAATCTTTAGGCTTTCACAAATGTAAGAACTGTATTGTGTGTAAAACAGCTGATCCTACAATGCCACCAAAAATAATAGAATTTACCTCAAACAAAACCACTTTTAAAATAAAAGAATTTATTACATGTAATACCAAGAATGGCATCTACTTATTGGAATGCCCATGTGGATGTTTAAAAATCAGATTAGGTGAGCATTGTAGGAATATAAAAAATGGTTATTTAAATCATTCTTTATCAAAACATTTTTTAATTCATAATAAAGATCCCAAAATACTAAAATATATGGGAATAAAAAAATGCTCCTTACCCTGGAGAGGAGGAGATATAAAAAACATCTTAGGTAAAACTGAGATGGAATGGGTCTATAAGTTACAGACCCTGACACCAAATGGACTTAATGCAGATTTTGACCTGCACAATTTTTTATGATATGTCTAATTAATAATACTCCCATTTTATAATCAACTTTTTATCTTATTCAATTTTATGTAATTATATCACTATAATTTACAAACCATTTGTCAACTTTTAATTTTAATTTTACATTCTTAATTTTTAATTTGTATTCTCTTTGTAAAACATTTCCAATAACATTCATGTTTTTATTTATAAGAATATTTTCATCATTATTTTCTGACATTCTTTGTTTCTACAATAACCCTTATGCACAAATTTGTGGGGCATCCTGTAATTTAACAAATGGTTCCATATTTTAGTTATGTCCTTTTTAAACCACAAAATTAGATTCTTGGCATGTATTTTATTATAGGAGCGCCCAGTGACCGGCAGGACTCTATTTCCCATAGAGCATTGTGTCTCTAGCCGGCCACTGGGCACTCCGTTTATACCAGGAAGTGTTTTCACCCATTAGATGATTTGCGCATGCGCGCCGCGTCCCGATCACGTGATCGGGACCAAATGTAATTTAACTCCTTTAAAAGCCTCGTTTTAACAAAATTTTAATTCTTTGAGCCTAATGAGGCTTATGCAAATGTACCTATATGGTTTTAATGTTATTTTGAGATGCGTCACGTGATCGGGATTAAATGTAATGAAATCCTTTTTAAAACTTTTTTTAAAGCTTTGTTTTAATAAAATTTTAATTCCTCAAGCCTTATTAGGCCCATACAAATGTACCTATAAGGTTTTAATGTCACTTTGAAATGTATTGAAAGTTTTGTTTTAATACTTGTTTGTGATTGGTGCACTAAAAATTTTGGCGCCAAATTCAACCTCTGTATACTTATATATTCAGTTCCGTGCCAGGTGTACTGTTCTTTTACCATTTTGAGAAAACCCCACAGGTGAAACGCGTAAATGGTTTTAATAAGTGTATTTTAATCAATAAAAGTTATTTTTGGTTACCTTTTATACCAGGACCAATGTATACTTATTTTTATTGTATTTTATACACTTTATTTTACTCCTGGCATTTTTATATTTTTATATTATCACAAGCTATTTTATAGTTTTATTATATATATTTTTAATCCACCCATTATTTTTTTATTTTTTTTACTTGAAAGTATATCCCGTCCAAAGAAATCCTTACGTGGGGATAATTCCACCAGCGCTGTGGCAATAGAGCAGTACCTGTCTGCTCTATTCTTGTAAGTATAACTGATTTAAAGATATTACTTTGTTGTTCATACTGAGAGCACTATTTGCTGTTTTATATATATTCCGTGGACACCTATTATCCGATATCGGAGAGGTGGACCTATCTCCCAAGCATTAAAGAACAAACGCTCCGAAAAGCCTACAGGTCCTAGCCTACACTACAAGAATTCCAAGCCGGACAGACCAACCATCCAAGCACATCCGTTTGGTCGCTTTCACCTCACTACTAACAAAACACTGCCATGAAGACCAAGGAACTCTCTAAACAAGTAAGGGGCAATGTTGTTGAGAAGTAGAAGTCAGGGTTAGGTTATAAAAAATATCTAAATCTTTGATCCCCAGGAGCACCATCACATCTATCATAACCAAATGGAAAGAACATGGCACAACAGCAAACCTGCCAAGAGACGGCCGCCCACCAAAACTCACGGACTGGGGCATTAATCAGAGAGGCAGGACAGAGACCTAAGGTAACCCTGGAGGAGCTGCAGAGTTCCACAGCAGAGATTGGAGTATCTGTACATAGGACGACAATAAGCCGTATGCTCCATAGAGTTGGGCTTTATGGAAGAGTTTATCAGCAAAAAACGAAATGGTACATTTTAAGTTTGCGAAAAGGCATGCAAGAGACTCCCAAAATGTATGGAGGAAGGTGCTCTGGTCTGATGAGATTAAAAATTAAACTTTTTGGCCATCAAAGAAAACGCTATGTCTGGCGCAAACTCAAACTCAACACATCACATCACCCAAAGAACACCATCCCCACAGTGAAACATGGTGGTGAGGATGTTTTTCAGCAGCCAGGACTGGGAAACTGGTCATTGTTGAGGGAAAGATGGATGGTGCTAAATACAAGGATATTCTTGAGCAAAACCTGTACCACTCTGTGCGTGATTTGAGGCTAGGACGAAGGTTCACATTCCAGCAGGACAATGACCCCAAACATACTACTAAAGCAACACTTGAGTGGTTTAAGGGGAAACACGTATGTAGCAAATTGTATTGGGCTGTCCCGAGGTATTATTGTTATAATGTTAATTTTGGCTTTATTTCCTTTGTATCTATGTATTGTATGCAGCATTCGCCTGGTTGTTCAGTTAAAAACACTCCATTCGACATACGAACAAACTACCGAACAACCAGTTCTCCCCAGAGTGAAGTGTGCCTCTCATTTACCTCCCGCATCCATGTTCCAACCACATAATTGGTAATTCAACGAAATGTACTATGTGTTCTCTGGGAGGCCGCCATTCGGCATACGAACACGTGGCGGCGGCCATCTTAACCATACGAATGCTCAGCGGTGTTTGGTCGCCGAATGTCTGAAACCCAAATCGGACACTCGACTACGTGAACACCGCTGAGACCTCCAGACTTCCAGCATTTTGTGTAAAAACTACCGAATGGCCCACTGTTCGGCAGAAAGAATCCCACGAACAAGGGGATTCATACGAACAAACCCCAGAAAGGAGCTAAGCAGTCACTATGATCCAAGAGGGTAAGCCAAAAATACCCTATCATGCTTTTAAAACGCATGTGGAGGCAGAGGAAGACATAGATGCTTTCCTCCAGGACTTTGAGAGACTTTGTGCCCTGCATAAAATTAGCCCAGAAGATTGGGTCCCCATTTTAGCAGGTCGGCTAACAGGGAGGGCAGCACAGGCGTGTCTCACCGTGCCCGATGAAGAAATACATAATTATAGTCGAGTAAAAGAGGTTATACTGGCTCAGTACAAGAGGTTATACTGGCTTGGATTCAGAGAACTGAAAAAGACTTAGAAAGACTTGCACGTCATGTGGGCTTGCAGACAACACCGGGCAGCTCTCGGATGGGTACAGGCCAACGAAGCACGGTCCATGGAGGACCTGTTATAAATGATAATGTTGGAACAATTTTACGATCGGGTCCCGACAGATGTCCAGGAATGGGTGAGGGACCACAACCCTACATCCCTCAGTGAGGTGGCTAGGAATGCCGATGACTAGCTGGATACCTGAAGACAACAAACATATTCGGGGCCAATACAAAACATTGTGTGTAAATCTATTCACAAACCAGACTTTATATAGGACACGAGGTCATGCGTTTAGACTAGAAGAAAGAAGATTTTGTCTAAGGCAAAAGAAAGGATTTTTTTACTGTTAAAACAATAAGGATGTGGAATTCTCTGCCTGAAGAAGTGGTTTTATCAGAGTCCATACAGATGTTCAAATAGCATACTTGCAAAAACAGAATATTCAAGGATATAATCTTTCAATGTAGGGTAATAACTGCTTGATTCAAGGATAAATCTGACTGCCATTCTCGGATCAAGAAGGAATTTGTTTCCTAGCTTGTTGCAAAATTGTGCTTCAAACTGGGTTTTTTGCCTTCTTTTGGATAAACAGCAAAAAACAAATGTGGAGAAGGTTGAAATTGATGGACACAAGTCTCTTTTCAGCTATGTACCTATGTAACAAAAGCCTGTAGCCACCAGGACGGCAGTAAAACCTCTAGGGGGAACCAGCTATCCCTCCAGCGCAACGGTACCACCAACCACACCAGCCGCTTCTCAACAGAAGTTCCGTCTGCCCAGCTCTGTGCAATGCCACCAGTGCCAGATATGGGGACACTACAAGCGGGACTGTTCCCAAATCAGAGATCGATCCACCTGGATCTGACCAGGTTCACCACCACCACCTTGAGCAGCCGCACATTGTTACCAGACCGAGACACCAGCACCCTATGGCTCTGCAGTTCCAATTACCACCGTAGAACAATGGGAAGTGCTACACGAAGCCGACCCCCTCCAGGCGAATGCGGATAACCGGCAGCATCATCGACAAACTGTGTACCTGGAGGGAAAAGCCGTACAAGGGCTCAGCAACTCAGGAGCCACCATAACTCTTGTAAAAAGTCATCTAGTGGCCGACAACGCAAAGACCAGCCGGACTGTAGCCGCCAGGGTAGCCGGGGGAGCTGTGTACCGGCTACCTATAGCAAGGGTTCATTTGCATTGGGGAGCGGGGTCTGGAAATGTGGAAATGGGGTTAATGCCGCAGTTACCAGCAGAGGTTTTGCTGGGGATGATCTGGGAAAGCTCACATCACCTTTTGAGCCCCAGGTCCCCACCACAGGTGAAGCCCACCCAGTGGTCACCAGGCAACAGGCCCACACCCAGGACCACAACTCACACCCGGAGGTTCAGGTAAGAGATATTTCCCCTTCCTTACAATGTGGCCCCTGGCCCCCCCTAGTGAATTTGTGGCAGAGGTGGTTACTGACCCTACATGACAAGTATACAGAGACAAGGTAACCTCTGCCCAACCATGGCAGAGAGTGAGAGATTTATATGGGACAAACAGTTATAATACAGGGAGTCTGATAAACGGGTAGGTGGGTCAGACCCAATCACCATTAGGCAACCAGTGGTACCGCGCCAAATTTCTCTGGATAGTGCATGACATTCCGCTATCTGGACATTTGGGGGTCAGTCGCACCCGGTACCGACTGACCCAGAATTTCTTTTGGCCAGGAATCAGTCAGGAAGTAAGGAGGTATTGCAATACCTGTGGTACGTGCCAGAGGGTAGGGAAGAAGGGGGGCGGCGGAAAGCAAAATTGCATCCGCTCCCCATAATTGAAGAGCCATTCAGCAGGATAGGCGTAGACCTAGTAGGACCTCTTCGGAAGCCTAGTCCCTCTGGCAAGAAATATATTTTGACAGTGGTGGACTATGCCACCAGGTATCCAGAGTCAGTGGTGCTGACCAACATCCACGCCGAAACGGTAGCGGAGGCCCTCATGCAGATTTTCTCCCGGATGGGGTTACCCAGGGAGATCATCTCGGATCAGGGCACTCCGTTCACCGCGGAGATCACCCAGCACCTCTGGAAGTTCTGTGGCATTAATATCAGTGCCCCATACCACCCTCAGACCAATGGGCTTTGCAAATGGTTCAATGGTACATTGAGACAGATGCTCCGAAACTTCGCTGAGACCCACTGGGAGCGATTCCTACCTCACCTCCTCTTAGCATATCGAGAGGTGCCGCAGGAATCTACCGGGTTCTCCCCATTCAAATTATTATTCGGGAGGAGAGTAAGGGGCCCACTGTATCTTGTCAGAGAACAATGGGAGGGAGATCGTAGCACAGACGGTATATGACTCCATCATACCATATGTGTTGGTGTTTTGAGACCGACTAGAAGAGTTGACTAGGTCGTTAAGGGAAAACCTTCAGGTGGCTCAGACCTGCCAGTGCACCTGGTATGATCGGGGCGCCAGGGACCGTAACTTCCAGGTCGGGCAGAAAGTTTTAATTTTAAAACCTGTCTGACATGACAAGTTACAGGCCGCCTGGCAGGGCCCTTATAGAGTGGCACCACGTATATAATTGGCCCCTGTGCAGGGACTGGAGGGCAACACATGCTCTATGTGAACATGATGAAGCCCTACCAGAAACGCTCTGAGTAGATGACCGCTATTTGCGCACTCACCTAGGACGAGTTTGATAGCTTCCCTCTCCCAGACCTTTTGGGAGACGGCAAGTTGTCATGAGATCTAGGGGAAGTTGAGCTGGGAGACCGGTTGAGTCAACAGAAGGTACAACAGCTGTTAAGGGAGAAGCAAGACATCTTCACCAAGGTACCTGGTTACACTCCTCTGGCCACTCACAGCGTAGAGACCCCAGGTCAACTCACAATACGTCAGACTCCCTATTGCATACCAGAGGCAGTACGGGAAAACATGCACAAGGAGATCGACGAGATGCTCCTACTGGGGGTGATTGAGCCCTCAGACAGTCCCTGGGCCTCTCCAGTAGTCCTCGAACCCAAGCGGGGCGGTACGACCCACTTCTGCGTAGATTACCGGAGGTTAAATGAAAAGACAGTATCTGATCCTATGCCCCGGATAGACAAACTGCTAGACCTGATGGCCAGGGGCCAATACCTCACTACCATTGATCTCTGTAAGGGGTATTGGCAGATCCCCTTGGCCCCGGACGCCATCCCTAAGTCAGCCTTTGTCACCCCATTCGGCTTATACCAATTTAAGGTTTGGGATGAAAAACGCTCTGGCTACCTTCCAACGGATGGTGGACCAACTCCTAGATGGGTTCCAAGACTACACCTGCGCTTACCTCGATGACATTGCCATCTTCAGCAATAGTTGGCAGGAACACTTGCCCATTATAGGAGCGGTTCTAGACAGCATCAGGGAGGCAGGTTTAATGTTGAAACCTGCCAAATGTAGTATAGGGATGGCCGTGGTTCAGTACCTTGGACATAGAGTGGGTTGTGGGAAGCAAAAACCAGAACTAGCGAAGGTAGAGGCCATAGCCCAATGGCCCACCCCTAGGACTAAGACCCAGGTACTAGGTTTTTTTAGGGATGGCAGGGTACTATAGGAAGTTGCGCCCAATTATAGCGCCCTAGCCAAGCCCTTTACTGATCTTACCAGGAAAAACCTTCCCCACCAAGTAACCTGGACCCCGAAGTGTGAGCAGGCATTCCAACACTTGAAAAGTGCACTTATAAATGCCCCTGTCTTGGCCGCTCCCAATCCAACTAAACATTTTCTTGTTCACACAGATGCTTTTATGTTTGGATTGGGGGCAGTATTGAGCCAAGTCGGGGCCCATGGCATCAGTCGCAAGTTGTTACCTAGAGAAGTAAGCTACACCGCCATCGAGAAGGAATGCTTGGCTGTGGTGTGGGCCCTATAAAAGTTGCAGTCTTATTTGTATGGATAGCCCTTTTCTTTGCTCACAGATCACAACCCGTTGATATGGCTAAACGGGGTGGCTGGAGACAATGCCAGGCTGCTGCGCTGGAGATTGCGCTGCAGCCATTTGACTTTAACATCCAGTACCACCCGGGAAAACAGAACGGAAATGCTGACGGGTTGTCTAGACAAACAGACTTGGAAAAATGATCCATGAGTAACCCCGAACATCCCCAAGCTGATCCGTGCTGGATCAGACTGTGTATGCCAGCTTGTGGGCAAGGGGGAGCAGTGTAGCAAATTTATTGGGCTGTCCCGAGGTATTATTGTTACAATGTTAATTTTGGCTTTATTTCCTTTGTATCTATGTATTGTATGCAGCATTCAACTGGTTGTTCGGTAAAAACACTCCGTTCGACATACGAACAAACTACCGAACAACCAGACCTCCCCAGAGTGAAGTGTGCCTCTCATTTACCTCCCGCATCCATGTTCCAACCACATAATTGGTAATTCAATGCAATGTACTACATGTTCTCTGGGTGGCAGCCATTTTAATTACAATTGCTCAGCGGTGTTTGGTCGTCGGGTGTCTGGAACCCAAATCGGACACTCGACTACGCGAACAGTGCTGAGACCTCCAGACTTCCAGCATTTAGTGTAAAAACTACCGAATGGCCCGCCGTTTGGTAGAAAGAATCCCACAAACAAGGGGATTCATACGAATCCAGGCCCAGTCTATGTAACCAGGTACTTTTGTGTTTTTCATCCCTCGAATGGAGACCGACCGCAAAGCCAGAATGTATGGAGCTGATTTCGGCTACTACTTCGGTCAAATGAATATATACATGTAACTCCCGATCTGGGTGATTTTTGAGTATGTTGCTCACCCAGATCAGGGCTACCAGGGGATGTAATATTTAGGTGTGTATCTCTGGTATTAGGGGTACATCCAGAAAACGGGGAGAAATGTGTCCTGTATAATGGGATTATGTGTCATGCTGAGGGGAGGAAATGTGTGGGAGGTAACGTGTATATGATTGGTTACTGTACTAATTATTGTGGGTGTCTCCCTTGCATGTGAGAAATGCTTATGAGCTGAGTATGTGGAGTAAATCTTCAATTCTGCTCCTGATACTGTGTCGTCCAGTTATTAGGAATCGTGATGGGATATTCCTGGATTATTTTATTTACTATTGCTGCTGTTTATCCTGGATTAACCTCTTGTTTCTGCATCATTATTTATATACCAGCAGAAAAGTCTATGGCATATTAGTGCTCCACTACAACGTAAATGTGTTGGAATGGCCTAGTCAAAGTCCAGACCTCAATACAATAGAAAATCTGTGGTCAGACTTAAAGATTGCTATTCACAAGCACAAACCATCCAACTTGAAGGAGCTGGAGCAGTTTTGCAAGGAGGAATGGGCAAAAATCCCAGTGGTAAGATGTGGCAAGCTCATAGAGACTTATCCAAAGTGACTTGGAGCTGTGATTGCCGCAAAAGGTGGCTCTACAAAGTATTGACTTTAGGGGGGTGAATAGTTATGCACATTGACTTTTTCTGTTATTTTATCCTATTTGTTGTTTGCTTCAGAATAAAAAAAAATAAAAATAACATCTTCAAAGTCGTGGGCATGTTCTGTAAATTAAATGATGCAAATCCTCAAACAATCCATGTTAATTCCAGGTTGTGAGGCAACAAAACACAAAAAATGCCAAGGGGGTGAATACTTTTGCAAGGCACTGTATGTTCGGGGAAATTTCCTTGAATATAGATTTGAGGGATTCAATGCTCTTGTGCATTTATTTATGTTCAGGTAAGTTTTCCCGAACAAAGACATGTGCACCAGAGCAGAGAATTCCCACGACGGCTCACACTTACACCTAGTCGTTAGTGCAAGCCATCGTAAAACAAGTAGGTCACTAAATGAGGACCACCTTTATATGTATAATATAGGTAAATCCAGGGCTCCTATTTGCTGTGGACGTGCTAGGTAAGTCCGCGGTCCTTAACAACCGTTTTTTGTCGGACGTATCTAGTACCTCCATGAGCGTAAAGGGGATATACATAGATATATATAATTTCATTCTAAGTGTATTTTGATATATATATATATATATATATATATATAAATTTTAAAATATATGTTTACAGTTTATGATTAATTTTTTATAATTATATATATATATATATATATACATATACACACACACACAGGTTTGTAATTTTACTCTAAGTGTATTTTTATATTAATATATGTATATAAGATATATATGATTTTTTAATTTATTAATTTTATTTTTATTTTTTTAAACTTTTATTAAGTTGATTTGATTTTTACTTTTTTACCAGCAGTGGGACTGCCTGTCAGTTCAGGCAGTCCCCCTGCTGGCAGGACTGTGGATACCTATTGTGGCCATGTGACCACTCTTTTAGAGCGGTCACATGGTCCCTGGGGGTCCTCCAGAGCAGAGGGGGCTGTCTGGGCTCAGCCTAGACAGTCCCCTTCAGAAGAAGACCGATCGTCGATGATCGATAAGTACATGGGGAGGGAGAGGGAGGCGACGATCGGTAAGTACATGGGGAGTGAGAGGGAGGGAGGGTATGGATTTCTTTTTTTCAGTATTTATTTTACTGAGTGCCTCAACCTCTTGAGGCACTCAGTACAGGCAGAGGATCGGAAGCCTGCCTGAAGGATTCCAATCTTCTTGCCTACACTGCCGGGCGCCAAGTGTGGCAACCCGGAAGTGATTGCTCGGGGGGGAGCAATCACTCGGGTGCCCGGTGGTGAGGGTGGGTATTCCATGATGCCTCGATATCGAGGCATCGTGTTGTACCCATAGAGCGGCTGCAAGCGATCACGATCGCTTCAAGCGCTCAAATTTACCACGGACGTATGAGGTACTTCATGTCCGCGGTTGGGAAGGGGTTAAAGTGCAAAATATTTTGATGTCTCTTTAAAGTTAAAAGTATTTAATGTATCTCTTTAAAGTGCAACAGTTGTGTACTAAGGGGGAAGGAGGGGGGCGTCAGCCCCGCTTGCCATGCAGTAGGGGGGTGCCACACTCAGGGCCAGCCTTAGGGGTATGACAGCTAGAATAGAAATGGCCTCTGTGGTGGTCCGGTGGTTTATCGCATGCTCTGTACCTCCTTCAGGTATAGACATAATCTCTCCCTCAAGGCTCCGACGCTCAGTTAGTGAGTCAGAGCACAAGGAGGTGATTTCCAGCCTGTGTTCTGACTCACACTGAGTTCCAGAGAGGTTATTATAGAGTGTACCAGCAGGGGGCGCAGAGCAGGGGTTCAGAGTCAGTCTTTCTAGATCCCCTGCCCCTTGGATCCCGAGCCTGCACATGCTGCACTGCCTGACCCTGGAATGGAGCTGCTTGAAAGAGCAGCCAACACATGGTGAGAGACATGACTGCTGACTCCTTTAATCACCAAATTCGTTAGCATTTCATTAACAATAAGTAATGCAACACCATGTTAAGGGCAATGGCCTCAGCTTTTTTTTTTTTTTAAGCCAGCACAACCAAATACTGTCAGTTGCTCATTTTACCTAGCAGACAGGTACACTTTAAAGGGACACTATAGTAACCTGAACAATTTCAGATTAATGAAGTTGTTTAGGTGAGAACTATAGCTCCCTGCAGCCTTTCTCATGTTGAACACTGTATTTTCTGAGAAAATACAGTGTTTACATTAAAACCTATAAACACCTCCAGTTGCAGCAACTCAGTCTGCCACCAGAGGGACTTCCGAGTTCAGGGCTGCCTAGTTCGCATTCATCATGTTTGCCATCTTCATGCGTGGGTGAATACATCAAACGTGATAACAGGAGACAGGAGGCACTGTGAACGTGCATCCTGTTTCCTGTAGAAACCCGGAGTCTGTCAGCAATCAGAGCTGACAGTGTGGGAGATAACGTTCTCCTGCACACAGTCGGCTCAAGCTGACTGGCTGAAGGCAGGAGGATGCAGAGTTCTTCTGACTTCAAACAGTAAGTACACTTATTTTAAAAATTTAGAGTGAGTGTGAGACTGTGAGTGTGAGACTATGAGTGTGAGACCGTGAGTGTGAGACCGTGAGTCAGTTTGTGTGGGACAGTCTGTGTGAGACGGCGTGTGACTGTGATTGAGAGAGTGAGTGTGCGGCATTGAGTGTGCGGCATTGAGTGTGCGTGAGAGACAGTGAGTGTGCGACTGTGAGTGTGACAGTGTGACAGTGAGTGTGTTTGTGTGTGTGTGTGTGACAGTGAGTGTGTGAGACTGTAAGAGAATGTCAGAGAGTGTGAGACAGTGTGAATGTGAGTCTTGGAAAGTTAGTTAAAATATCTGGACTATCTGCCTGGGTTGTCAGGTTGGTCCCTCAAATTGTAATCAATAAAATTACTTAATTTAGGTAAAAATATTACATAAATATACACATAGAATTTAATATATATATATATATATATTATATATACAGAATCCAGCGCACTCGCTTATTCACTAAACAATGATTTAAAATCTTAGAGATTGTAATAGTTTTATTTAAAAACACCTCACCAAGGCAAAAAATAATGGGGGTTTAGTTACATTATATGATCATATATTGCATAAGCCTGCCACAACGTCAATGTACCCCATTCTTGAAAGGTCCTACTCTGGCAGCCTAATGCTTGCTCTTATGAGATTAATCTTCTTACTTGGGAAATACTTTCTTACTGGGACTCTATGCAAGTCCAGGTTAAATAGAGTCCTGGAATGAGGCACCTGTGACAGGGAGGGGTGCAAAACCAAGGAGTTGGCCTGAACTCCCAAATATATAAAAGAAACCAAGAGGGCTGCACTCACCTAAACATACATACATTATAGGGTGTTGCTGGGGCCAAAATATACAAAATACAGAATCCAGCGCACTCGCTTATTCACTAAACAATGATTTAAAATCTTAGAGATTGTAATAGTTTTATTTAAAAACACCTCACCTAGGCAAAAAATAATGATCATATATTGCATAAGCCTGCCACAACGTCAATGTACCCCATTCTTGGCAGGTCCTACACCCTATTTAGCCTTGACTTGCAGAGAGTCCCAGTAAAGAAGTATTTCCCAAGTAAGTGGATTAATCTCAAAAGATGCTGTAAAGGTAAGTAAATGCTTCCTGCCGCCCACCCCCCCACCCCCCCGCACGGCACAGCCCATCCACTGGACCACCAGGGAATGATATAGCCCCCCTCCCTGGCCAGGCAACAAGCAGGGAGGGGGGACAAAAAAATGAACCTAAAATTCAATATTAAAATAAAATAATAAAATAATAAAAATGCCCCCCCCCAGTTTACACACACTACACAAACACACACACACTCTGCATCATATACACACACACTGCATTCACACACACACACACACACTCTGCATCATATACACACACCCACACTGCATTATATATACACACACACTCTGCATTATATACAGCGTGTGTTTGTATGAGTGTGTGTGTATAATGCAGAGTGTGTGTGTGTGTATAATGCACAAACTCTGCATTATATACATACACTCTGCATTATATACACACACACACTCATACAAACACACACTCTGCATTATATACACACTAAATTCATACAAACACACACTGCATTCATTATATACACACTGCATTCATTATATACATACACTTTAAATAAATATTCAATTAATGTAATTTTATTGGGATCTAATTTTATTTAGAAATTTACAAGTAGCTGCTGCATTTCCCACCCTAGGCTTACACTCAAGTCAATACGTTTTCCCATTTTTTTGTGGTAAAATTAGGGGCCTCTGCTTATATTCGGGTCGTCTTATACTCAAATATATATGGTATGTATGTATGTGTATGTGTGTGTGTATATATATATATATATATATATATATATATATATATATATATAAATTAAATATTCTTCTGAAATACTTTGTTCTTTACATAGTTGAATGTGCTGACAACAAAATCACACAAAATTAAAAAATGGAAATCAAATTTTTCAACCCATGGAGGCCTGGATTTGGAGTCATACTCTAAATTAAAGTGGAAAAACACACTACACGCTGATCCAACTTTGATTTAATTAAAACAAGTCAAAATGAGGCTCAGTGGTGTGGGTGACCTCCATGTGCCTGTATGGCCTCCCTACAATGCCTGTGCATGCTCCTGATGAGGTGGCGGATGGTCTCCTGAGGGATCTCCTCCCAGACCTGGACCAAAGCATCTGCCAACTCCTGGACAATCAGTGGTGCAATGTGACATTGGTGGATGGAGTGAGACATGATGTCCCAGATGTGCTCAATTGGATTCAGGTCTGGGGAACAGCGGGCCAGTCCATAGCATCAATGCCTTCGTCTTGCAGGAACTGCTGACACACTCCAGCCACATGAGGTCTTGCAATGTCTTGCATTAGGAGGAACCCAGGGCCAACCGCACCAGCATATGGTCTCACGAGGGGTCTGAGGATCTCATCTCGGTACCTAATGGCAGTCAGGCTACCTCTGGCGAGCACATGGAGGGCTGTATGGCCCCCCAAAGAAATGCCACCCCACACCATTACTGACCCACTGCCAAACCGGTCATGCTGGAGGATGTTGAAGGCAGCAGAATGTTCTCTACAGTGTCTCCAGACTCTGTAACGTCTCTCACATATGCTCAGTGTGAACCTGCTTTCATCTGTGAAGAGCACAGGGTGCCAGTGGCGAATTTGCCAACCTTGGTGTTCTCTGGCAAATGCCAAATGTCCTGCACGATGTTGGGCTGTAAGCACAACCCCCCCTTTGGACGTCGGGCCCTCATACCACCCTCATGGAGTCTGTTTCTGACCGTTTGAGCAGTTACATGCACATTTGTGGCCTGCTGGAGGTCATTTTGCAGGGCTCTGGCAGTGCTCCTCCTGTTCCTCCTTGCACAAAGGCGGAGGTAGCGGTCCTGTTGCTGGGTTGTTGCCCTCCCTACGGCCTCCTCCTGATGTACTGGCCTGTCTCCTGGTAGCTCCATGCTCTGGTCACTACGCTGACAGACACAGCAAACCTTCTGCCAGCAGCTCGCATTGATGTGCCATCCTGGATGAGCTGCACTATCTGAGCCACTTGTGTGGGTTATAAAACTCTGTCTCATGCTACCACTAGAGTGAAAGTACCACCAGCCGTGGGCGTCCGCAGGGAGGCGGCGAGGCATTGCCTCTGGATTTTCAGCTTGTTCTGCTATTTCGTGTGTGATTTAAAATGAACTGCAATACCGGCGCCGGCCAGTAGGTGGCGCTGTGTATGGAGAGAGACAGGGATAGGAAGCTGCATCTTATCCCTGCTTCTCTCTGCTGATTGAAACCGCAGGGGAGCAACACATGCAGCCAGAGACAGCCTACAGATCAGGGGAGTGAGGGATGGGGGGAGGGATTGAGATAGCTATAGATTTGGGGGGGCAGCAGCCTATAGATTAGGGAGAGTAAGGGGGGCAGCAGCCTATAGATTAGGGAGTGAGGGGGGCATCCTATAGATTAGGAGAGTGGGGGCATCCTATAGATTAGGAGGAGGGGTGGCAGCAGCCTATATATTTGGGCAGCAGCCTATTGATTAGGCAGCTGCTATAGATTTGAGGGGGCAGCAGCTTATAGATTTTGGGGGGGCAGCAGCCTATAGATTTGGGGGGGCAGCAGTTTATAGATTTTGGGGGGGCAGCAGCCTATAGATTAGGGGAGTAAGGCTGGAGGGGGGCAGCAGCCTATAGATTAGGGGAGTGAGGCATGGGGGCAGCCTATAGATTAGGTAAGTGAGCATAGGCGTGCACAGCCTATTGCATTAGGGTGTGCACCCTAAAGCACAAACACACGCCATGTATGTGTGTGTATATATATATATATATATATATATATATATATACACACTGCTGTGTGTGTGTGTGTGTGAGGGTGCTGGTAGTGTGCTATGTGGGTGAGGGTGTTTTTGTGTGTGTTTGTGAGAGTGCTGTTAGTGTGCTGTGTGTGAGGGTGCTGTTTGTGAGCTGTGTGTGAGGGAACTGGTAGGGTGCTGTGTGTGTGTGTGTGTGTGAGAGGGTGTTTGTGTGTGCGTGTTTGTTCGGGTCCTGTTACTGTGCTGTTTGTACTCGGATCTGACTACCAACGTTCCCTAACCGGACGGCCCCTGCATCGGTCGGTTGAGGCTAGGAACTTGTGTGTTTGCTATATCTGTTCTCTGGAGTCACCTGCCATTAGTGACGGGACTTTACATCTTACCTGCGTAAATGAGAACTCTATGAGTCCACGGGACTCCAGGCTAAGAAGGGAGTTATTCCTATAGCTCGGTCCTCGAATTCACATTCCTGGGGCCCTTGACCTAAGCCCTACTCGTGGAGATACGTACCCGGACAGTCAGGGATACAGGGACCTAAGGTCTCACTATGATATACCCTATCTTGAAGGTGGTGTGTGGACCTGGAGTCCTTCCACGAACTTTGACAGATCTGGAGTAGAACAGGATCGTACGAATGATTAATCAGATTATTCACTCTCTCCCTTATCAATAGCCAGTCTCACGGATGGAAGTCCGGCCCCAGACCTGCTCACCAGGGCCGCTTCTTTTTTTCCGTCAGTTGGCCTACACTTCGATCTGATTTCAAAGCCTTTGCTGTCCATCACGCAAATACTGCACGGAGGACTCTCTTTTGTCTATGCAGGTTTCTATTACCCTTGAATCCGGAACATTTATCACTCCCCGATGAGGATATATTTGGATGGAAAGTTCATCCCCTACTTTCGTTTCCCTCTTTTGGTTATATCCAGGACCCTTAGTTCCCCAGAGTAGTTAATCAACGTTTCGCTATGCTAGTTCAGTGTTAGGAATCGGACTGGATGTCCCTTAGGACCTTGTCCTACCACAGTTGTGGGTTATGCAGTCCATTTGGAGTACGTATACCGGCATAATAAGTTCATTCTCGGACAAGACCAGGTAGGTCATGAGGAAACTAAGACTATTCAGTTCGGTTACAGAATTGGTGGTAGACTCAGACGTATTACCTGAGTTTGGAATTTTTGTCTACAAGGTCACATCACCTGGTGGTTCCAGCACGATCGAAGAAGCCATCTTCCACATAAAAGGTCGAGACCTGGTGGCAGTTTCTCTCATGATCCTAAATCCACGGATAACCCTCGTGGTTTTACACCTAGAGGGAAATTGCTAATAGGTCAGCTTGATGGTTTCATGTAAGTCTGCTAGGAAACAGGTTGTAACCCCACATTCAGCAGATGGAGTTTTTCCCATAATTTGGGGTACATTGACAGCTGGCATCTTCATTGATCCATCTACCGTCACTTCTTGCAGTTGGAGGGTCCAATGAGGATTGTTCTAGTTATCTCTCGGAAGGGGTACCAGCGAAACAAACAGCGTTGGATTTGTTGGCTGAGTGCTAAAACAGCAAATACGAAGCCTCCTGTCATGTTATAAAATTGTAGATTATGCTAGCTTTAGTGTACCTATAATCTTAATTTTATTAATGACAGGAGGCGAATATTTCCCACCCATTCTTATCCCTCCCTTGTTTAAGGGTAATAGTTTGAGTTCATCAAATACGTATGCAACTCATCTTGTTGTCTCTGCTACCTGTCACTTGTTCTTATGTCTAACTTTTCATAAGTAAGGTTGGGATATCCACATATTAAGGTATTTGGTTGCCACACTGGGTACCTACATGTTTGTTCAGAGTACATTTAATTGGCTAACCAACCTGTTCGATTCTGTTTTTTTCTCTCGTTTCAGCTTACAGTCCATCATCGCTATCTGGTTTGGCAGTTCCTCTTGGATGGTGGACATTGTTGTATTCATCGTATCTAGGACTTCGTTTCTTCCCCATTATATATTCTGCCTTTTTTCTGTTTTGTCATAGCTTGAAAGAGGAAATGATGTATGGGGAGGGGAGTTTTATAGTACCTAACTTTTTTCTGATTGGTTGTTTTTTCTGTGCTGCTGTGGAGTTCTAGTAAAGAGAGACTTAAGCAAATACTCGCCTCCTGTCATTAATAAAATTAAGATTATAGGTACACTAAAGCTAGCATAATCTACAATTTTGTAACAAGCTAGGAAACAAATTCCTTCTTGACCCCAGAATGGCAGTCAGATTTATCCTTGGATCAAGCAGTTATTACCCTACATTGAAAGATTATATCCTTGAATATTATGTTTTTGCAAGTATGCATCTAGTAGCTGTTTGAACATCTGTATGGACTCTGATAAACCACTTCTTCAGACAGAGAATTCTACATCCTTATTGTTCTTACAGTAAAAAAATCTTTCCTTTGCCTTAGACGAAATCTTCTTTCTAAAGAATATCTCTATTTATAGTGTTTCTATGCAAACACACAAAGTTTGGGCTGGAGGGTTGCAGTAGGAGGGGGTGGACATAGACAGCGAAGTGAGCTGTAAGTCAGCTCACGAACGTGCATACAGCGCAGTAGAGCGCTCAGTGTTCATTCATATGGTGGCATTCAATGCCGCTCTATGAAGAACGCGATTGGTGCAGCCCTGCTGCATCGTCATTTTGACGACAAAGGGGATGCGGCCTGCTGAGGTGCTCGGCGCTGGAACGGAGGTAAGTTTATATGAGAAAAAGGGCTCGGATTTATTTATTTTTTTAATGGGAAGTTCATATAAAAGCAAGAAAGAAGGCTAGTGTACCTGTCTTTCTTGCTTTTATACACCCTCTTCCAGTTTATTATAATTATTCTATTTAAGTGTCACAGAGATTAAATATTTTGTTTTTCAGTTTAACTCATGGATGGCATTGTGTCTCAGGGCTCTTTTGATCACTGAAAACAATCACGGACATCTGTGATAATTAGATTGCCAGATGAGCCCAATTTAAGGAAAAACTACTAAAGGAGGGTGTTCCACATTATTAAGCAGAGCATCATTTTCATGCAACATGGGGAAGAAAAAGGATCTCTCTGCTGCCGAAAAGAGTGAAATAGTTAAATGCCTTGGACGAGGTATGAAAACATTAGATATTTCACGAAAACTTAAGCGTGATCATCGCACTATTATGAGATTTGTGGCTGATTCAGAGCACAGACAGGTTCGTGCAGATAAAGGCACATTGAGGAAGATTTCTGCCAGATCCATGCATCGGATCAAGAGAGCAGCAGCTAAAATACCATTACATAGCAGCAAACAGATATTTGAAGGTGCTGGTGCCTCTGGAGTCCCACGGACATCAAGGTGTAGAGTCCTCCAGAGTCTTGCAACTGTGCATAAACCTTCTATTCGGCCACCACTAACCAATGCTCACAAGCATAAACAGCTGCATTGGGCAGAAAAATACATGAAGACTAGTTTTCAAACAGTCCTGTTCACTGATGAGTGCCGTGCAACCCTGGATGGTCCAGGTGGATGGAGTAGTGGATGGTTGGTGGACGGCCACCCTGTTCCAACAAGGCTGCGACGTCAGCAAGGTGGTGGTGGAGTCATGTTTTGGGCCAGAATCATGGGAAGAGAGCTGGTTGGTCCCTTTAGGGTCCCCGAAGGTGAAAAAACTACCTCTGCATAGTATGTGGAGTTTCTGACTGACCACTTTCTTCCCTGGTACAGAAGGAAGAACTATGCTTTCCGTAATAAAATCATCTTTATGCATGGCAATGCACCATCTCATGCTGCAAAGAATACCTCTGCATCAATGGCTGCTATGGGGAGAAAAGGAGAGAAAGTCATGGTGTGACCTCAATCCTTTTGAGAACCTTTGGAGCATCCTCAAGCAAAAGATCTATGAGGGTGGGAGGCAGTTTACATCCAAACAGCAGCTCTGGGAGTCTATTCTGACATCTTGCAAACAATTTCAAGCAGAAACTGTCCAAAAACTCACAAGTTCAATGGATGCAAGACTTGTGAAGCTGCTATCAAATAAGGGGTCCTATGTTAAACTGTAACATGACCTGTTAAAATGTTTTAAAATTTTTTAATGTTGTTATGAGTAGAGATGAGCGGACTCCTGGATGTTCGGGTTCCTCAGGTTCGGCCGAACATCGGCAAAAAGTTTTGAGTTCGGCCTCGAACTTGACCCGAACTTAGCCCCTGAACCCCATTGAAGTCAATGGGGACCCAAACTTTTGGGCACTAAAATGGCTCTTAAAAAGTCCTGGAAAGGGCTAGAGGGCTGCAAAAGGAAGTGAAATGGGGGTAAGAGTAGGACAAGTACCCTGAAAACAAATGTGGATAGGGAAATAACATAAAAATGTAAAATAATAATCTTGAACTAGGAGGAGGAGGTAAATGTGGAGTAGGAGGTTGAGGAGGCGGTGACCATGGCGGTGGAGGTGTAAGGGGCGGTGGAGGAGGAGGAGGTAGCCAACACTGTTTTGTTTGTTTTTTTTTTTGTTTTTTTTCTTAATTGGGGTAGCCCACAAAATATTGGGACATATAAAAAAAGAAAACAAAGAATAAGTGCACTTGAGTATAACAATGGCTGGGTGAGGCCGGTATAAATGTCTATTCTGCACAAGGTACAGACAAGTCTGGTGGGATCCATGCCTGGTTCATTTTAATAAATGTGAGCTTGTCCATGTTGGCTGTGGACAGGCGGCTGCGCTTGTCTGTGATAACGCCCCCCTGCCGTGCTACACACGTTCATACAATACACTGGCTGCAGGGCAGGCCAGCACCTCCAAGGCATAAAGGGCAAGCTCAGGCCATGTGCCCAATTTGGAGACCCAGAAGTTGAATGGGGCAGACCCATCAGTCAGTATGTGTAGGCGTGTGCACAGTTACTGTTTCACCATGTTGCTGAAATGCTGCCTCCTGCTAAGACGTTCCATATCAGCTGGTGGTGCTGGTTGTTGTGGCGTGCTGACAAAGCTTTCCCATATTTCGGCCATGCTAACCCTGCCTTCTGAGGTGCTGGCGGTGCACCAGCGGCATTGGCGACCTCTTCCTCCTCCTCTGCCTTCGCCTTATGCTTCCACTGAGCCCCCGGGGTCAGTTGGGAATGCCCTCAGCAGCGGCTCTACCACCGTGCGCTTGTAGTCACGCATCTTCAGATCATGCTCCAGTGAGGGAATTAAGGACGGCACGTTGTCCTTGTAACAGGGATCCAGCAGGGTGACCACCCAGTAATCAGCACAAGTTAGAATGTGGGCAACACGGCAGTTGTTGCGCAGGCACTGCAGCATGTAGTCGCTCATGTGTGCCAGGCTGCCCAGAGGCAAGGACAAGCTGTCCTCTGTGGGAGGTGTATCATCTGTGTCCTCCGTATCCCCTCAGCCACGCTCCAGTGATGCCCACGAGCTGCGTTGGGTGCCACCCTGCTGTGAACACGCTTCCTCCTCCTCCTCCAGAACCGTGCCCTGGCTGGACAATTGTGTACCTGGCCTATGTTGGTGCTGGAACCCACCATCCGAGCCACTTGTGAATGACTGGCCTGATAACCGTGGAAATGACCCCTCTTCCTCCTGTGCCACATCCTCTTCCATCATCACACAAAGGCTGAGAACGGCATCAGCGGCACTGGCCATGTTGGTGGAGTACTCAAAACAGTGCAAAATGGCACACAGATCTCGCATGGAGGCCCACTCATTGGTGGTGAAGTGGTGCTGTTCCGCAGAGCAACTGACCCGTGCGTGCTGCATCTGAAACTCCACTATCGCCTGCTGCTGCTCGCACAGTCTCTCCAGCATGTGCAAGGTGGAGATCCACCTTGTGGGCAAGTCTCATGTGAGGCGGTGAGCGGGAAGGCCGAAGTTACGTTGCAGCGCAGACAGGCTAGCAGCAGCAGGGTGAGAATGCCGAAAGCATGCACAGATGGCCTGCACTTTCTGCAGCAGCTCTGATTTATCTGGGTAGTTTTTCAGGAATTTCTGCACCACCAAATTCAGCACATACGCCAGGCAAGGGATGTGTGTCAAACCGGCTAGGCTCAGAGCTGCTACGAGATTTCGCCCATTATCGCACACCACCAGGCCGGGCTTGAGGCTCAGTGGCAACAACCACTCATCAGTCTGTTGTTCCTTGCCCGTCCACAGCTCCTGTGCGGTGTGGGGTTTTTCCCCCAAATATATGAGTTTTAAAACAGCCTGCTGTCGTTTCCCGCCTCAGGCCCAGTCACCTCTACATTTTCCCAGTGTGCAGTTAGGGAGATATAGCGGCCCTGCCCATGCTTACTGGTCCACGTATCAGTGGTTATGTGGACCTTGCCACAGATGGCGTTGTGCAGTGCACACCTGAATTTGTCCGTCAATTGGTTGTGCAGGGAAGGGATGGCTCATCTGGAAAAGTAATAGCGGCAGGGAACCACGTACTGTGGGACAGCCACCGCCATCAGGTTTTTAAAACTGTCCGTCTCCACCAGACTGAATCACAGCATTTCGAAGGCCAGGAATTTTGAAATGCTGGCATTCATGGCCAGGGATCGTGGGTGGGTAGGGGCGTACTTCCTATTTCTCACCAGTGTTTGGGAGATGGACAGCTGAACGCTTCCATGGGACAGTATGGAGATGCTTGGGGACGGTGGCAGATGTGGTGGCGTTGCTGCCACATCCTCTGTTTGCTGGGAGGCAGGTGCCACTGTCACTCCAGAGGTGGAGGAAGAGGCCAAGACAGCAGCAGAAGAGGAAGCAGGAGGAGCCTGAGACCTTTCTTGGTTTTTGAGGTGCTTACTCCACTGCAGCTTGTGCTTTGCATGTAGATGCCTGGTCATGCAGGTTGTGCTCAAGATTAGCACGTTTATGCCTCTCTTCAGGCTCTGATTGCACAGCGTGCAAACCACTCGTGTCTTGTCGTCAGCACATTGTCTGAAGAACTGCCACGCCAGGGAACTCCTTGGAGCTGGCTTTGGTGTGCTCGGTCCCTGGGTGCGGTGGGCAGTAGCAGGCATACTGTCTAGGGGACATCCTCTCCGCTTTTGCTCCCTGCTCCCTCTTATGCTGTGCTGGTGCCTCTGTGCGACCACTGCCTCTTCCTCCAAACTGCACAAATCACTTGCATGACCTTGATTACATGTGTGGTCTAGGACCTCATCATCCTCCACATCATCTTCCACCCATTCCTCAACCCTGCCCCCCATGCCGGTCTGCACAGTGCAGAAAGCCACAGCAGTTGGCACTTGTGTTTAGTCATCATCAAAGACATGCTGCGGTGGTCCTCGCATGTCCACATCCTGACACATAAGTGGTTGTGCATCAGTGCACTCAATCCCTTCCACTTCTGGGGCCCATGGAAACCCGCCAGCAGAGTCATCAAAAAGCATAAGAGACTGCTGCATGACTTGTGGCTCAGACTGCTTGGCTGATTTGCAAGGGGCTGAGGTGAAAGAAACATGGCCATGAGCTGCAGGTGCCAACTCTGAGTTTTCAGCAGGGGACCGGGTGGGAGACAATGTGAAGGAACTGGAGGCACTGTCAGCCACCCAATCTACTATTGCCTGTACGTGTTCTGGCCTCAACTTTCGTAGAGCGGCATTCGGGCCTGCCAAATAACGCTGAAGGTTATCTCGCCTACTCGCACCTGAGGAAGGTGTTTCACTTGTGCGTGTAACTGTCACAGATCGACCATGTCCTCTCCCTGCGACAGGAGCTCCACCAACACCAGCAGCATCAGGGCCATGTCCCTTATTTAACGCTCTCCTCATTCTTTGTGTTCACCCACAAAACTAAAAAGATGGTTTAAATTTTAATTTTTCAAAGTGCGATGTAACCACAGTATTTGACGGTTCTAGAAACATAGAAACGTAGAATGTGATGGCAGATAAGAACCATTCTGCCCATCTAGTCTGCCCAATTTTCTGAATACTTTCATTAGTCCTTGGCCTTATCTTATGCCTATGCCTATCCCATGCATGCTTAAACTCCTTTTACTGTGTTAACCTTTACCACTTCAGCTGGAAGGCTATTCCATGCATCCACTACCCTCTCAGTAAAGTAATACTTCCTGATATTATTTTTAAACCTTTGCCCCTCTAATTTATAATTTTTCAAAGTGCGATGTCACAGCATGATTTGACAGTTCTATTTGACTCTCAGATATGTAGTGCATGCAGGGCAGGCGCTACCTGTTAGGCGGACTAGGCAGCTGCCTAGGGCGCCCCTTGGGAAGGGGCGCCGCCAGGAGCGCCGGCCCCCCCATGCTGCAGCCGCCCGAGCGCTCTGTAGAGAGCCTCAGGCGGCTGCAGCTTTGCCCGGGCGGTGCGTCCATGAGGGCGGACCGCACCGCCCAAACGCAGCCTGAGGAGAGGGGCTGACAGGAGGGAAGCGCTCAGCGCTCGCTCCTGTCACTCCCTCTCTGTAGTGTGGCCGAGCCCAGTATAGTCCACGGGTACAGGGAGCATCTGTCTCCTGTACCCGGCCGGACTAACAGGAAGTGCACACTGAGTGTTCACTTCCTGTTAGTCCGGCCGGGTACAGGAAACAAAACTCCTGTACCCCGGATCTATACTGGGCTCGCCATGCTACAGCAAAGGTAGGGGAGGAGGGACAAGGGTGGGAGGGGGAGAAAGAGAGACAAGGGAGGGAGGGGTGAAGAAGAAACTGGGAGGAGGGGGGGGGAAGAAGAAATTGGGAGGGAGGGGGGGAAGAAGAAATTGGGAGGTATGGGGAAGAAGAAATGGGGAGGGAGGTGGGAGAAGAAATGGGGAGGGGAGGGGGGAGAAGAAATGGGGAGGGTGGGAGAAGAAGAAATTGGTAGGTGAGGGGGGAGAAGAAATGGGGAGGGAGAAGAAGAAGAAATTGGTAGGGAAGGGAGGAGAAGAAGAAATTGGTAGGGGAGGGTGGAGAAGAAATGGGGAGGAGGGAGAAGAAGAAATTGTCAGGGGAGGGGGGAGAAGAAATTGGGAGGGTGGGAGAAGAAATTGGCAGGGGAGGGGGAAAAGAAGAAATTGGTAGGGGAGGGGGGAGAAGAAGAAATTGACAGGGGGGAGAAGAAGAAATTGGTGGGGGGAGAAGAAATTGACAGGGGTGAGAGTGACAGGGGAGGGAGGGGCAATGAGAGTGGGAAGGGGGAGGGGAGAAGAGAGTGACAAGGGAGAGGGGGGAGAAGAGAGTGACAAGGGAGGGAGAGGGGGGAGAAGAGAGTGACAAGGGAGGGGGAGAGATTGACATCCATCACACACACATGCAATGCACCCCTTGCACACAGAAAAACACACAATGCATTACACACACAGACACACACACACACACAAACAATGCAACCCTTACACACAATGCACCCCTTACACACACACAATGCACCCCTTACACACACTCAATGCACCCCTTACACACGCACACACTGCATCCTGTACATACACAGAAACACACCTTGCAGCCCTTACACATACAAACACAGATTCACACAATGCATTCCTTACACACATATCAGGACATCCCCTACACACTCCACCCCTGTGAACAAACTCATTGGTGGAACATGAAGGTGGACCCTGGGACCCAGACCTTGAGCTGTGTAAAGGACCCCCAAAAAATGGAGCTGCTTCCCGCTCTCCCAGAACATTGATTTTTGTGACCACAGTTACAAACCGCCTCCAGAGAGCCTGTTCTGCACCAGACCAGTGGAGCCAGACTGCAGCTAGAGCCCATCATCATCCTCATCTCGTTGTAAGTAGGCAATCTAGTATATTATTCGTGGCACTAATCTCTAATTTACCTCACATTAAAGAAACACTATAGTCCCCAGAACCACTGCAGCTTAATGTAGTCGTTCTGGTGTCTATAGCCTGTCCCTGCATGCCTTATAATGTAAACACGGCGGCACTGCAGCACTGGCGTTAGTTAACATGGCAGATCATATGGGTGGAGCATTGTGATGTCACATGGGGGGGGGGGGTGGCAAACTTTACTTTTGCCTAGGGCGGCAAAAATCCTTGCACCGGTCCTGAGTGTACGCCACAAATGTACTTTTTAGCACCAAAAAAATTTGAATTTGGCAAACGCCAATGTCACAGCAGTATTTAAAAATGCCTAGATGTTGCCCACTGAGCTACCAGAAGAGGATTAAAGTAATGTGCCTGGCACACATGCAGTTGCAAGTGCACTGCACTTGCAAAATTGCCCACCTAACAAACAGACTGCTTATTTCTATGTGGCACTGGGCTCAGGGCAGGGTACAAAAATGTAATATAGCACCCACAAAAATAATCGCTGTAGTTTGCAGATTTAACACCAGAATTCTTTCCTAATCTGTCTCTCACAGCTGCAGCATCCTCTCCCTACACTAATAAGAGCTCATGTGACTCCAGCTTATATAAAGGCTGGGTCACATGCTGCACTGGCCAATCACAGCCATGCCATTAGTAGGCATGGCTGTGATGGCTTCTAAGGGCACACGAGTCAAACACTTGTTGATTGGCTGCCCTGCAGCTTTTCAAAACACGCCATTAAATCACCGAACACCGAACTCGAACCCGAACTGTCACTGAAATGTCCGGGCTCGGGTCCGGGGTCCAAAAATCGTAATGTTCGGGTTTGCTCATCTCTAGTTATAAGTTTGATTGAAATAGCTTTTGATTTCAGTAAATATGCCGCAAACACAACAAATGACAATTTCCAGTGTTTTGAAACTTACTGTGCGTAATAATTTGAACAGTGCATTGTAATTTTTTTATGTTTAAAAAAAATACTGTTATCATTAGGAGGCTTGTTCAATAAAATTTGAGTTGTACTCTTAGTAGTTGATAACATGAGAATTATGCTGACTGTTCTATAAATCAATTATTTAGGTAAATGAGAAAAATATAATTTGCATAATAATTTGGAACAGGGTGTATGTTGATTATAGTGCTCCTTTAAACTTCTTTCAGAGCCTCTTCAGCCTGTCCTTCGTCATCAACCAAATTCAGGCTGCTACACCCTAAGTCCGCCCAGGCATTATTCATTTATCAAACTTGCTGTCGCAGGAATCCCGCAGCTGTGACAAAATTTTAAAAAAAGAACAGAGAAAACACAACACAAACAACAATTCCAGAACAAAATAATGGGAGAGCATTGTTCACCAGTAGTCTGGTAATCTTCCCAGAATAACCTGCTTCCAACTGTAAAACCAACTGTATCCATTTGGTTGCTGTGCCAACCCTCTCAAGGCAGCAGTCATGCTCCGCCCTCCCTATTCACTCCAGGGGTTTGCCTGCCCTGCTGTTCCTGCACCCCCCTAATTCATAAGGTTATAATATTATAAGCACTTTTGTAATATACAGCACTTGCAAAGTCAAAAACATCACTTTCGCTGACAATTTCATCGTTGTAATACATGTTATTGTTTTGAATATTTGTTTTCAGCGAAGTTTCCTGAGTAAAACAGTATAGGTTTCATAGTGTCTTGGAAAGATAATTCAGTTATCTGGACTATCTGCCTGAGTTGGCAGGCAGGTCCCTCAAATTGTAATCAATAAAATTACTTAATTTAGGTAAAAATATTGCATACATATACACGTAGAATTTATATATATATTTATATATATATACATATTTATATAGTTGAAGTTTAACCCCTCCCCGCCGGATGACTGACCCGGTCCATCATGGCGGGGAAACAATTAATGCCGAATGACGGACTGGATCCGTCATGCGGTAAAGTTAACCCCAGATCGCCACAATCGCTCTGTATTAGAGGCAGACCGGGAGCACCTGATCGCCCTGCACCTGCAGCAATGATCGCTCTGACAGGTTGTCAGAGCGAGCACATGTGCTGCAGGGACTCACGATCCACCTCCTTGCTTTTCCGCGGTTAGTGTGAAGTAGGCATATGCATGGGGAAAATTTTCGGTTCGGCATTCCGAAATTCAGGACTCCAGCAATTCGGGACTTCGAAAATTCGGTAATTTCGTCAATTCGGAAATTCAGCTATTTGGACATTTGTGCAAACTCACTTTGTGTGTCAAAAGGGCAGAAAAAATGCTTATTTACTACTACATTTGGTACAAGCTAGCGGAAAAAATTATCCCACGCTAAGGTTCAAAAAATGCATTTTGTCCTACCCTGGGATTTCTTCTTTAAGAAATGGTATGCGTTTATGGTGTAGTTGTAATATGTAGCCTGCTCAAGTGCTCCAAAGTGGGACATGGACGCATCAAAACCCTCCATGAAAATTCACACTTGAAAACCTGAACTTGTCACGTCTCTTTTGCAGCACTGTAACTTCACAAAATAGTGTCTAGGTCATACAGTGGGCATATTGTTTTACTCAGAAGATGTAACTGAACATCATTTGGGGATTTTTATGATAGTGGTACATATTAAGTGTAAGAAATACTCAGCAAAAATGCAACATATATGTAAAAATAACATTTCCCCCTCCCTCACCACAAACATTGATATAAATTGGTGAAAAAATGGTGACCCGTTAAGGCACAATATACACCATATAAGATACCCTGGGGTGTCTGCTTTATCAAATGAACGCCCTTTGTGGGGTTATTTGAACAGTCACATTGCTATAATACCCTAAAATGAGATAATGTATAGGTGGTTAATGTTATGCGCACCTGGTTGAGAGCCTTAAATTCCTGGCTCTAAGGGTGGTCAGTGATGTGACAATATGAAGGGATGGCACTTCCCTGTAAAGATTCCCAGAGGCTCCAAGGACTTCTGTGGATAAAGAAAATGTATTAATCCCAAATAAAAAGTGAATTTAAAACCAGAAATTTTGAGTATAAAATTATAAATAAGAGTCCAAATAAAAGTCTAAATCCGCCAAAACGCGTTTTACTAGTCTGTGAGCTCCCTCAGTCAGTTGTAATGTAGCCTCAGGGATTTCTTGCTTTTTAAATGTTCCATTACTTCCTCTTTAAGGTCACATGATGTACTATTGTCCAATCATAGATGTAGGTTTTCAATAGACATTAGTGTAGCCTGGTTACACCTGGTGTTGGGGGCTCCCATTTGTTAATTTACTTTTAACACTCCTGTTTAATTTGTAACTGACCATATCATTGGTGGTTCAGAGATGTTTGAAAAAAAAAAAGGGTCGGTGGTTGGCGAAAATGGCACCGTTCGCCACATCCGCCCTCCATCACAGAAAATAGATACTCAAAACTAGATGGGTAATTGGTGGACAGTGGGGTTGTTAATGTACCCTTTTGTCCATTCCGGGCTGGCGGAAGTGACGCGGCATTCCAAACCACACATCACTTTCACCCTTATTATACAGCAAAAAGCCTCCTCTCCTATGGCGGAAGTGACGTTGCATTCAGAACCACATGCCACTTCCGCCCTTATTGTGCAGCAGCAGCCCCCTCTTCGTGTTAAAGGGGAGGTCCTTGTGCCGATCAGGGGGTGGCCGCGATGACGTCACGAACAAGCGTGCGTCAGCCCAAACCCCCTCTGGACGTGCCAGGACCTTAAAAAAACCTCATATTGGAAATGGTCATATGGGATAAATAAAGATAGAAAGGGATGGGCAAGTTATATAAAAATGTTAAAAGAGTAAAAAATATTTTTACGTATTCACTGGTCTTAGAACACATAGTGGAATAATAACTAGAGTTGAGCGAACCCGGACTGTATGTTCGGGTTGGATTTCAGTGTTCAGCGATTTAATGGCACGTTTTGAAAGGCTGCAGGGCAGCCAATCAACAAGCGTTTGACTTGTGTGCCCTTAGAAGCCATCACAGCCATGCCTACTAATGGCATGGCTGAGATTGGCCAGTGCAGCATGTGACCCAGCCTCTATAAATAAGCTGGAGTCTCATAACGCCGCATGTCACATGAGCTCTTATTAGTGTAGGGAGAGGATGCTGCCGCTTTCAGGGACAGATTAGGAAAGAATTCTGCAAACTAGTACATTAGTGGGGTGCACTTCATATCTGAGAGTCAAATAGAAGCGTCAAATACTGCTGTAACATTGCAGTTTTAAAACTTAAATTTTTTTGGGTGCTAAAAAGTGCACTAGTGGGGTGCACTTCATATCTGAAAGTCAAATAGAAGCATCAAATAGTGCGCTTACAGCGCAGTTGTAAAAATTCTAATTGTTTTGCTGCTAAACAGTACATATTGGGCGTGCTCTTCATATCTGAGATTCAAATAGAAGCGTCAAATACTGCGCTTACAGCGCAGTTTGAAACATTCTTATTTTGTGGGTGCTAATCTGCTAAATAGTACATTTTGGGCGTGCTCTTCATATCTGAGTCAAATAGAAGCAGCAAATAGTGCGCTTACAGCGCAGTTGTAAACTTTCTAATTGTTTTGCTGCTAAACTGCTAAATAGTACATTCTGGGTGTGCTCTTCATATCTGAGAGTCAAATAGAAGCGTCAACTAGTGCGCATACAGCGCAGTTGTAAAAATTCTAATTGTTTTGCTGCTAAACTGCTAAATAGTAAATTTTGGGCTTGCTCTTCATATCTGAGAGTCAAATAGAAGTATCAAATACTGCTGTCACATTGAAGTTTTAAAACTTAGTTTTTGGGGGTACTAAAAAGTACATTAGTGGGGTGCTCTTCATATCTGAGAGTCAAATAGAACTGTCAACTAGTGCGCATACAGTGCAGTTGTAAAAATTCTAATTGTTTTTCTGCTAAACTGCTAAATAGTACATTTGGGGCGTGCTTCATATCTGAGAGTCAAATAGAACCGTCAAATAGTGCTGTAACATTGCATTTCTAAATATTAAAATTTTTTGGCTGCTAAATAGTACATTTGTGGCCTGCGGAGTCAAATAGTCATATCTGAGAGTCAAATAGAAGCGTCAAATACCAATATAACAATATTGTAATTCGGGGGCAATATCCTCACAAGTCAAACTTAGAGGTCAGTTTATAGGGAAAACAGTTGCCTGGATACAATTCTAAAACAATTTCCATATGTCCTTTGCAGACTTTACATGCTGGAAAAACAGATGCCAACTGCTGTGGCTTTCTGCAGTGTGCAGACCGGCAAGGAGGGCAGGGTTGAGGAGTGGGTGGAAGATGATGTGGAGGATGATGAGGTCCTAGACCCCACATGGAATCAAGGTCATGCGAGTGACGTGTACAGTTTGGAGGAAGAGGCGCTGGTCGCACAGAGGCACTAGCACAGCATAAGAGGGAGCAGGTTGCAGAAGCGGAGTGGCCGTCCCCTAGCGCCCGTCGGCATGCACAGTTATCCAAGTAACAGATGGAGCGATAAAAAAAACCATAACAGATTTAACGAGCCATTCGCAGTTTCACAGTCCGGTGACCGGGACCCAGACACTGTCTGGGCGGCGGTCGGATGACTGGGACCCAGTATGCCTGACGTTGAAGTTAGGAGTCACAGTGTGGAATGGATTAGCAGGGTCTGGTGCAGGGTAACTGCACGCCCCCTGGTGTTGAGCACCAGCGTTTGTGCGGCCACATACTAGGACCCTGACGCAGCTTCAGTAAAAAGAGTACTGGATACCAGAAGCCATCACCAGACTGATCAGCAACTTGGAACAGGATGTGACATTCACTGTAGCGGCTGTGCGCGCTTTTGGCGTTCTCACCCTGCTGCTGCTCGCCTGTCTGCACTGCAGCGTAACTTTGTCCTTCCCGCTTACCGCCTCATATGCGACGTGCCCACAAGGTGGAACTCCCCCTTGCACATGCTGGAGAGACTGTGCGAGCAGCAGGCGATAGTGGAGTTTCAACTCCAGCACGCATGGGTCAGTCGCTCTGCACCAGACTTGCCCTCCAATTGATCAGAGTTAAAGGATTTCAAGGGGACTCATTACAATTACAGGGCCTCTGTATTGTATGGTAGCTTGTGGGCCAGTGTGGTTGTGCTTCCCAGCGCCCTCTGCTCCCTTCTTCCTTCATCTGGGTTCATGGAGGTCGCCCTCTGTCTATTGGCAAGGGCATAGGCTTGCACCTCCAAAAAGGTCCTGCTGACAATCTCCTCTGAGGGTGGCTCTCGGTAATATGCCAGGCGCCGTTACACCTCCTTGCGCACTACCTCCTCATCTCCTGCTGCTGCTCGCCTGTCTGCGCTGTAGAGTAACTTCGGCCTTCCCGCTCACCGCGTAATGAGATTGTGCGAGCAGCAGCAGGTGAAAGCGGAGTTTCAGCTACAGCACGCACGGGTCAGTCGCTCTGCACCAGACTTGCCCTCCAGTTGATCAGAGTTAAAGGATTTCAAGTGGACTCATTGTAACAAATTGAAGATCCTTACCTGCTTTCGTGGGGATTTTGCTATACAGCAGTTCGGGACTTTTAAAGCATTCATCATACGAATGTAAACTACCGAACACCGGACCACCCTGCTACCTAATTATGGGTAATTTACCTCCCTGATCCGCGAATACAGTCTTCATAGGTGTAATATTTATTTTAATTGGAACTCAACTGCAGAATTTTCTAATTGCATTAACTATAAGTTTCACCTCCTTTTATATTGATATGAAACAGTGGTTGCTGTATCTTTAAATACTCATGTAGAAGTTAATTGTGATAGAAGTATAAGTCAATGATGATTTACACAAGCCACTTAATTCCCATTAGAAATAGTGCAGAAAAATAGGCAGCGTTAGTTTCCAACTTAATTAAGATGGAATAATTTATGAGAAAATTATTAATGAAGCAGGACAGAGTTGTAATTAGTAATAATTTGATTATTGGAGGGAGAATTAACCTTAGTAGCAATCCCTTATGAATAATAGGAATAACTTGACAGAATGACACAGTAGAACTTTTAGATACTGTGTAATATTAATAACATAAGTGGCTTGTTTGGAGAAAAAAAGTTACTTAACTTAAAAGGCAGTTCTGGAACTGGAGGGGTTAATTACACCCAATGGAGGAGAAATTAGAAGTCCGTTTTAGCAAGCCGAGGTCTAGGAGTGGAGAAGGTAGAAGTCCGTTTTAGCAAGCCGTGGTATGGAAGTGGAGAAGGTAGAAGTCCGTTTTAGCAAGCCGAGGTCTAGGAGTGGAGAAGGGAGAAGTCCGTTTAAGCAAGCCGTGTTATGGAAGTGGAGAAGGTAGAAGTCCGTTTTAGCAAGCCGTGGTATGGAAGTGGAGAAGGTAGAAGTCCGTTTTAGCAAGCCGAGGTCTAGGAGTGGAGAAGGGAGAAGTCCGTTTAAGCAAGCCGTGGTATGGAAGTGGAGAAGGTAGAAGTCCGTTTTAGCAAGCCGAGGTCTGATAGAAGCAGGATCAAGGTAAATCAGCTGATCACTTTGCAGGCACCTGTGCAAATAATCCAGCCCTTTGAATCTGGCGCGGTCTTCCTATGTGGAAGGACCGCGTCAGAAAAAAGGGGTGGGGCTAAGCGCCGTGAACCCGGAAGTGGGTTCCTACGGCGGAATGCATGTCAGGCTATACCTGACAATAGGAAACCTACGAACGCTTTGTGAAGTGCCTGGGTGGCTGCCATTTCGGGACTATTACACGTGGTCGCGGCCATCTTAACTCCCGAACAGAAGTGTTTTGCCGTCGAGTGTCTGGAACTAAAATCTGACACTCGAGTAGGCGAACACCGCTGAGACCTCCATAGCACCGGAGATTCGTGCCAAAACTACCGAACACCCTGCCGTTCGGTAGAAAGACTTATGGGGATTCTGGAGAACATCGAGTTACACATGGATGGCAAGCCTTTCGGGACTGATACCCTCTTACTACCTGGGTAGCCGTTACACTCATTACAATTACAGGGCCCCTAGACAGTCCTGTATTGTTATTTGTCGTCACTACCTTCATGCGTCAGGAGTGGGTCATTTGCGCGCCTGCTGCCTTGCTTTCATGTGGTAGCCGTTTCTCAGACTCCCTCTCAGGAATCGAACCCTGATTCCCCGTTACCCGTGGTCACCATGGTAGGCGCAGTAAATGGCATTGAAAGTTGATATGGATGACATACGAATGCGTCATCGCCTTGTCGTTGGGGAACCCATTTAAAATGTGCTCTACCATGACGAGCTGGGAGATCTCCTCTTGGAACTTGGTTTGATGGGAGTTGAGCCAGTTCTGGGTCGCCCTTGTAATGTGGCATGCCCACTCCGCATGGGAGTCCTTCTCCCCTTTCTGGGTCTCCCTAAACTTTTGGTGGTATTGCTCAGGGGTGACCGCATACCAGGCCAGGAGGATTTGGGTAATAAAGGGATAGTCTCTGATCCGCTCTTCTGGTACAGCCCGGTAAATATCCAATGCCTTCCCCACTAGTGTGCTGGCCAGGATGGTGACCCAGTCGCTGGGGTCCACCTCTTGGAGTAGGCACTGGCGCTCAAAGTCTTGTAAAAAGTAATCAAAGCCTTCTTCTGCTTCCTTGAAGTGTTTGAAGGCATTGTATGGTAGCTTGTGGGCCAGGGTGGTTGTGCTTCCTGGCGCCCTCTGCTCCCTCCTTAATATAGGAGGTAGCCAATAAATAAAAAACAGTGTTGGCTACCTCCTCCTCCACTGCCACTTCCACCTACACCGCCCCGGTCACCAAGGCCTTCTCAACCTATGGGTCACTTAGTATAAACTATGTACACAATAGCAGAGGCCTTTTCTCCATGCATCAGGAGTTTAGCTCAGTTTGAACAATGAAAGATAATACCCTGCACTCCAACCCTCTCTCAAATTGATAATTCTGGTGATCCTCTTGTCAGCCATGCTTTAGATTTTGATTTATGTTCTTCCAAAGCTAAAATCAAAGATTCCATCTTATGCCTCAGCTGTATTTTTAATTTTTAGGTATTTAATGTTATTTTAAGTGAATTCCCTATCCACATTTGTTTTCACGCCATTTGTGCTACTCTTACCCCCATTTTACTTCCTTTTGCAGCCCTCTAGCCCTTTCCAGTGCTTTTTTTAAAGGCATTTTTGTGCCTAAAAGTTCAGGTCCCCATTGACTTCAATGAGGTTCGGGTCAAGAACTTTTTTTTCAAAGTTTGTCCAAACCCACCGTAACTTCCCGGAGTATCAAATGATGTTGCCCCAGGAGTGCCCAGCAGCAGATTTGAACCTGGGTACTTTGCAGTCCTGGGGCTGCTATGTTACCTCTGTGCCACCATTCAGCTTTAGTAATGCCAGTATCCAGCTCTGTCTTGTAAGTTTCTCCTGTGTCTCATGGTACACCCAGTGGTGTATTTAGGATTTGTGCTGCCCTAGGCAGGACAGTGCTTGGGCACCCCCCCTCCTTGATTTAAATTTCCCCCACCCTTTCCAGTCAAGGACGCACTTTGACTGACAGACGCACATACTCACTGATAGATGCATACACTCATTGACAGACACACACTCTCATATGCACTGACAAACAATGACAAACACACACACTCACTGATTTGACACACTAATAGACAGACACACACTGACAGACAAAAAAAACTCACTGACCCACCACACACACATTCACTCACAGACACACACACATTCACTTAGATACACACTTACAGACACAAACACACAGAGATTACCACCAACACTCACAATTTAAAAAAAATAAAATTTATATCCACCCAGCCTCTCTGGGAGAGCTGGAGTGGATTACTTACCTGTCCAGTAGGGCTTCTGTTCAGGCAGGCAGAGTAGGCAATGAGGGAGATCTGATTTTCCTGCTTAGCTCCCTCGTGCGCCGCTTAGTGATGCTGGGAGCTGGTCTGATGTCATATTCCGGCACCTGGCTTCATTAAGCAGCACGGAGGGAGCTGAGCAGAAAGAGCTCATGTGAGTATGCTCCTTCGCTGCCCGCTACCAGCCTTGGGGGGGGCTCAAAAGTGGTCAGCTGGCCAGCTCTTGAGCCCCCCTGGACACGAGGCAAGCAAGGGATCTGCCTGGGCATTTGGGGGTGGGGTTTTTTGCCACTCCCTGCAAAGTGCCGCCCAAGGCAGATGCCTTGTTTGCCTCGTGTAAGATCCGTCCCTGGGTACACCTGATGTTGATGGTTTCGTTAGCCAGGTATAAAACACTGCCTCTCCCAGAAGGCAGTGTCAGTTCCTTGACTCTGGTGATCATACTGCTGTTTCGTGTTCTCCAGTTTACGCTTGGCCTTGGCTTGTTGTATCGTTTATTCTGATTTCTGGCATCCTCTGACCTCTGGTTTACCCACGATGATTATCCTGCTTTATCCGTCCCTGTACTGCGATTTGGAGTATTATCCTGCACAGCCCCCGTGCACGACTCACAGGCCAGGTGATTTCTTAGCTGACCACCTCGGTCTGTGTTTACTTGCAAGGGTGAGCATATATCTCTGCCTGCTGGACTCCCAACTCAGGTAAGCCCTGACATCCAGGTGTCCGCTCAACTCTAATAACAACAGCAGAACTCATATGGGGAGAGAGGGAGAAAAAAAGACAGACATACATAGAGAGAAATATGATTAAACCTGGTGTGCATTTAGACACAATTTGATTTAGCAATAGGTACAATTTTGCATAGATACAATTTTTTTTATATTTTTAAATATACAATATATATATATATATATATATATATATAGAACTATTTGTAAGTGCCCCATATATAAAGTGTTGGGTAAAAGGTCGTAAATGGATAAAATTGAAAAAATCTGAATATTAGTTAAATTCAGAAGAGAGAGATTATTTTTAAAGTAATTATTTTAAAATAATTATTTTTAACAGTAGATGTCGGGAAAGCCTTTAAGAATTGAAGAAAAAATGTGAAAGATAAAAAATAAGCAAAGATACATAAAATATGGACAGCAGGTTAAAAAAGAGTGGATACAAGGGGGGAGGTAGACTAATTCTAAAGAAAATGGCATAATTCGAAATCAATGCTTAAACCGTGAGGTCGTAAGGTACCAAGATTAAAAACCCACCTCATCTCATTTTGGCCCAAAATTTTGTTAAAATCACCTCATCTCCAGTTTACTACCACTTTTTGAATACCCATAAATTGGAGTCCTTTGGGATTGTTGTGGTGTGACACGCTATGTCCGTCATATCCTTTTTTAATATGCCTTACATGTTCTTCCACCCTTGTATGTAAATTTTTTTTGGTTCGTCCTACATATTTTTGGCTGCACGGGCATTCTTGTAGATAGATCACGTTGATTGAGTGATATGTGATAAGGTTTTTAATGGTGTATTCTTCATTATTTTGCGTAATATTACATTTTCTTATGTCTTTTTTTACTATCGGTATTCCTACATGCTATACACATGCCACATGCAAAGAAACCATTCCTGCTTTGCATTCTTTTTTAATGTGATTTTTCACTAATAATTCTTTTCATATTTGGTGCACGCCTAAAAATTATTTTAGATTTATCTGGTAAAATACTAGCTAAAATGGGATCTTCTCTTAAAATTGGCCAGTGTTTATTGATAAACTTTCTTAATTGTTGATTACCCTGGCTGTATTCACATATAATTGGTAAATTTTTGTTCAGTTCCAATTTGCTTTCTTTGCTTCTTTATTTTCTAATAGAGTTTCCCTTTTAGTTTTTAGAACTTGATCAGGGTCATTGGTTAGATTTTCTTCCTTATATCCTTTTTCTAGCAATTTGTCTTTCAATTTGTGTGCCTGTTCAATAAATGTATTCTCCTCTGTGCAGTTGCGTCTGATGCAAATAAACTGTGATTTTGGAATTGTATTGAGCCAGGGTATAAAATGACAACTCGTAGTGTGAATAAAACTGTTAACATCTACTTTTTTTAAATGTATACTTGTTTTAATTCTATTCTCTTCAATGAAAATATCTAAATCTAAAAAATTAACTTCACTCTTGCTAAAATTGGTAGTTAAAATAATCCCCCAGTCATTTGTATTTAATGTATCAATAAAATAAAAAAAAAAGGATAGTTCAGTGCCTTCCCAAATAAAAAACAGGTTATCTATGTAGCGGTGATAGGTAATGAGGCCCTCCATGATGATTCAAACCTTTAAAACCTCACACAACAGCAATCCCAAAGGACTCCAATTTATGGGTATTCCAAAAGTGGTAGAAAAACTGTAAAGGAGGTGATTTTAACAAAATTTTGGGCCAAAGTAAGATGAGGTGGATTTTTAATTTTGGTACCTTACGACCTCACGGTTTAAACATTGATTTTGAATTATGCCATTTTCTTTAGAATTAGTCTACCTCCCCCCCTTTTATCCACTCTTTTTAACCTGCTGTCCATATTTTATGTATTTATACTTATTTTTAATTTATCTTTCACTTTTTTTATTACATTTTTAAAGGCTTTCCCAACATCTACTGTTAAAAATAATTATTTTAAAATAATTACTTTAAAAATAATCTCTTCTAAATTTAACTGATATTCAGATTTTTTATTTTTTATTTTATCCATTTACGCCCTTATACCCAACACTTTATATATGGGGCACTTACAAATCGTTTTTTTTTTTTTATATATATATATGTTTATATATATTGTATATTTAAAAATATATAAAAAAAAAAAAAAAAATCAGGATTTTATTCCCTCCACATCCCCACCAATAAGATACACCATCTATGCAAAATTGTACCTATTGCTAAGTCAAATTGTGTCTAAGTGCACACCAGGTTTAATCATGTTTCTCTCTATGTATGTCTCTTTTTTTTCCCTCTCCCCATGTGAGTTCTGCTGTTATTATTCCACTATGTGTCCTAAGACCAGTGAATACTTAAAAGATGTTTTACTCTTTTACCATTTTTATATAACATGCCCATCTCTTTATATCTTTATTCCTCCCATATGCCAATTTCCAACATGTTTTTTTTTTTTAGGTCCTGGCACGTCTACAGGCGGTTTGGTCTGACGAGCACTAGTTTGTGACGTCGTCATGGCCACCCCCTGATCAGCACAAGGACCTCCCCTTTAACACGGAGAGGGGGCTGCTGCTGCACAATAAGGGCGGAAGTGTCATGCGGTTTGGAATGCAGCATCACTTCCGCCATGGAGAGAAGGCTTTTTGCTGTATAATAAGGGCGGAAGTGACGTGCGGTTTGGAACGTCACATCACTTCCGCCAGCCCAGAATGAACAAAAGGGCACATTAACAACCCCACTGTCCACCAATGACCCACCTAGTTTTGAGTATCTATTTCTGGTGGTGGAGAGCGGATGTGGTGAACAGCGCCATTTCCGCCAACCATCGACCCTTTTTTTCCAAACATCTCTGAACCACCAATGATATGGTCAGTTAAAAATTAAACAGGAGTGTTGAAAGTAAATTAACAAATGGGAGCCCCCAATACCAGGTGTCACCAGGCTACACTAATGTCTATAGAAAACCTACATCTATGATTGGACAATTGGACATCATGTGACCTTAACGGAACATTTAAAAAGCAAGAAATCCCTGAGGCTACATTACAGCTGACTGAGGAAGCTCACAGACAAGTGAAAAGCGTTTTGACTGATTTGGACTTTTATTTGGACTCTTATTTATAATTTTATACTCCAACTTTCTGGTTTTAAATTCACTTTTTATTTGGAATTAATACATTTTCTTTATCCATTTAAGTCTTTGGAGCCTCTGGGAATCTTTACAGGGAAGTGCCATCCCTTCATATTGGCACATCGCTGACCACCCTCAGAGCCAGGAATTTAAGGCTCTCAACCAGGTGAGCATAACATTAACCACCTATTCATTATCTGCCTGTTTGCACATATACCAACCATTTGGTCCCTTTCTCCTTTTTTGTTCCCTTATCGTTGTGGAGGTACATCTCAAAGGAAGGGGTGTGTTGCTGCCCAAAGAGCACAAAGACTTACGTATGGAGCCAATATGATCCCAGTTGATGGATTGGCGTCCTCCCAGTATGTGTGCGCATGCGTGTGTGTGCCCTCAACCGGACGTGTTGCAGAGGCCAAGATCCTGTTGCCGTAGCAACCTCTTGGCTTGCGGACGCCATGGAAACCGCTACAGCAAATCATGTAAAATAATTGCTGTGCAATAATAGAATATCTAAAGGATTAAATCATATTAGTGAAGCGTATGAGGCAAAAAACTTGTTGCCATATATGTTATGCCTAATAATGGGGCGTGTACTAAGTGCATATATAGGAGTCTATGAAATTAGATTAATGTGGACTGGACCATAAGAGACATGTGAACGTATAGGAACAAATACTACCAAAAGTGCCATTGATATATAAAGTGCCATAGTGAACAAGATGTAAAGTGCATAAATGTCTATATCAAAGTGCGTGTAGAATGATGATAAGTGAAACGGTGCATGAAACAGGACATATTTCAATGAATAATGCATGTATACTAATCCAGAATAGGCTATGTACCTAATTAAAATAATAAATAATATCACCATATAGTAGTATATTAATCTATATCAAACATGGCTAAATAGAACTTAGTACAATATGAGTTCTCTCAAAAACAATAAGATAATATAATGAGCTAAAAACAAATATCCTAAGAGAAAAAATCTTAAATAAAAATATGGATTACAGATCTAACTAAGATGAAAAAATGAAAATTACATTAACATTCATATGAAGGGTTGATATGAGATTAATTCATTTAGTCCATTGGGAAAAACCATATTGGTTCATGGATCCAATGAATTGTCTCTTTTCTCAACAGCATATTGCCACAATCTCCACCACATAGTTGTTGTGGTATATGGTCATTTGCCACAAATTTGAGTGTTGTAAGTGAGTGTCCCAATTCTAAAAATGACTTCGCCACCGGCTTGTCCAACTTGTCATCCCTATAGGCTATTCTTATATTGGATCTATGACTCCTAATATGCTCACACAGTTGCATTTTCATTTTGCCAATGTAGGCTAGCCCAACAGACAAGATATTTTATAAATAACATATTATGTTTTACAGGTAATCGTTTAGCCGATGTTTTATCTTTTATTTTTGTGTGGCTGATTGAAGGTTCGTGAGGGGAGCATATGCCCACATGTGACGCAGCTGAGGCATCTAACACTGCCTCTAATTTGTGTCATCTGTTTTTGTTGGTAGCACATCACCGGATCCGTCTTCACCAACAAGTCACGTAGATTTCTATTGTGTCGGTGACATATCATGGGTGGCTCCTTAAACACTTTGGGTAGTGTGTCATCAGAATATAACATCTTCTAATTCTTTCTCACGATGTTAGAGACATAGAAAATACCGTCCTGGGGTTGTTGTAGGACTCTTTGGAGCATATGTATTCTTTGCTTTGTGTAACGCTTTCATCAACATTTGCCTACTACAGCCACATTCCAGGACTTTGTTAGTCATGTCTGTAATCTGGATTTGCCTAATGTTGTCTTCAGAGTTATTGCGTATAACTCGTCGATATTGAGCATAAGTAATAGATTTGATCAATGCTGGAGGATGAGCACTGTTGTGGTGTAAAATAGTGTTGCGGTCTGTGGGTTTAGAGTATAAATTATACATCAGTCTGTGATCTGAGACCCTTAACTCCAAATCATGGAAATTGACTTTTTCAGTGCTAATATGTGCCGTCATTCTTACTGAAGATTAGTGATGTACCGAACGGTTCGCCGGCGAACGGTTCCTGGCGAACATAGCATGTTCGCGTTCGCCACGGCGTGCGAACATATGCGCGGTTCGACCCGCCCCCTATTCGTCATCATTGAGTAAACTTTGACCCTGTACCTCACAGTCAGCAGACACATTCCAGCCAATTAGCAGCACAGCCTCCCTAGCAGACCCTCCCACCTACTGGACAGCATCCATTTTAGATTCATTCTCAAGCTGCATGCTTAGTAAGAGGAGGGAAAGTGTAGCTGCTGTTCATAAGATAGGGAAAAGCATAGCTAGGTTAGGGATAAGGGTATGCTTTTTTTGGATTTTTTTTTTCTATCTAATGTAAATGCACTTAGTTGTCTGCCACTGCTGCCAGCTTCTGTGTCAGGCTCACAGTGCCCATTTCCCCAGTCAGTGCCACCAATTACATCTGGTGTCACAATAGCTTGGATTTAAAAACAAAAAACTTTTTTCACTGTTATAGATTGAATAGCAGTCAGTTGTCTGCCACTGCTGCCAGCTTCTGTGTCAGGCTCACAGTGCATACTGTGCCCATTTCACCAGTCAGTGCCACCAATTACATCTGGT
>OW240921.1:54110642-54126019 GCA_933207985.1 Pelobates cultripes | reverse complement strand
ATTTTTGACTATTCTTTGTGAGTTAAATCCGGCCATTCTAAGGACCGGTAATACGTTACTTATTTGTCATCCTTGCTGTACAGTTCTACGTGCTGGATCAAACAGTAATCCTGACAGTTACAAAGCCAAGGTCAAGCATGAAAACTACAACTGAACACAACAAGCGCTAAAGGGAACTGAACCAGAAACCACGATAGAGCAGGGAGTTAAGGGAGAGGTAAGTATAAATACCTTAAACTTTACTTTGATTGGCCCCTATCGTATTCACGCCCCCAAAATGTGAGTGTCTGGGGAATGTGGGATGACAGGGGTCAATGGGAGCACATTTCATTTTTTGGCTCCCACTGCCCCTTTAAGAGCGTGCCAGAGACGCGCGGCACGCTCTTAGAGCTAGGTGGGACACGTGACCGCATCTCGCGGTCCATGCCTGCCTTCATTCAAGAGCCGCGCGCAGCGGGAAGAGAGGACCTCGGCCGGCCCCCGGGTAAGGTAAGTACCGCTACACCAAGTACTTTAATCACAGGAATCTCAGTATCATGTACCTGGTCCAAAATGTATTCTGTCAAGGTAAAAAAAAGCAGAACAATAACTTTAAACACTAACTATATGGTACTTTTTAAGAACCCTAGAGATAAGATGCAAATTAACACTCTAGCAAGCCAAATGAATCCTGGAAAATCACAGTTAATTTTAGAATCTTTTGAAAATGCCACTAGAAATCATAAGGCTACTTACTTGTAGATTTGAAACCAACAACCCCTGAAGACTGCTGTTAAAGAACAGGTCTTTTCCCACCAGCCCTGCCGGCGGTATACATTTCTAAAAAAAACATCTAAAAAGTGATAGAAATGTATGCATGTTTCATTTTCTACAGTATCTTATCGACTGTAAACATTTCGACTGTAAACATTTCGTAGAGAATAAAGCGCTACTGGGATGTATTAAAAACTCGCGCTCAATACCCTCAAAGGAAGAATACCTTTATCACCTCATCAAATTAAAAAATTTAGAAAGTGGCAAAAAATATAAAATCATTGTGTGATGATTGTGAAGAAGAAACAGATGGTTAAACAGTCTGGTGGATTTATTGGTTCTCTGCTGGGTTTTGCTATACTGCTTCTTACTGGTCTTCTCTCTAACCGATAATGCAATATGCTGAAAAAATGTATTTGGTTCCGAAAAAAGATTTGGATCTAATACAAAAAAACACTCATCAATCTGACTCTGCTCATGAGTCTGTAACACAACGACTTGATGAGGATATTATGTCTCTACTTCAAAGTAAAAATATGCCAACAGCTGAGAAGATATCAAGGTACACCACAATACTGCAAAAATATTTACTACAAGGAAACAGAGTGACAGGGAAAAGCTGAACCGGGATATTCCACATCTATGGACACTCATCAGTCATCAATTACTGAACCCTCTCATGTTTCAGATAATGTAATTAGTGATTTACTCCACAATGTTCATGACCGCTATAAAAAGAACTTTTGCTTACCAGAATGATGTATGCCAAACACATTGCAAATTGGAATAATAAGGGAGAGTTTGTTTATAAAAATACTGTTGTACCTGGTTCTAATATACTAGATCTGGTTCGGAGTGTTATGCAAAATCATTTGGTTACAGTGCGCAAGATACCTTAGGGCTGGGACAGTTTTTTTCAGGCCATGGCTGAACTCAACATCCCTTCTACAGTTGTAGGTAACTCTTCAAATAGAGACTATCTGGATTATTTGAAAATTCAAAACCATGCGACTATAATTCCATCGTTACACCACAGTCACCGCTGCAAAATTGGGGTTCACTAACACATATGCCATTAACTGCATCAGGGTTAACTACACCTAATGGTTATTTACTACCTAGAAAGTGTTCATATACACGGCACACCCCTGAGTGGCTAAAATTTTAATTGTATATATATATTTATATAATCATCCCTATTTTCTTTTTATTGTCTGTAAAATTTAATGGGTTCAAACATATGTTTTTTTATTCACGCGTTGTACTTTTTATTGTTTACAGATATAATACCTACTCTTTTTTCTTGTACTTTTCATTTTACTGCCTAATAAATAATTTTTTTTTAAATATCGCATATTGTCCTGGTCATTTTTTTTTCTTATTTTTATTAAAAAAATTGTTTCTTCTAATGTGTAAAATATTGTCAAAATAGGGGATTATATCCGTTAATGGTTCTTGGCAGGGCCGGATTAACATAGGGGCTGATGGAGCTGCAGCTCCAGGCCCAGGCCCATGGAATAGGCCCATTGATTTAAAAAAAGAAAAAAAATTTTTTTTTTTTACATTTTTTTTTTCACACACTACTCTTAGGGATTCCACCTGGCTTTTATTTTATTGGCACAGCCAGTATTTGAGGCTGCCTGGCTGGTGACAATATTGCAGTGATACTGGCAATACAAATGCTGGTATTTTTCTCAGTATAAACAAGAGATTACTCTGCAATACCTGCACTGGCCAGTAGGGGTCACTGTGTATGGAGAGAGGCAGGGATAGGAAGTTCCAGCATATCCCTCCATGCCTATCAATCTGCAGGGGTGCAGCTACAAAGAGTCTAGACAGCAACTCCCACCCTGCAGAGACAGCCTATAGCTCAGGGAAGTAAGGGATGGGGGAAAGGCTGCAAGGAGACATACACTGAGACACTAAGGGGCACTGGGAGACATTATGGCAGACACTGAGACACTAAGGGGCACTGGGAGACATTATGGCAGACAGTGAGACACTAGGAGACATAATGACACAGACACTGAGACACTAAGGGACATTGGGAGACATAATGACCCAGACACTGAGACACTAAGGGACATTGGGAGACATGGGGCATTGAGACACTGATACATAGGAACACTGAGATCTGGAGTAATCGACACATGGGGGCACTGGGAGACATGGGGGCACTGGGAGACATGGGGGCACTGGGAGGAATCCATCTATACAGCAGAATCAAACTAAGTAGTTTTTTGGTGATTTTACAGCATTTTCTCTTATGTCACTCCTTGTGATTTACATCATGTGATGTCACCCATACATATTTAATTATACAAATTAGTAAGGCCGGTATGTTTTTCCAAGAAAGGTGGCAACCCTAACTACTTTTCACATACTCTTACTTAAGTATGGAAACTTAAGTGGGATGTATGGGAACAAAACTTGTGTGGACTGGCTGACAATGAATATAGTTAAAGGGACACTATAGTCACCAGAACAACTACAGCTTATTGAATTTGTTCTGGTGAGTAGAATCATTACTGTCAGGCTTTTTGCTGTAAACACTGCTTTTCAGAGAAAATGCAGTGTTTACTTTACATCCTAGTGATAACTTCACTGGCCACTCCTTAGATGACTGTTAGAGATCCTTCCTGGGTCATGGTTGCCTAAAATGCATCCAAACATTCAGTGTCTCCTCCCTCTGCATGCAGACACTGAACTTTCCTCATAGAGATTAATTAAATTAATTAATCTATATAAGGAGATGCTGATTGGCCAGGGCTGTGTTTGAATCATGTTGGCTCTGACCCTGATCTGCCTCTTTGTCAGTCTCAGCCAATCCTATGGGGAAGCACTGTGATTGGATCAGGCCACCACTTCTAATGATGTCAGCAGACTGCTTGTTTGTATGAGTCTAACAGCATGCAGAGTTACAGCTTCAGGCTTGAATATAGTAAGATTTTGCTATATTTATGGAGGCATGAGGGGTCCAGGGGGGCTAGATGGTGGTGTTGACACTATAGGGTCATGAATTCATGTTTGTGTTCCTGACCCTATAGTGATCCTTTAAGGTAATGCTGACTTTGGTCTCTCTAACACTGTGGCATGTTCCCTTTCTTCTACACTCACTACATACAGCTTTTCTCTATCCCAGACCATATACCAGGAGCTTCTGCCTGCTAGTAAGAAGGTAAGGAGACAAGTGGACCAGCGAGTGCTAGAGGGCAGTCCTCAGAAAGCGTTGAGTGAGCGCATCATTAGATGCATTTATGCCAAGCTCAGGGTGCTGTCTGCATAGTATGCCCTTAGTTGGCCAGCTGCATGATTGGCAGGCAGCCTGACATGCATTCATGCCAGGCTGGCCTTCTAATTCTTTGAGCAGACATGGCTTCTTTTTGGGCATGTTCGCCCCTTTTGGCAGATTACGTGATTTGTGTCAGTGGCACACCCTTTTACCATGCCCATTGACTTCCTGCCTGACTGGACACTGCTGTTAGGGGTTATGGATTTACTTGAAAGATGAAAACATAAATTAGAGAGAGATTAGCCTAGGGTATGTGTTTTCTTATAGCTGCTGTTTTCTTTCTCTCCAGCACCATCAGATACATGATGCTTTGGAGTGTTTTACTGTTTTTGGTCGATATGATTCTGTAATTAGGCCCGTCATAATTATCAGCACCAGGCCCACTGGGCTCTTAATCTGGCCCTGGTTCTTGGTTTGAAAATGCCCTATCTCATATAAATATGTCTAAACATGACCAAGCTGTCTGTAAATACGCATAGGGCTTGACTTACATCGGCGCGAGGTGTGCGCTCCTACAATATTGTCCCTGTGAATTATATCATCCCCCTAAGTCAGAGGTTGAACTGCGCATGTGCCGCGTGGCTTGTTTCAGAGGGGGGGGTTCATGCGCAGTGGGTGCGCATGCTGCGAGTGTGGTGACGCCGCAGGGGCGTGGTTGAGAGAGACGCACATTCGCAGTGGGTGCTCCAGCATTGGGTGTGGTGACTCATATGTTGTGGGTGTGTGCTCCATCACTGGGCTTGGTAACACATCTGTTGTGGGCATGGCGTCATGGCAAAAGGGGCGGGGCACCTGTCAAATTCTAGTTTGATGACATATATAAATTCCTTCTACTATTGTTTGCACTTTTTTGTTCACATTTTATATTTGTTCCTTGTTTGATCTACGTATGTATTAAGTGTGAAAGTGACATTGCACTGGGTTTTAATTACAGCGCCATTGATCCTTAAAGTTTTTTAGTTATTGTTCATACAAAAGAGCTCTCAATATTTTTACCAGATTTACTAAGGAATTCCATGTGGTAGACATATTCTCCTTGGAAACATTAGTTGTCTTCACTTTCTTTTGCCACCTTACATTGCAGCTACATTGCAGCTATCATACAACACAATTAAACTTTATCTTACAGGTTTACAGCACCACATGCTTTCTCTATGGCAAAACAAACTGTTACAAACGGCTATTTGTAACTGGCCCTTTAAATGGCAAATTGCCCTGCTTCCCTGGGTTGTGGGGAAGCCTATTTGCCAGCCTCCTTCCTCATGACTATGGCCCCATTTTGAAAGGATGGATTTCCCCCTGCAAAGACCCAAAAGCTGGGTCTTTCGGTACTTTCTCTATGTGAGCAGTGTTACCCAGATAGTGTTACCCAGATAGCTATGCCATGGAGCCCATTTGTATAATGAAAGACTATGGGAAAGACTTTGGCTCCATGGCAATTGAACTGTATGTGTGTGCTCTGAGCGCCATTCAGTAATAATGTGCGCTCAGATCTGAGCTATCTGGGGATATGTTGAATGTACCTGTTTTGTGCAATGGCTGCACATTTATATGTTTTTATGTGTTTTATTGTCTTTTGCTGCCATGTGGCTAATGGAGTTTTGCCTCTGTCCTGGAGATAATTGGATTACTTCCCCAATTATCTCCAGGATAGAAGACTATGTGGAACTGGTTTTGGGCAGAAAAGCCATGCTGCATTTGGTCAAATAGGACTTTTCCTTAACGTTTGAACCACTGGACCAATATGTATGATTTTGACATATGTTTATAGTTAAAGTGTGCTGATTCCAAATATGATAATAATTGTTATGAAGATTGGATGTGTAGTTTTAAAGTTACAGTGTATGGATAAAAACTGTATTTTTACTGCCTGTGTTTAATTATGTTAACCCATTTTGTACCATAATTAGATCACATGCAGAGGGGAGGATTTTTGTGTGTAATTGCTGGGAGTGTTTCTGTAATGTACGTTTATTATTGGTTGTTGTGTAAAACCCTGTGGGTGGTCCTATCTCAGGGAAACCTGCATAAAAGAAGGATCTTTGTGTGCCAATAAACAGAATGACTTGACCCTCTAACTTGCAGCCTTGACTCATGTTTGTAGGGGACAGCTATAATCACTACAGGGATTGCTATGCTCTTCATACTCCCTTAACTACTGAGCTCTTGTAAGAGCTCTTGTTCCTGTTCCTGCTTCGCTCTACAGAAGGAAGAGGTTCACCTACTGGAACCTGGAGCCTGGTCGTAGGTCCAGGGCGGATAGCAGACGGCAAGATCCTAGCCCAGCAGCGGTGGTTCGTTGAGTCTGCAGTACTTATAGTGTCTACGGTGCTGATGGTCCTTTGGTGAGCGCTAGGAGCATCCTTTCTACGGTCCAACTTCCAGCCAACCGTGGAGGCAACCGTAGCACAAACAAACATTCTTATCGTCATATCAAATTAAAACTTTATTAAAGGGAATTCAGAAATGAAGTACATAACAAGCACCTCAAAGATTACCGATTGTTGGGGGCTTATTCAGGTCACTATAAGATCTCTTGGATACTTTACCATTTGAATCCAATACCAAAAAGGTTATAAAAGCAGCCATTTACCTGGATTTTATGGGTTCCTCAGACCTAGGGAATTCACTACCATTAACTCTACAGGATTAGGTCTATGCCTCAAAGTATCACAAGTCACTAAATACAAGGATCACTATGTACTTTCACTACAATACACCAAGATCAGTCAATCAGGATAAACAATTAAAATCCTTTATTACCCCACGTTGGTGTTCAGTCAAGACATTAGATGACTATCTATGCCACATACAATCACCACTGACTCAACCTTTATTCACATTACATGGGGCCTTTCTCACCACTAACAAATTAATGCTAGCTGTCAAAATCCTATTAATGTGACTAGGTTTTTAGAACTTAACTGTCAGCTTTTTGCTATTCCGACACTTCCGGGTAGACAGAACAACAACACACCCCCCTACTCTGACGCGGTTTCCTTACGCTACATAGGGGAACCGCGCCAGTTTCAAAGTGCTTGGTTATTTTAAAGCTTCCTAGATCTTCTGACCGGCTACAAACAATTCTCTGGCTAATCTTCTCTACACGTGAACTGTACCTGGACTGTTCTCCATTCTCCTTCCCTTGACCTCCGACTACCTGTGATATTGTTCCTACTTCCTTTTGTCGGATTACATTACTGGAAAACCTTCCAAGGAAACGGCAAGTTATATAAATTGGATTGTATCATTCTTCTGGCATTTCAATACTATTGCAAATCTATTTCCTAGCCTCCTGAGTTCAACTAATGAAATATCTAATCTTTGATATTCCATCTATAAACTGGTCTTCGCTTACCTAAACCATCTGCAGCAACCACTCTGCTTAATTGTTCCGACAAACTATCTTTATATTGTATTCCTTAAAGCTACAGGAACTCTTCTCAACAAACTATCTTCATATTGTATTCCTTAAAGCTACAGGAACTATCCTCAGGAATCCACCTTGAAATCAAATTCCTTTATTAGGAATTGTTCTATTTAAATTCTAATTCTGATTCTGATCATCCTCTAATTTTGTCCTATTAACAATTTCTGCAGTTGAGTTCCACTCCAAATCCATAGGTTGCAAAACATAATAACCAAGCCCCTTATAATGGAACCAGCAGAAATCGATTCCCAAATGTCTGCATCAAATCATAGAATGGATGTAATCACACAAGGCATGCAAGACCTACAGATCACAAATGAAATAATATATATATTTATATAATCATCCCTATCTTCTTTTTAATGTTTGTAAAATGTAATGGGTTGAAACATATGTTGTTTATTCATGTCATGAGTTGTACTTTTTATTGTTTACAGATATAATAACTACTGTTTTTTCTTGTACTTTTCATTTTACTGCCTAATAAATATGTCAGGGACCAGAAAAATTTTCTGGAGATCACTCAAAATTCAGGGAATTCCTTAACTCCTGCAAATTTCTCATCTCCCTTAAACCCAGATCTTATCCCACAGAAAGAACCAAGGTCTGTTCTGTAATATCATTCCTTCGGGGTGAACCTATGTCTTGGGCTCACTCCTTCCTGGAAAATGATAATCACATACTGGATTCATTAGACAAATTATTTTAGGCTATGTCCTTCCTCTATGAAGATCCCAATAAACAGGCTTATCTTACCATCAGAACTTTGCAACAGAGCCATAGACCTGTAGAAGACTATATTGCTGAATTAAAAAAAAGATGGGCAACAGAAACACAGTGGAACGATATCACTTTACGTAATCAATTCCATCTAGGGTTATCCAAAGCCATAAAGGATGAACTTTCCAGAACCGAACTCCCTCCTACTCTTAACTCCTTGATACAGCTTTCTATTAGTATTGATAGAAGACTCAGAGAACGTAAGGCTTAAAAAGCGCACTCAAATTCTCTATGGAAAAAACATCTACTACTACAGGACTACCTGAAAAATCCACTCCTCAAGTTGAACCCATGGAAATAAGTATTATGAGAAGTCCCCTTACTCCTGAAGAAAGAACAAGAAGGAAGAAGTTAAATCTATGTATGTATTGTGCCTCACAAGAACACCTTATACAAGGGTGCCCTTTACTGAAACGTTTCAAAGGGGGTAAGCATAATTCTCTTACTTCTATTTTGAACATACTCCCCCTAAATCCAGTAACTCACTGCTTCATACCTCTCATTTTTCAGTGGGACAAAGAAAGAGTTAAGACCCTGGCCTTTATCGATTCTGGTGCTATTGGGGTGTTCCTCGATTCATCCTTCATAAATAAAAATAAAATTCCTTGTGCTCAAAAAAGCACTTTTGTCTGATGGCTCTTTCATACCCTCTGGTCCCATAAAATATGAGACCATTCCCTTAAGGATGACTATCAACGATACTCATACTGAATTCCTTACCATAGATGTTATTAAATCTCCACTTTATCCATTTATTCTAGGGATCAAATGGTTAAGGGAACATGATCCGTTGATTAAGTGGTCTCCTTTTACTCTCACTTTTACCTCCAGATATTGTCAAGAAACATGTCTACCATATATTCATATACTCCAAATCACTAAAGAGCCGGTTGTACCTACATGCTATTCAGAATTCTCTGATGTTTTTATTAAGTCAGAAGCTAAGACTAGTGATGTCGCGAACGTGAATTTTTTGGTTCGCGAATGGCGAACGCGAACTTCGGCAAATGTTTGCGAACACGCGAACCGGGCGAACCGCCATAGACTTCAATGGGCAGGCGAATTTTAAAACCCACAGGGACTCTTATTGGTTGAAGGGGGGGGAGACCTACTCTCCTCCCCCCTCCCCGGCCCCCACCCCTGGGCGGCGGGTGGGGGCCATAAAGATAATGAGGGGGGGACCTATTGTCCCCCCCGCCCCCACCCCTGCGCGGCGGGTGGGGGCCATATTGATAATGAGGGGGGGGGACCTACTGCCCCCCCCGGCCCCCACCCCTGCGCGGCAGGTGGGGGCCATATTGATAATGGGGGGGACCTACTGCCCCCCCCGGCCCCCACCCCTGTGCGGTGGGTGGGGGCCATATTGATAATGAGGGGGGGGACCTACTGTCCACCCCCCCTCCGGCCCCCACCCCTGGGCGGCGGGTGGGGGCAATAAAGACTAATGAGGGGGGACCTACTGTCCTCCCCCCAGGCCCCCACCCCTGGGCGGTGGGTGGGGGCCACAAAGACTAATGGGGGGAACCTACTGTCCTCCCCCCCCTGCCCCCACCCCTGGGCTGCGGGTGGGGGCCACAAAGATAATGGGGGGGACCTATTGTCCTCCCCCCCGCCCCCACCCCTGGGCTGCGGGTGGGGGCCCTAAGTAAATCCCCCCCCCAAGGTGACTAGGGGTCCCCAAGCCCCTAGTCACCCCCCCAAATAAAAAGCCCCTACCCTAAAAAATAGTGAGGGGGGAATAAAATAACTAACCTGTAAAATAAAATTAAACTTACCATTCGACGTCTTCTTTTTTTTTATCAAATCTTCTTTTTTCACCCCCAAAAAAGGCCAAATAAAAAACCATCATAACCGTCGAATTGAAAATAAAATAAAAATCCCGAGCGCAAAAAAAAAAAACCTTTCGAAAAAGAAAAAACCCGAGCGCAAAAAAATAATCCATCTTCACCCATGGAGGGCTCCGCGCAGACTGAGCTCTGCAGGGCGGGGGAAGGCTTATAAAGCCTTGCCACGCCCTGCAATTAGGCTAAGAACACTCTGATTGGTGGGTTTAAGCCAATTAGAGTGCTCTTTGTCATTTTACACAGCGTGGGAAAATTCCAAGGAACTTTTTTTTTTTTAAGTCAATGAAATCACCTTTCTGGGTTACTTTATATCTCCTCATTCCATAAGGATGGATGACTCCAAGATAAAATGTATTCTGAACTGGCCTATTCCTAATTCTGTCAAAGACGTACAACGATTCCTTGGGTTCGCCAACTTCTACAGGAAATTTATTAGGAACTTCTCTGACATAGCTCATCCTCTCAATCTCCTCATCAGCAAGAAACGTCCTTTTTGTTGGAATGAAAAAACTCAATCAGCCTTCAATCACCTAAAAAGAAGAATTACTACTGCTCCTGTTCTTCAACTGCCAGACCCTACATTCTTATTTATCTTAGAAGTAGACGCTTCAGACTCTGCTATTGGGGCAGTCCTTTCCCAACAAAAGACACCTCAAGATCCACTTCATCCAGTTGCATTCTTTTCACGATCACTGACCTCCGCTAAAAAAAATTATCCCATTGGGGAAAAGGAATTACTTGGTATCAAAGCAGCTTTTGAAACTTGGCATCATTTCCTTGAAGGAACAAACAATTCCACAGTGGTCTATACAGACCATAAGAATCTAGAATATATTTACACTAATAAAACATTATCTTCTAGACAAGTAATATGGAATCTTTTTTTTTAAATCGATTCAACTTTCAAATAGTGTACAGATCAGGCTCTAAGAACAAGAAAGCTAACGCTCTCTCTAGGATCCCCCACAACACTTCTCTAGAAAACCTATTTATGCTAAAAAATCCTCCCGATAAATTCATTGGGATGATATTTATTTATAAAATATTTTACCAGGAAAAATACATTGAGATTTCTCTCGTTTTCAAGTTTGTCCTGGGTCCACAAAACATTGCATTGTTAAATTAGGGTATAATAAAATTCAAAAACAATATTAATACACAATATATACAAAACATAACATAGAGCAGGTAGGAAATATATAATTAACCATGACAGGTGCATTCTGTTTTGAGGTATGCAGAGAGAGATCTCTTAAAGGACTCTAGGCTTGGGGAAGATTTTAAATAAAGTGTGTGGGAGGTTGTTCCACAATTGCTGCGCTCTGTAGGAGAAGGAGGATCGGGCTGCTTTCTTTTTGTATTGAGGTAGACTAAATAAAGTGCTGGTACTGGATCTGAGTTTATAGGAGGTGGGAAAAGCTGAGGAGAGCATTCTGCTCAGGTAGGGTGGGAGTTTCCCAGAAAAGATCTTAAACACAAGGCTGGAAAGATGAATGGTGCGTCTGGATCCCAGCGACAGCCAGTTTAGTTATTTTAGTATGTCACAATGGTGGGTCCTGTAATTACATTGTAGCACAAATCGGCAGAACAAGTTATACAATGATTTGCGTTTATTAATGTCGGATTTCGGTGCAGATGCATATACTATATCCCCATAATCAGTGATTGGCATCAGCATTTGCTGTACAATCTTTTCCTTTATTGTAGGGCTTAGGCAGGATTTGTTTCTGTACAGGGTACCTAGTTTTGGATAAAGTTTAGATGCAAGTTTTTCTATGTGGAGGCCAAAAGATAGATTGGGGTCTAACATCATACTCAAGTATTTGAAAGAGTGGACTGCGGTCAGTGTGCCATTTGAATTTGTTTTGATGGATAGGTGTGAATTGTGTAATTTAGGTACTGTTCCAAAAATCATTGTGACAGTTTTGTCAGTGTTTAGGAAGAGTTTGTTTTTTTTGCGATCCACTTTTCTACCTCTGTAAACTGGTCTTGGAGCACAGCTTCAAGCTGCGGTAGCTCGGATTTGCTCACGTAGATCACTGTGTCGTCTGCGTACATATGTACATTTGAGGATTTGAAGACATTAGGCAGATCATTTAGAAATAATGTAAATAGTAGGGGGCAAAGAATGGAACCTTGGGAAACACCACACGTGACTGGGAGAGGGAGGGAGTCACTGTCAGAAATGGACACATATTGTGAGCGATCCGATACATATGATCGAAACCAGGTTAGCGAACAATCACCAATACCTCTGTTTTTGAGTTTGTGCAGTAGAATGTCGTGGTCTACTGTGTCAAAAGCCTTGGCAAAATCAAGGAAAATAGCTCCAGTTAGGTTTCCTTGTCCCATGCCAGTTTGGATGTTATTGCAAACTTTAAGAGGGCAGTTGTAGTAGAGTGATTCTGGCAAAAGCCCGATTGGGTCAGATAGTTTGATTGTTGGTAATACTCACATAGTTGCGTATGGACACATTTTTTGAAGATTTTTGACAATACTGGGAGCAATGATATTGGGCGATAGTTAGAAACCAAAGTAGTGTCACCACTTTTATGGATAGGCACTACTCTCGCAGTCTTCCACGTTTGGGTATGTATCCAGACACCAAGGATTCGTTAATTAGGGTGCGACGGGTTAGGCAATTGCCGGCGCACTGAGCTTCAACAGTATTGCTGGGATTTGATCAGGTCCAGAGTGGTTTTTCATTTTTAGATTATTTAGGTGTTTCTGAACGACACTAATAGATACAGGTCTAAAATTAAACTTGTCTATATTGAGTCTTTGCAAATTTAGTTGGGCCTGATCTACATTTGTAATTTTTAGGATGCGTGTCATTTATTAGCATGCCAATCAAGGTAGTGGAGCATCCGACTAAATAATTGTTAAAGGCATTTGCTACATCTAAGGGAAGTTGCAGGGTTTGGTTATCCACTTTGACAGTGGAGGGTTGGGAGTGGATTGGGGAGTTTGCAATTTATTTATGACTTTCCAAAAGTTTCTAGGGTTTAATAGGTTATTGTTCAGATTTTCACAGAAATATTGGGCCTTGGCCAATTTTGTTTGTTTTGTGCATATATTTCGCCATTGTCTATATGCACAGTGATCATTCATAGAGCCAATACGCTTGAACTTGGACCACAAAGAATCCCGAAGCTGGTACATTTGGATGATGTCAGCTATGATCTAGTACATATGTGCCCCTTTTACTCTCACCTTATGCTGCGGTGCATGCAAATTCCAAATGTCTAGGAGTTCAGACTGAAAGAATTCAACAGCACAGTCTAGATCTGGGAAAATGTTTAATCTGTGTGTTACGATTGCCCCTTGTCTAGCAGGGGGGTTGATCGCTTGGATGTCCTGGTTCCCACAGTAAGAGAGTCGAACGGAGTTCCTTCGGTAAAAAGCTGCAAGTGTAGAGTATCCCAAAAACGGTAAAAGCATTAATATCCCGGATCCCTACAACATCAGTCGAGGCTGCAAGTTGAGGGTCAAAACTAACTGATTTTATTGGCACACGAACATGGCATTTTATGCAATTCCTCAGGTCCAAGGACAGCCCCCTGTGGACCTGATGGAATACAGGTACAGTACAAACAGGTAACCAATCACAGTACAGTGTATCATTTGAATTAGTACCCGCCCAGCTTGGAGATAATGAAGCCAACGGTTATACAATCTAATTATCTCCAAGCGCACAAAAGACCACGTTTTATTATGCCTCATAAAACTGTATAAAAATACATAACTTCAACATTAGTAGGGGAAAATGGTTCATTCTACCATTCATTCAATAACTAGCGTTTGGGTACATTAAACATACGAATGGCGCTCCAATCCCACGAACACATGATCTATTTCTGCCGTATAAAGTCTGTTCAGTATTTTGGGTCGTGAGTCCATGATGGTGGCCATGTTTGTAGATGGTTTAACGAGCAGCGGGACCTCGCCTCCAACTTATGGAACTGAACTCGGGTATATTCATGCGAATCCCCGCTGTCTGTCTGGTAGTGGAAATCGTTCGGTACACGAATTAGGACCACCTGGTAGCACGGTACTTGAGTTGCGGTTAACCACAGAAACCACAGGCTAATTGCTGAAACACGACCCACTGTAGGGGGTCTCCGTTCGTGAGGTTATTCGGTAGTTCCCATTCGGTGATTTGTGGGCGAACAATTAGTTTGTGGTTAACCGTAGACCGCAGCCGCCTGGGTGGTTAATGGGCGCCACACTCCGCTTGTCGAGTGGTCTGCCATTCGGTACTTTGCGGGGTGAGGAGGTTAATTGGCGGCACACGCCAGTATTTGGGGGGTCTCTTGTTCGTATCACGAATGGGTCTTTATAAGGATTCGTATAATCCATTCGTGTTTCCCCGTGTTAAAATTATAGGGCTGCATCAGTAACAACATGTGATAACAATAATGGAGTCATTTCGAGTCTTTTGTAACACTGTGCTATGGGAGGTTCTTGATGTCATTAAAAAAGGATTCAAGATTGAATTTTTTTGAAGGACCTGGTGATTTTAATCTTGGGAGATGATTTAACTAAACAGTGATCACTGAAACTGTTAGGGAGAACACCGGCCTCCTGGATTCTATCAAGAGAAGTGGAGAGAATCCAATCAAGCAGGGTATGGTTATGGCTTTTAATGTTTATGCGAGTTTGGGAGGAGATTAATTGTGTTAGCTGCAATGTCTTAAACAGCGTGCAAGAACTATTATTTTTATTTTTTTAGGATTCAGCCAATCAATATTAAAATCTCCAACAGTTCACTTTTTGGGTTTTGAGCTATGGTTTCACTAAGGAGATGGGCTATGTCAGATAGGGAATGCACTGGTAAGCTAGGTGGGTGGTAGATTCCTGCACCGGATCTCAATTGCCAAAAAGGAAATCAAAGTTGGCAGAAGGGCTAAAGTTTTGTAAGGGGGTAAACTTTATGGAATTGTCAACATAAATAACAATGCCTCCTCCTCTCTTTGGTCTGTCATTTCTAAAACATGAATAACCCTGTATTGCAATAGAGGTGTTTGGTATTTTAGTCGTTAACCATGATTCAGAGAGCACAATGATTTTTGGTCTGTAATAGGAACATCAGGCTTGCAGTGCCTCCAGTTTAGGGAGTAAGCTATGGATGTTGCAGTGCACAGGATAGTATATAGTTTTGTGAAGTGGGGGTAGAAGGGCTATTTTTTATAACTCTTCACCAGAACTCAGCAGATAAGTTACAGGAACAGAGCATGCCATGGTGTATGAAAATCTGTGTTCCAGTTTGAGGTGTGTG
>OW240921.1:54079970-54107168 GCA_933207985.1 Pelobates cultripes | reverse complement strand
AAACCAGGTAGAAAACTAAAAACAGGAACGCGCTCTCGGACAACCACAAGGGAAACCACGACAGGGCACTGAGCAGGCTGAGAACTGGGCCTAAACACCCCTCCTTTAGTTCTGATAGGCTGTAACCGGCATTTGACCCCAAAGTCAGTTACCAGGTTTCATTTGCATAATTGCTGCTCAGCATTAACCCTTCTGTGGATTAGGTTGCTGCTCGGCACAACTTTTCCCGTGTGGACAGCAAATGTCATCAACCACTTTTCTATAAGTGGATGAATACATGACACCAGGTTTCATTTGCACAATTACTGCTCAGCATTAAACCTTCTGTGGATTAGGTTGCTGCTCGGCACAACTTTTCCTGTGTGGACAGTAAATGTCATCAACCACATTTCTATAAGCGGATGAATACGTGACATTACCCCCCACCTGAAGAACGCCCACCGGGCGGACAGGACCAGGCTTGAGAGGAAATTTAGCGTGAAAAGCGCGGATCTTACGGCCCGCATGCAGGACAGGAGCCGAAACCCAAGAACGATCAGCAGGACCGTAACCTTTCCAAACAACCAAGTACTGTAAAGTGCCCCGAGAAAACCTAGAATCCACGATAGAAGATACCTCATACTCTTCCTGACCACCCACCACCACCGGAGGGGGAGGAACACAAGGAACAGTATATCTATTGCAGACAAGAGGTTTGAGTAAGGACACATGAAAAGTGTTGGGAATCCCTAAAGATGCAGGAAGAGCCAGAGAGTAAGACACTGGATTGATCCTACGAAGCACTCTATAGGGACCAAGGAATCTGGGGGCAAACTTCATGCTAGGGACCTTAAGCTTGATGTTGCGAGATGACAACCAAATCCAGTCACCCACTTGGTACACCGGGTTGGCACTCCTACGCTTATCAGCAAAATGTTTGAAGCGTTCAGCAGCAGCCCCTAGAGCAATTTGAACCTTAACCCAGGTATCCCGAATGGAGGCCAGACGCTCATCCAGAGCAGGAATGGCAGTATCAGAAAATACCGCAGGGAGAACCGTAGAATGCCTACCATTATTGACAAAAAATGGACTGTGCCCAGTGGAGTCATGAACAGCATTGTTTCTAGCGAACTCGGCCCACGGGAGTAGTTCGGACCAATTGTCTTGTGTGCTATTAATAAAACAACGCAAATAAGCTTCTAATGACTGGTTAGCCCTCTCAGCTGTACCATTGGTCTGTGGATGGTAGGAGGAGGAGAAGGAGAGATCAATCCCCAATTGTTTACTGAATGCCCTCCAGAACCTGGACACAAACTGAGAGGCCCCTATCAGACACAATATTGTGGGGGATGCCATGCAAACGGACAATTTCACGTATGAAAATTAGGACCAAATCTTGCGAAGATGGCAACTTCTTGAGAGGAATGAAGTGAGCCATCTTAGAAAATCAGTCTACAACCATGAGAATAGTAGTGAACCCAGCAGAGCTAGGAAGCTCAACAATAAAGTCCATGGATAAGTGGGACCATGGAATCTCAGGAACAGGAAGAGGCTGCAACAGGCCACAAGGAAGTGCATGAGTCACCTTAGAAACTGCACACACAGAACATGCCTGCACATACTCCTTTACATCTTTCCTGAGTGAATCCCACCAAAATGATCTAGTGATCGCGGCAGTGGACTTATTGATGCCCGGGTGTCCAGCAGTTATATTGTCATGGAACACTTTCATGATATTAACCCTTTCACATAGGGGAACGAACAGTTTATCACACGGTTTACCACTGGGCGCCTGAGGCTGGGCCTCCAGTATGGTGCCAAGCAGTGGAGAAGACAGTGAGAGGACAGTAGTAGCAATAATACACTCTGGTGGAATAATAGGAGATGTCACCTGTTCCGGAGCTGACTCATTATCAAATTGCCTGGACAAGGCATCAGCCTTGGTATTTTTAGAACCAGGTCTATAAGTAATGAGAAAGTTAAAACGTGAAAGGAACAGTGACCATCTAGCCTGTCTGGAAGACAAACGTTTGGCATCCCCTATATATGCCAGATTTTTGTGGTCGGTTATGATCAACAGGGGGTCCTTGGAACCCTCCAAAAGATGTCGCCACTCCTTGAGGGCAAGAATAATGGCCAACAGTTCTCTATTGCCAATATCATAGTTGCGCTCAGCAGGAGACATCTTTCTGGAGAAGTAGCCACAAGGATGCAATGGTGTTCCCTGGCTTTCTCTCTGAGAGAGAACAGCCCCTACCCCTGTCTCGGATGCATCAACCTCCAATATAAAAGGTTTACTAGTGTCGGGATGTTTTAGTATGTCCGCAGAGGCAAATCTTTGTTTAAGAGTCTCAAAAGCATTCACAGCCTCTTTGGACCATACCGTGCTACTAACCCCTTTGCGAGTCATATTTGTGATTGGGGCTATTACAGAAGAAAATCCCTTGATGAATCTTCTGTAATAGTTGGCAAAACCAATAAACCTTTGAATGGCTTTTAAACCAGAGGGTAATGGCCAGTGTAGTACAGCCTCTAGTCTTTTAGGATCCATTTGAAATCCCAATGCAGAGATTTTGTAACCCAAAAAGTGGACTTCAGGCTGGTCAAATATGCACTTTTCTAGTTTACAATAAAGTTTATTTTTCAACAACGTCTGCAGAACCTGTTTCACATGGGAGTGGAGAGTTTGAAGATCAGGGGAATACACCAAAATATCGTCCAAATAAACCAAGACAAATGAGTAAATGAATTCCCTGAGTACATCATTTATAAAGTCTTGGAATACGGCCGGGGCGTTGCATAACCCAAATGGCATTACCAGATATTCATAGTGTCCACTACGGGTATTAAATGCCATCTTCCACTCATGATTCTCTTTAATTCTAACCAAATTGTAAGCGCTCCTAAGGTCAAGCTTAGTAAATACTTTAGCTCCCTGAAGTCTATCGAACAATTCGGAAATGAGTGGGATAGGGTATGCATTTTTTACAGTGATTTTATTAAGTGCCCTGTAGTCTATGCAAGGGCGTAACTCACCACCCTTTTTCTCAACAAAAAAGAATCCTGCACCAGCTGGTGAGGATGACTTTCTTATGTGCCCTTTGCTCAAGGATTCTTTGATGTATTCCTCCATTATTTTACTCTCCTGGGGAGATAAGGCATAAACTGCCCCCTTAGGTGGCATAGCGCCTGGAAACAGGTTAATGGCACAGTCATATGCTCTGTGGGGAGGCAATACATCGGATTGAGCCTTGTTAAACACCTCCTGAAGTTCTCGGTATTGTATGGGAACTCCAGGAGTTTGGGGAGTGGTAGTGGGAAGGTCAATAGTATCCAATCTCTTTAGTACTGGTTTTATACATCTCCCCATACACTCTTTACCCCATTCTAATATCTCCCCATTAGCCCAGTCAATATAGGGATTGTGCTTACTCAGCCACGGAAACCCTAATATGATAGGACATGATGGAGAAGTAATAACCTGAAACGTCATCTCCTCCCTATGGGAGGCCCCAATGGAGATCGTAATAGGGACAGTTTTGTGGGTTATAAGCGGTTGTGTGAGTGGTCTACCATCAATAGCCTCTACAGCTAGCGGCGTAGGTCTCTCCCTGACCGGTATCTCATTAGCCCTAATAAACTGGACATCAATAAAATTTCCAGCAGCACCTGAGTCCATTAGGGCACTGCAAGAAAACTTCTTGTTATCAAGGGAAATAGATACCTCAAGGAGGAATCTACTTTTGTTTTTGTTAGAGGACAACTCCATCACACCTAAGATCTGTCCCCTTAAGGTTCTTAGGTGCGGAAGTTTTCCGACGCACTGGACAATTAGTTATCATATGTCCCTTTCTACCGCAATATAGGCATAACCCCTCCCTTCTCCTATACTGTTTTTCGGCCTCTGACAGTCTAGTGACCCCCAACTGCATAGGTTCGGGTTCGGACTGTACAGGGAGGACAAAACAGGTTTAGAGAATTGAGGTGCTAGGGACATAGCCGTACGTCTGGTCTTGCTTCTGGTGACTTCTCTGAGTCTTAACCTATTATCAATATGCATGACAAACGTAATAAATTTGTTAAGACTCTTAGGTAATTCTTTAGCGGCTATCTCATCTAGTATAGTCTCTGAGAGACCCTTTTTGAATGCTGAGAATAACCCATTGTTAGTCCAGTCTACCTCGGAAGCTAAGGTACGGAATTCAATAGCATAATCCGAGATAGACTGGTTACCTTGTCTGATGTGCATTAGGGCAGTGGAGGCGTCATCCTCTCTACCCAATGGCTCAAACGTGAGCTTGAATTCAGCAAGGAATTCCTGGTAATTATGAGCTATGCTCCGATTACTCTCCCACAACGGATTAGCCCAGGCAAGGGCCTTGCCCTTTAATTGATTCATTAGATAACCAATTCTTGCTCTGTCCGTGGGGAATGACCCTGGTGAGGCCTCAAAATGGTACTCCACCTGATTAAGAAAACCCCTGCATTCCTGGATATTGCCATCAAACTGTAGGGATGGTGATAAGGAGATGCTAGGAGTCCTATTAACAGTGAGTGGAGGTACACAGGGTAAAGGTGCTATAGGAGGAGACGCTGCAGGCTGCAGATGCTCCGTTCTAGTGAGAAGCGTACTGAAAGCCTGAGTGAATTGATCCATGCGGTGATCATTCTCCTCTAATTTCCTCTCGCAAGCAGCTATGTGCTGACATAGTTCTACAGGATCTATGGCCATGTCGTAATGTCAGGATTACTGTTTGATCCAGCACGTAGAACTGTACAGCACGGATGACAAATAAGTAACGTATTACCGGTCCTTAGAATGGCCGGATTTAACGTACAAAGAATAGTCAAAAATACTAGCCAAGGTCAGGGAACACAGAAAGGGACACAGCGATGAGGAAAGCCAGGAGTCAGGATACCAGAATATAGAGAAGTCAATAAAAAAAGCCAAAGTCAAAAACCAGGTAGAAAACTATAAACAGGAACGCGCTCTCGGACAACCACAAGGGAAACCACGACAGGGCACTGAGCAGGCTGAGAAATGGGCCTAAACACCCCTCCTTTAGTTCTGATAGGCTGTAACCGGCCTTTGACCCCAAAGTCAGTTACCAGGTTTCATTTGCATAATTGCTGCTCAGCATTAACCCTTCTGTGGATTAGTTTGCTGCTCGGCACAACTTTTCCCGTGTGGACAGCAAATGTCATCAACCACTTTTCTATAAGCGGATGAATACATGACACCAGGTTTCATTTGCAAAATTACTGTTCAGCATTAAACCTTCTGTGGATTAGGTTGCTGCTCGGCACAACTTTTCCTGTGTGGACAGTAAATGTCATTAACCACATTTCTATAAGCTGATGAATACGTGACAGTATCTGACTCCGTGTATCTCTCTATTCCTGTTTTGTCTTGTTTGCCGGCTTACTGACTACTGTGTACCAGACCTTGGCTAGTTTTTGTTCTCGCAGTCTCTTTGTTCCCTTGACCTCGGCTTGTTCTTGACTCTGTCTATTCTCTGCTTTACGGTGAGTCTGGCCATTCTAAGGTCCAGTAAGTCGTATCTGCTCTATCTGTCGATTGTTGGACTAAGTCTTGCGTGTAGGGGTAAACTACCGTGACACTTGGTGAATGCTTTCTCAAGCTCACAGTTCTCACTAGCCGCTTCCATTAAGTCATCCACAATAGTCAGATTTACTTTAGTAGGAAGAAACAAATCATCATTGATAAATGTCATGGGTAAACCCTCTATAAAACGAATATTAGGGATTGTAAACCATAAATCATCATAAAGATGCCAACAAGCATAAAACCAAACAATGTTATCAGGATTCTGCAACAAAAGATTGTTAGCATGCTGTAAAAGTTGTTTAACAAAATAACTTTTTCCTGAGCTAGAAGGCCCCGCTAAGATACATGAAAAAGGATGTTGCAGGCTGTGTCCATTGTGTGTAATTAGCATCCAAATGGATGGGTTGTAAAGTTGTTTGTCAATAGTCTTTTAGTGTTTACACACTCTTGTGTTTTGTGAAATGGGCATGTTTCTATCTGCCAACACAATTTTTCTGACGATTCCCGTTTGTTGTATTATAATACGTTTCCGGTCATCAGGCCCTGGGTATAGTGGGTAGTCCAGTACCAGGTCTTTCAAACTGTCAATCAGTGTCACGTTGCTAGCATTCAGTGTTATACCTTTCACCTTTAGAGTTGTTTTGTCAGTCGTCAGCTTGTAGCCGTAAGTTTTAGGCCCTGCAGACACAAACTCTGTAATGTATGTGTCATCCGGTAACTCACTACTTGGTTCACCTAGATAGTCACCTAGAGGGGGGTTCCAGTCTCCGTCTTTGCTAACAAAAATAGCAAAGTCAGTGTCATGGTACAAACATCTTTCCTTTAGACAGTTCAAGATATTATACAGTTCAAGTCGGGCGTAGGCGGTGGTAAAGCATGCAATAAAAATATTAGTGTTACAAGACATGCCTTCCAAACCTTTTGCATTTTTCCAGCGAAGCATGGCGGTGGAGTCATCCATGAAATCTAAAGATGATACTTCATATTGTGGTAAAAACACATAGCCAAAAAGTTCATCAGGGTCAGACACCAGAGTAGTGGTTTGCAAATTAGGTTTCTGTCCAGATTTACCTCATAAAGAATTTAGAAATAATTTAGCAATTTGCCTTTTTGCAGGGTTTAACTCTATCCTTTCCGGTCTTATCATAACACCGTCTTTGACATAATAGTCATGAACAAACGTATTTTTCTTTTCATCGGTGGTATACCAATTAGGATAGCCTGACGCCTCCTGCTTATCTCTGAGATGAACTTTGATGTACTTGTCTAACAATGTGTCGGTGGATTTAGGAAAATGACAAATTCCAAAGATTTTGCATAATTTGTATCCTTTATCCAAAGACATTTGTATTTCATTAGTAAACCAAGTGCCTGTCAAAGAGCGCTCCACATCTGTATGTGTGCAAGTACTCATTTGATTACTTGAACAGCAAGTATGGCACAGGGGAAACATGAGCTTACCTTTCATTTTAACTGGTAGCACGGGGAAAAATAAGCCTCTAGGAGGGTACATTTTTACTTTTGAAATTCCAAAATAGTTGTTAAAAGACTGGAAGTTATTATAAATGATTTCTGGATGACCTGTGGAGTATCTTTTTGTTTTATTTACATACAGGTACAGATTTGGTGAAATCATAATAGTGTATGCGCTCACCAGGGGTCGTTTTGTGATACAATTTAATAGTGTTTGTACGACCTCTGTAAAGAGCATCACGAGGATTCAAAGGCTGAGGAAAATATTTTTAAGGACCAATATCTGTAGCCCCCTGTCAGTTTCTAGCATGTTTGTCCAATCATGCTCCACATCACACACACATCATAACCACACTGTTTTAAAAAAAATGTTTTTACCATAGTTTTATGGTGCAACTGTGCAAATGGGGTGTTTGTAACTCTGTTAATACCCTTACCCATGTAACAAAGAGGGCAGCCATGATAAAAGCAACCATGGAATTCAAAAGCTGTAGGTTTACCATTGATCATAGCGTAACCATCCAAAAAGTAGTTACCAACAACTTTTTCACCACCCTGTAAGGCGTGTTGTATGGTGACCTTCTCTGTATGTTCAACATACATCAGCCACTGGATAGATGCTGCAGAAAAACGCTTCTGAGTTTTATGATAATTGTCAGAGGGGATTATTGCTATGGTGTTCTCAGGCAGAAATTTGAATCTGTACATGACCATATATACAGAGACTAGGGTAGTGAGTTGGTAAGGGTCAATATAATTTATGACAACTTCAGGACCATTAATGTTTTTTTTTTCTTGTCATTTCCATAATTCTCGCTCTGTAGCAGGTGCATGCCTCTCTCAGTATATTAACATCCTCAATACAATATTTTTAAAGTTCAATTGGAAAGTTGAATTCACAGTGCATGAAATTTCTTTTTTCATCAGGCATCATCTGTTCAACACCATAATATTTAACAGAGGGAAAAAAAAGTGTGGAAAATAACTTTTACAACCTTCGAAACCCATGGCTTGCGGTAGCTTGCTCAATTTCATGGGTAGGAAATGTAGTGAGTCAATAAACCGGATACCAAAATCAGATACAGTAACACAGAGTCATTTACTACCTTGAGCCAGTAATTTTACCTCAATTTGCTCCTTAAGTAGTTGGTTCACCACAAAGTAGGAATCATGCGCTATAAATGTGTAGCCACTAAAAGGGGGATCAATAAATGTCGGAACAAAGTCCGCCAGACATGATGCACCCTGAAACTCCCAAAATTAGTTGTTGCTAAGGCTGAACCAACACAATTCTCTAGTAGCGAATGGTCGTCTTAATGGACTTAACGCAGAACTGGAACTAGTTAATATTCTTTAACCCCTTAAGGACCGAGGACGGTTCAGGACCGTCATCGTCATTTTTGCGTTGCCGACCGATGACGGTCCTGAACCGTCCTAACGGTCAGAGCTACTTACCTGATCGCCGTCGTTCCCCCGGCGGCGATCAGTGTGGCTCCGGTTGTGGGGAGGCTGTCTGCAGCCCAGACAGTCTCCCCACGGCAGATTAGGACCCCTGTGGCCATGTGATCGCTTAACACAGCGATCACATGGTCACAATAGGTGTCCATGTGTCTGCCTGCAGGGGGACTGTCTGTGCTGACAGGCAGTCTCCCTGCTAGTGTAAAATCAGAAAAAATAAATAAAGTTAATGTTAATAAAAAATAAATAAATAATTATATATGTGTATATATGATATATAGACATATATTATATCTATATAATATATGTCTATATATCATATATATAATGTCATACTAAGTGTATTTTTATATTAATATGTACTTATATTAATATAAAAATACACTTATAATTAAATTACACACGTATATATATAATATATATAATAACTATATATATTGTATATATATATTATTATAAAATATAAATAATAAGTAATTTAAATTAAATAATTTTTTTTTAAATAATAATAAAAATTTAAAAAAATTATATAGCTATATGAAATTTTATTCTAACTGTATTTTAAAATTAATATATATATATATTTATATCAAAATACACTTAGAATGAATTTGTATATATATCTATGTATATAAAAATAAATAAAAATAATAAGAAATATACATACATCCATATACAAAATTACATAAATAATTATATAAATATACACGTAGACTTCAAATATATAAATATGCATATATATTTAAATTCTACGTGCGTATTTATGTAATATTTTACATAATTCAGTAATTTTATTGATTGCAATTTGAGGGACCTGCCTGCCAACCCAGGCCGAAATTCCAGAGAATTTAATTTGCTAGCACTATATTTTACCCTGTAACGTTCTACGACACCCTAAAACCTGTACATGGGGGGTACTGTTTTACTCGGGAGACTTCGCTGAACACAAATATTAGTGATTCAAAACAGTAAAACATATCACAGTGATGATATTGTCAGTGAAAGTTACTTTTTTTGCATTTTTCACACACAAACAGCACTTTTACTGATGATATAATTGTTGTGATACGTTTTCCAGTTTTTAAACACTAATATTTGTGTTCAGCGATGTCTCCCGAGTAAAACAGTACCCCCCATGTACAGGTTTTATAGCATTTTTGAAAGTTACAAGGTCAAATATATGGGTCAAATATTTTTACATTGAGAATGGCCAGGTTGGTTACGTTGCCTTTGAGAGCGTATGGTAGCCCAGGAATGAGAATTACCCCCATGATGGCATACCATTTGCAAAAGAAGACAACCCAAGGTATTGCAAATGGGGTATGTCCAGTCTTTTTTAGTAACCACTTGGTCACAAACACTGGCCAAAATTAGCGTTCAATTTAGTTTTTTTACTTTTTTCACACACAAACAAATATGAATGCTTACTTTGGCCAGTGTTTTCGACTAAGTGGCTACTAAAAAAGACTGGACATACCCCATATTGAATACCCTGGGTTGTCTACTTTAAAAAAAATATGTACATGTGGGGTGTTATTCAGAGATTTATGACAGATAATAGTGTTACAATGTCACTATTGATAAATTTTAAAAATGTATGTTTTGAAACCGCAATATCCTACTTGTACCTATAGCCCTATAACATGCAAAAAAAAGCAAAAAAGCACGTAAACACTAGGTATTTTTAAACTCAGGACAAAATTTTGAATCTATTTAGCAGTTTTTTTCATTCGCTTTTGTAGATGAGTAAAAGATTTTTCAAGTAAAAGTCAAAAAACATGTATTTTTTTCAATTTTTCATCAGATTTTTGTATTTTTTTTAAATTAAAATACATGAGATTATATAAATAATGGTATGTAAAGAAAGCCCCTTTTGTCCTGAAAAAAACAATATATAATTTGTATGGGAACAGTAAATGAGAAGCGGAAAATTACAGCCAAACACAAACACCACAAAAGTGTAAAAATATGCCTGGTCGCAAATGTACAACATCGCAAAAACAGTCCAGTCCTTAAGGGGTTAAACTCCAAATTTGGGATAGTTATATTTTTCTAACGCTCTTATATCTTTGTAGAGAGCAGTGCAGAAGTATCTCCTCTATAAAACCTTTCTTTCCAGTTTTCTGTTAATATTTTTAATGTTTTACAATTCTCAAAATACAAACACCAACCACTAGGGTTTTATTTTTGCATTTTTTTTAGAAAAGAAGTGCTAATAAGCACCATTCTTTAACAACAACTTTTTCAGTTTTGTGATAAGTGAAAATTTTTTTAGTGCTAATACCGCTTTTTATTTGGCACCATATACCACTGTAATGTTCCCTTTTTTTTGTTCCTGTCCTCCAATTCTAATAATTTACTAAGGGCACAATTAACTCTTTTGAGTATTTGTTATTTTAAGACAGTATGCATGTATTGTGATTTTGTTCTACCTTACATGAATTGAATAAATGGGAATATTTATAGATAACTTTATGCATATTTTCCGTAGGTTTGATAACCATTTTGTCTACCCTTTCCTCTATTTTCATTAAGGATTGTCTTTCTATATCTACTTTTATTTCTTGGAATATAAGGCTCCTGCATATATGAATTTGTATTTTTATTAACGCCTTATGTCTTTTTAGGATAAAAGTATAGAATTAAACTGATCAAAATCCACAATTCCACTTTACATTGATCTACTTATGAATTTCTTTGAATCTTTATTGTTATTACAACATTTTTTTACTGCATATATTGTTGTTATTAAATGTATTAGTTTATTGATACTAATACACTGTATAACTTTCAAAGATATATTATACCTATGTCTGTATACCTTAATTGATAGGTGCACTGTTGTTACGGCTCCCAGCTCGCCGCGAGGCCCATCTGTGCCCGCTCTTCCACGCTGTCCCGGCAAAGCCAAGATGGCACCACCTCCCCGAAATTATACTGACGTGCGTGTGATGTTACGACGCCGACGCACGTTCTGGGGTCAGAGGTCATCCTCTGACAAATCACAGCATAGAGAGGAATATTTAAATCCCCAATTCACCGCAGTACCTTGCCCTGACGTGGTTTCCTGTTCCTGGTTCCCGAGAGTGCGTTTATTCTTGTGATTCTTATATTCTGGTATTTTGACCTTGGCTATTCCTTGTTGTTCCGATTTCTGGTTTCCCTGACTTGGCCTGTTTAAATGGTATCTGTGTATTTCTGGCTTCCTTGACCTCGGCTTTCCCTTTGACCATTCTCTGTCTCGTATTAGTCCAGCCATTCTAAGGACCGGTTTACGGTCTATACTTTTATTTCTTTTTATATGTTTACATAGTTTCTGCGTGTTGGACCACACTAGCAGTCGTGACAACTGTACTATTTATATGTAATGACGACCAAGATGTCACGGTTCTCACTGTGACATCCAGACTGCCAGATGAGGTCGCCTCAGAAGTGCCCAACAGGGGATTTGAAACTGGGTACTTTGCGGTCCTGGGCCTGCTGTTTCTCCTCTGAGCCACTATAGTATCTGAAGTCCGAAGCCTGAAGTCCGATCTTGCCTTGTGTCCAGCACTGGGGGGGTTGGAATTTATCTGAGACTGCTCCTGTCAATTATGGTCCACCTGTAGCTTATGCCTAATTAGCCAGGTATAAGACACTGCCTCTCCCTGAGGGTAGTGTCAGTTAATTGACTCGATTTCCTGTGTTGGTATTTGTGTTCCAGTATTCTCCAGTTGGCTCCTGACCTTGGCTTGCTATTCGTGTATCCTGACTTCTGGCATCCTCTGACTTTGACCCCTCATTTATCCTGACTTCTGGCACCCTCTGACCTTTGGCTTACCCACGACGATTCTCCTGCTTGTGTCCGTAGCTGTACTGCGACTTGGAGCATTATCCTGCACAGCCCCCGTGCACAAACTCACAGGTGAATTCTTACCTGGCCACCTTGGCCTGTGTTTAATTGCAAGGGTGAGCACATATCTCTGCATACCGGACTCCCACTAAGGTAAGCCGTGACAGAATGAACTGACCATCATGGAGTCCGCAGAGATGTGCAAACTGCTTCCCCAGCAAGTGTCCAGTCTGGCCCAGACTGTTTCGGAGCTGCAGCAAGAAGTTCGATTCCTTAAAGGCACAGTACACCCAGCCCCGGTACCTGCTTATTCTGAGCCGTTTGTAATTATGTCAGAAAGATTTGATGGTAGCTGTGCATCCTTCCAGTCCTTTCAGGTGGATTGTGAAAATGTATTTGCCTTAAAGCCTCACACATATGCCAGTGACTTAATCATGGTCCGTGCGGCTATCAACCTGCTGTCTGGAAGGATCAAGACATGGGCACACCAGATAATACTGGTTTAGAGTCCTGTCCTCGACAGCTGGGGGTCATTCATGACTGCAATGGACTCACAGTGCAAGACCAGTGTGACAAAGCCTGCTCCACGTCCCAGAAGATCCAGAATTCCCAGGAATCCTGTACCAACACCAAGCCTCCTTGTTGCCTCTTTATGATCCAGTCCCGAGGGAGACTCCAGTGGATAAAGAGGAACCTATGGAGATCAGCTTCATCTGTACTAGACTGTCGTCTAAGGAGAGAGCCCGTAGGAGAGGCTGTGGCCTATGTTTCTACTGTGGAGAAAGAGGGCACTTTATCTCCTTCTGTCCTACTCGCTCACCTCTGCCTAAAACTGTTCAAGTAGGTACTGTTTGTACCCGTTTTGTTAACCCGGCAACCCAGCCTGGAATCTGCTATGGTTGCTGTCTAGCCTGTCCTCATGCCGTGAGACAAAAGGGAACCCAGACCACGATAATCAACACAGCCAGTACCCCTGGGAAAGTCCCTCCTCCAGCTCCAGAAACATCTATACCTTTACCTGAAGAAACACCTGTTCAAGCAAGCACCATCACCACTTTCTGCCTTGCCAAAGAAGTTCTTTCACCTGACTGCACATATGCTTGTAATGGCACTGTTGTAAGTAAACAGGATCTTGAGATGTTCGAGAAAGCATTGCAAGCTGTGAATGCCTCCCCTGTGAGAACTACTAAAGCAAAGGCTACCGTGTTTCCCAAAAACACGGTAGCCTTTGCTTTTAGTATAGTTACATAGTTACATAGCTGAAAAGAGACTTGCGTCCATCAAGTTCAGCCTACCTCACATTTGTTTTTTGCTGTTGATCCAAAAGAAAACAAAAAAACCCAGTTCGAAGCACAATTTTGCAACATGCTAGGAAAACAAATTCCTTCTTGACCCCAGAATGGCAGTCAGATTTATCCTTGGATCAAGCAGTTATTACCCTACATTGAAAGATTATATCCTTGAATATTCTGTTCTTGCAAGTGTGCATCTAGTAGCCGTTTGAACATCTGTATGGACTCTGATAAAACCACTTCCTCAGGCAGAGAATTCCACATCCTGATTGTTCTTACAGTAAAAAAACCTTTCCTTTGCCTTAGGCGAAATCTTCTTTCTTCCAGTCTAAACGCATGGCCTCGTGTCCTATGTAAAGTCTGGTTTGTGAATAGATTTCCACACAATGGTTTGTATTGGCCCCGAATATATTTGTATAAAGTTATCATATCCCCTCTCAGGCAACGTTTTTCTAAACTAAATAGGTTTAAATTTGTTAACCTTTCTTCATAAATACTTCCTGATATTATTTTTAAACTTTTGTCCCTCTAATTTAAGACTATGTGCTCTTGTTGTGGTAGTTTTTCTTCTTTTAAATATAGTCTCCTCCTTTACTGTGTTGATTCCCTTTATATATTTAAATGTTTCTATCATATCCCCCCTGTCTTGTCTTTCCTCCAAGCTATACATGTTAAGATCCTTTAACCTTTCCTGGCAAGTTTTATCCCGCAATCCATGAACCAGTTTAGTAGCCCTTCTCTGAGCCCTCTCTAGGGTATCAATATCCTTCTGAAGATACTGTTAAGACACCTCCTGTGTCTTTAGGTAAAACCGCCGTTTAGTAGATCTTCCCCGTCTGCAGTAACAGCCTCTGTTCGCTTAACCTGTAGTGCACGAACCAAATGCAGGGGAAGCGGCAATCTCCCGACCGAGCTCTGTGAACGGCTCCAAACTCCCGAACGGCAATACACGAACTGCTGCCAGCCGCCGAACAACAATATTCACCAAGCGGCTTCCGTTCCATCCAGCAGTCTCTAAACGTGAAGAAGAAATCCCCCCAATAACGAGACAGAAGCTCCGCATTGAGGGTCAAACAGGATCTGGCTTTACTGTGGGCTACCTGCCCGTATTTATGCAGGTCTCCCACCTGGTGGACACTCCCCTAGGGGACCAAATGGGAGACTTAAATGACAGACAGATAGGGGGACATTTCAGACACACAGTCACAGATTTTACCCACAGTGCATTATGATTCCCTCCCCTCTGCCCTGGAGTTAATTACCAAGTAACTCAATTAACTCCAGGACAAAGCCAGTCGCCATCTTAGACATAAAATAATAAAAGACATAAAAATATATAACTACACAAAAACCGAACATTTCCCATTCGTATTACATGTCCCCAGATAGCCTGGATCTGAGTGCATATTATTAGCGAATAGCGCTCAGATCCCACACACATAGTTCAATCGCCATGGAGTCAAAGTTCTTACAGTCTTTCGGTATACGAATGACTCCATGGGAAGGCTATCTGGGTTAAGTCTTTTCGTATGCTCCAAATCTCCCGAACGGCCGGTGTTCGTATGCTTTCGTGGAGGCAGCCAGGCGTTCCGTTGTTTCAGCGGTGTTCGGCAGAAAAAGTGTCCGTTTTTAGTTCCATAGAAATAGAGCCAAACACCGCTGGGCTTTCGCTTGGTTTAAAATGGCCGCTGCCTCGTGGTCGACATACGAACGACGACCACCCTGAATTCGGTTTAATTGAGAAGTGTCTGCGGTTAACCACAATGTTCTAATTGGGATCACTACGTTAACCAGCAGCACACTCCTCTCTTGGGTGGCCGTTCGTTCGGCAGGTTTGTTCGGGGAAAAAAGTCATTTGAATGGCTGGGCTATAGAAACCAGCCATTCATACGAACGGGAAACAAACAGACGAATGCAAGCAGACAGATGGTTCTGTCACACGGCTCCCTCCTTGTGGGACACTCCGGCAGACCCGGCTTGACCCTGTGGCGGGTCAATTTGGGGATGACCGGACTAAGAGGTGGTGGAAACGTCTGTTTGTCGTGACAACCCATCTGCATTCCCGATCAGCTTACCGGGTCTGTAACTGATGGTAAAATTGTAGGGCTGTGTGACGAAGTGCCCTTCGCCACTTGGTCCTGGAGAGGCCTACTTGCCAGCCTCCTCCCCTGTGACTATGACTCTTTCATCTATCTGGCTTTAAAGCCCCTAGTCTACCTTCAGACAGACTATTTATGTGGGCTGCTTTATTTATCCTATGTTTTAGTCACCCTGTACCCATTATAGGTGCAGGGTGTGTGTAATGTAATTGTTTATAGTGTGTGTGTGTGTACTGTGTAATGTATTGCCTGCTCTCTTGTATTGCTGAGGTTTGCTACCAACTAGGTGGGTTTGGCTATGGAGCTGGTCTAGTGCCCTCTGTTGGTAGCAACAGCAATATGCACTACCTGAATTGCAAGACTGGTTCATTTGCATATTCGGGTAGATTTGCATATTGCTAATTCTGCAGGCAGGTGAGATATTTACTGTTAAATATTGTCTCCCCCCACCCCTTTAAAAATGTGCCATTGTGTTGTGATAAGTCACTGTGTGTTTCTTGATATGGTTTGACTGTTTGTGATTTTATTGAGGTTTCACAACAATGTTATTGTGGTGACTGTATTGGCTGGTCCCAAGGGAATAAAGGTTTTGACAGTTCTTCTTGATCCCTCTAAACGTAGCCTTGTCTCGTTATTGGAGGGAGCTGTTCTAATCACACTGGGGATTGCTATGCTCTGCATGCTCCCCTGAGCTTGAGTCACTTAGCTCTTTTAAGAGCTTGTTCCTGACACGCTCTCCTTGGAGGAGGGGTCTTCACCACACAGTCCTGGATGCTCGAGGTTTATACAGGGTGGAAGGAAGAGTTCTTTCCCACACAGTCCTGGAGGACAGAAGCTGATCCAGGGTGGAAGGAAGACGGCGAGACTCCAGTCAAGATACGGTGGTTGCGGAGTCTGCGGTGGTTGTGGTGTCTGCTGCAGCGCTTGGAGTCCTCAGGAAGCGTTAGGAGCATCCGTCAACGGAGGGTACTCAGTCGGAGTACAAGGAGCTCCGTTACAGGCTGTAATGCCAAGCTCCACCTCAGCAGTCTCCCATTGTCTCCTGAGACCCAGTTAAGCCAAACAAGTTCGTTGTGGTCAGTCACCAGGGAAAACTCTTGCCCATATAAATAGGGGCTTAACTTTTTCAATGCCCAGACCAAGGCCAAGCATTCCTTCTCCACTGCCGCATAACTCACTTCTCTGGGTAACAACTTTCTGCTGAGATATGCGACAGGGTGCTCTCCTCCATCTTCCCCGACTTGGCTCAGCACAGCCCCCAGTCCATACATGGAAGCATCTGTATGGACGAGAAAGCGTTTGTTAGGGACTGGGGCAGCCAAGACAGGGGCATTCATAAGAGCCTGCTTCAGTGCCTGGAACGCAGCTTCACAAGCCGGAGACCACAGGACCTGCTTAGGCAAGTTTTTCTTGGTCAGGTCTGTCAGGGGCTTAGCAATAGCGCTGTAGTCAGGGACAAAACGTCTGTGTGGTGTATCACCAAATTAATATATATATTACACAAGGTTCGTCTACATTAAAAGGTATTTATTAAAAGGCAACAACACAATACTATAAATGTATCACAAACACACAGCCCAGACCCACGGAGCAACAACCCTTTTTAAATCTATCTATCTATATAGTAACCCCTTCCACACATGCTTGATCTCACCCACGGTTAGGCCTTCACATCTAGTAATGGCTCACTGCTGCAAGTTCAACATCACATCCACCAAGGAAGAAAAGGAAGCAACAGAGAGTAACATGGTTCACCATGCTAGCACATGGTGTCTGCACATCTGCTCTGCAGCACAGCCAAGAAGGAACAGAGAGGAAAGGAGAAAAGGGGGAAGTGGTTATCTCTTTCCTGACTTGTAAAGGTATTGAATTACCAATTAACATTTCAAAAGGGTAAAGCTTATCCCACTGTAACAAAAGCAAACATGAGCTTGGTCACATGACCCCTGGTCACCATATTAGTTTGATGACAGAATGTCACCACAGTCTGTAGTACCCTGCTGTCCCCAAGAAGGCCAATACTTGGGTCTTACTGGTAGGTGTGGGCCAGTTAGCCACTGCCTCTATCTTGGCTGGCTCTGGTCTCTGGCTCCCATACCCCACTCTGTGACCCAGATATTGTACTTCAGCCATACCTAGATGGCACTTCTCTGGCTTCAATGTTAGGCCAGCGGGCTGAATTTTATCCAGCACTACCCCTACATGTACCAGGTGTTCCTCCCAGGACCCACTGTAAATTGCAATGTTGTCCAAGTATGCACAGGCAAATTCTTGGAAGCCATCCAGGAGTCTATCCACCATCCGTTGGAAGGTAGCCGGTGCATTTTTCATCCCAAAAGGCATGACATTAAATTGGTACAGGCCAAATGGAGTGACAAATGCCAACTTGGGGATAGCATCCTCTGCCAGGGGGATCTGCCAGTAGCCCTTACACAGGTCTATGGTGGTCAGATATCGCCCCCTGGCAATACGATCCATAATTCATCTACCCGGGGCATTGGGTAGGCGTCAGTGGTGGTCCGCTCGTTGAGTCGCCTGTAGTCCACACAGAACCGGGTGGTCCCATCTTTCTTGGGCACCAGGACTACAGGCGAGGCCCAAGGGCTCTCGGAGTGCTCGATGACCCCAAGCTGAGTCATCTCCTGTATCTCCTTCCGCATTCCTTCACGGACTGCTTCAGGGATACGATAGGGGGGCTGTCGTAGGGGGGTCTGTCCAGGGGTCTCTACCTTATGCACAGCTAGGGTGGTATAACCTGGTTCCTGGGAGAACGTCGCCTGCTTCTCCCATAACAATTGCTGCGCCTGTACCCTTTCCGTGGGGTTCAACCGGTCCCCTAGCTGTACCAAGGTAGTAAGGTCAGTCTGGGAATCCCTTTCTAATAGATCTGGAAGGGGTAAATTCTCAGAATCATCTGCGGCTGGGGCACATACTGCTGCAATATTCTCAGGTCTCTCCAGGTACTCTTTCAGCATGTTCACATGAAAGGATCGCTGGATCCTTTCATCTGCACAGCTGGCTATTAAGTAAGTAGTGTCGCAGATCTGCGCCACTACTTTATACGGGCCCTGCCAAGATGCTTGCATCTTGTTGGCCTTCACGGGTTTGAGCACCAATACCTTTTGCCCAACCTGGAAGACCCGCTGTCGGGCACCCTGATCGTACGATCAGGGTGCCCGACAGCGGGTCTTCCAGGTTGGGCAAAAGGTATTGGTGCTCAAAGCATCTTTTCTGTCTCCCCTGGGCCGCCTGGAGATTCTCCCTTACCATCAGGGACAGTTTCTCCATGTGGTCCCGGAGTTCCAGAACATATGGCGCTATGGGGGTCCCCTCTTGCTCTGTCTCCCCCTCCCAGTGGCCTCTAATGAGATCTAGGGGTCCGCGGACCCTTCTCCCATACAGCAGCTCAAAGGGGGAGAACCCAGTAGATTCCTGGGGCACCTCTCTATAGGAAAATAATAGATAAGGCAGGAATCTCTCCCAGTCTCTGCAAGTGTCTGTAAAGGTCCTCAGCATCTGTTTGAGGGACCTGTTTGAGGGAGTTAAAGCGCTCGCAGAGACCGTTAGTCTGTGGGTGGTAGGGTGAGCTAAGTAACGGCTTAATGCCACACACCTTCCACAGCTGCTGGGTGAGCACAGCGGTGAATTGGGTTCCCTGGTCGGAGAGAATCTCCTTAGGAAACCCGACCCTAGTAAAAATTCTAACCAGGGCATCAGCAACCGCCTCTGCCTCTATATTAGACTGCACTACTGCCCCTGGATAGCGAGTGGCATAGTCCACCACGGTAAGAACGTATTTCTTACCTGATGGACTAGCCCTGGCCAGTGGACCCACAATGTCAACGGCTATGCGGGCAAAGGGCTCCCCTATAATAGGCATCGATTACAGCCTAGCCTTATGGTGGTCCCCCCGCTTTCCTACCCGTTGACATGTGTCACACGTACTGCAATACATCCGCACAGCCTGGTTAAAGTTGGGCCAAAAGAAATTCTGTGAGATCCTATAGGCTGTGCGGCGGGACCCTAGATGTCCAGCTAATGGAACATCATGCCCTATCCGCAGAATCTCCTGCCGGTACTTGGCAGGTACCACTAACTGGCGATTCGGCGGAGAGGCAACACTCTTCTGGGAAGGCTTAGGGATCCTATACAGCCTGTCCCCCACCCACTCATACCGTTCCCCATCTATTCCTTCCTCTCCAGCATCTGCCCTGTCTTTGTACTTTAGGAGTGTCAGATCTGCCCGGGTTTCCCTCCCAAACTCCTCTGGGGAATCCCAGCTTAAGGGAACCTGATCTGGGGTACCGGGTCGGGGAAGGAGATCTTATCTGGGTCTCATCAGCAGGTGGGCTGGTTCCGGCAGCACAGGTCTGGGCACGGGTGGTCACTGGGTTCACATCTGCAGGGCCCATCGGAGCATAGGCTGAAACCAAAGGGGCCCAGAACGACATCTGCGGGCAAGTCTTTCATCACCCCCACATCCACGTGTCTAGCGCCCACTCCCCAATCCAAATGTACTCGGGCAACAGGTAAGCGAAACACAGCACCCCCTGCTACCCTTACTGCCACAGTGTCCCCAGTGTGCTGATGCTCTGAGACCAAGTTCTTTTGGAGTAGTGTCATCGTGGCTCCTGTGTCTCTCAGCCTATTTACCACTCGGCCATTCAGCTTCACGGTTTGCCGATGTTGCTGGCGATTATCCTGGTGAGCTGCTTGCACTGGGTCTGCCTCGTGTAAGATGCCCCAGAACTCCTCCTGTTCTATGCAGTGAGCAGCAGGCTGGGGCGGCCGCTGGTTCCCACTGGCTGGTCTCCTCCAGGACTGTGCTTGATTGGCATTGTTCAATGGGCACTCGGGACGCTTGTGCCCCAACTGCTTGCACCCAAAGCACCGGATGGGTTGAGAATAATCCCGGGCATTAAATCGGGCTGGCTGCACAAAATTGTTAGCTGGCGGTGCGGCTGGGGTACGGTGTACTGGGGGTTGGTAGGCTGAAGGAGCGGGTATTACTGCTGGTCGATACTCCGGTCTGGCAGGGGCTTTAGCAGCCGTACCATCCAACTTGCGGGCATCCGTGTATTTGTCTGCCAGACGGGCAGCCTCGGGTAGGGTAGAGGGTTTTCTATCTCTGACCCACTCCCGGACCCCAGCAGGTAGTCTATCAAAACAGTGCTCCAGCAGGAACACTTGTAACACCTCTTCCCCAGTTACCGCTTGGCATCCTGCCATCCAGTGGGCTGCGGTACGATGAACTCTGCTTATTGGTTTCTCTAAACCTCCGCCTGTACGCTTCTGGGGTCACCGCATACCTGGCTAGGAGTGCATCCTTCACAGCCCGGTAGCTGGTGATCTCCTCCTCTGGGATGGCCCGAAACGCTTCACTAGCCCGGCCGGATAATTTCCCAGAGAGGATGGTGACCCATTCATCTGCGGGTACCTGGTTTAGAGCACACTGCCTCTCGAAGTCCGCCAGGAACCCATCAATCTCTCCCTCAGTTTCCACAAAATTTTTAAATGCAGCAAAGGGTACCTTCTTTCTTGCAAAAACATTATTATTGTATGGTACCTCTGCTGCTGCAGCTCCTCTTTCCCGGAGCGCCTGGTGTGCTGCTACTGCTGCCTGCACACGCTCCACGATGTCAGCTGAGGGGTTGGGGCCAAAATGTGCCAGCCTTATTTGCACTGCCCGGTTAAATTGTAATTCCTCGGGTGTTAAATCCAAGGTACTGGGCACATTGACTCTCTCCGTTCCCGGTGCTGCATCCATCTCCAGTAGCAAAGCAATAATCTCCCGTTTCTTTAAATTGCTTGCTGACCTTCCTCGGCGTTCCAATATGTCCTTAAGTGTAGCACACCTTAATTCCTTGTACTGCATGTTTTGTAGCTGACCTCCAATGCTGTGGGATTCATCCCGTCGCTTGCCACCAATTGTTAAGACACCTCCTGTGTCTTTAGGTAAAACCGCCATTTAGTAGACCTTCCCCATCTGCAGTAACAGCCTCCGTTTGCTTAACCTTTAGTGCACAAACCAAATGCAGGGGAAGCGGCAATCTCCCGAACGGCAATACACGAACTGCTGCCAGCCGCCGAACAACAATATTCACCAAGCGGCTTCCGTTCCATCCAGCAGTCTCTAAACGTGAAGAAGAAATCCCCCCAATAACGAGACAGAAGCTCCGCATTGAGGGTCAAACAGGATCTGGCTTTACTGTGGGCTACCTGCCTGTATTTATGCAGGTCTCCCACCTGGTGGACACTCCCCTAGGGGACCAAATGGGAGACTTAAATGACAGACAGATAGGGGGACATTTCAGACACACAGTCACAGATTTTACCCACAGTGCATTATGATTCCCTCCCCTCTGCCCTGGAGTTAATTACCAAGTAACTCAATTAACTCCAGGACAAAGCCAGTCGCCATCTTAGACATAAAATAATAAAAGACATAAAAATATATAACTACACAAAAACCGAACATTTCCCATTCGTATCACCTATCCCCAGATAGCCTGGATCTGAGTGCATATTATTAGCGAATAGCGCTCAGATCCCACACACATAGTTCAATCGCCATGGAGTCAAAGTTCTTACAGTCTTTCGGTATACGAATGACTCCATGGGAAGGCTATCTGGATTAAGTCTTTTCGTATGCTCCAAATCTCCCGAACGGCCGGTGTTCGCATGCTTTCGTGGAGGCAGCCAGGCGTTCCGTTGTTTCAGCGGTGTTTCGGTAGAAAAAGTGTCAGTTTTTAGTTCCATAGAAATAGAGCCGAACACCGCTGGGCTTTTGCTTGGTTTAAAATGGCCGCTGCCTCGTGGTCGTCATACAAACGACGACAACCCTGAATTCGGTTTAATTGAGAAGTGTCTGCGGTTAACCACAACGTTCTAATTGGGATCACTACGTTAACCAGCAGCACACTCCTCTCTTGGGTGGCCGTTCGTTCGGCAGGTTTGTTCGGGAAAAAAGAGTAATTCGAATGGCTGGGCTATAAAAAACAGCCATTCATACGAACGGAAACAAACAGACAAATGCAAGCAGACAGATGGTTCTGTCACAGATACGGTCTCCAGTACTGTGTACAATACTCCAAGTGAGGTCTCACCAGTGTTCTGTACAATGGCATGAGCACTTCCCTCTTTCTACTGCTAATACCTCTCCCTATACAACCAAGTATTCTGCTAGCATTTCCTGCTGCTCTATTGCATTGTCTGCCTACCTTTAAGTCATCAGAAATAATCACCCCTAAATACCTTTCCTCATATGTTGAGGTTAGAACTCTATCAAATATTCTGCACTCTGCCCTTGGGTTTTTACGTCCAAGATGCATTATCTTGCACTTATCCACATTAAATGTCAGTTGCCACAATTTTGACCATTTTTCTAGTTTACCTAAATCATTTGCCATTTGGCTTATCCCTCCTGGAACATCAACCCTGTTATATATCTTAGTATCATCAGCAAAAAGACATACCTTATCATCAAGAGCTTCTGCAATATCACTAATAAAAATATTAAAGAAAATGGGTCCAAGTACAGATCCCTGAGGTACCCCACTGGTGACAAGTCCAAGCTTCGAATATATTTCATTAACTACAACCCTCTGTTGCCTGTCACTCAGCCACTGCCTTACCCATTCAACAATATTGGAATCCAAACTTAAAGATTGCAGTTTAATGATAAGCCTTCTATGTGCAACAGTGTCAAAAGCCTTACTGAAATCTAGGTAAGCAATGTCTACTGCACCACCCTGATCTATAATTTTAGTTACCCAATCAAAAAAATCAATAAGATTAGTTTGGCATGATCTCCCTGAAGTAAATCCATGTTGTCTCTGATCTTGAAATCCATGTGTTTTTAGATGTTCAACAATCCTATCCTTTAACATGGTTTCCATCACTTTCCCCACTACTGAAGTAAGGCTTACTGGCCTATAGTTGCCCGACTCCACCCTATTACCTTTCTTGTAAATGGGAACAACATTCGCTAACTTCCAATCTTCTGGGACTACTCCTGTTAACAATGATTGGTTAAATAAATCTGTTAATGGTTTTGCTAGTACACCACTAAGCTCTTTAATAGCTTTGGGTGTATTCCATCAGGTCCCATTGACTTATTTGTCTTTTTTTGTCTCATTTATCCTTTTTCTCAACTGAGGTCCTATTCCTTCATTTTCACCTGTAAATAAAGAACAAAAATATTAATTGAGGCAGTCAGCTAGACCTTTATCCTCTTCTACATACCTTCCTTCTTTTGTTTTTAATCTAACTAATCCTTGTTTTACTTTTCTTTTCTCATTTATGTATCTACAAAATGTTTTGTCCCCCTTTTTTACTGACTGTGCTATTTTCTCTTCTGTGTGTGATTTGGAAGCTCTTATAACTTGCTTAGCCTCTTTCTGCTTAATCTTATAGATCATTTTGTATTCCTCACTCTGGGTTTTTTTTATAATTCCTAAATGCTAACTGTAACGGATCACCTGGCACCCCGACTGGGTACCTCCGTTGAAAGATGCTCCTAGCGCTTCCAGAGGACTCCAAGCACTCCACCAGACACCATAAGCACCGCAGGCTGCAGCTATCTCCCTTCAGAACGAAGCAGGAACAAGCTCTTACAAGAGCTCAGTGATTATAGCAAGGGAATATGCCTAGCATAGCAATCCCTTGTAGCAGATTCCCCCAATAAGAGACAGGACTCAAGTTGAGGGTAAAAATAGAACTCTCTGGCTGCTAGCTTGCAGCCCTTTTTATTAGGTGCTCCCATGAAGGGGAGGGACACACACAGTAACGTACATTAACCAATCACACAATAGTTACATCCCACACATAGCCCTCCCCTCTACCTGTAAACTAATTATCTGTACACACAGGAAAATACAATAATGTAACGGATCGCCTGGCACCCCGACTGGGTACCTCCGTTAAAGGATGCTCCTAGCACTTCCTGAGGGCTCCAAGCACTGCAGCAGACACCAAAACCACCGAACCGTAGGAGCATATGAATGCTCTCAAGCATTTGAATGCTTTAGACAGTTGAATAGGAACCATACGAATAGGTTTACTCTCCTAGCAGTCAAACTGGAACAGCATACAATAAATCCTTCCCCCAATAATGAGACGACACTTCACTTTGAGGGTTAAAACAGGAACTCCCTGTACTGTCACATACAGTCTCTTTTATTCCCAATCCACAAACATAGTACAGCCCACAGGGCGTTACAAAACAACCAATCACATCACAGTTACATCCCACATATTCCCTCCCCTTATCCTGAGAGGAAACTCAATTATACATACAGTTAAAACATACTTTCTACCCAACTTTCATAACTCCAAAACCATACATCACATTCACATAAAATTACATATTCACAATCAATCCATTCAGGGGAACAACATATTCAAAAATGGCACAAATCAGACAAGGGGTTCAAAAGTTAGTAAAAAGTCCTTTGTGACTAAATGAAGCATGGCTTTCTGGCCCAAACCAGTTTCAGAGTCTTCTATCCTGGAGATAAGTAATTCAATTATCTCCCAGGACAGACACAAGACTCCATTAAGCACATGGTTGCAAAAAGACACAAAACACTTTAAAATACATAAAGTCACATTTACACATAACACACAGACATTTCACATATCCCCAGATAGCTGGGATCTGAGTGCACATTATTAGATGAATGGCACTCAGATCACACAAATAAGCCTTTCTGCAGGGGAAATAGACAGTTTAACCTGCAGGGCCATAGTCCAAAGGGAGCAGGCGAGCAACCAGGCTTCTCCAGTTCACAGTGGCGAGGTTGGTTTCGCCACACTAACTTTTTGTTTTTAACTATTTTGGCCACATCTGCAGAGTACCACAGTGGTTTCTTGAATTTTTTGCTTTTACTGACAAGCCTAATGCAATTTTCTGTTGCCTTCAATAGTGCAACTTTTAAATAATCCCATTTCTCTTGGACTCCATTTAAATTGCTCCAGTCTGATAATGACTCCTCTACCCATATTCTAATTTTAGAAAAGTCTGTTTTTCTAAAGTCTAAAACTTTTGTTTTTGTGTGGTGTGACTCAGTCACTGTTCTTATATTAAACCACACTGACTGATGATCACTGGATCCTAAACTTTCACCTACAGTAATATCTGATACCAAATCTCCATTTTTTAACACTAAATCTAGTATGGCCTCTTTACGAGTTGGCTCTTCAACAACTTGTTTTAGAGACAATCCCAGTAGTGAGTTTAGAATATGTGTGTTCCTGGCATAAGTATCTAATTTTGTTTTCCAATTTACATCAGGAAGATTAAAGTCACCCATGATGATAACTTCCCCCTTCATTGTCATTTTAGCTATTTCCTCAACTAGTAGATTATCTAACTCTTCAATTTGTCCTGGGGGCCTATACATCAATACACCTACACGAGTTACTGTGTGATTACCAAATTCTAACGTAACCCAAACGGACTCTGTTTGTCTCACTAACTTTTATTAGGCTAGATTTTATGCTATCCTTCACATACAGGGCCGCCCCTCCCCCTTTCTTGCCTTCCCTATCTTTTCTATATAAAGAGTACCCTGGTATTGCTAAGTCCCAGTCATTTTTCTCATTATACCATGTCTCAGTAACAGTGACTAAATCTACATTATCAGTTGCCATTATTGCCACAAGTTCATCGATCTTTTTCCCTAAACTGCGAGCATTTGTAGACATGACTCTAAGCTTATCATTTTTTAACACACTTGCTACAGGCACCTTCTGTCCTTGTTTTGGGGGACAATTGGATTGATGTTTTATCACCCTTTTGCCCCCCCTCCTAGTTTAAATACATCCTAGCAAAACCTCTGAACTGTTCACTGAGAACATTTGTTCCCTTTTGAGAAAGATGCAAACCATCTTTTTTGTACAGCTTATTTCCATTCCAAACAGAGCTACCATGAGAAATAGAGCCAAATCCTTGCTCCCGACACCATTCACCAAGCCACAAATTAAATTCCCTAATACGCATCTGCCTGTCGTTCTGGGTGTTATGCACAGGCAGAACTTCAGAGAATGACAGTGTGGAAGCAACCTGCCATATATCATTGGCAAAAACACTAAAAACTTCCTTAACCTCTGAAACCTCATTGCAAGCCAAGTCATTTGTTCCTAAATGAACAAGTACATCCAATTCCCCATCCTGCTTTGCGCTTAACAATATTACAAATACGTCTCCTGTCTCTGTGAGCAGTAGCTCCAGGAAGACATCTCACAAGACCACCATTGTCCATCTCCACACCTCTTATGATGGAATCCCCCAACAACAACTGCTTTCTATTAGGCCTCACCCTAGTCTCCAAGCCGATCTCCACAACACCACTAGCCTCAGTGCCTCTCTCCACAACACCACTAGCCTCAGTGCCTCGCTCCACAACACCACTAGCCTCAGTGCAGAAAATGAATTATGTAGAGCAACAGACTGTGCAAAATGCCTTTTATCCACAACTCTAAGTTTACCAGATC
>OW240921.1:54064495-54079870 GCA_933207985.1 Pelobates cultripes | reverse complement strand
CTACAGTAATCCATCTGCCATTCCTAGTATGTCTCTGCGGCAGTGGCTTTGCAGCAGTTCCAGTCTGAGTTTGTTCACCAAATAATTTACAAATCTCAGACTTCAAAAATACAATCTCCTGCCGCAAGATAGAGAACTGTCTACAGATTAGCCAACAACCAAATCTCCAATCCAAAAACCAAAAGTAGAACGTGAAACAAATGCATAGCAACTATTACACTGAACTAAGTCTGCCATTCCAATGAGGAAAATAATTTAACTCAAACTAATCTTAACTTTTTTTCTTTATCCTCCTGAATACCTCAGATTACCTCCAGTTTATCTCCAGAATATCTCCAACTACACACTTAGAAGCAACACTAGTGTCTCAGGTTATAGTTACGTGATCCTAGGACTTCATTGCTCGTATGGGTCTGTGTCGTGGATCTGTTAGCACGTAGCCCCTGCTGGTCTCACTGTCTCCAGTCTGCCTCTGTTCCTTCTTTGCGGTTGGGGAGGTCCCCCTTGTTGAGGTGTCGGGCCGTTGTAGAAGTCCAGCCGGTCTGGCCAGTTCAAATTGAGTGGTGGTATTTGTAATTCTTCTGAGAGCTCTTGCAGGTCTTACGGGGAGATGATCTGTCTGGCACCTCCTGGGGTGATGGCTGTCAGGCCTATCAGCTTTTGGCTACCAGGGCTCGGGTAAGGGGTTTCAGTGTCCTGCGGTATACCAGCGTGGCAGGGCACAGGTCTGGGAAGAGCTGTATGTGTCGGCCGTCCTGGGTGATGTTTAAGATGTCCTCTTTAAGGGAATACAAGGCTAGGCAGGTGGCGTCCCATGGCGGAGCTTCAGGCGTGCCCCTGGGCCTCAGCGCCCTGTGGGCCCTTATAAATTATATGGGAGTCTCTCTGGGTCGGTTCAGGAGGCCGTTGAAAATGGCGGTGAGCAGACCTGTGAACTGGGTGGGGGTTTCCTCTCCCTCAGGCAGGCCCCTGATCCTCAGGTTTTGTCTTCGGCCCCTATTGTCCAGATGTGGCATGCCGTGGCTTGCAGTTGTGCCATTTGGCATTTCTGGATTGAGGAGTGTGTTGCTTGGGCCACTGTGAGGGCATAGTGGTCGGCTTCTGGACCATGTGGTCCGCCATTCCCTACAGGTCCGATCGCATGAGCTAAGGTCGCCTGGTTCAGGTCTGCCCTCGTGGGTAGCGCCTTTAGCAGTGTCAGTCCGTCTGTGGGGCCTCCGCGGGCTCCTCACGGCCCGGTGAGTAGGAGTTTGGCATTGAGGCTTCTGAGTGCGGGTAGTAAATGACTTTTGGCTAGATTTCTGCGCCATTACCTTTTTACACATTATTTTATTTTCCTGGCCTTTTATTCATCTTTTAACATTTATCCTGAGGTGGGGATTATACCACCAATGCTACTATTAGAGTGCAGTGACGTCTGCACTCCATTTGTGAGTATACTTTATTTTATTTTACTCAATACTACGTCATATCATCAGAGAGCACTATTTGCTGTTTTTATTCTCCTCTTTTCCTGAGAATTGGACATCATTATCGTCCGGAGGATAAGCACCCACATATCCCATAAGCGGGGATCATTCCGCTGTATGCCTGTTACACATGAGCTGGCCATAGCTCATTAAAATGTGAGTGTTTCATTTATATTTTAATTCATTATTCATCCTATACAGTCTGCATGATTGGTCCTTTCCCTTTGTGTCTTCCATATCACAAGACAATTTGGACTACTAGAAACATAGAAGACACTCTACTAGCAAATACACTGACCAAGTCTATTTAACCTCAGACATTTTTATTGTACTCTCTTTTATATATATATATATATATATATATATATATATATATATATATATATATATATATATTATTTTAATCTTTATTGCATTTTTTATTTTTTTATAAAATTTTTTATAACAGAGAGGGTGAGAGGGCTGCCCTCCGTAAGGTTGCTGCCTATTCATTGTATAATTAGCGCTAACCAATCCCTTTTTTATCTTTTAGTCCTCAGATGGCACCTGGGAGGTTGGGTCTGGTGTCGCGGCCATATATTGCCGCATAGAGGCATTGATGGTCGTCTGACGGGACCCCAATGGTTTGGGGGTACTAGGGCTTGGAGTGCTTCCCCATTTTTTTGTTAATGGCAGCTTTCGCACTATCAGCAGAGCGGAATCGGAGGAGCTCAGCGTTTAAGCCGCCATTCCGTTTTGCCGTTTGGCCACGCCCCCAATTTTTCCTTTTTTTTTTTTTAACTATTAAGGATAGTTTTTTGGGGTTTTTTTTGGAAGCGCTGACACTCTACAAAAAAACAAAAACAAACAGAGAACAAGGTGATTGCACACACGATGGTAAAACCTTGCAGTTGGTAATGGTAATTAAAACCTATTTAATATGAAAGATAAGAATATCATGGTATAGTATGTAAACAAAAATCTGAATTGTGAGATAACTTGGAACACTCATAAATTAAAGAGCCGGTTTGAAGTTGACTCTAGACTGTACAGGCATTTCATCAATCTCAGGATGATTCAGGGTAGAATACTTTAAGTGCCAGGTCCTTCAGAAAGGAGTAATATTCCTTTAAATGGTAGCCAGGAACCCGATGAAGTTAAAAACTCTTTATTGCACATAAAACAAAGTAAAACTTGCACAACGCGTTTCGACCAAACTCAGGGTCTTCCTGAGATGCATATATGGTTTGGTCGAAACGCGTTGTGCAAGTATCTTTTACGTGACATTTAACTTATAAAACACCCGAGAAATGTAAGAATCATAGACAGTGTGATAACATAATAATAGATGAAAGAAAAGTTCCCTACTACCTGTGATCCCATTATCAGATATCAAAGAGGTATCTGGTCAGATAGAAACCAGATGCCTAAGACAACATACATAGTAAATACTAACAAAGGACAGGAAGCTTGTAAGGAACTATTAAACATAAGTGATAGAGGGGAAAATAAAAATTGGGAAGGAGCAGGAGTATGTTTGATTCATAGGCGTGACCCAATATGCTGGACGCAAAAGGTTTAGCTATGAATAGTTTGGAGGAGGAAAATGAAGTGTCTGAGGAGTAACTCTGTGTGACTTGCTGACAAGCCCTTAAGCAGACCGTGCAAAATATGCCACAGAGAAGTAGAAGCATAATTCGGCTGAGACTCTTGGGACTAGCTGGAGCGGCCGGCTTTACTCACAGTTTAAATAGAAAAGTGCGGGAAACTAGATACCGCCGCGGGTATTGATGCTATTTCCCTCTAACTGTCTGAGCTGGTAGCCACATGAGGGGCTGGAGATGTTCCCGGGGTGCATGATGTCTCGTGGAGTGAGCGGTTCTTACTGTGCTGAGCAGGCGAGAGAGCAGCTCCCTATTGGCATAAACCAGAACCCAGAAGTGACCATACAATATCCTCACCCAGAAGTCCCTGAGAGGACTAAAAAGTTTAATTTTAATTGCATAAATAAATATTGGATCTTTTTAAAAGATAGTGTAGCCTCACCATTTACCTTTTATCTATTAAAACCTTGGTTTTGGCACCCGACAATACAGGGGAATGTGTTCAAGATATTTCTGTGGAATATATATTTGTAGTCGGAACTTAATTCATATATGAAAATAAAGAAAAAAGGGAAAGTTGGTAGTGGTGTGCCGAAACCAACGTACGGGTAGGCCTGTAATAAAGAGGGCAAAAGATATTGCAGAAAACACACTTTATTCATAATTTACAATGCTAGACCTTTGAAGTCTTTACTGATTTTTTTTTTCAGGATGTGGAATATAAGTGCTGTAAACAGAGGATTTCCATCTGCCCAGTCATTTGATGATATGGACTGGTGTGTCCATGCTAGAGGCTGAGGAGGCTGCCCCAATTCTAAAGGAATGACTGGAAAATGCGGCCGGATTATGTCCCAATCTTAGCAGTAGTGTTCTAACGTGGGTTATGAATTTTGAAGTGGTAAGTGAGTGTTCGTGAAGAAGAAGTAGGGGAGAGTTAGAAGGGAGACTGAAGTTTGTGGATAGAAATAAGTCAAGTATTTTAACGGGACACCAGAGGTTCTCTGTAGGAAACAGAGGGATTGTAGTTGGGTAGTTTATGTGATTGCTTTTATACGTGTAGAGACATCACGTAATGGTTTGGTAATGTCCGATAGTTTTAAACAGGATCTGATATCTGTTTGAAGTATTACAGTAAATTCTCTGTGTCTGAGGAAGCCGTAGAAAGGAAGGTAAATGGCTACTTTGATGACGGAGTTAGTCTGGGTATTAAAGGGATTTGTGTCCAATAAGTCTGACATGTTCCTGAATATGGTACCGTCTATGGATAATCTATTGGTAGTTGGAGGTCGGTCTATTTTGTTGATGCCTTTGAGAATAGATTTGATGGGGTATGTGGAAAGAAAAGGTAAGTGATTGAGAAAGGTAGTGAGGACATGGTGCTGTAAACCTGTAAGATATAATTTAATAAATGCTAGTTTAAGGTTTAAGTGGCAAAAGGAGGCAAAAGCCACCATGGTCTCGATAGAATAATTCTCTGAAACGTGGAATTCCTCACAAAATTTGTGAAACACAGTCAAAGCACTGTCATAGGCTATTTTGGTGTTGGTGGACAGAGCGTTATGTGAGAGTGACCGTGCGTGGGTCAACAATCTTGTCAATCCATTGTTAACTCTGGTAATATTGGTATTCTGGATGGGAGTTGATTGGTGACGGGATGAGCCTTGTAGAACGCCTGAAAGTTAGATGGGACAAGGTGTCAGCAGTCATATAATGGATGCCTGTCTTGTGTTTGCATGCTATAAGAACTGTAGTATGGTGACCATCTACAATCAATACCGTATACACTGCGTAATATTTGAGGAGGAAGCGTGCCTTATTAAGGATAATAAAAATGCTAAACCTGAGAAACGCTTGACTGCCTTACCGGTCCACAGATGCTTTCCCCCAAGTATAGTTTGCTGCTACACTAGGATAGATCTCGAAAGGCAGAAGTTTCCATGAAGGCCGGTAAGGCAGGCGCTACCTTGCCACATGTCCTTGAACCAGTGCTTACCAATTGTAGTCAAGCATGAGTGACCTGCTGCGTGGTCTCAATAACAGGAGAGTGCTTGGTCAGTGGGGGAATGAACATAGTTATGCTGTTCCGCTCTGTAGGGAGAAGCTTCCTCATGATAAAGTCGGTTATGCTGGTGTGATGAGGACTATGTTGCCAACGTTCAGTCTGCCGTGTAGGAGTGAATGTAGCTAGGAAATGTTGGATTTACTTTGAAATGATACGCATTGCAAACTTAGGTATCCCAGTAGAGATTGGGGGTCCCTACGAGTACCTGTACCTTTGGAGGAACTGGTCGAGTTTTTGCCAGATGCATACCAATCTACATAATGGGGAGGCATGCCTGACTGGACAATGGGTCGTGTGAGATACCCGGGAATACCTAATGTCTTGTGGCCTGTTGTATGACAAGGGATAAGTGGGGCACCTAGTGCCGAAGTCAGTGCCATGGTTAAGGATATTCCTTGGAGTGAAGGGTCCTGCTTAGACTGGTAAATTCGACCGATTGTTTAAGGTAGCTGGGTATCTGGCCGTATTCAGAAGCAGCAGGTGCAGGGTTTCTGCAAATGTAATGGTTCTGGAGAATGAGATGCTGACAAATCAATAATCAATAGTATTTATTAGATGTGTTGCTGGAAACCCTACACTTAGGGTTAGAGTGCCATGTGGAAACAGCATGTTGCAGAAAGGACCAAGCATAAAGTCTGAAGTGGTCTTTCTCTTTAGCAACTTGACAATGGCAGATGAATAGTTTGCAGAGAGAACGTTTAGGAAGTTCCAGTGCCTGTTGGGAGTGCTACTAACCCCGTGTGAAAACCTACAGTCAAAGCAAAAATTGAATATTGCACCAGGTGAGGGGAGGGGTGGGTGTGTAAAAGCTAACTAAGGTGTCAGTGTTTCCTACCGTCAGTCATTTCCTAGGGAAAAGCTTGGAAGGGCACATGGCTTTTGTATGTGCCCTGAAACAGGTTCATGCTCCAGCATTAAAGTTGTTGCATATTTGTGCCTTGCCCAGGAATACTACTGGTCTGCCCAGCTTGTCTCTTTGTCCCCTGTCCTGACTGACGGAGGGGTTGTAGGATGGGATGTAGATTGTTCTGCTTCGCAGGGACACAAATTGGAGGAGTGTGAGGTAGAGGAGCAAACTGCACAAGATGGGGGTCTCAAGCTGGCGAAATGCCTGCAGAACAGCTCTGTGTCCAACTGACTCCAATCGATCGGGTGTTGGACTGGGCCAGAGCCACTGTTGCCTTAGATGAAATTGACCTGTGATAGTCATAGAAAGCGAAACCCCCATACTTGAGCCCTAAGTCCACTACCTTGTGTAGGTAGAGATCAAATTCATCTTGCCTCTGAGGGTATACAGAGCAGATGACATCTCTGTATAGTCCGAAGCCGATAACGAATTCGGGGATGGAGAGCTTTTTATTGAGATGTGGGTCCCTAGTTTTGAGGATCACCGACATGTCTCCAAAAAGCTCTATTCTATAGAATATCCTGAGAAGCTATGAGGAGAGAGACTAGGCTAACATCCTTGCCATCCAGAAGGTCTTTCCTAATGGAAGCTTTAACGGAATTAACTGGGTTGACACTGTGATAAGTGGAGGGAGTGACAGTAGTTTCCCTACTTTGCGTGTTTGTAGGTGCAGGTGCTGGGCTTGGAGTGAGAGGTGCGCTGGTAACTGTAGGTATTATGGTTTCTATCTTGGTCATCCTCTCTTTAAGTGACTGAAGGTTGGACAATATGGATGACAAAGTGTCTTGAAATTGTCCCGAACGGCTGACATTAGGATCCGGAGAACTTGTGCTGGGCCTGTGATCGTTTGAATGGACCGTTAATAGTTCTGCCACCAATTTAGGGATGGTCCAAGACCTCAGAGACCCAGGTGTAGTGGTAACGAGAGATACGGCTGGTGAGATCGGTCTAATAAGTGTACTGGGCCCAGGGGGAGAGCCCTGTAGAGACAAGTTGTCTTCATGGGGTGAATCTTGCGACATCCTATGAAGAGATTAGTAAACACATAATTTTGAGCCAAAGGTGAAATACTGTATAGAACTGGCTTGCTAGCTAGTGCCAATGGTGAAGAACTTAACTAGCCGTGATAGGTGAATCCCAGCTAGTTTCCAAGTGGCGCGGAGAGACTCTACCTATGATTTGGCCCATGGGGAACTGTGGCCACCGGACGATGTGGTGGGATGTTGGCCTCTTGGTGACAGTATAGAGAAAAACTTTTGGCCGTGGCATGTGACGTTCTAAACCAACCCCTGTAGAAGGGGATATGAGGCCCTTTTACTAACGTGTTTTTTCTGTGTGAGTGATACCTCCGTGTGATGTGGGAGGCCTCATAGGAACTAGAATTTAAAATATTAGGGGCAGATCCTGTCCCTTGCAGCCAGTTCTCTATCCCTGGCTGGGGCTTGTCTTTATGGAAAACAGCATGAATGTAACCATATGTACCTAATAACCAGATGAGAAAGGCCATGAGTGGACGCTGGAGGGATGATGCAAGATAAAAGATGCCTATTTTGAAAAAGGATCAATTAATTAACTAATCATAAGTGGAGTAATGGTAATCCCAGTGAATATAAATATAAAACTTACTCTTAACTGAGCCTAAGAGATAACTCTCACGGGATAGGAGTCTCTTATATGCACCTGGAAGAAAATTGGGGATATTTGGGATAAGTAAAATGTATGATTGTAAAACGGAACAAAGGATGATATTTTTTTTTTATTTTTTGGTGTGTAGTAATTCTATTTGTCTAAAGTTTGTCAATGGAATTGCTAGCATAGGTAGGAAATGGATAGCGCAACAGGAGATTTGTAAGATCGTGTATAGAGGTTCCTGAACGTAGGATGATTAAGACAAGCCCCTTAACTGAGCATTAACGTGTAAACGTACAAGGCAATATGAGACCTTAATGTACCGGTTATGATAGAAGACGAGTGTAAGAAAATGAGTCTACGGAAATGGAAACACAATTGGCCGGAAAAAAACTCTGTCCCAGTTTAATCAGGAAACTTGCTAATCCTAGAAATAAGATACACGTATGATATGAGGACAATAGGAGTACCATGCAAAGGAACTCTGTATATACAGATTAGTATGTAATTACGTATGAGCTATCTAACCGGCGTTAGATATAGCGACAGACGTATTCTAAATAGTATCCCGTGAGGTAAAACCCCCGACCCTTGCATTAACTGGTTATGTAATAAAACGTTATATATATATATATATATATATATATATATACCCTGTTCCAAATTATTATGCAAATTATATTTTTCTATTTTACCTAAATAATTGATGTAAATAACAGTCAGCATAATTTTTTATGTTATCAACTATTAAGAGTACAATTCAAGTTTTATTGCTCAATAGAGTTGAGCGGACATCTGGATGTTCGGGTTCGGTGGAATTCGGAAAAAGTCCCGGTTCGGGTTTGAACTTGACCCCAAACCCGAACCCCATTGACGTCAATGGGGACCCGAACTTTTGTGCACTAAAATGGCTCTAAAAAAGTCCCGGAAAGGGCTAGAGGGCTGCAAAAGGAAGTGAAATGGGGGTAAGAGTAGGACAAGAGCTCTGCAAACAAATGTGGATAGGGAAATCAATTAAAATAACATAAAATACATAAAAATAAAAAATACAGATGAGCCATAAAATAGCACTAGATGGAATCTTTGATTTTAGCTTTGGAAGAACATAAATCAAAATCTAAAGCACGGCTGTCAGGAGGATCACCAGAATTATCCATTTGAGAAAGGGTTGGAGTGCAGGGTATTCTCTTTCATTGTTCAAACTGAGCTCAACTCCTGATGCATGGAGAAAAGGTCTTTACAAGCCTCTGATATTGTGTACATAGTTTATACGAACCCACAGGTTGAGGAGACGGTGAACGTGGCGGTATAGGAGGAAGCAGAGGAGGAGGAGGTAGCCAACACTGTTTTTTCTTTGTTTTTTTTGTTTTTTTTTAATTGGGGTAGCCCCCAAAATATTGGGACATATAAAAAAAATAAACATTTGCAGCCTGCGGTGCATTTCTTGCAGTTCAATAACGCCATCAGGTTTTTAAAACTGTCCATCTCCACCAGACGGAATGACAGCATTTCAAAGGCCAGTAAATTTTGAAATGCTGGCATTCAGGGCCAGGGATTGCGGGTGGGTAGGTGGATACTTCCACTTTCTCTCCAGTGTTGGGAGATGGACAGCTGAACGCTTCCATGGGACAGTGTGGAGATGCTGGACAATTGTGTACCTGGCCTATGCTGGTGCAGGAACCCACCCTCCGGGCCACTTGTGAATGACTGGCCTGATAACCGTGGAAATGACCGCTCTTCCTCCTCCTCTTCCTCCTGTGCCACATCCTCATCCATCATCGCCCAAAGCATTTTTTTAAGTAGACATAGCAGCGGGATAGTAAGGCTGAGAATGGTGTCAGCGGCACTGGCCATGTTGGTGGAGTCCTCAAAACAGCGCAACATGGCACACAGGTCTTGCATGGAGGCCCACTCATTGGTGGTGAAGTGGTGCTGTTCCGCAGAGCGACTGACCAGTGCTTGCTGCAGCTGAAACTCCGTTATCACCTGCTGCTTCTCGCACAGTCTCTCCAGCATTTGCAAGGTGGAGTTCCACCTTGTGGGCACATTGCATATGAGGCAATGAGCGGGAAGGCCAAAGTGTTGCGGCAGCGCAGACAGGCGAGTAGCAGCAGGGTGAGAATGCCAAAAGCACGCACAGATGTCCCGCACTTTCTGCAGCAGCTCTGATATATCTGGGTATACATCATGGCGGTGTAGGTGGAAGCGGCGGTGGTGGAGGATGTAGCCAACACTGTTTTTTTTTATTTTTTATTGGGGTAGCCCCCAAAATAGGGACATATAAAAAACATATAAAAAAAAAAGAATAAGTGCACTTGAGTATAACAATGGCTGGGTGAGGCCTGTATAATTGTTTATTCTGCACAAGGTACAGATAAGTCTGGTGGGATCCATGCCTGGTTCATTTTAATAAACATGAGCTTGTCCACGTTGGATGTGGACAGGCGGCTGCGCTTGTCTGTGATAACCTCGTGCCGATCGCACGTCCCTGTGATGGCGACAACGCATTTGGATGTCTTTCCTATGAACTTTCGATACAATTTTCTGTGCCTACCATGGTGACAATGGGTAACGGGGAATCAGGGTTCGATTCTAGAGAGGGAGCCTGAAAAATGGCTACCACATGCAAGAAAGGCAGCAGGCGCGCAAATTACCCACTCCCAACGCGCGGATGTAGAGATGACAAATAACAATACACTACTCTTTCGAACCCCTGTAATTGTAATGAGTCCACTTTAAATCCTTTAACTTGGATCAATTGGAGGGCAAGTCTGGTGCAGAGTGACTGACCTATGCGTGCTGCAGCTGAAACTCCACTATCGCCTGCTTCTGCTCGCTGAAGCTGCATCAGGGTCCTGGTATGTGTCCGCACAAACGCTGGTGCTCAACACCAGGGGGTGTGCGGTTCCCTGCACCAGACCCTGCTAATCCATTCCACACTGTGACTCCTAACTCACTGGTGTCCCAATAGCTTGCATTTAAAAAAAACAAAAACTTTTTGGACTGTAATATAATAGCAGTCAGTTTCCTTCACACGTGTGCGTTTCAGGGCCTGCCAGGGCACAGTGTCACACCAGTGCAACTCATATCTGGTGTAACAGTAGTGTACATTTAAAAAAATTTTTTTTTTGACTGTAATAGATTGAATAGCAGTTAGTTGTCTGCAAGCGTGTGTGCCAGGCCTACAGCGTCTACTCTGCCAACTTCTGCCACTGCACAGTGCCACTCATATCTGTTGTCACAGTAGCTTGCACGCATAGTACCACTAATCGAAAAAAAAATGACAGGCAGAGGCAGGCCACCTCACAGGGGCCATCGTGGTCGTGGTGCTGTGATTCTCTTTGGCCCTAGAATAATGCCCAGTGTTCAGAGGCCACGTACCCTGAACTCAAAAAGTTCTGAGGACATAGTTGACTGGCTAACACAGGACACCCAATCTTCTACAGCTTCCGCTCGGGAACCTTGACTCACCATCCTCCTCCAGCTTAGCTTCAGGCACCTCTCAAGTTACCACTTGCCCGCCTGCCGCCACCACCAACACTAGCACCACAGCAGCTTCACTTGGTATGTCAGAGGAGTTATTCACACATCCGTTTGAAGAAATTAGTGATGCGCAACCATTATTGCCAGAGGATGTTGATAACAGGGATATGTCTCAGGCAGGCAGCATTACACACATGGACGTACGGTGTGATGATGATGATGATGTACCCACTGCTGCTTCCTTTGCTGAGTTGTCAGATACAAGTGAAGCGGTTGATGATGACGATGCGTCCGTGGATGTCACGTGGGTGCCCGCTAGAAGAGAAGAACAGGGGGAAAGTTTAGATGGGGAGACAGAGAGGAGGAGATGAGTTGGAAGCAGGGGGAGGTCGTCGCAAGGAGCTTGTGGCACAGTCAGACAGAATGCATCGGCACCCGGGGTCAGCCAGACAGCACGCCAATCAACGCATGCTGTTGCCACTACCAGAGCTCAGCAGTGTGTCATTTTTTTTTGTGTGTCTGCCTCTGACAACAGCGATGCCATTTGCAACCTGTGCCAAAAGAAACTGAGTCGTGGGAAGTCCAACACCCACCTAGGTACAACTGCTTTGCGAAGGCACATGATCGCACATCACAAACGCCTATGGGATCAACACATTAGTACAAGCAGCACACAAACTCAAAGCCGCCATCCTCCTCCTGGTCCAGCATCTTCAGCCACATTAACCACTGCTGTCCTCCTTGCCCCCTCTCAACCATCCGCCCCTCCATCTCTCGCCTTGAGCAGTTCCTGCTCATCTGCCCACAGTCAGGTGTCTGTCAAGGACATGTTTGAGCTTAAGAAGCCAATGTCACAAAGTCACCCCCTTCTGTCAGTCTAACAGCTGGCTTGACTGAACTCTTAGCCCGCCAGCTTTTACCATACAAGCTGGTGGAGTCTGAGGCATTAAAAAATTTTTTAGCTATTGGGACACCGCAGTGGAAGGTACCCGATCGAAATTTCTTTACACAAAAGGCAATCCCCAACCTGTACTCGATTGTACAAAAGGAAGTAATGGCATGTCTGGCACATAGTGTTGGGGCAAGGGTCCATCTGACCACTGATACCTGGTCTGCAAATCATGGTCAGGGCAGGTATATCACCTACACTGCGCATTGGGTAAACCTGCTGACGGCTGCCAAGCATGGAATGCGTGGCTCTGCAGAGGAGTTGGTGACACCGCCACGACTTGCAGGCAGGCCTGCTGCCACCTCCTCTACTCCTCCTACTCCATCCTCTTCCATAACCTCCTCGGCTGAGTCCTCTTCTGCTGCTGTGTCTTGCTCCACATCAACGGCACCCCCCCAGCTCCCCAGGTACTATTCCACATCCCGGATACGGCAGTGTCACGCCGTCTTGGGGTTGACTTGCCTGAAAGCAGAGAGTCACACCGGACCAGCACTCCTGTCCGCCCTGAACGCACAGGTGGATCAGTGGCTGACTCCGCACCAACTGGAGATCGGCAAAGTGGTTTGTGACAACGGAAGAAATTTGTTGGCGGCATTGCATTTGGGCGAGTTGACACATGTACCGTGCATGGCACATGTGTGTAATCTGATCGTACAATGCTTTGTGCATAAGTACCCAGGCTTACAGGACGTCCTGAAGCAGGCCAGAAAGGTGTGTGGCCATTTCAGGCGTTCCTACACGGCCATGGCGCACTTTTCAGATATCTAGCGGCGAAAAACATGCCAGTGAGGTGCTTGATTTGCGACAGCCCGACACGTTGGAATTCAACACTCATAATGACCGCCTGCTCCAACAAGAAAAAGCCGTTAATGAGTATTTGTATGACCGGGGTGCTAGGACAGCCTCTGCGGAGCTGGGAATTTTTTTGCCACATTACTGGACGCTCATGCGCAATGCCTGTAGGCTCATGCGTCCTTTTGAGGAAGTGACAAACCTAGTCAGTCGCACCGAAGGCACCATCAGCGACATCATACCCTTTGTTTTCTTCCTGGAGCGTGCCCTGCGAAGAGTGCTGGATCAGGCCGTAGATGAGCGTGAAGAGGAAGAGGAAGAGTTGTGGTCAGCATCACCACCAGAAACAGCCTTATCAGCATCGCTTGCTGGACCTGCGGCAACGCTGGAAGAGGATTGTGAGGAAGAGAAGTCAGAGGAGGAATGTGGCTTTGAGGAGGAGGAGGAAGACCAACCACAACAGGCATCCCAGGGTGCTCGTTGTCACCTATCTGGTACCCGTGGTGTTGTACGTGGCTGGGGGGAAGAACATACCTTCAGTGAGATCACTGAGGATGAGGAACAGGACATGAGTAGCTCGGCATCCAACCTTGTGCAAATGGGGTCTTTCATGCTGTCGTGCCTGTTGAGGGACCCTCGTATAAAAAGGCTGAAGGAGAACGACCTGTACTGGGTGTCCACGCTACTAGACCCCCGGTATAAGCAGAAAGTGCCTGAAATGTTACCGAATTACGGCAAGTCGGAAAGGATGCAGCAGTTCCAAAATCAATTAAAAAGTATGCTTTACACAGCGTATAAGGGTGATGTCACAGCACAACGGGAATCTAACAGGGGAAGAGGTGAAAGTAATCCTCCTCCTCCCACGACCACGCCGGCAAGGACAGGACGCTTTACAGACGTGTTGTTGATGGAGGATATGCAGAGCTTTTTAAGTCCTACGCATCGCCACAGCCCTTCGGGGTCCACCCTCAGAGAACGACTCGACCGACAGGTAGAAGATTACCTCGCCTTAACTGCAGATATCGACACTCTGAGGAGCGATGAACCCCTTGACTACTGGGTGTGCAGGCTTGACCTGTGGCCTGAGCTATCCCAATTTGCGATAGAACTTCTGGCCTGCCCCGCTTCAAGTGTCCTGTCAGAAAGGACCTTCAGTGCAGCAGGAGGTATTGTCACTGAGAAGAGAAGTCGCATAGGTCAAAAAAGTCTAGATTACCTCACCTTTATTAAAATGAATGAGGGATGGATCCCAAAGGGACTGACAGTGGGCGATAGATTCGAATAAATAAAGGCCTGATGAGGGGGATGTAACAGGGTGAGAGTGCTTTATCATTGTGAATCTGATTTCCTGGTATCCTGATCTTGGCTTTTCCCTGGTTATTCTGAATTCTGGTTTCTCTGACTTGGCTTGTGTAAACGGTATTGTGTATTTTCTGGCTTCCTTGACCTCGGCTTTCCCTTTGACCATTCTCTGTCTCTAGCGTATTAGTCCGGCCATTCTAAGGTCCGGTTTACGCTCTGTCCTTTTATTTTCCTTTTCTTGCCTATGTATATGTTTACATAGTTTCTGCGTGCTGGACCACACTAGTAGTCGTGATATTGGGACTAAACTGATAAGAATAGTACTACTTAACACACCACTCCTATCTGGTGGCACATTAGATTGCACGCGCAGTGCCCCAAATTTGAAGTAGGAGGACCGACCAAGCATCTTTTTCCATCTCCCGGTTCCTAAAATCGATGCCATATACACGTCCCCTGATAGGGGACGTAACAGGGATTAAACTGATAAGAATAGTACTACTTAACACACCTTATAATAATGCAGAGAGAGGCAACGAAAAGAGAGGAGTCTGAAGAAGAGGAGTCAGAGGAGGAAGATGGCTTTGAGGAGGTGGAAGACCAAACACAGCAGGCGTCCCAGGGGGCTTGTTGTCACCTTTTGGGGACCCTTGGTGTTGTACGTGGCTGGGTGGAGGAAGAGACCTTCAATGACATCAGTGAGGACAAGGAATGGGACATGGCTAGCTTGGTATCCAACCTTGTGCAAATGGGGAGTTTGCGGTTGTTTGCGGTGCGTTAAACGGGGAGTTTGGTCTGTCACTGTGAAGCGGGCGTAACCCTTACACTACCTGATCGATACAACATCATACCTGATGTTTTAAAGCACATTATTCCAAACAATTTAGGAATGTTAAGTGATTTATGCCCTTTATGGATTAAAACCAGACTCTGCATCAACTATGTAATTTTCCATGGGAGTTTTGCCATGGATCCCCCTCCGGCATGCCACAGTCCAAGTGTTAGTCCCCATGAAACAACTTTTCCATCACTATTGTGGCCAGAAAGAGTCCCTGTGGGTTTTAAAATTCGCCTGCCTATTGAAGTCTATGGTGGTTCGCCCGTTCGCGAACATTTGCGGAAGTTCGCGTTCGCAAACAGAAAATTTTATGTTCGCGACATCACTAGCTGTAAGCACAGTATTTGACGGTTCTTTTTGA
>OW240921.1:54042279-54064395 GCA_933207985.1 Pelobates cultripes | reverse complement strand
CAAACTATTGTGACACCAGATATGAGTGAGTGGTGGCACTGACTGGGCAAATGGGCACCGTATCCACTGTGAGCCTGACACACCCGCTTTAAGAACACTGACTGCTATTCAATCTATAACAGTGAAAAAAGTTTTTTGTTTTTAAATGCAAGCTATTGTGACACCAGTGAGTGAGTGGTGGCACTGGGCACCATATCCGCTGTGAGCTTAACACACCCGCTATAAGGACACTGACTGCTATTCAATCTATAACAGTGAAAAAAGATTATTATTTTTTTTAAATCCAAACTATTGTGACACAGGATCTAATTAGTGGCACTTGTCAGCGTATCCACTGTTAGCGTAACACACCCGCTTTAAGGACACTGGCTGCTATTCAATCTATAACAGTGAAAAAAGATTATTTTATTTTTTAAATCCAAGCTATTGTGACACCAGATGTAATTGGTGGCACTGACTGGGGAAATGGGCACAGTATGCACTGTGAGCCTGACACAGAAGCTGGCAGCAGTGGCAGACAACTGACTGCTATTCAATCTATAACAGTGAAAAAGTTTTTTGTTTTTAAATCCAAGCTATTATGACACCAGTGAGTGGTGGCACTGGGCTGCGTATCCACTGTTAGCGTAACACACCCGCTTTAAGGACACTGACTGCTATTCAATCTATAACAGTGAAAAAAGTTTTTTGTTTTTAAATCCAAGCTATTATGACACCAGTTAGTGGTGGCACTGGGCACCGTATCCACTGTTAGCGGAACACACCCGCTTTAAGGACACTGACTGCTATTCAATCTATAACAGTGAAAAAATGTTTTTGTTTTTAAATGCAAGCTATTGTGACACCAGTGAGTGAGTGGTGGCACTGGGCACAGTATCCACTGTGAGCCTTACACACCCGCTTTAAGGACACTGACTGCTATTCAATCTATAACAGTGAAAAAAGTTTTTTGTTTTTAAATGCAAGCTATTGTGACACCAGTGAGTGGTGGCACTGGGCACCGTATCCACTGTTAGCGTAACACACCCGCATTAAGGACACTGACTGCTTTTCAATCTATAACAGTGAAAAAAGTTTTTTGTTTTTAAATGCAAGCTATTGTGACACCAGTGAGTGGTGGCACTGGGCACCGTATTCAACACAAAGAGTAATTCGATATCCGTCCTATCTTTGCTCAACTTCCCCACCAGAAGTTTGTAACACCAGAAAACAGGCTGGCTGGCTCATCAATGTAATAACTGGCTGTGTTTTTCTTTAGTTGAATAAGTCTTATATATATATTCTTCTTTTGGGTCAGGATCGTCACAATAATATATGTCTATATTATTGAAAAGTGCTAATACGCAATCTGACGTTCTTTAGAAAAAATAAGTATATATTCTACATTCAACAGCAAACAATAATATACTTAACAGATGGTATTTCTTAACGACGTTACAGAGAGTCGTCTTTGTATCAGCAACTCAGGACATCAGAGAGGAGAGCAAAACGGATCGTAGAAGGAAGAGAGCGTGGTCCTTTTTCCTTGGCTCTATATAGCCCAAATTACGTCATAACGTTTAGTTTAGACTCTGCCATATAAGGAAATTCCCTATATAAAGACCACCTAAAATCTCTTATAAAGCAAATTCCAGAGACCTCATGGTACAGAATAGCAAACGCCATCTGTTCTGTTTAACCCATTAGACAGCCACACCTTAATATGTATTTGAATAGGAACATATAGAATATGCAATATTCTACACTTCACAATACTCCCCCTTAGTTCCATGGGTCAGCATACATGCCTAGACCCTGCCGGGTTGGCTAGGGGATGTCCGGGTACCATAATTATACATCCAAAATCGGTCTGGCGGGAAAGACCATCCGCATTACCGTTCTGCTTGCCCGGGCGGTATTGCAGTGTAAAATTGTAGGGCTGCAATGCTAGGGATTGTCTCCAGAGACTCGGTTGAGCCAAATACTAGAGCTAGGCACTCTTTTTCACGGTGGCATAGCTGACCTCTTGTGGTAATAACTTACGGCTGATATATGCTACCGGGTGCTCCATGCCATTTTCCCCCACTTGGCTCAGCTCGGCTCCCAACCCAAACATGGAGGCATCTGTATGAACGAGAAATGTTTTATAAGGGTCTGGGGCAGCCAATACTGGAGCTTCGCTTAAAGCAGTTTTAAGTCTCTGGAATGCCGTTGCACACTCCGGGGACCATGCTACCTGCTTGGGTAGTGACTTTTTGGTCAGGTCGGTGAGGGGTTTTGCTAGAGTGCTATACTCAGGGATGAACTTTCGATAATACCCTGCTGTGCCTAGGAAGGCCAATACCTGTGTCTTGGGGCTGGGGCCAATTGGCTATAGCCTCTACTTTGGCTGGTTCGGGGCGCTGTTTCCCAGACCCTACTCCATGCCCTAGGTATTGAACCTCTGCATTTCTCGGGTTTCAGGGTGAGGTCGGCTTCTTGTAACCTCCCAAATACCATAGCCAAGTGCGCCAGGTGAGCCTCCCATGTGCCACTATAGATAGTAATATCATCTAGGTAGTCCTGCATTCCCTCCAGAAGTCGGTTCAACATCCGTTGAAATGTAGCCGGGGCATTCTTCATCCCAAAGGGCATAACCCATAATTGGTATAGCCCGAATGGGGTGACGAATGCCGACTTATGGATGGCGGCCGAGTCTAGCGGGATTTGCCAATATCCTTTGCACAGGTCCAGGGTAATTAGGAAGTGCCCACTGGCCATGCGATCGAGCAATTCATCGATCTGTGGAATGGGGTATGTGACCGTGATAGTCCGGTCGTTCAGTTTTCGGTAATCAATACAGAATCGAGTCGTACCATATCGCTTCGGTACTAAAACCACCAGGGACACCCAGGGGCTTTGGGAAGCCTCAATAACTCCTAATTCCAACATTTCTTGGATTTCCTTCCACATGCTGGCCGCACTGCTGCTGGGATACGGTACGGTTGTTGCCGTAATGGGGTTTCCCCCTGCGTCTCTACCCGGTGCACTGCTGCGGAGGTGTACCAAGGTAGGACCGAGAACAGCCCACCATATTCCTGGAGCAGTTGTTTTGCGTCTGCCTGCTGTGTGGGGTCTAGTTTCTCCCCTAACCCGACCTGCTCTGAGGTACCTTGGATAGCTGCCAGTAGGTCGGGCAAGGGGAGTCCTTCACTATCATCAGTGGACGGGGCACAGATAGCGGCCACGTCCTCGGGGCACTCAAAATACGGTTTCAACATGTTCACATGAAAGGCTCGTCTGATGCTTTCATCTGCACACTTGGCTACAATATAGGTGGTGTCGCTAATCCATTCCACCGCTTTAAATAGCCCCTGCCAAGCTGCCTGGAGCTTGTCCTTTTTGGAAAGTCTGAGGGCTAATATTTTTTGCCCCACTTCCAGATTCCTATCTCGTGCCCCCCGGTCATACCATTGTTTCTGTCTTTTCTGTCTTTTCTCCCATATAGGAGTTTGAAGGGGGAGAACCCAGTGGACGCCTGGGGCACTTCCTGGTAGACAAACAGGAGATGGGGTAGGCATTCCTCCCATTGACCGTATGACTCTGTGAACACTGTGAGCATTTGCTTAAGAGTGCCGTTGAATCGTTCACAGAGACTGTTGGTCTGGGGATGGTAGTGGGAGCTAAATAACGGTTTCACCCCACAGAACTGTTGAGTTACAGTTGCCGTGAACTGTGTTCCTTGATCGGAAAGTATTTCCCAGGGGAATCCTACTCAGGAAAAGATCCTGACTAGAGCCTCTACTACTGTCTCCGCCTCAATGTTGGAGAGCGCCACAGCCTCAGGGTACCTGGTGGCGTAGTCCACCACCGTGAGGATGTAGCACTTTCCGAAGGAGCTTGGTTTGTTGAAAAATATGAACACTAACTTTTACCAGAGATTGTGACTAAGTTTCTACTAAAAAAGACTGTACATTCTGAATACCCTGGGTTGTTTACTTTTACAAATGGTATGTTTTGATGGGTGTAATTCTCATTCCTTGGCTTCCATATGGTCTCGAGGCAACATAACCAATCTGGCAAATTTCAATGTGTAAAAACTAAAATGGCAAAGCCCTATATTTGACCCTGTAACTTTCAAAAACCCATAAAAGCTGTACTTGCTGGGTACTGTTTCACTTGTGAGATATTGCTGTACACAAATATGAGTGTTTTAGAGGAGTATAATATATTGTCATAATGATATCAGTGAAAGTGCTGTTATTTTGTTTTACAAAAAAATACAAATGAATCCTAACTTTGACCAGGATTTGTGACTAAGTGGCTATTAATAAAGATTGGACATACCCCATTTTGCATAACCTGGGTTGTCTACTTGTGCAAATGGTATGCAATGAATGGGTTACTTTAAAATTTCTAGGCTTCCATATGGTCTCAAAGGCCACATAAGCCCAGAAAACATATCTGGAAAATTTCAATGTGTAAAAACTGAAAAGGGAAAAGTGCTATATATTTGACTTTGTAACTTTCCAAAACCCCATAAAATGTGTACATGAGGGGTACTTATTTACTTATGACTTATTCACAATTAAAATGCCATGCAGAACTTAAAAAAAAATAAAAAAATTTTACTGTCTTATACTTTTTTAGGTTTCATTCATATTAAATTATGTTTCATATATAAATATTTTATTTGAAATTAAAGCTCTGTTTCTCCTGAACAAATTGATATATAATTAGCATGCATGCACTTCATATGAAACTGAAGAATTATGGTTGAACAGACATATAGCTCAAATTCTAGGTTTTGTTTTGATCAGCACTTGTACAACTGCCTCCGTCCTTAAGGGGTTAATTCCATACATTGTGGTATCAGAAATGCTGGCAAATGTATAGGTTATAATTTAAAATCCTTTAAAATATTGTCCCCACTCCACAATTCATTCAAATTCCTGGCATTAGACTGTGTGCTGGTGGATCTAATACTGAATTGTGAGAGATAGGGAGATCAAAGTTTACATTTGTCAGATTGCAGGCACAAGGTCTTTGAGAATAATTTTAATGCAGCCAAATCGGCTATAGAAACCATGCGGAAACAACCACAAATTTCCTACTATGCAGCAGTGGTTTCGCGTAATTGAAGAGATTAGGACCACAGGGTAGCTGAACATTTATTGTTTCTGTTAATTTCCATACAAGTAGTAATGTTAATGTTTGATAGAATTAATGATTTAGGATATTATATAATTGATGTACTCTTTCTTTTACTCTCTCTTTTTTTGTTCTTTTTCATTATGTGTTTTTTAAAAACATAAATGTTAACAGTTGTTCGTTGCTGAGCTAGTCAAGGGACAGTCATTACCTGGAGAAGTATTGTAAATGCCCCTGAGAGTCCCTAGGGGCAGAAAAGACAGAAACTAACCAGGTGTGGCACGCAAGCTGCAAAAAACAGCTCCCCTGTTCCTTCTACAAGTAATACTATATATATATATATATATATATATATATATATATATATATATATATATATATATATATATATATATACACACACACACACGTTGAAGAGAAGACATTTTTCTATTTGTCCTCTTCATTTGCAGTGTTTGTCCTGGTTTTCCTTGTGTGAACTGGATTATGAAGTTATTTCCTAAATCTTTAATATAAATTAAAAGGAAAACCAAGCATTGTGTAAAAAAAGATTCACGCAATTTATAGGTAATTTTCCAAGCTTTATTCAGTGTTGTAAAATCAATAAACTTGACAGTTCCCCTTTAATGTATAGTAGCATTTATCACATTTGTTATTCATTATAATTCTACATTTGGACCAGCCCTGGCCCTGGAGATGGTAAAAAAAAAAAAATACAACCCTTTTTATGAGAGGCAATGTTATAAAAGAGTGGCAAACTGGTACCACTGACCCGAATCCTTGAGGTCATACAGAATGCATGACATTTTATTTACAATTCAATTCCATTTTCTCTACTGAGTAGGGAAGGCTCTTGACACATGATCTAGCCGTGGAATGCGCTGGATGCAAATTTCCCTCATGATCTTATACATATATACAAAGTGTACAATTTTGCTTAACAATGAAAAATGTTTGAATGTAAATTAAAACCACTTGAGGGAATATATGCTCAGCCAGTTGATTGAAAAATGCATTTACAATGCAATACTCTAATGAGTTGCTTGACCCTATTTTCAAAGGTTTAAAATCATATTTTTCTATTCACTCAGTGATCAGTTACTGGAGACCTCTGAGCTCTCAGTCAATCAGACCTCACATCAAGACCTATGGGAAATTCTACATTTATTGCAGGCTGCTTCTTATCTACAACATGTAAGGCAACATGTAAGGTAAATATTTCTACTATGCAGAGCATTAGTGGTAAAATGCCAAAACCAGTCATTCCGATATAAATCTTTTACCAATGAACAATTCAAATATTTCTCTCTCTTATATGTTAAACTATGTGTACCCTTTTTATTCACTAATTAAGTGTAAGCTAAACTAATTTAATCTTATTTAATTGCATGTAGCATCATGTTTTACAATCGAGAATTGTAATATTGTTTGACACACCATATGGTATGGGATTTATATAATGATCTCAAATCGTGTAGGTTTATTTGGCAAGAGATCTGTTTTACAAAGGGCAGGTTACTGCAACTATTTAATGATCCGATAATTTAATTTTGAGGTTGAGTGTTCTCTGTTTTTCTTTAATGTTCTGTAGCTTTTTCTTTATTACGCCTGGTGTCAATAAGAGAGAAATGTAAATAACTTCTGTTTGTATCCATCCAGGGAACATATAGCCTACTATTGACTACAAAATAAAATGTCCTTTAATTTTCGTATAATTTGCTCACTTAAGTAAAACATTAAAAATTGAATATCATATATATGCTGCAGGTCCAGGTATACATCATTAACTGAGATTCCCTTTTGTTAGTTGGGGCTAATTTCGTGCTACATGAAAGCAATGCACAAAGTGAATACCACAAAGTTGAATGCAATTTCTTAGATAAAATACACATTCAGGAGATTCTGACACGTACAAGGTTATTTACTAAAGTAAGAATTCAAATGAATTTCACATTTAAGGTCTAATAGCCAAACTGGAAAAGTTATTTAAGTTAGCGTTAGTGTTTAGTTCAACTACTCTGGCTTTAAATATGGAATTTGTATTCACATTGAATTCTCACTTTAGTGAATAACCTTGTTAAAGTCTGAATATACTCCAGCTGGGTCTTGTTGCCTGAGGAGGCAGAGATGTACCTAGAGAATTTGGCACTTGGGGCAGATCCTATATTTGGCACCCACTCCCAAACATTCAAATTTAAATATTTTTTTTTAATGTAGTGAGCACTAAGCAGTGTTCATATATTTTTATATATTTTCATGTATTTAGCACTGAGCAGTGTTAGTGTGTTTGAACGTAAGCATGTTTTTGTATACAATACAAAAGATAGAGCAAGTTTAGAACTAATCAACCAGATAAGGCAGGGCAGCCAAAAAAAAAGATCCCTTCAACCCTCATCAACAGAAATAAACAAAAACAAATAGGTTGCACCACAGGAATACAATAAAATACAGTTGTCAATAATCAAATGAAATAGTCTAGAATAAAAAGAAATACCCCTTTAAATGCAATATAAGTTCTTGGGTAGATGGCAGATTCTTCTACTGGAAAGTAGGTTCCTTGGTAAGATCCGCATAGATATGTAAAACAGAAAGAACATGAAATCCAATAGTGCAATAAATCAATATAAATCTGGTGCATATAAAAAAAACAGCGGTATCTTACTCACATTTAATGGAGCTATGACTAGCTCCAGTTGTAGAAGCGTACAGTGGTAATCCTCATTTATGGGATATGTGGATAAGTGTCCAAAAGAGAAGTAGTATTGTTGAACCCAAAATGACAAGAATATAAAAAGACAGATAATAGTGTTCTCTGTTGAATAAAAAAATGCTAAAATAATAATTGTAGTGAATACTCACAAATATAGAGCAGACAAACTGCTCTATGAATAAGGCACCAGTTGTGTGATCCCCACTTAGGATTTCTTTGGAGTAGTCAGGAAGCCAGTAAGTAAATAGGATAAAATATATTAATCTAAAACAATAGGAAAATTCCATAAATATTCCTCCAAATTCCATAAATAATCCTACAAACAAGAATACGAATGCTATTAAAAAAAATAAAAAAAAAATATATATATGGGGGGAGTGCCTTTTAAAGATCAATAAGCCCCTCCCACAACTTCAGGCCACGCCTTCCAATTTGTTTTTTCGGGGAAACATTGATTATGATATGAAGTAAGATTGTTGTTAGTAAACCTGTGATAGGAAAAAGTCGGTTGAGGTGTGCCGAAACCGACGTGTGCTGTAGACCAGTTAATAAAGTGGGCAAAAGGAATACATATCATGCTCAAAATACACATAACATAATACAACATAAGTACATTAAGATTACATTTTAACAAATGCTCTTCATATTTCCTGTAACGGTTGGGGTATGTATATAGCATATGCTGATGACTTCCACCGACCTAGAGTTTTAATGACATGGACTGGAATGTTCTGGTTTGATGTCTTAGATGCAGCCCCTATCCTAAATGATGAGGGTGTAGGAATCGAAAATCTTCACCGGCACTATATATTCGTGGGATAGTATGGAATGTGGACAGGTTGATCCAGTTGACTTGTTTTGGTCACAAGTAGAGTCAGTATGTAATGATCTTAATGTTTAGTTAGGTAGGAGCTTCAAAGGCAACCTTGTGCATTGTGTTGGCCACTGATGGTGAATTCTAGTGGCCTCAGGAAGCCGTAAAAGGCCAGGTAAATAGCGGTTTTAATGACAGAGTTAGTGAGGGGTTTGGAAGGGGCTGAATCTAGCAAATCAGGCATATTTTGGATACCCTTAAGTATAGTCTGATTGGATATCATAAGATTAAAGGAAACTGGCGTTGTTGGAAAGTAGAGAAACATGTGATGTTGGATGCCAGTCAGGCATAGCTTGATGGTATAGTGAGCCTAAATTGAAGATGGCAAAAAAAGTACCGAAAACAACTCTTGGGGAAAATATTATGAATATATATATATATATATATATATATATATATATAATTAATATGTGCTTGATTAAGTCTATGTATATGGGAGATCAGGAATTATTTTCAAAGGGAGTTTCTGTTTAGATAGTTGGAAAGATACAGCACCTGAAATGCACAGCTACATCCTTAGGAAAGTTTATCACATTTACATATCAACTAGTCTTCAAAGGAGTCTCTATCTAGGAAAACACACCTTAGGTTAGAGGCAAGGGGATGGCTGGGAGAGTTCACACGTAAATAAAATAACAGGATAGACCACACTTTGGGCCTTGGGAAAGGAAATCACATTTGCATATCAATTGAGCTGAGGAATTGGCTATTTACAACATGGGAACAAAATCCTTTAAAAATAGAAGATACTGACATCACATTAGACTAGGTTGGTAAGACACACACACTGCATACAACATTTCACAGCACAAATAAAATGTAGCAGATATTAGATAGATGGAATGTGTGAGTGTTATGAATGTATTGTAACTCTAATTCTATAACTCTAACATTCTTCTGCTGTAATATTCAACTGGGTATATTCTAAGTAAAGTTTTCTCTCTGGTAAGAACTATGGTGTTGGCTGTTTATTTGTAATGTTGGGTAGAATACCTTAGCAATGCTAGTCATATATTTATCTGGACAAGGGGATAAATATATATGTTAGTTCTTGGAAGAGGTGACACAAGGATATTATATTCACTATTAATACACAACACATAGTGGATTTCTCTCAAAAGGGTACCAATTGGAAGTATTGGTGGTGAGAGAAGAATTATACAACAACAACCAGAGACATAATAACCAACATTTTGTAATGAAGGGCCACTTATCTGTGACGTGAATAGTAATTGAAAGACTTAGTGACAGCAATTACTGGGAGACCACTAAGGGCACAACTTGAAATACCTTAGAACCTGGAGGAGTAATACCGTGTACATTGAAATAGCGGAATTTTCCAGACACGTGAACACTAAGAGGGCTAATGAAATTGTTGTAAACATGTAAGTGACAACCAATATATACCTTGCAAACAATTGAGAGGTAACATGAGCAACTTAGACTAAACCAGGTGGCATGAATATGAAAATACCAGCATATGACGTCAACCATAAATTAATAGCATTAAGGCATATAGCAAAACTCTAATAATGCAGAAACTCTGGCAAGTGAATCGTGAACCTGTCACATGTATAAGCCCCTATTGCCTGAAAATAATGGGATAGCCTGGAGACAGATGAACGTAGTGATGAGCGTAGATAAGTTATTAATATAGCGAGGGTAAAGTTTACAAACCAACGTATATAGGGCAAATAGAGTAGAAAGGGTTGAGAACCGGAAAAGTATCAATACTGAAGAAAATAAAAAAATTAGCATAGGTAACCAGTATCAGTATCAACAAGAATATACAATGAAAATCTACAGGACTATAACGGTGGACAATTCAAGCTAACTAGTGTATGAGAAGCCAACCAACAACCCGTAATTAGTATAACTAAACCAAAGTAAACCTTTGTTGACTGATGAGTCCAATGAAGGTTGCAGTTAATGTAAGTACAGTGAATGTATACACAAGTTAGTTTATATTTGTGAACCATATGTGTAGGCCCAAGTTGAGCTTGACATGATTGATCCAGTCAATAGCGACACAGCCATGTAGGGGGCCAAGACATATAATAGGCTCGTCATGGTGACTTCAATGAGTACGAGGTAGGGTGGCTCAACTTAAAGTGAACATGTTTTAGTATAATAATGATGTCACAATATGTCTGATATTTGTGGCATTGCAACTTATCTATATCCTAATTCACCTATTACTGTAAAAACTTTCAGACAGAAAGTCGGATAGCACGACAGAAAGTCATTATCCCGTTGGATATCTAAACGTACAGGCGCACATGCTCAATATTGATTTGTATTATGATCATATGTGTACGGAGGACCCTGCGAGGGTCAGCTTCCGGTTGACAGCATGGTTCAACAACGTATTTCTAGTCTTTCCAGTCTCTCATATATTTACCTCTTAGAGGACATGAGTGCTGAGACCATTGCAATGAGGTTGGTGTTGCTCGAGAAACTTGTGCCTACTCCAGCATCAGCATTGTCCATATTGGTATGCATGAGCCTGAATAGTTCTGCTTTCCCGGCCGTTGCTGGATAAGGAACATTGCTTCTGAATAGCTTAGCCATAATATGAGGAATGGTCCATGACCTGATAGGTGTCACCTTTTCATGTAGGTGTAGTGGACCAGACTGGAGTACTGGGGATTGACATGTCATCACCTTCTTATAGTAATCTGAGACATACTGCAATATATTAATAAGTAGATTGGATCAGGATTGTTTCACTGGCTGGCTAGCTAGTGCCAAGTGGTGAAGCAATTCACTAGGTTGGTGACAGACGAGGCCCTGCTAGTTGCCAAGAGGCTTGAGAGGCTCTATGCTTTGGCGCGAGGGGAGTCAGGTCACCGAACGTTGTGGCGGGGTGTTGGCCTCTCGGTGATATTTCAATCATGAGATAGACTGGGTGTGACAAGTGGGGCCATCTATATCCCACTGTGCGAGGCGGCTAACTATATTTTGGCCTGGGGGTGTAATACCTCATGCATGGAGGATGGGTGTTGGCCTCACGGGACCACAAACTCCAAAGCATAGATGCCAGAATCTCAACATCTATTGGTCACCTATATCCCTATAAGCTAGTAAAACCTACTCATTAAAAAGATCTATATTGCGGGGGAGCCATAGTGGTTAAAAACACACCGGAATTCATGTAAGAGTTCGTATAGTTCTGCATAGACGTACGCACAGGGTGTGCTGGGTGTGCCTGGGCACTCCCTAATCCCCGCGGCCCGCACTATGTGCCTTCCCTCCGTGGGCTGCTGAGGGAGATCAAGGCAGGAGAGGACCCAGGGAGCTCTTGCCAGCTGCTCCGCCGGGTTCCTCTCGCAAGGTCGGAGCGTTGCCGCGTCACTCACCACTGGGACACCAGGGATTGTAGCAGCACGGTCCCCCCTCCCTACAAAAGGTAAGTCGGGAGGAGGATATTAACTAAACTAAACTCCCCCCACACAATACACACAAACAACACACACAGCACCCTCACACACCGCACCCACACAGCACCCTCAGACTAACAGCACCCACACACACACACACTAACAGCAGCCTCACATACACACAGCGCCCTCACACACATACACAGCACACAGTGTGTGTATATATATATATACACACACACACTGCTCAAAAAAATAAAGGGAACACATAAACAACACAATGCAATGCCAAGTTAATCACACTACTGTGAAATCAAACTGTCCACTTAGGAAGCATCACTGAGTGACAATCAATTTCACATGCTGTTGTGCAAATGGGATAGACAACAGGTGGAAATTATAGGCAATTAGCAAGACACTGCAGGTGGTGACCACAGACCACTTCTCAGTTCCTATGCTTTCTGGCTGATGTTTTGGTCACTTTTGAATGCTGGCGGTGCTTTCACTCTAGTGGTAGCATGAGACGGAGTCTACAACCCACACAAGTGGCTCAGGTAGTGCAGCTCATCCAGGATGGCACATCAATGCGAGCTGTGGCAAGAAGGTTTGCTGTGTCAGTCAGCGTAGTGTCCAGAGCATGGAGGCACTACCAGGAGACAGGCCAGTCCATCAGGAGATGTGGAGGAGGCTGTAGGAGGGCAACAACCCAGCAGCAGGACCGCTACCTCCGCCTTTGTGCAAGGAGGAACAGGAGGAGCACTGCCAGAGCCCTGCAAAATTACCTCCACCAGGCCACAAATGTGCATGTGTATGCTCAAACGGTCAGAAATAGACTCCATGAGGGTGGTATGAGGGCCCGACGTCCACAGGTGGTGGTTGTGCTTACAGCCAAACTACATGCAGGATGTTTGGCATTTGCTAGAGAACACCAAGATTGGCAAATTCGCCACTGGCGCCCTGTGCTCTTCACAGATGAAAGCAGGTTCACACTGAGCACATGTGACAGACGTGACAGTCTGGAGACGCCGTGGAGAATGTTCTGCTGCCTGCAACATCCTCCAGCATGACTGGTTTGGCAGTGGGTCAGTAATGGTGTGGGGTGGCATTTCTTTGGGGGCTGCACAGCCCTACATGTGCTCGCCAGAGGTAGCCTGACTGCCATTAGGTACCGAGATGAGATCCTCAGACCCTTTGTGAGACCATATGCTGGTGCGGTTGGCCCTGGGTTCCTCCTAATGCAAGACAATGCTAGATCTCAGCAGTTCCTGCAAGACAAAGGCATTTATGCTATGGACTGGCCCGCCTGTTCCCCAGACCTGAATCCAATTGAGCACATATTCGCTCCATCCACCAACGTCACGGTGCACCACAGACTGTCCAGGAGTTGACAGATGCTTTAGTCCAGGTCTGGCAGGAGATCCATCAGGAGACCATCTGCCACCTCATCAGGAGCATGCACAGGCATTGTAGGGAGGTCATATGGGCACGTGGAGACCACACACACACTACTGAGCCTCATTTTGTCTTGTTTTAAGGACATTACATCAAAGTTGGATCAGCCTGTAGTGTGTTTTTCCACTTTAATTTTGAGTGTGACTCCAAATCCAGACCTCCATGGGTTGAAAAATTTGATTTCCATTTTTTTTGTTTTTGTGTGATTTTGTTGTCAGCACATTCAGCTATGTAAAGAACAAAGTATTTCAGAAGAATATTTAATTCATTCAGATCTAGTATGTGTTATTTTTGTGTTCCCTTTATTTTTTTGAGCAGTGTGTGTATATATATATATATATATATATATATATATATACACATATACATATATATACATATATATATATATATATATATATATATATATATACACACATACATACATATATGGACATTAAAGCTCACAAATTGGGACAACTATTCCTTTTAATGAAAGGTGTTGAACAAGAGTCAATCAAGTGACTTATTCAGACTGTTAATTATGCATGCCCACGTGGGAGGACTTAAACTGCGGAGTAGCAGATGATGGATAGATCTGATAAAACCATTGATAGGCGAAACATATTACCATGTTGTACTACACTCAAAGGATTTGAAGCAATGCCTGTAACTCAGAGTGTCAGAGAAGCTGGCGCCTAAACGGAAGGCTTGCAGTTTTGCTTGCTGGGAAGGAGCAGTCTCAAATAGGGTTGACAACTTATCTGCATTGTTAAAATTTGCACTCAATAAAGTTCTACTTTTACCTACTTGCATCTGATATCTACATGCTTAAGGTCCACACACTGGATTTTTGAAGGCACTATAGTTAGAGCAGACTATACTGCTTTTTGCTTGTGAGTGGTTTTCACTTATACACTTTCCATCAAATTATAATTAACAGTGTTACACTATATGTTTTTTATTTTCTGTTTCTCATATTATGCAACACTAAATTAACTTGGCAAGATACATCACATACTGCCACACTGAAAGAATATGAATAATTAAAGGCTGCTTTAAGTTAAATATGGTGCTAGGAGTCCCCTGTGTAAGCAATTACAAGGTTATCCTTTAAGGAATGTGTGACAAATAAGAAAAATGCAAGTATATAAAAAAAAATATATAATTGATATTGATTTAGGTTACTGTTACAGATTTTAAATGAATATACACAGTACACAAACATATCGAGTCCATAACCTATAGATACACAGAAAAAGGACAATACTTAGAAATTTGAATGAAGGCCGTGAAGGTAAAAAAAAATAAACTGTTTCTTGTAACCTTTAACCAGATATCACAGAATCCCTTTAACCTCCCAAAAAAGTGGTTAATCCAGTCCCCTTTTTCCAGATAATTTTGTCTTTATACAAGTCAATTTGAGCTCTTCACTCCAGCTATACTAAAACATTCAGAAAGAAGTGACCAGTTAGGGTGGGTTTCTGGGTAGGTTGGCTTGTGAAAACACATACTTACACCTAGGTGTTAATTGCTGTAATCTGATCTCCTGATAACATGACTCTTGAAATGTTTATAGTAAAGATGTACATACATTTGTGCCCTTTGATGACTACTTCCTTTGATATGTAAATGGATTTCCATTGTGAAACCAGATAGCTCATCTCAGTTTATTATACAACAAACCGCCACAAAGCATATGTCCATGTATTAAATAGAAAATATATTTTTTATTATTAAGTCCCACACCAGATGCCCACTAGCAACTAGCAGTCAAATAGTTTGGATTTTTTTTTTTAGATTCAGGAATGGATTTTAAGCCTTTGGCCTGGATTTGCAGCATTAAGTATGAATTCCAGCAGTCATTTCAGTCTGGCTAAAATTGTACGAACAATGTCCAGAATTTTTTGTGGAAACAGCCCAGGATGCAGTGTGATGGTTTTGTCTCATGCAGTACAGGGTCGTTCTGACTTTAGTGACATTCAAAATTACCCTGAATATTCAAATCTTGGAAATTGCCAGATGCCCTTTAAACTATTAAAACTCCAGTAAAATGGGGATTATGAGTACCACTAGGAAACAGTTAATAAGGAAACATTGGTCACTAAGCTTAGCAAACAACCATTTTAGAGATTAGCAGCTTGTTAAAACTTAAACTGAACTTATTGTGAAAAAGATCCACTTACCTGAAAGTGGTCCCATATACATTGAATACACCATATATCACAAAGATACGTGATGTGTAATATAAAATATATTGATTTACTTTCCTCTGTTCCAGCACTTTCATGGGTCTGGCAGTTCTTCCCTTCTCTTCCACTCTACTTGCAGTCTTTTTTATTTGCCCAGCATGTTCTGTGGTTGCAATGGTTGGAGAGCAGATGGTCCTCTGTGTGTCTTTTCTGCTCACCCTTGTCAGTCAATGCTTTGCCATGCACCCTCTGTCTTTGCACCTTACCTAATATTGTAGCTAATTATCACAGCTAATTTAAGTAAAGAAGAAATTAAATTTTTATATATATATATATTGCCATCCTTTTTATTAATTTTTTTTGGTTTAAAATGATTTTTTCTTTCTATCTTTTCAGTTTCTTCCATAATCATATGAAGGGTGTGTTGTTATATCCTTTTTGGATAAACTTCTCTTTTATATTAAATGCTTGATTTGGAACATACTTCCGAACGATTTCTCCTCAACCTTAAAATTTGGCTTTTGGGGACGCTCTTGAGCGATGGTTTGTTATGACAGCTGTTTGCATCTATAGAATTATTTGTATGTACCTTTTTAAAGTGGGTCTTGGTCTGAATATTATATATATATATATATATATCTCAATCAAACAAATCCTCAAAAAACATTGGCATATTTTAAAAGAAGAAAATATTTTAAGTAACATTATCCCAGAAAATCAAAAAGCACCAAATCTCAAAATGTAATTAACAAAAATTATACACACATGAAATGTATAAAGCAAAAAAAGTCTAATGAAAACAAAGGTTTATATACATGTAATTACTGTGTAGCTTGTAAAAAAAAAAAAAACAAAGAAAATAGATAAACATACGTCAAACTTCAAATCAAATAACACAAAGAAAGTATATGAAATAAAAAATGTTATAACATGTAATACTAAAAATACAATATACTTATTGGAATGTCCATGTGGTCTTCAATACATTGGTAGAACTACCAGACCACTGAAAATTAGAATAGGCAAACACTGTTGTAATATACAGAAAGGCTACAAGAACCATCTAGTGTCTTCATATTTCAATACAAATCATAATAACGATCCTGATCAATTATCCTTTATAGGAATAGCTACTATAAAAAGCACTGGAGAGGTGGAGATTTGATAATAATGCTTGGAAAGAAGGAAATGGAATGGGTCTATTATCTGAATACTCTGCAACCACAGGGCCTTTTGATTTGTATAATTTTTATATAACAATTTTTGATTTATATAATAATTTTATATATTTATTAATTTTATTACATTTTATTCTTGAATGGATATTTCTAGATCAATTCCCTTTTTCTTTATATTTATGTGCAATCAAGTTTTTATATCTATTTTTATAGCTATATTTCTTCCTTTATATGTGGATATATATATATTTTTAAATATTATATATATATTTTTATATATATTATATTTATCCCCATATACCTTTTTGCTCTGTGATTATCCTGTTTTTAATGGACATATCTTCTCTCTTTTTTTTTTTAATAATATTTTATTAGTGATTATGCACATCATAGATTTGTGCTGAGAGCCTTTGGAATTGACGTTTTAATATATATATATATATATTAGGTAGGATTTATATACATACACTCCTAATAACAATAATAGTTAGCAGCTGATACAAAGCATCCTAATTGGTTTCCTAGAAAACTTCCGGTTTTACAATGTCAATTAAGGATGATGTCATGATGTATTGGGTCTGTAATTGGCTCCAATAGACCATATGTAAATCCTGAATAAATATCCACCCATCCGACTCCTGGGAGAGCTTATTCATTGCAAAACCGGTTTTCTAGGAAACTAATTAGAATGCTTTGTATCAGCTGCTAAATATTATATGATTTTTATTAAGAGTGTATGTATATAAATCCTACCTATTTTCAAAGCCAAGTCACACTTCCAATGAAATCCCATGGTGAAACGTGTTAAGTGTGTCTCTACCCTCTTTAGATTTTAAATATATATTTTTATACATACCTTTTGGTTTGTTAAATAAAGTTTATTCCTGTAAATTTAATTATTTATTCAGCATTTACGTTATACTCCTTTTTTTGGTTTCCTGAATTTTATTGTACTTCTGGACCTGCATATTCCAAGTGGGGATTATACCACTAAAGCTCCACCATACTAGAGCAAGTTCATGCTCAGAAAAATGTGAGTAAAATATTTATTTTTCTAGAAGAATATATCGTATTAGACATATTACACTATTGGATGTTCATGTCTATCTCTTTACATATTGTACTCCACCAAAGAAAAGCACTACATCACTGTTGGATGTCCCATCACTACTGCTGTACCTACATCCTTAGATGGGGATTATACCATCCACGCCTTCAACAGCAGTGCTCTATATAGCTCTTGAAAGTGTGAGTGAGTCTTCACTAGAAATATATTATTCCAAAATACTACACTTAAATTGTTTGTTATCTCTCTTTCAGTTTTTTTTAGATATCCTTCTACAAACAAGATCCTGGTGCATATATTCATAAATATACCTTTATTTACATGTGGTTGCACTAAACCATAGGCATGGATTATCTCCCCTTTTTTTGTTTCTTGATCTGTATTTTCATAAGGTTGGGGGAATCTTGTGTGATAATCTGCAGCCCCTATCCATCGCTTAAAATATAGTTAGCACCTTTACCCTACTTTTTGTCTACAGCTAAAAACTAATGCATGGGAAACCAGTTGCAAGAAAAGCCCCATCCCATTTAGGACCAGTTACTCACATGGCCTGAACCATTGATCATTTGGTGGGGGACCTAAATTGAAATAATGGACAGATTACTTTGACCCTCCTACCGCCACTCATGGCCACTGTGTGGAGCTATTCAATAAAACCAATGGGAGGGGCATTTTAGTGTCTGCCCATGTCCCAGGGCTACTAATTAAATACTTACGGTAGGAACTTTTGCCAGTTTTTAATCTTAACACATTATATTCATTCCCTTGGTGATGACCCTTATTAATTGCCCCAGAATAGCACAAGTGTTCTGTGAAATATCTCCCCCTAAGTGGTTTATTCACCAAATAGTTGCCTATGGAAAGTTGACAATCAGCTTACAAAAAAAGTAGGCCAAAGCAACAAAGTGATAAAATAGATTCTAATATGGCATAAAATTATTGTAATACAGCTATTTTGGCCTACATTTTGCACACAGTTTGCTACCACTGCTCACTGAATAAACCCCAAAATGACCCTAGCTCCCACTAATGAAATACATTCAAACAAGGCATTTAAATCACTAAACTAAAGCCTGAATTTAAAAAAACGAGAAACAAACACCAGTTCAGCTATAGTCAAATTGTGACTATTTTGCAACTTTGTACTCATTTCACTACAATTGGCATTTAGTGAATAAAACTCAATGTAAAAAAATACATGAAGTAATATCTTATTTATATGTATAACATGCTAAGCATTTTACAGACAGGAGACAGGAATTTCCAAGATTTATGTAAATGTTGTAAATTTAAAGACCCAGGCTTACTTTAATTCACTGACCATATATTTAATTTCCCCACGTTGTCTTTTTTATATGTCTTCTGAATTAACACAATTGATTACTCTATGAGTAAAGATTTAGATGGGAAAAAAAAAAAAATCGAATATGAAATGAACATTTCTTTCAAAGGTTCAAGGGTTGCTCTTTGCTTTGCTTGAACGCAGTACATATATAAAACCACTAGGAAGCAGTATTCTACCACAATAATTATATGTTTCTTACATATTGTCATTGATGAACTGTCAGCTACTTTAACCCCTTAAGGATCAAACATCTGGAATAAAAGGGAATCATGACATGTCACACATGTAATGTGTCCTTTAGGGGTTTAAATAGTATACAAATAGAAGTTTAACAGGATAATTTACTAAACACCGGATGGGTAAAATTCAGTGGAAATGCTAGTGTACTGACTGGAATGGCAATTCTAATGTTTGCTAAAGCTAATTCTGGTCTAAATTCAGTCAATTCCACCAAATTTGCACCATCTGGACACATTTAGTGTCTAATTGAAAATCATTGCTTTTTGCATCCAAACCCTGTACAAAGTATAGGATTCTGGATATGTACAAAGCGTTCATTTTAAAATTAATATTTGTTGAATGTTTTACTTAAATTTTGCAAGGTTTAAAACATGCAATGTTGTGGGTGTGGGCATATTTAATAATTAGTAAGCATTTCGCTGCTGCTGACTGTAGTTAACAACTATTGACTGCACAGCCATTGCTGCCCAGTTGCTAGAAAGGCCCCATCTAATGGGGGATCTGTATCCCCATGCCCCTAACCGTGAGCGTCTGGTGGGAGCGTAAATTTAAATATTGATGGTGGACATTAGCCAGTGAGTAATTAAACACAATGGGGGAAACCCTAGTGAACCTTGCCCATTGTCAGTGGCAGTGGCGTACACATGACCCATGGGGCCCCGGTGCGAAAATTGATCCGTGGGCCCCCCCCCGGCGCGCGGGCCGGGCCGCAACACATGGCGGTGGGCACCTGGTCGCAGAGGTTACAGGGCTGCGACCGCGGTATGTATGCCAGTGCATGCAGATGCACACACACTTAAAGGACCACTCTAGGCACCCAGACCACTTCAGCTTAATGAAGTGGTCTGGGTGCCAGGTCCAGCTAGGGTTAACCCATTTTTTCATAAAGGGAGCTGAAGAGGAAGCACTGAGTGCTCCCTCGTGTGCCTGCCTGCCCGACCGGCCACCCGCCCAGGAGTGTGTGTGACAGCAGGGCCAGCCTCGGGGGGCCCTGAGGTGGCCGGCTCCTGGGCCCCCCAGGGGAAGATGCTGGCCCTGTGGATACATATCGGGTCACAGGGGCGGCCGGGCCCCCTGGTGGGCCGGGCCTGGTCGCAGCCGCGACCCCTGCGACCCTGGTATGTACACCACTGGTCAGTGGGTAAAGCTACCAGTTAAATAATTCACAAAACAAGACAAATGAAGGTTGCACCAAAGCTGGAAGTAGTCCAGCTAATATGAACAAAGTCCAAAATAGTGTAAAACAAAGGATATTTTAATATATTATTCTGTATTCTTAATAAAGCTATTTTGGCTACTTTTAATATACCTTGATTGTGCCATTTTACTTTTTTATCTATTATTTTATTTATTTATTTTTGCTTGGTATCCTGTTTTTATCCTTCCTGCTGAGTATTACTCCAAGATATCCTAGGTGGGGATTATACCACTTACGCCCAAGTCATTGAGCAGTTCGTCTGCGCAATCATATGTGAGTGGTGGATATTTTAATATTTTATTCTGTATTCTTAATAAAGGTGTTTTGGCTACTTTTAATATACATTGATTGTGCCATTTTACTTTATCTATTTTATTTATGTATTTTTGCTTGGTATCCTGTTTTTATCCTTCCTGCTGAGTATTACTCCAAGATATCCTAGGTGGGGATTATACCACTTACACCCAAGTCATTGAGGAGTTAGTCTGCTCCCTCATATATGAGTACCCATTTTATTATATATACTCCTTATATGCTATTGTATACAGTGAGCACTATTAGTTGTCTCCTTTCTCTTTTATGATCTATATATCTATATAAGACTTGCCACTCTACATGTATCCTACAAGTGGGGATTATACCGCTGTACGCCATTCACACTAGAGCTGGTTCAAGCTCTACCACACGTGAGTAGGACTATAATAGTCTCTATTGTTATCCCATCTCTACTAGACGTACTGCCCTATCATCTGTCTTTTTTTCCCACATACAGACAAAAAAGACCAACACTTCTCTACGCATCCCATAAGCGGGGATTGTACCGCTGTACGCCATCCACACTAGAGCTAGTTTAGCTCCACTACACGTGAGTAGGACTACCATAGACCTCTTCTTCCTGCTATCCCACCATTTTACTTGATGTATTTGCACTATTACCCTCTTCTCTCTTCACATACGGATCCTGGAAAGCTGTCTCCATTTGATCCACACAGAAAATATCCCTCTACATAGGCTGTTGATACCCCATCAGGCTCCACTAAAGAGTTTATTTTATATTACTTTGGACTTTGTTTTACACTATTTTGGACTTTGTTCATATTAGCTGGACTACAGCCAGCTTTGGCGCAACATTCATTTGTCTTGTTTTGTGTATTACCTTTGTCTGTAGGGCCAAGAGGGAGTCCTATCCCCTGGTTTGCTGCCTCCTACTTTCCATATTTGTAGTGTTGGTTTATTTTAGCACTGTTTCCTTTGTTTTGTATATTTCAAGTTAAATAATTAAGTGGATAATTTGTCAGTTTTTGATCTTACCACATTTTTACATATAAATATGCACAAAAATGAAACTAGGATCTTCAAATAATACTTAGTACATAATAATTGCATATTCTTT
>OW240921.1:53952840-54040170 GCA_933207985.1 Pelobates cultripes | reverse complement strand
TTGATCCGATGCGTGGATCTGGCAGAAATCTTCCTCAATGTGCCTATATCTGCACAAACCCCTCTGTGCTCTGAATCAGCCACAAATCTCTTAATAGTGCGATGATCACGCTTATGTTTTCGTGAAATATCTAATGTTTTCATACCTCGTCCAAGGCATTGAAGTATTTCACTCTTTTCGGTAGCAGAGAAATCCCTTTTTCTTCCCCATATTGCATGTAAATGGTGCTCTTCTTAATAATGTGTAACACGCTACTTTAGTAGTTTTTCCTTAAATTGGGCTCACCTGGCAATCTAATTATCACAGGTGTCCGAGATTGTTTTCGGTAATCAAAAGAGCCCTGAGACACAATGCCATCCATGAGTTAAACTGAAAAACAAAATATTTAATCTTTGTGACACTTAACCCCTTAAGGACACAGCTTCAGAAGCTGGAAATACCCTTAAGGACACAAGCAATTTTTGCATTTTTTGCTGTTTGTGTTCAACTGCAATTTGCATCTCTCATTTATTGTACCAACAGATATTATATACAGTTTTTTAGACAACAAAAAGGTCTTTAATTTGATGTGACATATACATATAAAGATTCTCATTCATTACAAAAAAATGCAAAATAATGTAGAAAAAAAACAAAAAATGCTTTTTTCCCCCCAAGTTTTGGCAATAATAATGTGTGCATAATAATTTGAATTAGGAAAAGTAATTCAAAATCAATTCATTTATGTGTCTTGATTTACAAAGTACATAATATGTGTAGAATTTCAGTTTATTTTGAAAGTTACAGGTCACAAACTACAAGGTCTAGAATAACATTTCAATGTGAAACAATTTTAGAAGTTGGTATGTTTGTCTTGGAAGTTTAATACCCATTACAGGAAACAAAATTGCCACACAAAAGTATATATTTATATAAAGTAGACATCACAGGCTATTTACCTAAGGTTAGTTTGACACTTTTGCATAGCCATTTCACCGCCAATCTCTGCTAAATATTGGAGTAAAATTAGTTTTTTCTCTATTTTGGCATATACACATATAACAAGGTTTTTGTAATGTGTATTTCATAAACCTAGTGTGTGCTATCCCTGTACAGAACCCCATATTATGCTCTGCTACATTTGCTGAATACAGTGATACCCCCATTGTATACCTTTGCCCCTTTTCTGTGAAGCTACAATGCCATTTGGAGACCATGTTATTTCAGTTTCTATAGTTGGAATTTTCATAGATGGTCATATGTCTGATTTTGTGGCATTATAGCCATTTGACTGTTCAAATAACCCCACAAAGGCCTTCCATTTGAGAAAGCAGACACTCCAAGGTATGTTTTACGCATATATTTTACCTTAACTTGCCACCATTTTTTTCACCAATTTATTTCAAATTTTGTGGTGAGAAAAATGTTGCATTTTCGTTGGGTATTTCTTACATTTGATAAGTGCCACTGTCATAAATTCCCCCTAAGTATGCTCAGTTACCTCTTCTGGGTAAAACAATAAGCCCAGCGTATGACCTAGACACTATTATGTGATGTTACAGTGCTGTGAAAGAGACGTAACAAGTTCAGGTTTTTAAGGGTGCATTTACATGGAGAGTTTTAATAGGTCCGTATTGTATTTTTAAATATGTTAGCAGGCCGCTTTTTCCAACTACCCCAAAAAGGTGTACTATTTCTTAAAGAAGATGCCCGAGGGTATGTCAAAAGGCAAATTTTGAACCTTAGCGTGGGAATTTTTTCGTTAGCTTGTATCAAATGTAGTGGTAATAAGTATTTTTTTTTCTGCCTTTTTGACACAGTGAGTTTGTACTGTATATTTTGCAAACCTTATGTGTGCTTCAGCTTTATAATACTTTATATGTTGCTCAGCTATGTTGACTGAGTACAGCAATACACCCGTATGTACCTTTGCCATGTATATGTGGACGTTGAAGGGGCACATTTCAGACACAACCATTGCAAGTTATTGCAATGTTGTTACCCCACTTTGGAGTTTTTTAGCAAGCTATATTTCCCAACTACCCCATAAAGGCATACCATTTCTTAAAGAAGACACCCTAGGGTATTTCAAAAGGCATATTTGGAATCATTTTTCCGCTACCTTGTACCAAGTGTAGTGGTAATAAGCATTTTTTATGCCTTTTTGACATACTCAATGAGTTTGTAATATATATTTAACTATGTGATACAGCAGTATAATACATCATATGTTGCTCTGCTATGTCATCTGAGTACAGCAATACCCCCATATGTACCTTTACCAGGTATATGACAACGTTGAAGGGGCACATTTGAGACACAGCCATTTAAGTTAGAATTTTTACTCTGGGTCCATGCCCCACTTTGGAATTTTTTTAATAGGTTGTGTTTTCCAATTACTTCACAAAGGCATACCATTTCCTAAAGAAGACACCCCAGGGTGTTTCAAAAGGCATATTTGAAACCTTAACGTGGTATCATTTTTTCGCTAGCTTGTACCAAGTGTAGAGGTAATTCACATTTTGACCCTTTTTTTAACTTTTAAAAAGTTTTTTTTAACTTTTATATTTATAAGGTATATTTTTCCTACCTGTCATAATTACATTAACCCATTGTGTACAGTAATTATATCACAGGCAGACAGTAGGATTTTGTGGGAATGAATGGGAGTGTTTTACTGTATGTTACGTGTTTTATTGGTTGTTCTACACAACCCTGTGGGTACTGCATAAAAGAAAGCCCTTTGGTGCTGATTAAAAGTGATCTTCTTGACCCTCAACACGTCGTCTTGTCTCATGATTGGAGGGGACAGCTATATTCACACTGGGGATTGCTATGCTCTGCATACTCCCCTGAGCTTTAATCACTGATACGCTCTCCTGGAGGAGAGGTCTTTCCCACATGGTCCTGAGGACAGAGGCTGATCCAGGGTGGAAGGAAGATGGCGAGACTCCAGTTAAGCTACAGCGGTTGTGGAGTTTGCGGTGGTTGTGGTGTCCGGTGCGGTGCTTGTGGTCCTCTGCACAAGCTAGGAAGCGTCCATCAACGGAAGGTACTCGGTCGGAGTATGGGGTGTTCCGTTACAGGTGTGTGTGTGTGTGTATATATATATATATATATATATATATATATATATATATATATATATATATATAAAGTTAAATAACCGTATAGCAGGGGATGGTGAGAAGTAATGTGACTGGCCATTAGGATCCAGGGAATTAACATGCAGATATGTGTAATAACATACTGAAGTTTCTATGATATTTTAAATAATGTCTAGGAACTGCTTAGCCCGAATCAGTTTAATTTGTACAAATAAGTGAATTACCCAACGTAATTGTGACTTATGCAAATTCCAACAAATAGTAGGAAACCAATAACAGTGGTAGTCTTTATATATATTTAGGGTTTTAATAGGCATATTGTATAGCTAACGGATGAATGATATATTGCAAACGTTCGGCTTAATAACCAAATGCACTGAGTGTATGAGACAGAGGAACGGATACCTGTGGTTTAAATGAAATATATAGTTAACAGTATTAAACTAATTGTTTTAAACAAAATTATTTTAAACAAATGGATTTAAACAAAATGCATTTAACTGATTACATGATGCATTTAAAACGAAAGTTATTACATGTGGTTTTAAACTAAGAGTTTTAGACGAATGCTTTAAGGAAATTATATAAACTAAATGATTCATACGAATTGATTTAAACGAAATGATAGGTTTAAATGAAGTGATATAACTCCAAGGTTTAAATGAACGCTATATTAAGAAATGGATTTACTAATGCAACGTAAACTAACGGAATTAGAGGAATGGCATAATAATTAGATGAATGGCATAATAACGCTAAACGGAGGGAGCCAATCCCAGCATTTGTCAGACCCGAATGTGGGAACGCCGTGAACGGGTTTCCACGTGTACATACGTGAGCGTGCAGCAGGAAGCCGGTAACAGAGAACGGGAGGTAGGAGGCCCTGCGGGTGGATGGAGCCCCAAATGAAGCTGCAAGTAGGGTTTGGAGAGCTGTAAGCCGGGTCAGAGGCTGAAGATGAGTCTGTGGCTGCTGCTGCAGCAAATGGAAGTGCTGGATGTCGTGGCAACAGTCACTCTAACAGGAACCAGCATAGGTAAGCAGGGGGTAGAGCTTTTATAGGGGAAACTCCTCCCACAAATCCACGCCTATAGCCTTTTACACACACACACACACACACACATACACATACACACGGGTGCCTGTATGAACTTGTGTGTGTTTGTGTCAGTGAGCTTGTCTGTAGTAAGCTTATATGTGTGTGTCAGTGAGCTTGTCAGCTTGTCTGTAGTGAGCCTGTGTGTTTGTGTTAGTGAGCTTGTCTATAGTGAGCTTGTGGGTGTATGTGTGTCAGCGAGCTTCTATGTAGTGAGTGTGTGTGTTTGTCTGTAGTGTGCGTGTGTGTGTCAGTGAGCTTGTCTGTAGTGAGTGTGTGTGTGTGTCAGTGAACTTATCTATAGTGAGCTTTTCTGTGTCAGTAAGCGTGTGTGTAGTAAGCTTGTGAGCATGGGCATCTGCTGGGGGGATTTTTCAGCTTGTGCCAATATTGTTCTTTTGATATTTAGAATACACTGCCATACCAGCGCCGGCCAGTATGTGATGCTGTGTATGGATAGGCAGCTACATCCCTGCTTCTCTCTCCTGACTGAATCCACAGGGAAGCAGCACAGAGTGCAGCCAGCAACTCCCAGACTGCAGAGGCAGCCTACAGATAAGGTAAGTGAGGGAGGGGGGCAGCCTACAGATCAGGTAAGTGAGGGGGGGGCAGCCTACAAATTAGGTAAGTGAGGCATTGGGGTGTGCAGCCAGCAACTCACAGACTGCAGAGGCAGCCTAGAGATCAGGTAAGTGAGGGGGGCAGCTTACATATCAAGTAAGTGAGGGATGGGGGGCAGCCTACAGATCAGGTAAGTGAGGCATGGGAGGTCAGCCTACAGCTCAGGCAAGTAAGGCACCTTACATGAAGGGTCAGAAATGTGCAGGAAGGTAAATAGAAGAAGGAGCAGAAAGGAGAAGGAGCAGAAATGAGCAGGAAGGGACATTAAAGGAACACTAAAAGGTCAGGAACACAAACATGTATTCCTGACCCTATAGCGCAAAACACACTATTTAGGTGACTCCCCCCCCTTGGCCCTTCAAAAGTCAATAAAACTCACCTTATTTCCAGTGCCACACGGGTCTGCCAGCACTGGACCCGCCGTGCATTTTAATAAATGCATCTCTGTGAGGAAAATTCAACGTCCCCATGCAGAGTGTGAAGACGCTGAATGGCACTGCTGCCTACTGTGCAGCACTGAGCCAGGAGGCAACTCCAGTGGCCATCTGAGGAGTGGCCATTTGGAGGTTTCCCTAGTGGCAATGTAAGCACTGCCTTTTCTCTGAAAAAGCAGTGTTTGCTTGAAAATGCCTGAAGGCAATGATTATACACACCAGAACAACTACATTAAGCTGTAAATTGTTCTGGTGACTATAGTGTTCCTTTAAGGAGCATAAAGGGTCTACAAGGAGCACAAAGGTAAAGTAGGAGAAGGAGCACAAAATAACAAAGTGTCAGCAATGAGCTGGAAAGGGCAGTAAGGAACAGAAATGGGCAGCAAGGATCTGGAAGGGGCAGAAGAAGCACACAGATAACATAGGAGAAGGAGCAGAAAGTAACAGAAGTGAGCAGGAATGGTCTGCAAGGAGCAGAAAGGGGCAGCAAGGAGCACAAAGGTTAAGGAGCAGAAAGGGGCAGCAAGGAGCACAAAGGTTAAGGAGCAGAAAGGGGCAGCAATGAGCTGGAAGAGGCAGAAGGAGCACAGAGGTAAAGAAGGAGAAGAAGGGAACAGAAATGGGCAGGAAGGGTCAGCAAGGAGCAGGAAGGGTCAGCACTGAGCAGAAAGGGACAGCAAGGAGCAGGAAGGGACAGCAGGAGCACAAAGGTAAAATAGCAGAAATAATCAGAAGGAGCACAAAGGTAACTAACAGGAGCCCTCTGTTTTTCTCAGTGGTTAAACGGTTTCCCCTTTTCAACCGAACCCAAACACAAAGCTATTTCCATGTTGTTCGTGTACTGAACTTTGTGTCGAAAGAACAGACCACCCATAATTGTAAGTGTGCTGCTTGTTAACCTCCCAGAAGTTGTGGTTAACCGCTTAAAGGACCACTCTAGGCACCCAGACTACTTCAGCTTAATGAAGTGGTCTGGGTGCCAGGTCCAGCTAGGGTTAACCCATTTTTTTAATAAACATAGCAGTTTCAGAGAAACTGCTATGTTTATTAATGGGTTAAGCCTTCCCCTATATCCTCTAGTGGCTGTCTCATTGACAGCCACTAGAGGCGCTTGCGTGCTTCTCACTGTGAAAATCACAGTGAGAGCACGCCAGCGTCCATAGGAAAGCATTATGAATGCTTTCCTAGGAGACTGGCTGAATGCGCACGCAGCTCTTGCCGCGCATGCGCATTCAGCCGACAGGGCACTATAGTGCCAGGAAAAGAGTATGTTTTCCTGGCACTATAGTGGTCCTTTAATTGACAAACGGCTGGGTGGTCGCCGTTTGTATAGTCGAACACGTGGCGGCGGCCATCTTGTTTAGTCGAATGCGGTCAGCAGTGTTTTGCCATCGAGTTCATGGAACTAAAGTCTGACACTCGACGGCACAAACACCACTGGGACTTCCATTTCCAGCTAAGGTCAACTAAATCCCCACGAACAGAGCAGCGTTCGGTAGAAGTAATCTACCAAACACACTTCAACACTGTCTTTGTGCACGAACGGTCTCGTTCAACTATTGAAAGCGCACTTTGATCATTGGAAATAGACTGGCCGCACAGCCTAATTCTCTGAAGCTATTTTGGGCATGAAGTCATGCATGCAGTGGGTCAGAAAGAGACTTCCAGGAATTTCCTGAACCTCTGCTCTGATTTTTGGATATGTTGGTCACCCAGATCAGGGCTATCAGGGGATGTAACTTTTGTGGAGATGTGTTGTGGGGTGTTTTCTATACTTTGGGTAAAATTTGTTTTTGTCTAGGGATAATTCAGTTACGTACAGTATCTTGCTTAATTATCTCCCAAGCAGAGGGGCGGGATTGTGTGCTGTATGTAGGAGTGTCAGACATTGTTACATTGTTTTTATTGGTCTGTACATTTTGTAATCCGGTGCCCCATCAGGTTCAGGTGGTGTTCCTCTGGCCTAAAGGAATTGTATATAAATCCAACCTGTACCAATAAACCTTCATACTTCTTACCCTCAACTCGCAGCCTCGCCTCGTGTTGTAGGGAATAGCTATAATCACTACAGGGATTGCTATAATCATTATACCCCCTTGGATTCTACTAGTTCTTGTAAGAGCTATACGCTCATGGAGGAGAGGGTTACCCACTGGAACCTGGAGCCTTGTCGTAGGTCCAGGGTGGGCAGGGTGAGATTCCAACCAATCTGGGAATGCAAACGCTATTTACGTATCCTGCCCCACCCCCCCAAAATCTGGTCACCCTGGCTTTATGTGATCATGACTATGCCCCACCACTTCATGACACTGTCAAAAAAGGGCCAAGCATGCATGTCATTACAATTTTCCTTCCCCCCCTCCCCCCGGAAAAATTCCTGCGGACGCCCATGCTTGTGAGTGTCCATGTGATTGACTGTAATGAACTTGTGTTTATACCATTGAGTTTGCCTGTAATTAACTTGTGTGTGCCAGAGAGCTTGTCTGCAGTAAATTTGTGTGTGTGTGTGCTAGTGAGCTTCTCTGCGTGTGTCAGAAAGCATGTGTGATTTATTCATATGTTGAAATCGGCATGAACATGGAGGATTGTCCTGCTGAGGGAAGTGTCCCCAAGCAGGGCCAATCTCAACAGACTTGGAACGGCCTGGAGGCTTGGTGTTACAGCACTGTTATGGATCATCTGAATAGAGGGGCTGCAGATAAGTAACAATGTAACAGCTTCCAAATTACATAAATATATGATTTATCACTAAGATAAGTCAAATATTTAGTACCTTCTGAGTTGTATGTTAAAGTGAGCCTGCATTATAGGGCTGGATATTTGTTTTCTAGAGTTGCTTTGTGTTCCTAGTCCAGCATTGCTTTGATCTAACTTGTAAAATATTTCATTTATTTTACTAGTTACAGGTTGTCTAGGAAATCATATAAGGAGAGATTTATCAAGGCAAATTAGTTACAGGTGTTAAAGGACCACTATAGTGCCAGGAAAACATACTCGTTTTCCTGGCACTATAGTGCCCTGAGGGTGCCCCCACCCAGCTCTGGAAAGGGGAAAGGGGTTAAAACTTACCTTTTTCCACCGCTGGGCGGAGAGCTCTCCTCCTCCGATCCTCCTTCTCTCCTCCTCCAGGGCTGAATGCGCACGCGCGGCAAGATCATTCAGCCGGTCACATAGGAAAGCATTCATAATGCTTTCCTATGGACGCTGGCGTGCTCTCACTGTGAAAATCACAGTGAGAATCACGCAAGCGGCTCTTGCGGCTGTCAATGAGACAGCCACTAGAGGGAATGGGGGAAGGCTTAACCCATTGATAAACATAGCAGTTTCTCTGAAACTGCTATGTTTATTAAAAAATGGGTTAACCCTAGCTGGACCTGGCACCCAGACCACTTCATTAAGCTGAAGTGGTCTGGGTGCCTAGAGTGGTCCTTTAAGTGCTAAATGTTGAGAGACAGTTTATAGGTTTCATTCCATGATTATTGGTTCTTATTTAGCACTATTACCACAGAGTAGTACTTGTTTGTGCTTCAATAAATCTCCCTCATAGTCTTTAGAAAACTGACCTATATGTACATTATAAAACCTATGCAAATGGCACCTTTTGAAAGCCGCAACAGCTACTGCTATATTGGTAAGAACCGAAATGAAAACCCTAGAGAATTCTATTAAAACTCTAAGTAATATACTACAGAATATTGGTAGCTCATGCTTAAAGGTGCACTAAATGCATCATAATCACTACAGCTTAGTTGTTGACATGCAGGGATTCTATTGTATAAGTGCCAACATTCACAAATTTGCCAGGACAGTCCCACATTTTGGTGTACTGCCCCAGCACAAATAGGTCACAAGGACCTGTCCCGCATTTTGAAATTTGCCCACAGATTTCAAAATGCAGGAGAGAACTGGGCACTAAGAACCATGCACAGAGTGCTTCAGCAGCACTCACTGCATGGTCTGCCATGAGCGGGTAGGCTTTCTCAGCAAACAAATAGAGGCATTCAGTTCCACCATATTGACATATTGTGTTTATCCAATTACTACTCCACTACTCCACAAATTCTAAAATTCTAAAATGGGAGACAAATTAAATAGTGCTGGTGCTAAATGAGCTAAAGTGTATTTAAATAATCTACTGCAAGAGCACTGTGAATATATATAATGCAAAATTAATGTGATAAAAAACAATTCAACAATTTGTCAAAACTAAACAATTAACTTTATAGCATATCATATATCTGCTCTACACCAAAATGAAAAAATTATAATGAAGGTGACATTACTATCCAAACCTCCTCAAATGTATACTTTGTTGTGGTTACCTCCAAAGGGGTATTTAGGGTTGCCACCTTGCTAGGAAAAGAAATACTAGCCATGCACATTTGCATAATAAAACATAGTTGCATGACATCACAGGATATGACATCAGATTAAAATAATACATATGGAAATGGAAAAAGTATCTAAATAAAAATTTTTTTAAAAAGTTTGCTATATACTCAGTAGAAATGTCTAAGAAGTGTAAAAAATGCAATCTTATCACATATAGGTAATAAACATATTAAACAATTTATCTTATTGAAATCTAAAAATATATTGAATCACAATGGTAAAAAAACAATGTTAAATGCTATATTAACTGTGCACACTACTATATAATATAGCAAAAGGAAAATATATAAATATATGGTGGATAAAATGTAGCATACAAAATGATGAAAATATAAAAATTCAAAAATGCAAAATAACCAGAGGAATGAAAAAAAGAGTCCAACCTTATATAGTAGCTGACAGCTCACTGTTATAGATTATATGAAGCTGACGTCTTTCTATGGCTGTATGTGCAGAAAGCTGGATACAAAAGTTAGCTGGAAACTGTATTTTGAAGCCGTTACTGCCCATTGCTGTCTAGAGATGAGTGCTGCTGGCTGGCTGCCAAGGGGTCCCTTCGTGTAGCTGAAGAGAGGAGTGTAAATATTGTCCTTCCCCCCTCCGGTTATCTATGCTGCATGTGGGGTATCCCTTGGTAGATGCTGTCGGAGCTGTGCGCGCTCTGGTAATGGAATTAGATGCGGCCGCTCACGATGAGGGTGAAAGTGGATGCGGCCACTCACAGTGAGTGAAAGTAGATGCGGCCGCTCTCCGTAAGTCTGTGTGTGGTCCAGTGGCGGATCCAGAGCCTGATCTCGGGAGGGGCACTTGTAGATTATTTAAATAAATAATCCAGGCACAGTTCAGTGTAGTAGTTATGGTGTCAGTAGTGCCAGGATTCCACCCCAGAGTAAGTAGTCATACCGTTTAAGAACAGTTTGACAACTTACCTGGGGTCTGCTGGGATATAGGAGCAGTGGTGTGTGTTAAGAGTGAAGTATGTGAGTGTGGCAGTGTATGTCAGGGACAGTGTTTGTGGGGCAGTGTGTGTATGGGGACAGTGTTTGTGGGGCAGTGTGTGTATGGGGGCAGTGTGTGTATTGGAACAGTGTTTGTGGGGCAGTGTGTGTATGGGGATAGTGTGTATATGGGGACAATGTGTGGGGAAGTGTGTATGGGGGCAGTGTGTGTGTATGGGACAGTGTTTGTGGGGCAGTGTGTGTGTTATGGGGACAGTGTTTGTGGGGCAGTGTGTATGGGGGCAATGTACGTATGGGGACAGTGTTTGTGGGGGCAGTGTGTGTATGGGGACAGTGTTTGTGGGCAGTGTGTGTGTATGGGGACAGTGTTTGTGGGACAAAGGAGTGTGTAATGAGGGCAGTGTGTGTATGGGGACAGTGTTTGTGGAGCAGTGTGTATGGGGGACAGTGTGTGTATGGGGACAAGTGTTTAGGCAGTGTGTGTATATGGGGGCAGTGTGTGTATGGGACAGTGTGGGGCAGTGTGTGTGTATGGGGACAGTGTGTGTATGGGGGGTAGTGTGTGTATGGGGACAGTGTTTGTGGGGCAGTGTGTGTATGGGGGGGGCAGTGTGTGTGTAATGGGGGGGGCAGTAATGTGTGTAATGGAGGTGATGTGTGTAATGGGGGTGCAGTGTGTGTAATGGGGAGGGGGAGGAGGTTTTTAAATAATTTATTTTTATTTTATTTAATAAAATAATTATTATATGTCCCCCCTCCCTTCTTACCTTTATTTAGGAGGAGGGGGGACATTTCCCTGGTGGTCCCAGTGGTGATTCCCTGGTGGTCAGGTGGTCAGAGTGAACTCTAGCCCGCGCTCCCGGGCTAGAGTTCACTCTCGCGAGATTTGGAGTGTTGCCGTGGTAACCGTGGCAATGCTCCAAATCTCGACCGAGGAGGACCCAGAGGAGCTGCAGACTGAGCTCCCGGTCCTCTCTCTCACTCCCTCCCTCCGCCGCCGGCTGTCAGCACGGTGCCTGCGGACCGGGGAGTGAGATCTCTGATCTTCCTCCCCGGTCCGCAGGCACATTGCATAGCTGGCAATGCCAGCCCTGCGTTAGCCGGCAGGGGGGAATCTCGGGGGGGCAATTGCCCCGTTGCCCCCCCCCCTGGATCCGCCAATGGTGTGGTCTTATCAGGATCTCTCTGTGAATCCTACGTGTTTGGTGAGCCCGCACTCACTTCATCAGGGAGAGTAATCTAATGAAATTAAATCATACCAATTTTTTTGTTTCTTTTATATAATTCTTTTCTAAATTCCTTAAATAAAAAATCTGGTGTCCAGATTTGTGAATCGTGGCATTCCATTCGATCATTGTTGAGTAGATCTCTAGATCTATTGTTTCTGCCTGCATATTCTTCAAATTTATTTGCCATAGTGTGCTTAGCTTTTTGCTGCTGTTTTAGAGGGTATCCAAACAGGGAAATAATGTGATAAATACCTAGAAAATAGGAGCTTCTCTGGAAAACTGCGCAAGCAAATATACTCCCAGTAATGGAATGAGTGATAATGCAGAATATGATTGAATAGAGAATAAAATTCACTTAATACAGGTTGTGTCTGTGAATAATGTGAGAGAGGTATTTAAGATGCTGCTCCTGTAGAAAATATCCCTACACTTTTACAAGGCAAAAACTCAGTAGAAATGTCTAAGAAGCGCAAAAAATGCAATCTTATCACATATAGGTAATAAACATATTAAACAATTTATTTATCTTATTGATTTTGCTATATAGAAGGTTTGATCTGCAGTTGGTCTGCATAAGTAGTATTTATCTTATTGATTTATTTAATTATATGTTTCTATTTTCTCCTTTCTTTTCTCCTTCCTTTTTTGTGTCGTGATCCAGGCCTTAACCCACTACCCTTGGCGAATTCTCTTTAAGCAGGTAACTGACAAAGCCCCAGTTGGTAGGCTATTGGAGACACAGTATAATATATATCGGCAGTGTAGCAGAATGGACCCTGCTACCATATTTTATACCGGCTCCGGGCTGTCCATACCCCCTTTCTCCCTCGTCATTGTCCCCTATGTGTGAAAGTTACAATAACTGTGCCAAACATACTCCCCTTGCTTTGAAACCTAGGTTTTTCCCCTGTTTCACCTGGCCGTTCATCAAAATCCATTCCCTTAAGTGGTTCCCACGGTTTTATTCATCAACTGAACAAACTACCGAACGGTAGACCACCCAGCTGTGGAATGTGCCAGTCATTAACCCAGTTCACACCTCTATAAACCCCAACCACACAAACGTTCTAAGCAGTCGGTTGGGTGGTCGCCATTCGTATAGACGAAGACGTGGCGGCGGCCATCTTGGGACACGAACAAAGGCAGTGGTGCGAACACCACTGGGACTTCCACCAATATGTGGTTTTCCTGCCTGGTGATATCTGAGTTATTACATTATCTATCTCAATTATCTACCAGGCAGAGGGGAGGGCTTGTTCATATTGTATGGGAGTGTCTCCATGTATAACACTGTTTCATTGGCTTGTTAACTTTGTGTCCTGGTGCCCCACAAGGTCCATCTGGGCGTCAACCTTGTGGGGAAAACCACATAAAAGGCAGTATGCCTCATTAAAAGTCAGTTATTCCCCCAAAACTGAGTGTCGTCCAGTTACTGGGGAGGTGTTGAGAGAATCTTGGCTTGTCTTGCTGTATTTAGCTGTTCCCTTGGAGTAACTTCTTTGTTCCTGAGTACATCTTGGAGAAACTAGCGGAGAAGAGTCCCTGCTAAGACCAGCGCTCCGCTACATTGGTTGGCAGCATTGGTGTGGCGAAAGTGACTTCACCACTGGTTTTTGGAGGTGCCTGTTTGCTTGCCTCCTACCCTGTGACTATACCTTGCCCAATACACTTTAAAAGGCTCCATTCATGTAATGTAAGTACCTTTGTTCTCCATAAAGAGAGACCGACCATTGGCCCTAATTCCCTGGAACTGTTTTGGGCATAGGACCATGTGCACAGTCTGTCAAAACTATGACTTCCAGGAAATTCCTGAACCCCTGAACCAATCTGGGTGACTTTTGGATATGTTGTTCACCCAGATCAGGGTTATCAGGGGGTGTGTTGTATTTTGGGTTACTTATGGTACTTTATAAAAATGTGTTTTTGTCTGCCTGGGGATAATTGAGTTAATACATTATCTGCCTTAATTATATCACAAGCAGAGGGGAGGGATTGGTTACTGTATGTGGGAGTGCCATTCATTGTCACATTGTTTTGATTGGCTTGTATATTTTGTGTCTTGTGCCGAACAAGGTCCACCTGGGTGTCAATTGTATAAAAGGCCAGTGTGTCCCATTAATCCTTGAGTTCCTGTTTTACCCTCAACATAGTCTCTTCTCATGTGTAGGGGAAAAGGCTGCATCTACCCTGGAGATTGCTATATCACTATAATACCTAGGGATTATAATCACTAAGCTCTTTTAAGAGTTGTTCCTGCTTGACTCCCTGGAGGAAGAGAGGTTCACCTACTGAAACCTGGAGCCTTGTCGTAGATCCAGGGTGGGTAGGAGATTGCGAGTTCCCAGCCAAGCTGTAATGCTGGACGTGGGGACTGCGGTGATGATGGTGTCTGGTGGAGTGCCTGGAGTCCTTGGTGAGCACTAGGAGCATCAGTCGGCGGAGGTACCCAACTGGGGTACAGGAAGCTCCGTTACAATCGGGATCCAGAGCTCACAGAGGAACAAGGACCAGAGGATTCAGCAGTGCTAAATGGACCGTGGATGGAGATAGACTACTCTATTTTAAAACAGTCCATGTTAAAAGATCTCCTGGCAGCAAGAGAAATAGCAGCAAGCAACAAGAAGAAAGCTACCCTCATTGCTGAAGTAATGGCAGAATACCGAACATATGGCAGTTCGGTTTCTGAGTGGAGCAGTTCGGCAAACGAACGAGAACAGTCTGAATTAAAAAGGGAATTACAATTTCGGTCATCTTTTTATGGCGAAAATCCACCGGTAGATATCATCTCTCAAACCATGACGGAATTCGTGAAGAGGCAGAGAGACCAGCAAACACCGTAAAGAAGCCAAGCAGTAAAAGTGGTATAAGAGGGTAAGCCCAACATTCCCTATAATACTTTTAAAACATATGTAGAGGCAGAGGAAGATATTGATGTATTCCTCCAAGACTTTGAGAGACTGTGTACCCTACATAAGATAGATGCCGAAGATTGGGTAAATGCAGATAGGTTGGCTATCAGGAAGAGCAGCAGATTGGGTCCCCATATTAGCAGGATGGCTATCAGGGAGTGTACCAGATGAAGAAATATGGAACTTTAGGTGAAAGAAGTAATACTCGCCCAGTATGCTATTACACCAGAAGCATACCGAAGGCGGTTCAGGGACCTTAAAAAGACGGATAAGGACTCCCACGCTGAATGGGCCTGCAGGTTACACCGAGCTGCCTTGGGGTGGGTACAAGCCCACAAAGCTTGCACCATGGAATACTTGCTCCAGCTACTATTACTAGAACAATTCTTTAACGGGTTGGCATCAGATATCCAGGAGTGGGTAAGGGACCGCAACCCCACTTCCCTCACTGAAGCAGCAAGGCGAGCAAATTAATATATGGATGCCCACCGACAGCAGAGACCGTCCCAGTTCAGGCCCTTCGTTCAGCCCACAGCCGCACTGCCCGGACCATCAGCACCTTTCAGGCCACCATATCAACTGCAAGCTCAGCAGAGCAAGAGCCGTGCCACCATCGCAAAAACATGGGGCATTTTTGCAGAGATTGCCCCAATCTATAACCGAGACGGAGCTACATGGATCAGCCCGGGGCACCATCACCTACCTGAGTAGCAGCCCACTACTACCAGGCGGAACCTCCAACCTCCAATGCGCCTCCGACTCCAGCCCTAGAGCAATGGGAAGTTCTACATGAGGCCTATCCACTCCAGGCAGACACCGCCAACATCACAGGGAGACTTATCTTGGCAAGGAGAGAGGTCCAGGGGCTTCGCGATACAGGGGCAATGCTGACCTTGGTAAAGAGCCATTTGATGGCGAGCACTGCCAAGACCCAAAACACTGTGCCATAAGGTTAGCTGGGAGGAAAGTACACCACCTACCTACAGCTGGAGTACACTTGAATTGGGGAGCGGGGTCTGGGATGGTAGAGGTGGGGTTGATGCCCGAGTTACCAGTGGAAGTACTTTTGGGGAATGACCTGAGGAGGCTTTGAGCCCCAGACCACGCCGGAGGAGTCATACCCGGTAGTCACCAGGCAACAGGCCCATACCAGGGACCCCAGCTCACACACAGAAGCTCAGGTAAGCCACGACACCCCATCCCTAGAATGTATACCCCGGGCTACTCCCACTGAATTTGAAAAGGAGGTGACCACAGACCCAACCTTGCAGATTTACCGAGACAGAGTTACTTCAGGCCAGGCAGGGCTAGAGGGAGAAAGATATGTGTGGGATAAGAAACTGCTTTATAGGGAGTCTGAGAAGCTAGTGGCTGGGTCGGAACTGATCCCCACTAGACAGTTAATAGTACTCCAGAGGTACCGACAGGTGCTATTGCACATAGCGCATGACATTCTGCTATCTGGGCATTTAGGGGTGAACTGAATGAGATACCGGCTCACCCAAAACTTTTTCTTACCCGGGAACTCCCAAGACATTTAGCGGTACTGCCAAATCTGCAATACCTGCCAGAGGATAGGTAAGATGAGAGACTGCCACAAGGCCAAACTTCACCCTCTCCTCATTATTGAAGAACCCTTTAGCAGGATAGCAGTAGACCTGGTAGGACCCTTAGCCAAGCCTAGACCCTCCGGTGAGAGATATATCTTGACTGTGGTGGACTACGCTACCAGGTACCCAGAGGCAGTGGCACTGACCAACATCCATGCGGAAACCGTAGCCGAGGCACTGATGAAGATCTTCTCCCACATGGGATTGCCCCGGGAGATAGTATCTATCAGGATTACTGTTTGATCCAGCATGTAGAACTGTATAGCACGGATGACAAATAAGTAACGTATTACCGGTCCTTAGAATGGCCGGATTTAACGTACATAGAATAGTCAAAAATACTAGCCGAGGTCAGGAAACACAGAAAGGGACGCAGCGATGAGGAAAGCCAGGAGTCAGGATACCTCTGTTATATAGAGAAGTCAATAAACAAAGCCAAAGTAAAAAAACAGGTAGAAAACTAATAATAGGAACACGCTCTCGGACAACCACAAGGGAAACCCCAACAGGGCACTGAGCAGGATAAGAACTGGGCCTAAATACCCCTCCTTTAGTTCTGATAGGCTGTAACCGGCCTTTGACCCCAAAGTCAGTTACCAGGTTTCATTTGCATAAATGTTGCTCAGCATTGACCCTTCTGTGGATTAGGTTGCTGCTCGGCACAACTTTTCCTGTGTGGGCAGTAAATGTCATTAACCACATTTCTATAAGCGGATGAATATGTGACACCAGGTTTCATTTGCATAATCTATAAGCGGATGAATACGTGACATTACCCCCCACCTGAAGAACGGGCGGGCAGGACCAGGCTTGAGAGGAAATTTGTCGTGAAAAGCGCGGATCTAACGGCCCACATGCAGGTCAGGAGCCGAAACCCAAGAACGATCAGCAAGACCGTAACCTTTCCAAACAACCAAGTACTGTAAAGTGCCCCGAGAAAACCTAGAATCCACGATAGAAGATACCTCATACTCCTCCTGACCACCCACCACCACCAGAGGGGGAGGAACACAAGGAACAGTATATCTATTGCAGACAAGAGGTTTGAGTAAGGACACATGAAAAGTGTTGAGAATCCCTAAAGATGCAGGAAGAGCCAGAGAGTAAGACACTGGATTGATCCTATGAAGCACTCTATAGGGACCAAGGAATCTGGGGCAGACTTCATGTTAGGGACCTTAAGCTTGATGTTGCGAGATGACAACCAAACCCGGTCCCCCACTTGGTACACCGGGTTGGCACTCCTACGCTTATCAGCAAAACGTTTGAAGCGTTCAGCAGCAGCCCCTAGAGCAGTTTGAACCTTAACCCAGGTATCCCGCATTGAGGCCGGACGCTCCTCCACAGCAGGAATGGCAGTATCAGAAAATACCGCAGGGAGAACCGTAGGACGCCTATCATTATTGACAAAAAATGGATTGTGCCCAGAGGAGTCATGAACAGCATTGTTTCTAGCGAACTCGGCGCACAGGAGTAGTTGGGACCAATTGTCCTGTGTGCTATTAATAAAATTCTAATGACTGGTTAGCCCTCTCAGCTGTACCATTATTCTGTGGATGGTAGGAGGAGGAGAAGGAGAGATCAATCCCCAGTTGTTTACTGAACGCCCTCCAGAACCTGGACACAAACTGAGAGCCCCTATCAGACACAATATTGTGAGGGATGCTATGCAAACGGACAATTTTACGTATGAAAATTTGGACTAATTCTTGCGAAGATGGCAACTTCTTGAAAGGAATGAAGTGAGCCATCTTAGAAAATCGGTTTACAACCAAAAGAATAGCAGTTAACCCAGCAGAGCTAGGAAGCTCAACAATAAAGTCCATGGATAAGTGGGACCGTGGAATCTCAGGAACAGGAAGAGGCTGCAACAGGCCACAAGGAAGTGCATGAGTCACCTTAGAAACTGCACACACAGAACATGCCTGCACATACTCCTTTACATCTTTCCTGAGTGAATCCCACCAAAATGATCTAGTGATCGCGGCAGTGGACTTATTGATGCCCGGGTGTCCAGCAGTTATATTGTCATGGAACACTTTCATGATATTAACCTTTTCACATAGGGGAACGAACAGTTTATCACACGGTTACCATTGGGCGCCTGAGGATGGGCCTCCAGTATGGTGCCAAGCAGTGGAGAAGACAGTGAGAGGACAGTAGTAGCAATAATGCACTTTGGTGAAATAATTGGAGATATCACCTGTTCCGGAGCTGACTCATTATCAAATTGCCTGGACAAGGCATCAGCCTTGGTATTTTTCGAACCAGGTCTACAAGTAATGAGGAAGTTAAAACATGAAAGGAACAGTGACCATCTAACGTTTGGCATCCCCTATATATATATGCCAGGTTTTTGTGGTCGGTTATGATCAACAGGGGGTCCTTGGAACCCTCCAAAAGATGTCACCACTCCTTGAGGGCAAGAATAATGGCCAATAGTTCTCTATTGCCAATATTGTAGTTGCGCTCAGCAGGAGACATCTTTCTGGAGAAGTAGCCACAAGGATGCAATGGTGTTCCCTGGCTTTCTCTCTGAGAGAGAACAGCCCCTACCCCTGTCTCGGATGCATCAACCTCCAATATAAAAGGTTTACTAGTGTCGGGATGTTTTAGTATGTCCGCAGAGGCAAATCTTTTTTTAAGAGTCTCAAATGCATTCACAGCCTCTTTGGACCATACCGTGCTACTAACCCCTTTGTGAGTCATATTAGTTACATAGTTACATAGCTGAAAAGAGACTTGCGTCCATCAAGTTCAGCCTACCTCACATTTGTTTTTTTCTGTTGATCCAAAAGAAGGCAAAAAAACCCAGTTTGAAGCACAATTTTGCAACAAGCTAGGAAAAAAATTCCTTCTTGACCCCAGAATGGCAGTCAGATTTATCCTTGGATCAAGCAGTTATTACCCTACATTGAAAGATTATATCCTTGAATATTCTGTTCTTGCAAGTATGCATCTAGTAGCCGTTTGAACATCTGTATGGACTCTGATAAAACCACTTCCTCAGGCAGAGAATTCCACATCCTGATTGTTCTTACAGTAAAAAAACCTTTCCTTTGCCTTAGACGAAATCTTCTTTCTTCCAGTCTAAACGCATGGCCTCGTGTCCTATGTAAAGTCCGGTTTGTGAATAGATTTCCACACAATGGTTTGTATTGGCCCCGAATATATTTGTATAATGTTATCATATCCCCTCTCAGGCGACGTTTTTCTAAACTAAATAGGTTTAAATTTGTTAACCTTTCTTCATAGCCGATATGTTCCATTCCTTTTATTAATTTTGTAGCCCGCCTCTGCACTTTTTCTAGTGCCATAATATCCTTCTTTAGAACAGGTGCCCAAAATTGCACAGCATATTCAATATGGGGTCTTACCAGTGATTTATAAAGAGGCAAAATTATATTCTTGTCCCGAGAATGAATGCCCTTTTTCATGCATGACAATACCTTACTGGCCTTGGCCACTGCTGATTGACATTTCTGCATAGTTTGTTGTCTATAACAATTCCCAAGTCCTTTTCATGTGTTATCCCTAATTCGCTTCCATTAAGGGTATACGTTGCTTGTGTATTCTTTACGCCGAAGTGCATAACTTTGCATTTTTCAACATTAAATTTCATCTGCCATTTGAGTGCCCAGTCCCCAGTCTATCTAAATCCCTCTGCAGCAAAGTAATATCTTGCTCACATTGTATTATTTTACAAAGTTTTGTGTCATCTGCAAACACTGAAACATGACTTTCAATGCTGTCTTCAAGATCATTTATAAACATGTTAAATAGAAGGGGTCCCAGAACAGACCCCTGAGGGACACCACTTGCCACCTCTGTCCAGCTTGAAAATTTACCATTAATGACAACTCTTTGTACTCTGTTTTTAAGCCAATGTTCTACCCAAGAACAAGCATTTTCATCTAGACCGATTTCCTTGAGTTTGAACACTAATCTATTGTGTGGAACTGTATCAAATGCCTTGGCAAAATCCAAATATATCACATCCACGGCAACACCCTGATCTATACTTCTACTTACTTCTTCGTAGAACGCAATCAAGTTAGTTTGACATGACCTGTGCTTCATAAAACCGTGCTGATTTTTGCTGATAACCATGTTCTTCTCAAGGAATTCTTGAATATTATCCCTTAATAACCTTTCAAATATTTTACCAGCCACAGAAGTTAAGCTCACAGGTCTATAATTTCCAGGCAAGGATTTTGAACCCTTTTTGAATATAGGAACCACATCTGCCTTCCTCCAATCCTCCGGAACACTTCCTGAAAGAAAAGAATCTTGAAAGATTAAAAACAGAGGTTCACTTATTTCTGCACTTAGTTCCTTAAGTACACGTGGATGGATACCGTCAGGCCCTGGAGCTTTGTTTATATTAACTTTCTTTAGTTGCTGCAGCACCTTGTCTTGAGTTAACCAATTACAATTATTCTGCAAGTTTTTAGTAGCAATCATTTGCACATCTATTGCCATGGGTTCTTCCTTAATATATACGGAGGAGAAATAGTTATTTAAAATTCCTGCCTTTTCCTGGTCTTCATTAATTAACACCCCCGTTTCAGTTTTTAGTGTACCTACACTTTCATTTTGTTTTTTTTTAGAATTTATGTACTTAAATGTTTTGGGGTTGGTTTTGCTCTCTTCAGCTATCATTTAATTTTGAAGTTTAGCAAGTCTAATTGCCTTTTTGCACGCATTATTTGCATCCTTATATCTTTTATAAGATGCATCTGATTTTTCCGATTTAAATGCTTTAAATGCCCTTCTCTTCGTTGTAATCTCTTGTTTTACTTCTCTACTAAGCCACATTGGTTTTAATTTGTTTCTTTTATATTTATTTCCCAACGGTACATACTGAGAAATGTACCTTTTTAATATTTGTTGGAAGATGATCCATTTATCCTCAATGTTCTTTTCACTAAAGAGTTTATGCCAGTCAATATATTGTAAAGCTTCCCTTAACTTATTGAAATTGGCCTTTTTAAAATTATATGTTTTAGTATTCCCCATGTGCTTTTGTTTTTTTGAGTTTATTTCAAAGGACACTATATTGTGATCACTATTTCCCAAGTGCTCACCTACTTGAATGTTGGTCAAAAGATCAACGTTGTTTGTTAAAACCAGGTCCAGACAAGCATCCATTCTAGTTGGTGCTTGTACAAGTTGTGACATGAAGGTGTCATTTAACAAGTTTAAAAACCTAATTCCCTTTGCTGAGCTACTAGTCCCTCTGTCCCAATTTATGTCCGGGTAATTAAAATCTCCAATAATTAAAGTGTTACCCAGATTTGCAGCTTTCTCAATTTGCTCAAACAGCTGTTGTTCCTCGTCAATATTAACATTAGGTGGTTTATAACATATCCCAACCAATAGTTGGTTTCCCTTCTTTTCCCCCAAGCAGATATTTACCCATAAAGCTTCCACATTATCCTCCTCGCATTCCATTTGCTTAACATTTGGCTTTAAATCATGTTTGACATACAAACATAACCCACCACCCTTCTTGTTTTTCCTATCCTTCCTAAATAACATGTACCCATTTAAGTTAGCTGCCCAGCCATGTGTCTCATCCCACCATGTTTCAGTTATGCCTATTATATCATATTGTTTAGTGTATGCTAATGCCTCTAGTTCCCCCATTTTATTATTTAGGCTCCTTGCATTAGTAAGCATACATTTAAAATCATGCGTCACTTGTATATTTTGTGAATTTTCAACATTACACAGCTTCTCTGTTCTGAGCTTGCCCCTCCCCCCGTTTCCACCCCCCTTATACTGTGCTAAAGCCCATCTCCTTTCTGTCCTATCTCCATTTTGTAGATTGCTATGACCCTCCCCCCTACTACTAGTTTAAAATCTCCTCCAACCTTCTAGCCATCCTATCCCCCAGCACTGCAGACCCTCTCCCGTTTAGGTGCAATCCATCACCACTATAAAGGTTGTACCCAATCGCAAAGTCGGCCCAGTGCTCAATTAGTGATGGGGGCTATTACAGAAGAAAATCCCTTGATGAATCTTCTGTAATAGTTGGCAAAACCAATAAACCTTTGAATGGCTTTTAAACCAGAGGATAATGGCCAGTGTAGTACAGCCTCTAGTTTTTTAGGATCCATTTGAAATCCCGATGCAGAGTTGTTGTAACCCAAAAAGTAGACTTCAGACTGGTCAAATATGCACTTTTCTAATTTACTATAAAGTTTATTTTTCAACAACGTCTGCAGAACCTGTTTCACATGGGAGTGGTGAGTTTGAAGATCAGGGGAATACACCATAATGTCGTCCAAATAAACCAAGACAAATGAGTAAATTAATTCCCTGAGTACATCATTTATAAAGTCTTGGAATACATTGCATAACCAAAATGGCATTTACCAGATATTCAAAGTGTCCACTACGGGTATTAAATGCCATCTTCCACTCATGATTCTCTTTAATTCTAACCAAATTGTAAGCGCTCCTAAGGTCAAGCTTAGTAAATACTTTAGCTCCCTGAAGTCTATCGAACAATTCGGAAATGAGTGGGATAGGGTATGCATTTTTTACAGTGATTTTATTAAGTGCCCTGTAGTCTATGCAAGGGCGTAACTCACCACCCTTTTTCTCAACAAAAAGAATCCTGCACCAGCTGGTGAGGATGACTTTCTTATGTGCCCTTTGCTCAAGGATTCTTTGATGTATTCCTCCATTATTTTACTCTCCTGGGGAGATAAGGCATAAACTGCCCCCTTAGGTGGCATAGCGCCTGGAAACAGGTTAATGGCACAGTCATATGCTCTGTGGGGAGGCAATACATCGGATTGAGCCTTGTTAAAAACCTCCTGAAGTTCTCGGTATTGTATGGGAACTCCAGGAGTTTGGGGAGTGGTAATGGGAAGGTCATCCTCTCTACCCAATGGCTCAAACGTGAGCTTGAATTCGGCAAGGAATTCCTGGTAATTTTGAGCTATGCTCCGATTACTCTCCCACAACGGATTACCCCAGGCAAAGGCCTTGCCCTTTAATTGATTCATTAGATAACCAATTCTTGCTCTGTCCGTGGGGAACGACCCTGGTGAGGCCTCAAAATGGTACTCCACCTGATTAAGAAAACCCCTGCATTCTTGGATATTGCCATCAAACTGTAGGGATAAGGAGATGCTAGGAGTCCTATTAACAGTGGGTGGAGGTACACAGGGTAGAGGTGCTATAGGAGGAGACGCTGTAGACTGCAGATGCGCCGTTCTAGCGAGAAGCGTACTGAAAGCCTGAGCGATTTGATCCATGCGGTGATCATTCTCCTCTAATTTCCTCTTGCAAGCAGCTATGTGCTGACACAGTTCTGACACAGGATCTATGGCCATGTCGTAATATCAGGATTACTGTTTGAACCAGCACGTAGAACTGTATAGCACGGATGACAAATAAGTAACGTATTACCGGTCCTTAGAATGGCCGGATTTAACGTACATAGAATAGTCAAAAATACTAGCCGAGGTCATCGAACACAGAAAGGGACGCAGCGATGAGGAAAGCCAGGAGTCAGGATACCAGAATATAGAGAAGTCAATAAACAAAGCCAAAGTAAAAAACCAGGTAGAAAACTAATAACAGGAACGCGCTCTCGGACAACCACAAGGGAAACCACGACAGGGCACTGAGCAGGATGAGTACTGGGCCTAAATACCCCTCCTCTAGTTCTGATAGGCTGTAACCGGCCTTTGACCCCAAAGTCAGTTACCTGGTTTCATTTGCATAATTGCTGCTCAGCATTAACCCTTATGTGGATTAGGTTGCTGCTCACCACAACTTTTCCTGTGTGGACTGTAAATGTCATTAACCACATTTCTATAAGCGGATGAATACATGACAGTATCAGATCGGGGCACTCAATTTACCGCAGAGTTCACCCAACACACATGGAGGCTCTGCGGCATTAAACCTATTGTAAACACACCCTATCACCTGCTAAGGGGCTCTGCAAACGATTCAATGGAACCTTAAAGCAAATGCTCCGAACGTTCACAGAGACTCACCGAGACTGGGAAAAATTCATGCCGCACCTCTTGTCTGCTTACCGGGAGGTGCTGCAGGAATCTACAGGGTTCTCCACATCCGAACTACTCTTTAGAAGGCGAGTGAGGGGGCCCCTAGACCTTATCTGGGAACATTGGGAGTAGGACGAATTGCTTTTCGCCACTTGTTCTTGGAGAGGACTAATGGCCATCCTTTTGCCCTGGGACAATGGCCCCTGGGGTGTATTGCCATTTAAAAAGTCCATTTGGGCTTATTGGATTTTAAAACACTTTTTCTGCTCCTTTAAATCCATGGGAAAATGTGCCTCTTCCCTTCCCCCTTTTTCCTGTCCTATTGTTCTCCAGCAGGGCGTTGTCCCAGGGACACTGCCAGACCAGTTGAAACTAGCTGCTTTGTCCCTCCTCAATCTCTCATCAGCCCTTGCTATTGTTTAACCCCATGGCAATCCATCTGTATTCGTGAGATCTGAGTGCTTTTCGGACATATTGAGCGCTCAGATCCAAGCTATCTGGGGATATGTTGGACATATAGGTTAAACATTGTATTATATTGTTACAGTTTTTGGACTTAGAGATATTTCCTGTACCTGATGATAATTGGCTTACCCCAGCCACTTAAACCAATTATCTCCAGGATAGAGGAGAAGATAGACTGGCTGCACAGCCTAAATCTGTGGAACTATTTTGGGCATGAAAGCTATGCTTGCGGTCGGTCAAATGTCACTTCCATAAAACTTTTGAATTGGATATGTTGTTAAAGGACCACTCTAGGCACCCAGACCACTTCAGCTTAATGAAGTGGTCTGGGTGCCAGGTCCTTCTAGGCTTAACCCATTTTTTCATAATTATAGCAGTTTCAGAGAAACTGCTATAATTATGAATGGGTTAAGCCTTCCCCCTAATCCTCTAGTGGCTGTCTCATTGACAGCTACTAGAGGCGCTTGCGTGCTTCTCACTGTGAAAATCACAGTGAGAGCACGCCAGCGTCCATAGGAAAGCATTGTAAATGCTTTCCTATGAGACCGGCTGAATGCGCGCGCAGCTCTTGCCGCGCGTGCGCATTCAGCCGGCGGGGCGTAACGGAGGCGGAGAGGAGGAGGAGAGCTCTCCGCCCAGCGCTGGAAAAAGGTAAGTTTTTACCCCTTTCCCCTTCCAGAGCCGGGCGGGAGGGGGTCCCTGAGGGTGGGGGCACCCTCAGGGCACTATAGTGCCAGGAAAACGAGTATGTTTTCCTGGCACTATAGTGGTCCTTTAACCCAGATCAGGGCTATCCAGTGATATATAATGTGGGGATAAGTTGTTGTTTTGGGGTGTTTCTGGCCTTTGTGTAAAACTGGATATTTTCTGCCTGTGGTAATTGAGTTAGTCCATTGTGTTTGGTAATTGTGTCACAGGCAGAGGGGAGGATTTGTGTACATTAGCTGGGAGTGTCTAACTGTACAATACTGTGTTGATTGGCTGTTGTGACTTTGGATCCTGTGCTCCACAAGGTCCACGTGGGTGGTAACCTTGTGGGAAAACTTGTATATAAGAAACAATAAAGCCTCAGTTCTGTCTGTTCCTGCTTAACCCTCAATACGTAGTCTCGTCTCGTTATTGTAGGGAACTGCTATATTCACACTGGGGATTGCTATACTTTGTATACTCCCCTGAGCTCTAATCACTTGGCTCTTTTAAGAGCTGTTCCTGATACACTCTCCTGGAGGTCTTTCCCACACGGTCCTGGAGGACAGAGGTTGATCCAGGGTGGAAGGAAGAGGGAGAGACTCCAGTTAAGTTGTGGAGTCTGCGGTGGTTGTGGTGTCCGGTGCTTATGGTCCTTTGCGTCAGCTAGGAAGTGTCCGTCAATGGAGGTGCCCAGTTAGGGTGCCATGTGATCTGTTACAGAGAGGTTAGCCAGGAAGGTAACCCCATCGTCCCATATGTGCTGGAGTTCCAAGACTGTCTGGAGGAACTAACTTGGTCCGTCCGAGAGAACCTCCATGCAGCACAGAACCGCAAGCGTACCTGGTATGGTCGAGGTGCCAGGGACTGTAGCTTTCAGGTAGGACAGAAAGTTTTAATTTTAAAACCTGTCCAAAATTACAAGCTACAGGCTGCCTGGCAGGACCCATACCAAGTGGTGGAACAAAAGTGTGACACCACTTATGCACCTGCTCAGAGAATGACAGGCGACTCAGGCTTCACGTAAACATGTTGAAGCCCTACCATGAGCGAGCGGAGGAGGTGGCAGTGATCTGTGCTCCTGCCTCCGAGGACTTTGACAACCTTCCCCTGGGGACTGGAGTCAGTCAGGTGAGATAGAGGAGGTCAAATTGAGAGAACGGATGAGCCCACAGGAGCGGTTCGACGTACAACAACTATTAGAGGAGAAGAAGTCCACCTTCTCCAACACTCCTTTGGCCACTCACCGGAGAGACACCAGGTCAACTCCCATTACACCAAAACACCTTCTCCAGAGCCCCCGACCCCCTCCCTCCACATCTCTTCCCTCTCCCAAACTTGAAACTCAAATCAGATCCAGGAGAGGCCAATGCTCCTTCCTACCAAATCTCTTTGTGATACACCACCAGGATTCCTGTCCAAAAGTCGTTGTGAAGTAACCTTGTACAACCCGGGTAGGGCAGGCTCAAGCTCATTAAAGTCCACTTATTGCAAATCCATCTCTAGTAGGACTTCCAGGAACTGCAGCTCCTCACATTGCTATACCCCCAAAACAATTGTCCAAAGAAGCCCCTTACCTACTCTGTGGGTACCAAGACTGTGCATTAGGGGAACCAGAACCACTGTTGAAGCTGGACCGAGCCCGCTTTTTGAGTAAACCACGGAGTTAACCCCTGCGTAACCACCAATGCGTAGTGAGCATGTGTGTGTCAGTGAGCTTATCTATAGGGAGCATGTGTGTGTCAGTAAACTTGTCTGTAGTGAGCATGTTTGTTTCAGTGACCTTTTCTGTAGTGAGTGAGTGAGTGTGAGTGTGTGTGTGTGTGTGTGTGTGAGACAGTAAGCTTGTCTGTGTGTGTGTCAGTGAGACTGTCTGTCAGTGAGCATATTTATGTGTATCAGTGAGCTTGTGTTTATGTCAATGAGCTTATGTGTATCAATCATGAGATTGTCTGCCTGTGTATCAATAAGTTTGTGTGCTTGTATCAGTGAAATTGTCTGTGTCTGCATGTGAGTATACATAATGTATAATTACATCTTTTACACTGACAGAACCAGTATTTTGAATTAGGAAAAGAAACATACCAATAATACATATTTAATTGTGGGAGGAGTTACCCGACCTATAACTACACAGACCTCCTCTTCCTCTGGGCTGAGACTGCCTGGTTCAGTACAGAACAGAACCATCTACTCTGGTTCAAAGGTCATCAACACAAACTCCAAACAATCTGGTCTGGCCTAGTGTGGCCCACATAAGTATTCATTTTACCTCACTCTAGTTAAAAAGGGGCACTGCCGCAATCCGGGCAAGCCGTGGATTTTCCTGTTGCGCGTTTATTACAACAAAACCTTAAGTTTTTTCATTCAGCCCACGTTGGGCCACACTGTCCCTGACATTCAACATGTATTCTCCCCATGTTCAGCCTTTCATTAACTAGGGAGGCATTTGCAGTTCAGTCCGTATTCTGCCCTCATTCGCATATGACGATTTTCATTACTAACACGTATTTGCCCTATTTTAAATATACATAGCATCATAGTGATACCTCGATTAGGTACATGCATTCTCCTTACTGTATTTGGCCCATATTTGGCCATATCAGTTTTATCATATGCAATTCATTTAGTCACCTTGCATTTTAATGTTTAATTAATGCTATGCCATATATTAAGTTTTTGATAGGTATGTGCATGGGGAAAATTTTCGGTTCGGTTCTGCATCCCGAAATTCGGGACTTTCGCAATTTGGGACTTCGGCAACTTCGGAACTTCGGCACTTCAGCACTTCGGATATTCGGCAACTTTGGCTTTTTGGAATTTGGGCATTTCGGAATTTTGGGACTTCTTTTGCAGCCTCTTAGTAGATAACTCCATAAAACCGTGGGAATTAGGGAGTTATCTACCAAAAGGTAGATTATCTATAAAAATTACTTAGTATTAGTAGTGAGCAGCCTGTGGCGGGTGGGGGCCCTAAATACTAATTAGGGGTGGACCTAATGTCCTCCCCCCTGGCCACCACCCCTGAGCGGCGGGTGGGGGCACTAAATACTAAGAAGGGGAGGGGATCTAATGTCCTCCCCCCTGGCCCCCACCCCTGAGCGGCGGTCGAGGGCCCTTAATACTAATAAGGGGGAACTAATGTCCTCCCCCCTGGCCACCACCCCTGAGCAGTGGGTGGGGGCCCTAAATTGGAATAAGGAGGGGACCTAATGTCCTCCCCCTGCCCCCCACCTCTGAGCGGTGGGAGGGGGCCCTAAATACTAATAGGGGGACCTAATCTCCTCCCCCCTGAGCGGTGGGTGGGGGCCCTAAATACTAATAAGAGGGGGGACCTAAAGTCCTCCCCCCCGGGCCCCCAACCCTGAGCGGTGGGTGGGGGCCCTAAATACTAATAAGGGGGGAACTTAATGTCCTCACCCCTGGCCAATGTGCTTCGGAACTTCGGCACTTGGACACTTCCGAATTTCGGCAACTTCGGCAATTCGGTAATTTCTGAACTACGGGACCTCGGCAATTTGGCACTTCGGCAATTCGGCACTTTGGCACTTCTGACATTCAGAAGTACCCAAATGTCTGAATTGCCCGTAATTCGTCCAAATTCATATTCGGACCGAAACGAATTGCACATGTCTAGTTTTTGATATTTGCAGATTGTTACGGTTACCCCCAGGCTAGCTGGAAGCTGGACCGCTTGGACGATCTGGATCCCGTTGGGGAGAGAGAGAGAAGCCGCTTCAACTAGACAACCAAAAAGATCCTGTAAGTGTAGAACAATCCCACTAGCTATAGTACAGCTAGGAAACTCTTTTGCCCACAAAACGAGTCGAGGCTGCGATTTGAAGGTCAAACAAGAACTGCTTTTAATGGCACACAGAGTCGGTATTTATGCAAAATCTCAGGTCCAGGGACAGCCCCCACTGGACCTGATGGGATACAGGAATAATACATGGGATCAACCAATAAGAATGAAATGCATTGTTTGAATTTGTTACCGCACAGCTTGGAGATAATGAACCCAACGGCTATGCCAATACAATTATCTCCAAGCGCCCAAAATACCACGTTTTTATTACACATCAAAAACAGGTTAAAAATATATAACTTCAACATTTTCAGCTATATTTCGGACTTCTACCATTCATTCTGTAGCCCAGGTCTGTGTGCAATATTTCACCGAATAGCGCCTCAAACCCACAAACCATATGCTTGGTTTCTTCGTAGCAGTCCATTCGCATATTTGGTCCCGAGCTTGAGATGGCGGCCATGTTTTTGAGTGAGTCAATAGGCAGCGGGACCTCGGCATCAAACTTGTGGAACGATTAACGGCCAGAGTTGTGCACAAACCCCCGCTCTCTGGCTGGATGTTTCAGCTGTTCGGGAGACGAACGTAGACCGCCGTGAAGGGTGTACTTAACCTGCGGTTAACCGCAACACTCAACATTCTAATTGAAGCCACACGCCAGGCTGTAGGTGGTCCCCGTTCGTGACCTGTTTGGTAGTTAGACCATCGGGAGATAAGGCATGAACGAGAATGCCCAGAGGCCGTCAATTAACCTGCGGTTAACCGCAGACCGCAACTCTCTGGGCGATCAAGTGGTAACATACTCCCCTCGCAGGGTGGTCGGTTGTTCGGTTGTTTGAAAGGTGACCGGGGTTAAGTGGCGGCACACGCCAGGGACCGGGTGGTCCATTATTCGTTTAACGAATTGGTGTAAGTAATCCGTTCGTGAGTTGGGTACAGGATTCAAGTACCGAAGCAATCTTATAACAACGAAACAACATAATCCTTGTCTGTAATGTGTTTGTAACACGGATTATTATCGTTGGCCGATGTGGCTTTGGTTATACCATTCAGCTTTGAACAGATCAGCATTGATTACTTATGTTCACCCAGCATCTTCCAGCCCCAGTACCTATATGTTTTCTTTATGTCTGCCATCTGGGTATTCAGGTCGCTTATTGGGCCTACGTTGTTTAATAATTATATAGCTAGGTATTGCTACTGACTGTCTAAATTTATGTCAGGCCCAAATTTAGACCTACATATGGTTAGCATTGGGGGCAGTGTATGTGTGTGTGGGGCAATGTGTGTATGGGGGTGTGACGAGAGCAATCTCGCCACATTGCATTGGAGAAGCCTGGTTGCTCGCCTGCTGCCTTTGGACTATGGCCCCATGTTAAAAGACATCTGTAACAACAAGCACAGTATGACTGCAAAGGACAAATGGATTATACGGCCGTTCTGTATTTTTTTGTAAGCATTCACCATGCGAATGCTTACCTGCCTTAACAGGCCACCCTGACTGCTATTTATGGCCAATTTACCTCCCTGGTTGATGGGCACTTTATTCTAATCAACCGCACAAACGCTATGGGAACTGTAAGCTCAGCCGCCATTTCGGGACTTACACGTGTTCGCGGCCATTTTAACTCCCGAACAGCGGTGTTTGCCGATGAATGTCTGGAACTAAAATCGGACACTCAAACAGGCGAACACCGCTGAGACCTCCATACCTTTGGGAAAACATCTCCAAATCTACCGAACGACCGGGCGTTCGGTAGAAAGAATTAGCAGCAGATGGGGATTTCAACGAACCCAGGATGGAATACGGATGTCCGGCCGTTCGGGAGTTTTTACCCACGTTATTAGACCGACTGCAGGGCCAGCATTCATGGAACTGTTTTCGGCTACTGTGCCCGTGCAGTCGGTCAAAACATCTAAGTCCTGTATCTCCCGAACGGCTGAACCGATTGAGCTGATTTTTACATATGTTGGTACCTGAAATGTAAGCTATCCGGGGATACCCAGTATTTGGGGTACATCCAAACTTTGGGGAAAAACTGTTCCTTTTTAATTATGTTATGTAGTCATCTGAGGGGAGGGAATTTACTGAATGTATATTGTATGGATTGGTTGTACTGCTAATTATGTGGGTGTCTCCCTTGCATGGGCAGAATCACATAAAAGCAGAGTGTCTGTCAATAAACCCTCAGTTCTTCTTGACCCTTCAAAACGTAGCCTCGTCTCGTTCTTGAAAGGGGAATCTCTGCAGCTCTCATTTCAGAGCTACACCTGGCTTCCACTCCTGATCCAGCAGAAGGGAATAGGCGACTCCATCACTACACAGCGACTGCCGGGAAGAAAAGGACGTCCCTAATGGCTGGAACCCTCTCTACACCAGGGTAGCCATTACAACATCTTTTTCACTGCAGAAAATACTTATTTGTGCTTTTCTGCCCAGTGTTCGGTAGATTCTCAGATTTACTGAATGAACTCCTATAACCCAGATAGGTATGCCATGGAGCCTATTCATGTAATAAAAGACTTTGGCTCCATGGCAATTGAACTGTATGTGTTTGTGGTCTGAGCGCCATTCAGTATTGTGCACTCAGACCTAAGCTATCTGGGCATATGTTGCATGTCTGTATTTTATGTCATAAATGTAACCTTGTGTATTTTATTGTATTCTACTGTCTTTTTGCTGCCATGTGTTCAATGGAGTTTTGCCTCTGTCTTTGGAGATAATTGGATTACTTCTAATTATCTTCAGGATAGAAGACTCTGTGGAACTGGTTTTGGGCAGAAAAGCCATGCTTCCTGTGGTCACAAAGGACTACGATCTATCTTTTGAACCACTGGACCAATTTGTATGATTTTGACGTATGTTTGTATTTGGAGTATGCTGATTCTGAAAATGTAAGGGAATGTGATGCATACTTTTTGAGTTATGAATAATGTGGAAACATTGTTTTTCTCTGCTTGTGCTAAATTACATTACCCATTGTGTAAGGTAATTGAATCACATGCAAAGGGGAGGAATTTGTGTGGGAGTGTCTGAGTGTATTGTATGTGTTTATTGGTTGTGTTCCAAAACCCTGTGGGTGGTACTAATGTGTAAGAATGTGTACATAAGCACAATAAACCCACAGCTCTGGCTGTTCACTGCTTGACCCTCAACACGGAGTTTTGTCTCGTTCTTGGGGGGGATTTATTGTCTGCTGTTCCAGTTTGACTGCTAGGAGTGTAAACCTATTTGTATGGTTTTTCCTATTCGGCTGTTTACAGCATTCGTATGGTTTCCTGTAGTAGCTGTGCCTGTGTCTCTGGAAAGAGGGACGATCGCCTAAATGGTTTTTACCCCTTGTGTGCAAAACGGTCCGTTACAGGGGGCAATGTGTGTGTATGGGAGGCAGTGTATGTGTGTGTGTTTGGGTGCTTTGTGTGGGGGCAGTGTTTGTGGGTGGGGGCAGTGTACGTGTGTGTGGCTGTGTATGTGAGTGTGGGGGCAGTGTGTGTAACACTCTGATCTCGCCTCCGGTCCATGAAGGCACATTGCAGGGCTGGCACTTGGACAATGCCAGCCCTGCATTAGCTGGCAGGGGAGAATCTCGGGGGGGCAATTGCCCCTTTGCTCCTCCCCTGGATCCGCCAATGGTCAGGCCCTCATTTGGCCTTTACTATCACAGGAAAGTGAAGGGTGTGCTTAACAGTGTGAAAACAATATGTATACTTATCAATAGAGTGGTAACTGCATACATGTAGAGAATTTAAAAAAAAAAAAAATAGCAACCTATCATGCAAAAAAAAAAAAAAAAGACAACCTTTCATGAAGAGAGAAAAAAATAGCACAACTTTTCCCTACAACACGAGTCGAAGCTACGAGTTGAGGGTAAAATGAACTGTTTTAATGGCACTCATTGTAATTTATACAAGTTATCAGGCCAGAGGACAACCCCTCTGGACCTGATGGTACACTGGACAATGTAATGTCCCAACCAATAAGAGTAAAGTGCATCCTATGAAAACATTCCCCCCTACCCTGGAGATAATTGGGCCCAACGGTTACACTAACCTAATTATCTCCAGGTCCATGAAAATAACACGTTTTATTACCCACATGAAAATAACATAAAAATACATAACTTTTATATTTTAACACTAAAATATTCCATTCGACCATTCTCTGGATAGCTCAGATCTGAGCACACACAATATACGAATGGCGCTCAGATCTCACGAATGGTGTGTAAGAGTCATGAAATTAAAGTCTGTTCGTATAGTTTTGCATGAACAGATGGGACAACAGGCACTTCAGCGGGGTTTGTGCAAATCAGGAGCCGATTATAGTTCCAGAGGTTTTACGCTTAAGCCCTGTCGAGCGTTCGGCGACAATAGATGGCCGCCGCCTCATGTTCGGCATACGAACGATGACCACCTTGGACTAAGTACTCCAGAATCTAAGTGGTCATCATTTGACAGTTCTTTCATGAGTTGTTTCAGTACCCCGTTTAGTACTTTGTAGACGAACGGTGACCACCCTGAAGACAGTCAATTAGGCTGCGGTTAACCACAAATCGCAGCTCCCGGGAGGTTAATGGCAGGCACACTCCTGGGGTAGGGTGGTCTGCTGTTCGTTGGTTCTTTCAGTGGTTTTGAGGTCAACGGGGTTAACAAGCGGCACACGCCAAGGGCTGGGTGGTCGGTCATTCGTATATACGAATGACTTGCAGAATGGGTTTGCATAAAATAAAGTATCCAAAGTGAAACAATAGTATCTGTTTGTATCCGACAGAGGGGATCTCTGTAACATCTGCAATTTTGCATTACTGTGTAAATTGCAACTGCTTCACAGCTCAGCAACCATTAACCAACCCACATTATATCACTTCATACACCTGCTAATTCTCCCGCTCCCGTTACCCTGCTACTCATGAATTAGAATAAGCTATAGGCACCCAGACCACTTTAGCTCAATGAAGTGGTGTGGGTGGCAGGTCCCTCTAGTTTTAACCCTGCAGCTGAAAACATAGCAGTTTCAGAGAAACTGCTATGTTTCACTGAGGGTTAATCCAGCACTATAGTGCTCCTTTAATATAGTCCCAGGTGGGCTTAAAGCTACAGCCTAAATTCTGCCTTCCTGTTGCTTGGGGCTATATATTGCCCTATTATACTGTGTTTAAGTACAATAAATAAATAAAACCAGATCAAAGACAGATAATCAATACTGTCCATATGCAATTCACAGTCCATTTTTACAACTTTGGTACAATTAACCTACATTTGTTCATGCCATAATCATTACTTTACATACACCCTATTATACACCTGGCAGCTCGAGACTTACATTTGGTAATATTGGTCTTCCGCTGCAATACCTCTACAGTGACCCTCACTACATATATTACATATGACTCTCTATGGGAAATCCACTACAACACAATTTCTGCCACACATTTGGGAAATTACATACAACATTTCCAGCTCTTCAAGGGTCAACTACAACCCTGTCATACTACGGTTCACTATTCCTCTAAGCCTTGTTATGCCCATGCTATTCATTCCCTTACGACCCTCTTTCTGCACTCCGGAGAACCAAGAACCCATCATTACACATTTAACCATATTCAGGCCTCCTCGGTCTGTCACTGTTTTACCTAAGCCTTGTATAATCCATAACTCCTGTCACAGGCACTTACTAGGTCTTACATATGTTGCTTCCTGCTAGTAAACTAGAGATGTTCCGATCTTTCTTATACATACTTCAAATCCTTCTTGTGGAAGGACACAGTGGGAACTCATAATAAGACATAGCACTACTAGGTATCTCTTTCATATCCATACTGACAATCATAAGTTCTATTATCTAGGTTTCTGCTAACCCTACATATCATCCTGTTAACGTTTTAATCCTTAACCACAACTCAGGTACTTTACACCCTTACCTCAATAAGCACTTACACCATACTGGACATATTTCCATTAGCATCCCCATTGTGTCTTTAGCTTCCTCTCTATGATATTTCTTTCTCAAGCTCAACCACAGACTAGTTGGGAAAGACATACGTTCCGACATACTTTCTATAAATTCATTATGTTTCTATTCCCCTACATTACTTAGGGATAGATCAACTATCCAGGACATACTTGAAAACGAGATAAATCTCAATGTATCGTTCCTGGTAACATTTTAAAAATAAAATAATTAAATAAAAACTATCTGTAAAGGGTATTGGTGTGTGCCATGTTGATGTGTTTGTCCATCGGCCCAGCTCATAGCTAGAGCCTTGCTCCTACCTCTCTAGGTTTTAGATATGGCCTTACATGTCACAGCCACTCCTTTGAAGTTCTTACTTGTCACCGAGAAGCCAACATTCCTGCCACATCGTTCGGTGGCCTCAGTCACTTGGCCAATTCATTGCTATTGCCTCTCAGAGCCACTTGGCAATTAGTAGGGCCTCACCTTTCCCTCATTTAGATAATTTTTCACCATTTGGCACTATGTAAGCCGCCAGTTGTTATACAATCACCTACATGACTTTAACATTTACTCTACATGTAGATGTTGTACACCTCAGAACTAGTAGGATTTTTCCATCCTGGCTCCCCAGCCTTTGGCCCTTAAAATAGGCCAAATGCCATGGTCTAGATGGGGTACCTAGACCATGGTATTTGGCCTTTCCTAAGGGCCAAAGAAGCAGCCTAACTAGGAAAATGGCATATTCCTCATTTTCATGTTGCTCCCAGTGCATCGGTCCCAGTGGCATTTGCACGATATTTAGTGAACTGAGCATTCTACTTTGCCACCCGTTTTACGTTTGGAGCGGAGAAATGCACAAACTATTCAATATTGTTGCATAATGTCTTATACATCAGTACTGTCCCTCAGTAATACATTCTCTACATGAGTGTAACGATTATGGAACCGAATCCTATACTCTAAAGCAGATGTGTCTTTTGTATCTGGTACATCAGTTGGAACTCCGCTGTCTCAATCAGCCTTTGGTCCCTACACCAATTTTAATTTCTGGAAATACATTAGACGTTATTTCATTGCAGTTCAGCCTACCCGCAGACTAAGTCCAGAGTATCAGGAAAAGTAAAAATCCTTTATGACCAACGATGCCTGTTTCCCATATGGATCTCCAGTCTCTCCTTGGTCCTCTGAACTTTATCATCCATCTTACATAAGGGAGCTCATTCATTTACCATCGACTCAACCTGCTCCCAGGTTCACCTGTCAACAATAGCGCTGTTACATTCAACACATGCTTGAGCAGTCCTGTTAATGTCGCTAAACTTTCTATCCCACCAGAATAGGGAAACCATGTTCACTCCACCATTGTCCTTCATTTTTGGACTAATACAGCCATCCACACTGGATGGCAGCCAATTTCATAATTAAGTGGGACCGTGACACATTTCCCATAGTGACACGGAACCTAACCTATTTTAGTAAATCAGCAGCATGGGAATTATTACCGGTCAATCCCCCTCACTAACAATAATAAGGTTGATTAGGAAGCGATGTGTCTGGCAGCATCACAGAAACTCTACTTTGTTCGCATACCCGTACCAGGCTGTCACAACATAGCAACCGATGAGGTGACTCGATCACAATTTTTTGTATTCTTCCGAACTCCTTCCACGGCGGCCAAACGACCTATCAAAACCCTACATTCCAGGATTAAATTGCTGGCATGTGCAACACTCTCTGCCAATGCCACCTGTTTATATGCAGGGCTCTGGCAATTTTCAATAAACTAACTTCAGCATATCAAATCATCAAACAATATTCATTCGATTCCATGGCAGCGTTCACATATTCTTTCCAACCTTAACCTTTAACTTGCTCACAATACTTAGTTACTCGAATACAGCCGTTAACATTTTCAGGTCATTCTAAAAGAATATGCGCTGCTCCTACTACCTCTAGTAATATCCCAGTACATATTATCTAATTGCTGGGACAGTAGAGTCATCTGATTATTCCAGATGCATCGCTCAACCTGAAAGGAATTGAGACATGTATTTAAGAATTGGTTATGCAATGTCAACATGTATTCAATGATACACTGTTAAATTTCCTCCCTCTTTTACAGGCCTAGCCAAACGTCGGTTCCGGCACACCACAACCAACTTACACCACCTATTACTATTACTCTAACTCGGCTTATTGTATACGACCACAAATAAATAAATAAATATATATATATATATATATATATATATACACACACACACACACACACACACACACATATACACACACACACACACATATATATATACATATACATACATACATATACACACACACACACACACACACACACACAACATTGCGAAATGACCTGTGGGGCTGGCATACATTTTTTCCAGGGCTGCTTGATATCCCCAGTCCGGTCCTGAATTGGTATAAAAGAGCTTCAATGACTAGATCTCAGCACATTTTGGAATAAGGAACTCACAAAACATGTATACATTAAATTATTATTTTTTTAAAGCACCAACAGATTCAACAGTGCAGTACAGTCGGTGGACTCACAGACAAATCTTTGCAACACGATAACTTCAACAGGGCTTAGGGGCCTGTTGTAGGATGGATGTGTAGGTACAGGTAGAGATTTATAAGCAAGCATCAGAATTAAGTTTATATTTTATGGGATCCAATGTATAAACTGAGGAGGTTGGCATGGGAGTTGCTGGAGGACAGGAAAAAACCTTGCTGCAGCATTCATTATAAACTGTAGCAGGATAAGCTGGAAATGCATAAGATCAGTGAGAAGCAGATTGCCGCATCCTATATTAGATAAGGGAGGATGTGAGTTGTTTTTGAGATAGAAATGGCAGGATTTGGGAACTGACAGGACATGAGGGGTGAAGGAGAGGCTGGAATCTAAGAGAAGACAGAGGCAGCAAGCCTGTGAGGCAGAGATGATACCATGCCATTGACTTGCAGTTAGACAGACACAGGATGTAATGATATTGATGTTACAAAGTTTTGGAGTCCAGTAGCCAGATCAGCAATGTTTTCTGCCAGAGGTAGCCACTCGTTACCCAGGTGGTTGAGCCCCTGAGCCTTGAGTGGCCTTCTGGTCTTAAGCAGAGATGGGAGACTGAACAGAAAGATGATAATCGTAGTGAGGCAAGCCGAGGTCAGTGGGAAGGAGAAGCAGCAAAGTCAAAAGTCCAAATTCAGCAACAGGAAGGAGAAACAGGAACACGCTTGATTAGAGAGTGTACAGGAACCACAATAATCTGGCAAAGGTACAGAGACAGGAAGTGGCTTTTATAGGCCAAGAACCAGACACCTGACCAGACACAGCTTTAGAGAGTTGTCACTGATAATCTTGACTCTACAAGCATCTATCCTCCTCGCCATAGCCTTTCCAATGAACCAAATATTGAAGCTTGTTGCGGAAGATCCTGGAGTCAAGAATTTTTTCCACCTCGTATTCATCTTCACCATCCACAAGGACTGGTGGTGGGGCAGGCAGGGCTCGACCAGGGAAAGTATTTTCATGAAAAGGTTTAAGCAGTGCCACGTGAAACACCGAATGTATTTTCATGGAATCCGGAAGTTGCAGACAGAAGGTGACTGCATTGATCTGAGCGATGATCTCAAAAGGTCCCATGAACTTTTGGCCCAATTTATGAGAAGGAATCCTAAGCTTAAGATTGTTTGTTGACAGCCAAACCTTGTCACCAACATGATAAACTGGGGCCTCCTTTCTGTGCCTATCAGCAGCCCTTTTGTAACATTCCTGAGCCTCCAAAAGAGTCTCCTTCAACAGTTCTTGGGAATCTCTTAAGGCAGTTAGCCGGTCAGTGACTGCAGGAATGGAAGTAGTAATTGGGAGACTCACTAGAAAGGTTGGATGGTAACCATAATTGGCAAAAAATGGGCTCAGAGAAGTGGAGCAGTGTTGGGCATTGTTATAGGCAAACTCCGCCATGGGTAGAAAATCCAGCCAGTCATCCTGCAGGTAACTAATATAGCACCGCAAATATTGTTCTAAAGTCTGGTTGGTTCGCTCAGTCGGTCCATTACTTTGTGGATGAAAAGCTGAAGACAGATTTACATTAATACCTAGAATAGAACAAAAACATTTCCAAAAAATGAGATGTAAACTGCACTCCCCTGTCAGAAATTACTTCATCAGGCACTCCATGCAAGCGAAATATTTCCCGAATAACTAGGTCAGCAGTCTGTTTAGCTGAAGGGAGACCACGAGCTGGTATGAAATGACTCATCTTAGTTAACCGGTCCACAACAACAAGAATGGTAGTGTGTTCCCTAGAGGGAGGTAGTTCCACAATAAAGTCCATGGATATAGATCCCCAGGGACGATGAGGAATCGGAAGAGGCTGAAGCAAGCCAACAGGGGATGAGCGAGGAGTCTTATGTCTGGCACATACATCACAAGAGGACACATACTCCTTAACATCCTCATAATATTTAGGCCACCAAAAGGATCGGGTAAGTAGTTCTTGTGTCTTTCGGATTCCTGGATGACCTGCTGGTTTAGAGTCATGGTAGAGGCGTAAAACGTCCAGTCGCACTTATTCTGGAACAAACAGACGTTGTTGAAAAATCCAAAGCCCATTAAGCATGGTCATATGAAGATCACGAGGAGGATCACTAAAAACTGGATCTTTAGAGTAGCCCTTTTTAATGCAAGACATTAGATCAGAAGGAACGGTAACTCCTAAAAATCTACTCTCCGGCAAGATGGTGGCCTTGGTTACTGTAGTATGGAGGGGGTCAGCTATCCTAGACAAGGCATCCGCCATGCCATTTCTGGAACCAGGGCGGTATGAAATAAAAAAATTAAACCTTGAGAAAAATAGGGACCAGCGTGCTTGTCTGGCTGACAGTCTCTTAGCGGATTGAATACATTCCAGATTTTTGTGATCTGTGAGGACAGTAATTGGATGGGTGGCTCCCTCCAAGAGATGTCTCCATTCGGCAAAGGCAGCTTTTATAGCCAAAAGTTCTTTATTCCCTATGTCATAATTTCTTTCTGCTGGTAACATCTGGCGGGAATAGAAGGCACATGGATGTAACATCTTGGGCCCAGTCCTTTGAGACAGTATAGCCCCAACAGCTGAATCAGAAGCATCTACCTCTACAGTAAATGGCAATTCTGGCTGAGGATGTACCAAGATAGGGGCAGATGTAAACAGAGTCTTTAATTTGGAAAATGCAGTGTCAGCCTTATTGGACCACTGAAAAGGAGTCCCTTTACGTGTAAGTTCAGTGATCAGTGTAATAACGGCAGAGAAATTCTTAATGAAACGCCTGTAAAAATTGGCAAACCCCACAAATCTCTGTATATCTTTTTCATTCTTGGGGATGGGCCAGTCCAGCACAGCTTTAATTTTACCGCCAGAAAAGCATTGACATGTAATGGATTTAGGATCAAGGGAACAGCTGATGGGATGCGATGGGACGGCCGAAGTAGAGCAGAAACCTCTTATTGCATAGTGAGTGTGATTTAGCATAGGACAGAGAATGGAGTTTGGTTAAGGAAAGCATTGGTAGGGTAGGAGAGAGATTAGAGATTTCTTCCATGATTGCAGAAATCTTCTCAGTGAAGTGTGTTGTGAAGTTTGTAGCAGTCAGGTTAGTAGGTAGACAGGACAAAGTAGAGTGTTTAATTTGTGAAGGAGGCATACTCGAGAGAGTGTGATTGTGAGGGTATCAAAGTAGTTTTCTTTTGTACAGGAAATAGGCAAACTGTATGAGCATAGCATGCATTTATAGTGAGTGGACAGGACACTGAGGGAGGAGAGGGAACAGAAGAAGGGGAATAGTGATGTCGCGAACCCGAAATTTTCGGTTCGCAAACCCGAACTTACGCAAATGTTCGCGAACCGGCGAACCGAGCAAACCGCCATAGACTTCAATGGGCAGGCAAATTTTAAAACACACAGGGACTCTTTCTGGCCACAATAGTGATGGAAAAGTTGTTTCAAGGGGACTAACACCTGGACTGTGGCATGCCGGAGGGGGATCCATGGCAAAACTCCCATGGAAAATTACACAGTTGATACAGAGTCTGGTTTTAATCCATAAAGGGCAGAAATCACCTAACATTCCTAAATCACAAACTGTTAGCGTAACACACCCGCTTTAAGGACACTGACTGCTATTCAATCTATAACAGTGAAAAAAGTTTTGTTTTTAAATCCAAGCTATTGTGCCACCAGATGTAAGTGGTGGCACTGGTCACCGTATCCACTGTTAGCGTAACACACCTGCTTGAAGATAACTAACTGCTATTCAATCTATAACAGTGAAAAAAGTTTTTGGTTTTTAAATCCAAGCTATTGTGACACCAGATATAAGTGGTGGCACTGACTGGGGAAATGGGCACAGTATCCACTGTGAGCCTGACACAGAGGCTGGCAGCAGTGGCAGACAACTAACTGCAATTACATTACATAGAAAAAAATAAATTAAAAAAAAAAGCATACCCTAACCCTAACCTAGCTATGCTTTTCCCTATCTAATGAACAGCAGCTACACTTTCCCTCCTCTCACTAAACATGCAGCTTGAGAATGAATCTAAAATGGATGCCTTCCAGGAGGTGGGAGGGTCTGCTAGGGAGGGTGTGCTGCTAATTGGCTGAAATGTGTCTGCTGACTGTGAGGTACAGGGTCAAAGTTTACTCAATGATGACGAATAGGGGGCGGGTCGAACCGCGCATATGTTCGCCCGCCGTGGCGAACGCTAACATGCTATGTTCGCCAGGAACCGTTCGCCAGCGAACCGTTCGGTACATCACTAAAGGGGAATAGACAGAACATTGCTCAGATGTGCATGAAAACTTTCAGAAAGGCTTTAAGAGAGGAAAAATAGTTCAGGAGTAGCAAGGTGAGGAAATGCAGTAGCGTAGAATGTTGTGGAAAACATATACAGGGGTGATTTGGAAAAGAAAATGTAGGAGTAGAGGCGATGAGGATAGATACCCTTTAAGGATACAAAACTTTGATGTTGTTTAGTAGATTGCTTCCTATTGTGGTACCATTTGTGGGTTTGCCCTAATGGGGAATCCTTTATGGGAATAATGGCATTTGGGTTTCAATTTTATTAGTAATATTTTCAACATTTACTTTCCAAATTTTACCTGAAACGAAACTGAAGCAAAACAAACCAAAAATAAATGTTGTGCCCATGCATTACACTGTAGTTTTTGTCTGCTGAGGACAAACTACCATCATGAATGTGACATGAGGTGAATGTGTAAAATATTAAATATAGTGCTTATAAGTTACTATGAGAATCAGTAATGGGATACAAAAATAAAACATTGTGTGTGTGTTTATTAGTGTACTCAAAACATGTGGGTGACTTACCAAGAATCCTGCAGAATATCTACCCCGTTGTGCAGAACAGAAATTGCCTTTGATGATAAAGCAGAGCAGAAAGCAATTTTTGAGAGCTGAGTGGTCCAGCCTCTTCTATAAGAAATTATGTAATTGGTGGGTGCAGCCTCAGTACCCACATAGTCTTAGAAGGGTCATTAGTCTGCTTCTGTCTTCCTGCAGTGGATAGTGCTTGTTAAGTCAAGAATAAACCAAATAAATCAGTAATGGTTGTGACTGGCATGTAATCTTTACATGTTTCATTTTAATTTACAGATGTTGTTTTATACAAAAATAATTTTAGAACTATGTATAACACTGTTGCAATATATCACTAAGAAACAAAGAACATTCATGGTAACACAAAGACAAAATCAATTTTAATTATAATACATTTAATGTATTAGCTTACATAACAGATATCCTAATACAATAATGATGCTTCAGAAATCTATATGACCTAGTATTTGTTAAATACATTATAAATATAATATAATATAACAATACGATGTGATGTTTAGGGCAAGGTTTATGTAAAAGTTTTTTTTTTTTTTTTAATGGGTGACGACATGATGCTGTGCAAGGTTCTAGGTTTAAGAAACAAAGGCAAACTCGATGACTTTGACACTAACAGAGAGGAATGTTATGACATGTCCCTGCCTTTCATTGATATGTCCACTTTTCTCTACCCATGAACAGTACGCTACTGACACTCTCCAAGATCTCAATAAAAGCACAGCCAGAAATAAGCACATGCTGCACATGTGAACTTGTTATGTTACTTAAATCATAGATTAGTGTGCAGCAAAGTTTTGTTCAACATTACATCTCCCAACAATCAATAGAGTACATTGTTCTCTCCCCCTAAGTAGTCAGATGGAGCACTACTACAGGTTTTTGTTTGTTCATAATAAGTGACTGTTTTGATAACATAATATCCTCCTGCCCACTCCACCAGTAGTAGAAATCTAGGGTGAAAGCCCAATACCCAATATCTGGCCCGCTCAGCAACACCTATGTACACCACCAAGACACTACCTGTTACGAACGCTGGTATAGTATGTACCCTGTTTGCCTATTTTCTCCCGAACTGCTAAGAATGAGTTATTATAGCTGCAGTTCAGGTGTAGATTCGAACGATTCCAGATGAATGCAGCATCCAAGTAGTTTCTCTCCAGCAAGTAGACAGTTACCCAAACATGAGACTAGACTTCATGAAGGGTACAACAGGAATGATTTTAATGGGTGCCACACTGGCTTTTATGCAAGGGGCACTCCCACATGGACGTTGTGGGGGACAGGGACATAAAGGTTATAACCAATAATACAGTGACAAAGTGGGACACTCCCATTACAAACAGATAATTCCCTTCTCTCTGCCTGTGAGATAATGGAGTCAGATAAAGTAATAACTCAATTATCTCCAGGCAGAAAAAACAGATTTTCCCAAAACTTGAACTCCCCACAAATGTTATATCCCCTGATAGCCCTTATCTGGGTCACCAAGATATCCAAAAATCACCCAGATCAGTTCAGGGGTTTTGAAATTTTATGGAAGTCCCATTTGGACCAACCGCAGATGAGCCTTCCCGTAGCATATTTGAGCCGGAAATTGTTACCTCGAGAAGTGAGCTACGCCACCATCGAAAAAGAGTGCCTGGCCGTGGTGTGGGCCCTGAAAAAGTTACAACCATATCTCTATGGGCAACCCTTTTCTTTGCTCACAGATCACAACCCGTTAGTGTGGCTGAACCGTGTGGCTGGAGATGCCAGGCTGCTGCGCTGGAGTTTAGCGCTGCAGCCTTTTGACTTTACTATCCATTATCGCCCAGGGAAACAAAACGGTAACGCTGACGGGTTATCTAGACAAACAGACCTTGAGAAGTGATCTGTGATCCCTCCTCCGGACATCCCCAAGCCGATCCATTGGGATCAGACTGTGTATGCCGGCTTGGTTCTGGGGGAGCATTGTGGCAAACCTAGCCACTTGGATTATATCAAGAGACTGTACCTTTAAGGGTTGCCTGTATGTCTGGGGAGATAGGTGTTCAACTATGTACAATGTATGCTGGCTGTAATACCTTGAATTGCCTGTGTTTGCTATCCGCCAAACGCAGATAGCTATTTGTATTGGGTTTTCCTTTCATTTCACGAACGGCACTTTGGCGGGCCGTTCGTGAACCGAAAACACTACATATAATAGCCCACACACTTAGAGGCGTGTGGCGCTTGTTAACCGATTGCAACAATGTTCCAATCGGTAATTAGAGGCTCTCCTAGGTGGCCGCCGTTCGACTACCGACCATGCGGCGGTCGGCCATCTTGGATCCTTTGTTCCCTCAGCGGTGTTGGGTCATCGAACACATGGTACTAAAAACGGCTACTTGACGGTGCGAACACCGCTGAGCCTCCAGGATGTTTGGGAGTTCCGGGCCGTTCGGTATTTCATTCCCTGGAAGGCAATCGGTCTTTTTAATATGTTTTTCAATAAATGTGTTTTTCGTGCGGCGTTCGGTTGTTTTAGCTGGGATCGGAGCGGTAATCTCACGAATGATGCACTCAGACCCCAGCTATCTACCAACGTCCATTCGTGCAAATAGACTGCATATTCGAAAAGTTATGTATTTTAATATAAATTGTCGGTTCTGCTGCACGGAGGGATAATCCACTTAACAGTATATTCCAGGGGGAGGATCCCTCTCGTGCAGCAGTGCCTGATGGGAGAAATGCCTTGTACTGTAGGTCCCCCATGTAGTCCCCTCTGGGAATGTCCCTGGGAAGGGACTCAGGAAACCCCTTGCATGGGGACTTGTATAAATTGTGGAGCTGAATTAAGAGACCTCAGTTGACTCTCAGAACTGTGTTTCGTCCGGTTACTGGGAGATTTGGGATATTGCCTTGTTGTTTCCAGCGCTTGACTGTGGATTACTTCCTGAACCAGCGGAATTCGTGGATTTAATATTGGCGTTCCGCTGTAATTGGTGGCAGCGACGGGATCCAACTCCACAGCCGAATACAGCACATTCGAATGAAAGGAACAACCGAACGGAAAAAGGGAATGGCAATTCGTATGCAACAAACAGACGAAAGAGATCAGTGAATGGGGACTGATTACACGGCTTTAAAGAGGCAGACGCTAAAGGAACTGCTGGAGGCTAGAGGGAAAAGTGCTAGCAATAAATCCAAGGCAGTACTAATTGCAGAGCTGATGGAGGACGACCAGGCACACAGCAGCCCACCCCCACCAGCCAGGGAGGAAACCCCATATCAGAGGGAACTGAGAACCCGGCTGGAATTTGTACCTCAGCCAGTACCCCTGGATATCTTGACCGTTCTGATGGCAGACGTACAGGACTACATTATGGCGCAACAGCACCAGGGGGCACCATCCAGGGCAGAATCCATCGCCAACTCATTCTGCGCTCTAGTGAAACAGAAAATACCCTACCAGGCATTTAATGCATTCTGTGAGAAGGATGAGATTGACGGATACCTGCAGGATTTTGAGCAGTTATGTGACCTACACGATCTGAAGCAGGCAAGTTGGCAGGACGGGCAGCAGAGGCTTATCACGCTGTTCCCAGAGAGTACAGCGAGGACTACTTAAAAGTAAAACAGGCAATTCTAGAAAGGTATGCCATCACACCGGAGGCATATCGGCGTAAATTTCGGGGATTGCGGAAGCCTGAAAAAGATTCCCACGCTGAGTGGGCACATAAGTTTGACCAAGCTTTACAAGGGTGGATTCAGGCCAGTCAAGCCACCACCATGGAGGAACTGCGCCAACTAATTCTGCTGGAGCAGTTCTTTAACAGACTTTTACCAGAGGCACAGGAATGGGTAAGGGACAGAAAACCCCTCACCCTAACGGAAGCCGCCCGGTTGGCGGATCAACACTTTGATGCCAGGAGGCATCATGGGCTCACCAACAGGGGTCCCCTGAGACCACCAGTACAGCACCACCCGACCACCTCCACACCAACCAACTCCGCTCCATTCCGGCCAGCACCAGGGAACCCCCCACCACCATCCCGCTACAATGGCAGAGCAAACATCCAATGCCATACCTGCCGTCAGTGGGGGCATATGTCCCGGGAGTGCACCCAGAATTGGAGTAGACAGGCGTGGAACCAAGTGCGGCAGAACTCCACACCAAGGGCAGCAGTTCATTACTACCACGCAGAACCCGACAACCCCGAGCTGGTGAGCCTGCAGACCGAGCAACCTCTGGGGGTTTTGTATGAAGTGATGTCGGTGCAAGCCACGGACAACAGGCAGCATCACCGTCAAGTTGTGTTTGTGGGGGGGAAAGAAGTACAGGGGCTGAGGGACTCGGGAGCCACTTTAACCCTGGTTGCTCCACATTTGTTTCCAGATACAGCCCACACTGGTGGATCGGTGGCTGTCAGGGTAGCAGGGGGAGACATGTACCGTCTACCCACTGCCAAGGTGCATTTGAACTGGGGTGGGGGTTGTGGAAGTAGCGGTAATGAAAAAGTTACCGGCAGATGTTGTGTTGGGGGAATGACTTGGGCCAGATGACTTCAGCCTTCCTACCTCAGGCTCCTTCACAAGAAGCTCATCCTGTAACTACCCGGCAACAGGCTCGCACCACGGTACCACCAGCACACTCTGAGGCTCAGGTAAGAAACCATGACCCCCCCTTGACGCATATGACCTGGGGCACCCCGACCACTTTTGAAGCCGAGGTCCAGACAGACCCCACACTGCAGGTGTACCGAGATAGGGTAGACACTGACCAGGTGGGGCGGGAGGGGGAACGGTACATTTGGGAAAACAAGTTGTTGTACCAGGTAGCTGAAAGGGCGATAGGGAGCTCTGTGACCATCCAAACTAAGCAGCTGGTAGTACCCCAGAAGTATAGACCCAAGTTACTGAGAATAGCGCATGACATCCCTCTGTCGGGCCATTTAGGGATGACCCGTACCCGGTATCGCTTAACTCACGCTTTCTTCTGGCCCGGGATTTCTAAAGATGTAAGACACTATTGTACCTCCTGTGATGTGTGTCAGCAGGTAGGTAAGAGAGGGGATCGCCACAAGGCGAAACTATGTCCCCTACCTATAATTGAGGAACCGTTCAGCCGTGTGGCCGTAGATATAGTGGGACCGCTACCAAAACCCAGCCCATCTGGGAAGCGGTATATACTGACCGTGGTGGACTACGCCACCCGGTACCCCGAGGCGATTGCTTTAACCAATATTCATGCGGAGACAGTGGCCGAAGCCCTGATGAAAAGCTTTTCCCGAGTAGGGTTCCCGCAGGAAATTGTTTCCGATAGGGGGACACAATTTACAGCCGAGGTCACCCAGCAGTTATGGAAAATATGTGGCATTAAGCCGATCATTAACTCTGCCTACCACCCCCAATCCAACGGATTGTGTGAGAGGTTCAACGGTACTCTAAAACAGATGCTCCGTACATTCGGAGAGACCCATAAGGACTGGGAACGGTTTCTTCCCCATCTGTTTGCCTACAGGGAGGTACCCCAAGAATCTACCGGCTTCTCCCCGTTCGAACTGTTGTTTGGGAGAAGGGTACGGGGACCGTTGGACCTCATTAGAGAGCATTGGGTGGGGGAGAGTAGCGCAGATGGGACCCCTATTGTACCATATGTGCTGGCGTTCCGGGATCGCCTGGAGGAATTAACTCAGGCAGTGCGCACTAACCTCCAGGCCGCCCAACAACGTCAGCGCCGTTGGTATGACAGGGGGGCCAGAGACCGTAGTTTTCAAGTGGGACAGAAGGTGTTAATCCTCAAACCTGTTCGCACAGACAAACTACAGGCCGTCTGGCAGGGCCCATACCAGGTGGTAGAGCAGAGATGCGATACCACCTATGTAATCGGCCCATGCTCCGGGGATTGGGAAGCGACGCATGCTCCATGTGAACATGCTCAAACCCTACCACGAGCAAACTGAGGACGTGGCAGCCATTTGCATGCCCGCCTTGGAGGATCAGGAGAACTTACCTCTCCCAGATCTGTTAGAGCAGGAGGAGCAGAAGGAGCCCTCCCAGGGGGTTCTGCTGTGGGAGCGGCTAAGTCCTCAAGAGCGCACCCAGGTACAAGAACTGATAGCGGCAAAGGGCGCCACCTTTTCTAACTTACCTGGGTACACTCCACTAGCCACTCACCGAGTAGAAACCCCGGGACAGCTCCCCATGCGACAAACCCCATATCGGATTCCCGAATCCGTACGGGAACATATGAGGAAAGAGATTGAGGAGATGTTGCAGTTGGGGGTTATCGAACACTCCGATAGCCCCTGGGCATCGCCGGTAGTCCTGGTTCCCAAGAAAGACGGTACCACCCGGTTTTGTGTGGACTACCGGAGGCTGAACAACTAAACCGTGTCGGATGCTTACCCGATGCCCCGGATAGACGAACTGCTAGATAGGATGGCCAGAGGTCAGTATCTCACGACAATAGATCTTTGTAAGGGATACTGGCAAATTCCACTAGCCGAGGACGCCATCCACAAGTCAGCGTTTGTCACCCCATTTGGCTTGTACCAATTTCGAGTCATGCCATTCTGGATGAAGAACGCCCCCGCGACATTCCAGCGGATGGTGGATCGGCTACTGGACGGGTTCCAGGATTATGCGTGTGCATACCTGGATGATATTGCCATCTACAGCCAGACCTGGGCTGATCATCTACAACATATAGGGGCCGTGATAGATCGGATTGGAGAGGCAGGGCTTACCTTGAAACCCAGCAAGTGCCACATAGGGATGGCGGAGGTACAATACTTAGGACACCGAGTTGGGAGCGGGCAACAGAAGCCTGAGCCCGCAAAGATTGAAGCCAGAGCCCAGTGGCCCACCCCTAGGACTAAAACCCAAGTCCTTGCCTTCTTAGGTACCGCCGGGTATTATAGGAAGTTTGTGCCCAATTGCAGTGCCCTGGCCAAGCCCCTGACTGACTTGACGAAGAAAAACCTGCCCAGGCAGGTCATCTGGGCCCCAGAGTGTGAACAGGCATTTAACCAACTGAAGACGGCTCTGACCAATGCTCCTGTACTTGCTGCTCCTGATCCAACTAAACGTTTTCTTGTCCACACAGACGCCTCAATGTTGGGATTGGGAGCAGTACTGAGCCAGGTCGGAGCAGATGGCGGAGAACATCCCGTAGCATATTTGAGCCGGAAATTGTTACCTCGAGAAGTGAGCTACGCCACCATCGAAAAAGAGTGCCTGGCCGTGGTGTGGGCCCTGAAAAAGTTACAACCATATCTCTATGGGCAACCCTTTTCTTTGCTCACAGATCACAACCCGTTGGTGTGGCTGAACCGTGTGGCTGGAGACAATGCCAGGCTGCTGCGCTGGAGTTTAGCGCTGCAGCCTTTTGACTTTACTATCCATTATCGCCCAGGGAAACAAAACGGTAACGCCGACGGGTTATCTAGACAAACAGACCTTGAGAAGTGATCTGTGAGCCCTCCTCCGGACATCCCCAAGCCGATCCGTTGGGATCAGACTGTGTATGCCGGCTTGGTTCTGGGGGAGCATTGTGGCAAACCTAGCCACTTGGACTATATCAAGAGACTGTACCTTTAAGGGTTGCCTGTATGTCGGTGGGGATATGTGTTCAACTATGTACAATGTATGCTGGCTGTAATACCTTGAATTGCCTGTGTTTGCTATCCGCCAAATGCAGATAGCTATTTGTATTGGGTTTTCCTTTCGTTTCACGAACGGCACTTTGGCGGGCCGTTCGTGAACCGAAAACACTACATATAATAGCCCACACACTTAGAGGCGTGTGGCGCTTGTTAACCGATTGCAACAATGTTCCAATCGGTAATTAGAGGCTCTCCTAGGTGGCCGCCGTTCGACTACCGACCATGCGGCGGTCGGCCATCTTGGATCCTTTGTTCCCTCAGCGGTGTTGGGTGGTCGAACACATGGTACTAAAAACGGCTACTCGACGGCGCGAACACCGCTGAGCCTCCAGGATGTTTGGGAGTTCCGGGCCGTTCGGTATTTCATTCCCTGGAAGGCAATCGGTCTTTTTAATATGTTTTTCAATAAATGTGTTTTTCATGCGGCGTTCGGTTGTTTTAGCTGGGATCGGATATCTCACGAATGATGCGCTCAGACCCCAGCTATCTACCGAACGTCCATTCGTGCAAATAGACTGCATATTCGAAAAGTTATGTATTTTAATATAAATTGTCGGTTCTGCTGCACGGAGGGATAATCCACTTAACAGTATATTCCAGGGGGAGGATCCCTCTCGTGCAGCAGTGCCTGATGGGAGAAATGCCTTGTACTGTAAGTCCCCCATGTAGTCCCCTCTGGGAATGTCCCTGGGAAGGGACTCAGGAAACCCCTTGCATGGGGACTTGTATAAATTGTGGAGCTGAATTAAAAGACCTCAGTTGACTCTCAGAACTGTGTTTCGTCCGGTTACTGGGAGATTTGGGATATTGCCTTGTTGTTTCCAGCGCTTGACTGTGGATTACTTCCTGAACCAGCGGAATTCGTGGATTTAATATTGGCGTTCCGCTACAAGCCTCCTGCCCAGAAACCGTTTCATGAGTTTAGGATGTGTGGTTGGTCTATTTCGAAAAGACAGAAAAACGAAACAATGCACGAATGGAACCCCCTGGCTCGTGGAAACCAAACTACTGAACAGCGCTCTTCTGGCTGTTCGGGAAAAGGAGGCAGGTGTTTGTATACTTTGACCAGTGTTCGGGAAGTCGAGTGTCCGGTTTTCGTTCCAGACACTCGACAACCAAGTCTCGCTGCCTCCTTTCATGCGAACAAGATAGCCGCCATTTTACCTTGCATGTGGCATTCGGGTATACAAATGGTGGACACACAGGGAGAGCGCTTTATTGACGGTTGTCTTTGAAGATAATGAGCTAAGGGGTGGACGGTGTTCGGAAGATACAGCTACCGAACCAGTAAAACATAAAAAGTCCCGAATAGCATGCTATTTTCTTCACATTGCTCCCCCTTAGTTCCATGGATCGGCATACCCGTCTAGACCCTGCCAGGTCGGCTTGGGGATTTCCAGAGAAGTCAATTAAGGGTCTAGTTCAGTTTGAAGGGAAAGTCCATCTGCATTGCCATTTTATTTGCCTGGTCGGTACTGCAAGGTGAAATTGTATGGTTGCAATGCCAGGCTCCAGCACAACAAGAGGGGGTTGTCTCCAGAGACCCGGTTCAGCTAAATTAGGGGATTATGATCAGTCATTAAGGTGAAGGAACAACCATACAGATAAGGTTGGAGTTTCTTTAACGCCTATACCAGAGCCAGGCATTCCTTCTCCACGGTGGCATAGCTGAATTCTCGGGGTAGTAGTGTACTGCTGAGATATGCCACGGGTGTTCCATCCCATCCTACTCCACTTGACACGGCTCCCAGCCCAAACATGGAGGCATCTGTATGAATGAGAAATTTTTTTCTAGTAGGGTCTGGGGCCGCCAACACAGGTGCTTCGCTCAGCGCCGTTTTAAGTTTCTGAAAGGCTGCCGCACACTCCTGGGACCAAGCTACTTGTTTGGGCAATTACTTTTTGGTTAAGTCAGTAAGGGGTTTAGCCAGGGCGCTATACTCGGGGACAAATTTTCTGTAATACCCTGCGGTGCCCCGAAAGGCTAGTACCTGGGTTTTAGTTTGCAATGGCTTGTCCTCTGGCTGGCTCAGGCAGCTGTTTCCCTGATCCTACTCTTTGACCAAGATAATAAACCTTTGTCATGCCTACATGACACTTTTCCGGTTTTAGGGTGAGACCGGCTCCCTGTATCTTCTGAAATAGCGTAGCCAAGTGCTTCAGGTGGGCCTCCCATGTGCTACTATAGATGGCAATGTCATCTAGGTAGGCACATGCAAAGTCCTGCAATCCGTCTAGGATTCGGTCAGCCATTCATTGGAACGTAGCTGAGGCATTCTCATCCCAAACGGCATAACCCAAAATTGGTATAGCCCGAATGGGGTGACGAATAGCGATTTGGGAATGGCTGCTGAGTCCAGAGGAATTTGCCAATACCCTTTGCACAGGTCTAGAGTAGTTAGAAAGTTCCCTCCAGCCATGCGATCGAGTAATTTGTTGATCCGAGGCATGGGATAAGCATCAGTTACAGGTCGGTCGTTCAGTTTCCGGTAGTCAGTACAGAAGTAAATCGTACCATCTCGCTTCGGTATAGCACTACCGGTGAAGCCCAGGGACTCTGGAGAATAATTCCCAATATTCCTGGAGCAGTTGGGTCGCCTCAGCCTGCTGTACGGGGTCTAATTTTTCCCCTAACCCGACCTGCTTGATCGTACATTGGTTAGTAGCCAGCAGATTTAGTAGGGAAAGTCCCTCACTATCCTCGGTGGATGTGGCGCATATGGCGGCCACATCCCCTGCTCATTCAAAATAGGGTTTCAACATGTTCATGTGAAAGGCTCTTTTGATCCTTTCATCAGAACATTTTCCTATGATGTAGGTGGTGTCGCTAATCCATTCTACCATCTTGAAGGGTCCTTTGCCAAGCTGCCTGCAGTTTGTACTTTTTGAAGGGTCTGAGCACTAACACCTTTTGGCCAATCTCCAGTATCCTATCTCAGGGCCCCCTATCGTACCACCGTTTCTGTTGTTGTTGAGCCGCTTGTAGGTTTTTTTAAGTCGGTCCCGTATGAGATCCAGGGGCCCCCTTATTTTTCTCCCGTAAAGGAGTTCGAAGGGGGAGAACCCGGTGGACGCCTGGGGCCCTTCCTGGTAGGCAAACAGGAGATGGGGAAGAAAACGTTCCCACTGTCCATATGACTCTGTAAACACTGTGAGCATCTGCTTGAGAGTTGGTTTGGGGATGGTAGGGAGAGGTTAACAGGGGCTTGACACCGCAGCTCTGCCATAACTGCTGGGTCACAACTGCGGTGAACTGGGTCAGACAGGATCTCCCGGGGACAAATTTTGATTAGGGCCTTGGCTACGGTTTCTGCCTCGATACTAGAGAGGGCTACAGCCTCTGGGTACCTAGTGGCATAGTCCACTACCGTGAGGATGTAGCTTTTTCCTGAGAAACTGGGTTTGCTGAGGGGCCCCTATCAAGTCCACTGCTACTCAGTGGAATGGCTCTTCTATTATGGGGATGGAGCATAATTTAGCTTTAGGATGGTAACCTCTCTTTACTACCCTCTGGCAGGTATCACAGGTCCTACAGTATGCCTGTAAATCTTTAGAGATCCCGGTCCAAAAGAACGTCTGGGTGAGCTGGTCCTTAGTCTTCTTCACACCCAGATGTCCTGTTAAAGGAATATCGTGGCTGAGTTTAAGGAGTTCTTCCCTGTACTTACGGGGTACTACTAACTGTCTTTTGAGAATCTGGGCCGCTCCACTACAGCTACCGAACCAATAAAACATAAAAAGTCCCGAATGGCATGCTATTTTCTTCACACTACCAATTCTTCAAAAGGGTCTCCTAATTATTGAAATATTGTTGAGGCTTGTTAAGCTAACCTTTTCACTGAAATAGCTCCTAGAGGTTTATGAGAATTAATAAATCACATAAACCCTGTAACGGATCCCCTATACTCCAGCTGAGTATATCCATTATAAATCTTACAAGTTCCAAGCGCAATAGTGATTATAGCTCCCAATTCCCCAAACATCAGCCTAGACTTGATGAAGGGTAGAAACAAATGTCTTTAATTATGGCCAAACAGCCTACTTATATACAAAACAAGGATGCAGTAAAACACTCCCAAAAAATGTCCACAAATTCCAGTGTCAACATGACTAGGCATAAGTGAAATACAATATTAAAACACATAAAAATACATAACAAACATATAGGAACCCCCAAAAATAGTATGTTCACAGATAGCCTGGATCTGAGTGCCCAAGTTGTCCAAATAGTGCTCAGATCCCACAAATACAGACAAATCGCACCAGGGTAAAGTTTTGACCGACCGCTCATGAGGCTTCTGCCCAAATCAGTTCCATAGTTTTAGTGGTAGCGGTCGGTCAATTTCATGAGTTTCAAACCAACCAAAAAGATGAATGATTCCCCTAGCTCATAGGTAGCATTTGTTTGTTTTGTTCCTACGAAAAAAACTACCAAACAGCGCTATCCTGGCTTGTTGCGGAAAGAAGCAGGCGTTCGTATGGTTTCCCTGGTATTCACAAAGTCGAGTGTCTGACTTAGAGTTCCAGACGCTGCCAACCAATCACACCACTTGCAAGTACTTGCTTGCTTCTGAGTGATGCAAGCAAGTCCCACACACTTATCATAAACTTTCTCAGATCTTGTCATGCGGTATCTCTTCCAGGTTTGGCACTTCCGCATTGCAGAGCCGGAGCCGGCCCCGCCCCCTTCTGACACGGCTCTGACAGTACTTAGGGAGACCGCACCAGGGAGAAGGCGCTTGGTGATTGTGGGACCTACTTCCGGGTATACACGCCGGCTCCACAAGCTCTGACAAGCCGTTCCAGCCTTTGAGCCAATGCAAGGATTGCTGCATGCCATAGAGGATTACTGGAGAACAGATACTTTGCTAATTTACAAGTGGCCTATAACTCTGAACTCTTGAAGGACAACTCACCTTAACCTTAAGTATATCTTTCAACTATTGTCTGCAATATAATTTATTAATGAACCAATTCCTGCTTGCTCAAAATCTTCTCTGCTTCAAGTTACTAATTATATGGAGGACAACTCCCATCATGCTTATTTACTTTGAACTGTTTCTTGCTTTGCAAATACGCTCTGCTACCTGCTTAATGTTTCTATTGAAGATTATTCCCAGTAACCTAAAGAATCTTATTTAATACTTCTCTGAGGAAATACTTATTAATGAACTATGAATTGTTAGATAACCTGCACTTTCTTCTTATTGGATTATTGGCTATATGCAATTCATTTAAGTTTATCAATCATTAAAACTTCGTTTGATTCTCAAATTGCCAGCAATCCTCTCTTTTCTGAAAGCTACAGTATTGATACTTTAAAGATTCTTCGTTTCTTTACTATTGTAATTAAGGAGTTCTACAAGCTGCAGTTGAGTTCCAATCCAAATAACCCAAGTAGCCTAACAGATCTGCATCCCTTGATGTTAAGCTAACCTAAGAGCTGCCTGAGTATTGGTGAATTCAGTCCACAGCAGCTGTCATGTCATTGGTTTGCTATGACCAATATAAAGTGATCTAAACTGTGAGCAGACTGTAGCGAGCAAGGCTTCATTCACGCTATATTACGTGCTGAGGATTCGAAGATGTAATATACATCATGAAGTTTCTCTTTGCCTTTCTCTCACCCCAACAATCAAACTGAATCACTCTCACAATCTTTCTTACTTGAAGTCAGTCAAAGAAATTCACAAACTCTCAATCACTATATAAAATGAAAATATAGAAAATGTGTGAAGTGTCTATAAAAAGTGTAATGTGAATGATGGATGTGTGTATAATCTGTTGGAAGTGGTGTGGTATGTTGTTATGTAATTAAAGGACCACTATAGTGCCAGGAAAACAAACTCTTTTCTGTCACTATATAGTCCTTAGGTCCCCCCCACCCTCTGGGCCCCCCTCCGGCTGGGCCAAAGGGGTTAAAACCCCTTCAGCCACTTACCTTAATCCAGCACCGTGTTCCCTCTGCGCTGGTGACCTCTCCTCCCCCTCTGACATCAGCTCCCGAGTGATGCCAAATACGCATTCAAACCAGAGCCGCATGCGCATTCAAACCGCCCACATGAAAGCGCCTCTAGCGGCTATCAGAAAGACAGCCACTAGAGCAGGGGTCCTCAAACTTTGGCCCACCAGATTTTGCTTAACTACAACTCCCATGATTCTTTGAATTACATAGATAGCCAGAGAATCATGGGAGTTGTAGTTCAGCAACATCTGGGGGGCCGGAGTTTGAGGACCCCTGCACTAGAGGCTGGATTAACCCTGCAATGTAAACATAGCAGTTTCTCTGAAACTGCTTTGTTTACAGCTGCAGGGTTAAAACCTGGGGGACCTGGCACCCAGACCACTTCATTGAGCTGAAGTGGTCTGGATGACTATAGTGGTCCTTTAATCAATGCAATCCAAACTCACCAGTATTTTTACCTCTGCTGTTTTCTTTTCTAACTCACTCAATACAATAAGCGAATAGAAAGGTGCAGCTATATTGATTCGTCTACATGTACCTCTCCAATTGTTGAAAAGGTAAATTCTTATACAAAATTCTCCATAGACTAAGCACATTTCAGCAGAGACTTCAGGTTGTCAAGGGCAATTTCAACAACACTTTAAAGGGACGCCATAGTCACCAGAACAATTATAGGCCATTTTTCAATTTTCTTACCATTAAAGGACCACTATAGCGCCAGGAAAACACACTTGTTTTCCTGGCACTATAGGGTCTCTAGGTCCCCCCCAGCCCCAGGGCCCCCCTCCCACCAGGCTCTAGGGGATGGAAGGGGTTAAATCTTACCTGTTCACCCCCCCGCCGGGCTCCCTTGGCGCGGGGAACTCTCCTCCTTTTCGTCGTCATCGGCTGAGTGCGCATGCGCAGCAAGAGCCACGCGCGTATTCAGCCAGTCCATAGGAAAGCATTCTCAATGCTTTCCTATGGACGCTGGTGTCTTCTCACTGTGAAAATCACAGTGAGAAGTGCGGAAGCGCCTCTAGCGGCTGTCAAGAGACAGCCACTAGAGGCTGGATTAACCCATAGATAAACATAGCAGTTTCTCTGAAACTGCTATGTTTACAGCAGAAAGGGCTAATCCTAGATGGACCTGGCACCCAGACCACTTAATTAAGCTGAAGTGGTCTGGGTGCCTATAGTGGTCCTTTAAGGGCCAGGGCTCTTTTTACATTTCTGCAGTGTTTGTGTTTAGCTGTAATTTTCCTCTTACTCCTTTACTGTACCCACACATATTACATACCGTTTTTCTCGCCATTAAATGGTCTTTCTAAAGATACCATTATTTTCATCATATCATATAATTTACTAAAAAAAAAAAAAAAAAAAAAAAAAAAAAAAAAAAAAAAAAAAAAAAAAAAAACCACACACACACAGCTGGCCATCATGCACCCATGTCCCATTGGGGACATTTTTGAAGCCGGACAATGCAATTTACCCCTGTCAAACCATGTTTTTGAAAAGTAGACACCCTAGGTTATTTAAAATGGTGCTATTTTAACACATTCCATACACTAATTCTACCACCAGTCTCTGTCAAATGTTTTCAGATATCCCAGTGTATTTTCTTACCATGAGCGTGCATATATTTGAAAAGTTGACACCCCACGGTATTGTATATGGAGTGTTTTGATGCTATCGTTTTAGTCAAACAATTGGAGAAAACGTGTGGTGGTAATTGTTCAATTTTCATTTTTACACACACATTGCTTTTTGACTGTGATTTAGGAGAGCCTGCTGTTGGTTATTGCAAGAAAACACTCCAGGTTGTTTTCTGCAAGGCCTCCTTAGTACACCCATGCCCCCCATGCATAGAGTAAATGTAACCAAAAAAAAAAAAAACTGAACAGCAAATGTTAAAAAAATTAAAAATGAACCAGTGTGTGGTATCGTTTGAAGCAGTCCCCAATGCAGAGTCCAGGCTGTCCAGGGCAATCAGGACAGTGATATAAAAAGGAAAATTTGCTTCATACTTACCGTAATTTTCTTTTTCTGATCATTATTCATGGCAGCATTTACTCATGGGTTAGCTCCTCCCCTCACAGCAGAAAGGACAGGAAATAGAACTCTGAAACTGGTATAAATAGATCTTCCCCCTTCCCATCAGGCAGTCTTAGTAACTAGCTTCACATCTTATAGTATATGGGTGGGAACGTAATGCTGCCATGAATAATGATCAGAAAAAGAAAATTACGGTAAGTATGAAGCAAATTTTCCTTTTTTCCTGACATTATTCATGGCAGCATTTACTCATGGGGAATACCCAAGCAGTATATATAGAGGGAGGGACAGAGTTCAAAAACAGCCAATAGCTATTAAACCATTGAGCTGCATAAACCTTAGAAGACTAAAAAAAAAAGCCAAACAAGACATCAATAGGATGTTGTCATACATTCTGCTCAATTAACCCCTTAAGGACGGAGCCAAATGTACACAGTGTGAACGAAACAAAATGTAAACAAAACCTGGCATTTGCGCTACATGTCTGTCCAACCGTAATACACCTCTTTCATAGTAAATGCACCCACCCTTATTATATTTCATTTTATTCAGGGGAAACAGGGCTTTCATTTAATATCAAATATTTAGCTATGAAACATAATTTAATATGAAAAAAATGGGAGAAAATAAGATTTTTTTGATTTTTTTAGTTCTAAATTGCATTTTAAAGGTCAGTGTCATAATACTGTTTGATTTTACTGCAATAAAATACACATATTTGTATTTAGTAAAGTCTCACGTGTAAGACAGTACCCCCTATGTACAGGTTTTATGGCGTTTTGGGAAGTTACAGGGTCAAATATAGCACGTTACATTTGAAATTGAAATTCGCCAGATTGGTTACGTTGCCTTTGAGACTGTATAGTAGCCGGGAATGAAATTTACACCCATAATGGCATACCATTTGCAATAGTAGACAACCCAAGGTATTGCAAATGGGGTATGTCCAGTCTTTTTTAGTAGCCATTTGGTTACAAACACTGGCCAAAGTTAGCGTTAGTATCTGTTTGTGTGAAAAATGCAAAAAAACGCCAATTTTGGCCAGTGTTTGTGACTAAGTGGCTACTAAAAAAGACTGGACATACCCCGTTTGCAATACCTTGGGTTGTCTACTATTGCAAATGGTATGCCATCATAGAGGTAATTTTCATTCTTGGGCTACCATAGGGTCTCAAAGGCAACGTAACCAATCTGGCGAATTTTAATGTGAAAAAAATGAAACACAAGCCTTATATTTGACGCTGTAACTTTTGAAAACACCATAAAACCTGTACATGAGGGGTACTGTTGTACTCGGGAGACTTCGCTGAACTCAAATATTTGTGTTTCAAAACATTAAAAAGTATTGCAGCAATAATATCATCCGTGTAAGTGCTGTTTGTGCGTGAAAAATGCAAAAAACTTCACTTTTACTGGCGATATCATTGTTGTAATACATTTTACTGTTTTGAAACACTAATATTTGTGTTCAGCGAAGTCTCCCGAGTAAAACAGTACCCCCAATTTAAAGGTTTTATGGTGTCTTGGAAAGTTATAGGGTTAAATATAGTGCTAGCAAATTAAATTCCCTATACTTTCGGCATGGGTTGTCAGGCAGGTCCCGCTAATTGTAATTAATTAGGATACCTAATTATGTAAAAATATTACATTAATATATGTGTAGAATTAATATATATATATATATATATATATATATATATATATATATATATATATATATATATATATATATACACACACACACACACACACACACACACACACACACGTGTATATATACATATAATTTTTTTAAATATTTTTATTTATATATAGGTGTATATATATATATGTATATATTTATGTATATAGATATATTATTTCGTTCTACGTGTATTTTGATATAAATATATATTAATATCACAATACAGTTAGAACGAAATAACAAACATCTATATATTTTTTTATTATTTATTTTTAATTATTTTTTTAATTTTATTTCTTACGTATTTACTTTTTTTATATTATATATAAATATATATATAACAATTATATATATATATTTAATCAGTATTAGTCTACGTGTAATTTGATAGTTATATATATATAAATAATTATATATAATATTTAAATACACTTCATGTGTATATATATATAATCTAAGTATATTTTATATGTAACTAATTTATTTTTTTACTAATATTTTTTTTTTTTTTTTTACAGGACAGGGGGCAGAGACAGTGTCAGCCAGTGATTTTACATCACTGGCTGACACACAGGATCAGTGATCACAGTGACTGCCTGTCACTGTGATCACCTCCTGCAGATTGGGTAATTGGCCACAGGGGGGAGTGCCTGGGTGGTACAAGCACTCCCCCCTTCCAATCTGCAGGGGGATCCTTGTGCCAGTTACATGTGTCAGCCAATAGGCTGACACATGTAACACTGATCGCAGTGACAGGCTGTCACTGCGATCAGAGCGCTCTGAGATCGCAGTGACAGCCTGTCACTGCGATCTCAGAGCTAGCAGATCGCGGTCACTGACCCCAGGGGGACTGCCTGGGGGGCCAGGTAAGTCCCCCGACCGCGATCTGCACGGGGTAGCCGCTGGCCACGTGTGTCAGCCGATTTGAAATCGGCTGACACACGTTAAAAAACTGATCGCAGTGACAGCCTGTCACTGCGATCAGTGACTGCAGATCGCGGTCACCGGCCACAGGGGGGGTTGCCTGGGGGGCCGGGCATCCCCCCCGACCGCGATCTGCAGCGGGCGAATAGCGCCGGCCACGTGGGCGGCCATTAAAGTGAGGGCGTACTATTACGCCCGCCGGCGTTTAGAGCCGGCTCCTGCAGGGCGTAATAGTACGCCCTCCGGATTTAAGGGGTTAACCTAGAGGCTGCAAGGTCAGCAACCTCCTGGCATTCAGTATCTGAAATATCCTAAATAAATATAGTCAGATAGGAATTAAGGCCATGATAGCATACATTAGAGAAGGATAATGCCATTTTGATATAAAATTTAAAACCAAATTGATGACCTCATCAGATCAGAACCTTGACAAAAAGGCATAACAGAAGGTTGGATGAGAACAGACACACCATGATATTAAACATGGCGAGAATTACACTGAGAATCCTACAACTCTCTGGATGTAATTATTAATGACGATTCACACTGCTTCCTCTTGCCTTGTGAACTACTTACCTGTGGATACAGGAAATAAATCAATACCTGCCTGTCAGGAAAAGGCAGAGCCTAGTAGAGAAATAAGTGTTATTAAAACACTGCAATAATATATATATATACATACATACATACATACATACATACATATATATATATATATATTGCAAAAATCTGACTCACAACAATACCTCACACCGTGGATGAATTAATACAGTAATGATCAGGCACAGGAGAGGTATAAACCAATGACCTTACTAGGCAAGGGCAAGAAGAGTCATATACAGATTAGTTAAAGAGAGAAAAAAGAGACATCGGTATGAACCGTAGAATTTGTGGAAACTCCTAAATTATAAGTAGGACAAATCACGTCAGTACCTACATTCAAAGAAACATTGTAAATAGTACAGATTATACCAAACAGTATAATCAAATTTATTAGAGACTGTTGTGTAACATAAGTAGGAGATATGTAATCAGCAGGATACTGATGAGAAGGTGGTAACCAGAGGCACATGATCCATTGTGGCAACCGACACATAATAAGCAGGAAAGTAGAAGATATTCAGTTATCCTTATGAGAACAAACAACCGCATACTTACTCTTACCTTATCTTCAGATAGCGAAGAAGTACTATGGCAGAGCTTATGGCGATAATAAGCAGTTTGTATTATCTGCAAGATATCAACACCAATACAAGTATATAATCCATAAGTATTAAATCAATGCAATGTTAGGAGTGACCATAACTTATACTGATCTAGGTACAGAGACCATGAAAAACATATCAGTCAAATGTTTGTCATCAACAAGCTGCATTACATTATATTATGTAGGATGAATCAACCACTTAAAGCCACACCTCGGTTGCAAATTCCAGATATAAGGACCACTAGAAGAATCCCCATGAATATCAGAAGAGAGGACCGTAATGGAGTTACCTGTTAAGGGATTTCCTCTCTTGTTCTGATAGCAGGTGAATTTTACTTGAAATAGTAAACCTGGTAGAATGGCCTGGGGACTAGAAAGACCTTCCAGTGTCAATTAAAATACTTGCAATACTAAGTATCGAAAACTTACCTGGATCATATGAGCATAAAAGAATACATTTAATTGCAGAAAGGAAATTATAATATTCCCTTTCACCACAAGGGAATCTTGTCAGAAATTTCTGAACATTAATTCCTTAAGAACCAAAAGCATGCTACCCCTGACATATCCTAAAGGGATTGCCAAACTCTCAGGTCCCCAAGGGATAAAAGAGAATACTGCATATAAAAAATTAGTACATTCTCCAAATTATAAAGATTATGCTTTAAGGAAAGGTACGCAGTTCTAAAGAATGTTAAACCAATTCCAGAGAACTGAGTTAAAAACTTAATAAAAAGCACAAACCAGACCAGAAGTAGTGAATTCTTCAGAGTAGAAGTTTGCGGAAAAATAAAATGATACTAAAGTTAAGACCAGGAGAGAAACAAGCCAATATGAACAGCTTTTTAAATCAGGTAATAGCTTCAGAGTTACCTACTTATGAGAACGATTAATAGCCCAATTTGTGCTCCTGCAACCAGCATGATCTACTAAGCTGTGCATCAGTAACAGCATATATCTGAAGATAAAACACTGCCACAAAAACATTCCTTATCTTGATAAGAGAGGAGAGGATACTTGGCAATAGAAAAACTTCTCAGAAATGGTCTCATGTATAAATACATAGGAGTGCACACAAAAAAGGCCTTAATTGTGTTAAACAGTTCCATGCTCCATTTTGTAAATTCAGGTCTCCTTCTCTCCTGGGAGAGGCACTCAGGCAGGTTCAGTAACACCTGCAATCCATCTGAAGTGGTAAAATGTGTTAATTGCTTATCCCGAAACACCTGTGGGAGAAGGAATCTAATACAAAGCCAAAAGCAGTATGTTTCCTTATCCACTTTATTTAAAAAAATTGTAATAGAAAATCCACAGGAGGCAATAATTACTTACCCAGTATAACAGTGCATTTGTATTTGCTAAAATTAGGCAGTGCTACATTTCAGCGCAAAACCCAGACCTTAGATCATTTATATATATTAAATCTATCAATGCAGTGTATAAATTAGGGTTATCTAATACTACCAACCTGCATACAGATTATATGAAATCACATACATTGTGGATGTTTCTAACAGCACCTTATACACAGATATATCAGTTACATATACTGAGTCTGTTCAAATAGTAATAGCCTACCTCTGCTATATACAGTGGCACTATGCCTGTACACATATTAAGATTATATGAGTGAGATAAATTGAGGCTGTTTTCAACAGAACTTCATGCACATATTACACCACTCATATATACTGAGGTTGTGACTAATAACCCACACAAAAAAAAAAAAAACCTGTATTAGATTGGACTCATAGAGGATGTGTCTTATATCATTCACATATATTGTGTTTCCACTAATACATCAAGCATATAGTGAACAGATCCACTGAAGCAATGTCCACACCAACTTACATATAGAGCATGTTGAGACATATACTGAGGCTATGTTTTCAGAGCAAATAAAGAACACAAACTGAGCCGAGACTTCCGATCATCTCATACGTAGACAATATAGTGGATACATATACTGAGGCTGTGTCCCCATAGTAACTCATACACAGAGCATAAAGCGCATACATAAACTGAGACTGTGTCTCCATAGTAACTCATACATATGGCCTATAGTGGACACATATACTGAGGCCATGTCCTCATAGTAATTCATACACAGAGCATATAGTGCATACATAAACGGAGGCTGTGTCTCCATAGTAACTCATACATATATCATATAGTGGATACCTATACTGAGGCTGTGTCCTCACAGTAACTCACACATAGAGCATATAGTGCATACATAAACTGAGGCAGCGTCCTCATTGTAACTCATACATAGAGCCTATAATGGATACATATACTGAGGCTGTCTCCATAGAAACTCACACATACATATATCTCATATATAGGATACTTATACTGAGGTGGTGTACTCACAGTAACTCTTATATAGACCACATAGTGGATACATATACTGAGGCCGTATCCTCCTAGTAACTCCTACATAGAGCATATAGAGGATACATATACTGAGGCCGTGTCCTTATAGTAACTCATACCTAGAGCATTTACTGGACACACTCTGTTCATATGTTAGAGCATAAAGTGAAAACACACCGATGCTGTACCACCACCAGATCATGTATGGATACTGAGGCCCCGTGGTCTCATATGCAGTATATTCCTCCACTCTCTGGAAAAGCCTGCTTATTTGCGATAATGCACAGATAACAGCAATCAATGCCACATATCTTGATAGGAACAAGTGTGTGTGTGGACTTTAAAATCATATACATGTGAGTACTTCAGTCACCCAGGGAAGTTCTCTTACCTTGGATATTTCTTCAGGACTGTGAAATTCCAGCAGACTTTATACAGCCAGGATATCCATTATTAGCACTCTTTTTCACAATGCCTTATTGCATCATAAGCACTCTTTTGCACAATGCCTCCTTGCATTATCAGCACTCTTTTGCACCAAGCATCCTTTCATGTATAACTTACCTAAATGCTCACCACACAAACCTCCTAAATGTGACCTATTTGTTAGAAGGAAGCCTAATGTAAGCAGCTGGGAGGGACTGAAAGAACAGAGACCCAGGTGCCTATACTAGTTTTAATCTAATTACTAATGCACTTACCTGAACAGCTGCAGGCCTGTGTTTCAACTGCAAAATGGGGATTTGAACAACTGACAGTCTAAACTGTTTAAACTATAGGCTTCCATCTGTACCCCATATGTACCCCATCATCACCAGTGGGAGGAGGTTTAACCAACCCCATACAAGGTGGAACACCAAGAATAGGTATACCCAGGTAGTCACCTTATGGAAGTGCTGTTTACTGGGTCTTCAAGGATAAAGGCTTAGACTCGGCTGGGCCTCATGTATGCAGTGGACCGCTGTCATCCCCTCAGGGAGAGAGATAGGTCAGACTCCTTGTTGCTGAAGGAGGTACCCAGGCTGCCAACTGTTACAGATGTGCTGTTTGCTGGGTCTTCAGGGATAAGAGGCTGAACCCTGGCCTGGTATTATGTAGGCAATATATCACATTCATCCCCTGAGTGGGTACCCAAGCTGGGCTGTTGTTGAGTCTTCAGGGATAAGAGGCTGAACCCAGGCCTGGCTTCCTGTAGGCAGCATATCACATTCATCCCCTGAGGGGGTACCCAAGCTGGCCTGTTGCTGGGTCTTCAGGGATAAGAGGCTGAACCGTGGCATGCAGTGGACCATTTTCATCCCTTAAGGGAGAGGTTGGGTCCGACCCCCGGTCACTGAAGGGGGTACCCAGGTTTGCAGTATTAACAATAGTGCGTTGCTGGGTCTTCAGGGCTGAGAGGCTGAACCCCGGCATGGCTACAAAAATATTGCCTGGTGAGCATAAAAGAAAATCTAGGCCTGCATAAGCAGACTCCTTCCAAACTGCTGTGAAGGACAGGAAAAAAGACTGCCTGATGGGAAGGGGGGAGGATCTATTTATACCAGTTTCAGAGTTCTATTTCCTGTCCTTTCTGCTGTGAGGGGAGGAGCTAACCCATGAGTAAATGCTGCCTTGAATAATGTCAGGAAAAGTATTTTTTCTCTGCCCCCTCTTAAAACAGACTCTGCATATTTTTGGGGGATTCTGCTTTGCCGCAGTAAGGGGAATTTTAAAAATAAAATGTGTAGCCCCAACTCTGCTCTCTCCCATCACGCCCGGGGAGCAGGTGCATCATGGTACAAAATCCCTGAAATGATCTGAAAACGGACACTGTAAAAAACTCAGTTGCATCCCAGGGTTTGCTTTTTTGAACAACAAAAAAAGCATTGTGGGTTGCAATCTGCATTAGGTAGATTGCAACCTTTTTGTACCAGGCCATTGTCTTTCATATAATTAGGTTGGTGTAATGAATATGCCCAACACACAGGGTGTAAATCACCAGAACCACAAAGATAGATAGAGAAAGCCCCCATACCGGTCATTAGCATGGCTGGGCTGAAAAGAGCTAGCAGAGCCAGAAACAAACAGAGGTCAAAGGAGTACAGAAAAACACAAAAGCGAGGAACAAGCCAAGTCAAAACATAAAGATGCAAACAGGACCACACTGAGGAGGAACTAGAAACCACAACAGGGCACTGTGTTGAAGGCAGGCTGGGCTTTTATATGATTGGGAACATAACCACACCCCCAAAAGGTACGAGTCATTTGAGCTCTTGTGTTTAGAGCTCTTTTGTTTAGAACTCTTTTGTTTAGAGCTCTTTTGCTAACATGTGACAGCATTGCCCCTTTAAAAGGGGCGGGTGTACAGCAGCCAGCTTCCTTGATGCTTAATTTATGTATCTTCTGCGTGGGAGCGGCTGTCTGACTGATCCTACTGTCGGCGGATCGACGGACTGGTAAGGTAAGTGTCCTGTTTCTTACAGTAGGGCTGCAGCAGCTAATCTTCCAGATCAACCCCACCCATATGCTGGTTATAGGCCTTGATGCACACTGGCTTCCTTGTGCTCTCAGCTCTGAGACCTCCACAGTCCCCTCAGTGTGGATCGTGGTAAGAAGGTACACATCCTTCTTGTCTCTGTACTTAACTGCTAACAGCTCCTCTTGGCGCAGAGATGAGGTCTCCCCCCCCTCGTAGACGGGTGTGTGCAAGTTGTCCTGGGAAACCTGCGCTGTTCTTTTTGATCGTATTGCAAGCTACTGTATCAAAACAGTACAGTAGCTTGAACAAAGGGGCTCTTGTATAAAAATTGTCAGTATACTAGTGGTACCCTTTGTTCATCAGGGGGAATATCACGTCCCAGACAATCTTGCCACTGGTTCCCATATGTTCTGGGCAACCTGGAGGGTCAAGGTGGCTATCCTTTCCCTCATACACCTGGAAGGCTTGAGTATACCCAGTCTCGCTATCACAGAGCTTATACATCTTTTCACCTAGAGCGCTTGGAAGTAATGTACTGCGTGAATCCCAGCCTTCCCTTATACTTTATCAGGGATTCATCTACACATATATTCAATCATTTCATACCTCTTCTTTGACATACATTGGGAGTAAATGGGGGTATAAAAGAGTGGGCTACTGCTCCAGTAGGAGCGGATGGAGGGCTTCTTTATGATGCCCATCAGCATAATCAATGCCCAGAATCTTTTGAAGTCTGGCACATTGATGGGGGCCCATTGCTGCTTTGCCAAAAAGAGTCAGGCTTTGCAGCATGGAACTGATTGGCATATAAGTTAGTTTGGGCGACAATGTTCCCCAATACATTATCGCCCAGAAACACCTCCATAAACCGCTAAAGGCTAAATCCTGCGACATCCAAATTAATGCCAGGATTTGCAGTAGAGGGTGGGATATCTGGCCTCTGGTGATGAGGCACGTCTCCTTCTTGCAGGGGGACTAGCAGGCATAGATACAACATAACTAGATACATCACTAGCAGCAGACTACTCTATCAAGTGAATATGTATCTGAGCACCTGGCAGGGTCAAAATCAGGGTCTGAGTCTGACATAGAGGCGTCAGACTCTAGTGCAAGGATGGCATATGCCTGCCATGACCCCTTTGACATTATCACAATCACTTTACTTAGTGATCTGTCACAAAAAAATCACAAAAAAATTAACACCACCAAGAGCCTGTGACAGGGTAGGGGTTAATCGTTCTGAAAAGAGCTTTTGTGTCTCAAAAAAAAAAAATCAAAAAATATGAACCCCTAAAAAAATGCATAGACAGCAAAAATAGTGCTGCTGTGCAAAAGCCAGTGATTATAGTGACAAAGATAGGAGTTAATGTCTGTGAAAAGAGCCTTTGGGTCTCAAGATTTTACAAATCCCTACCTAAAACTACCTAAATCTCTCTAGCTAAAACACAGATCTAGCTCCCTCCTTCACTAAAACACAAGTGAAGAGAGGGAGGGAAATCCACACTAATCAGACAAATGGGCAACACACTTGGAATAAAATTGTTAATGGGACAAGCTTTAATTGGATGACCCTAGCCTGTCCCTATGATGAGGCAGGCTAGGGACACCCCCAGAAGCCCCATGATGCACTGACTTTAGAAAGGCAGCACCATCTTGGAAGCCACATGGCTGAAGGGGGTGGTTAATATTGGTTATTTTATATATTTTTTTTTATATATTATATCTTCGCTGAGTGCCTTGACCCCTCGAGGCACTCAGCACATGCAGAGCATCGTTGCAATACCATCAGAGCTTCCAACGTTCAAAGAGACGCGGACGTATCAGGTACGTCTGCGGTAATTATGGACCGTTCTTTGTCGGACATACCTGATACGTCCGCGTTCGGGAAGGGGTTAATGTAGTTGTTCTGGTGAGTATAGTCGGTCTCTGCAGGCTTTTTGCTGTAAACACTGTCTTCTCAGAGAAAAGGTAGTGTTTGCATTGCTCCCTAGGGACACCTCCAGTGGCCGTCACTCAGACGGCCACTAGATGTGCTTCCTGGGTCAGTGCTTCAGAATGTGCAGCACTGACATTCAGCATCTCCACGCTCTGCATGGAGACATAGAACTTTCCCCATAGAAAAAGTGAGTTAATGCATATCTATGAGGAGATGTTGCAGATCTGTGCAGAGCGACAGCCTCCCAATGCTTTCCTATGGATCATAAATTCTGATTATTTCAGCCAAGTGACTAAGAAAGCCTGAACAGGTGAAATGTGTTTCAGTGACTGGGGAAACCTGAACAGGGGAAACGCGGATAAGTCCTATTCATTGTATATGGTGATTTTATATTTTTTGTTTTTATTTAATGTGTTTAAATAAATGTGGAATATTCCTTAACATGAAGAGGTCCTGCACATCTTAAAAAATAGGTGTTTGCTCCACAAATAGAGCCTAAAGGAAAAGGCTCCCCTACATGTGAGTGCATTACTTTCTTTTGATTTTGGATCTTTTAAACACATACTACACTATTTTATCATTTCTTCCTGTTTCCCATATACGTCAACATCAAGGAAATTAACAACGTTAGGGTGGGAGTCCCTAGAATTTAAAAAACTCCACATGCTGTTAAAATTCAGCCATCTCTAAATGCTCTCTGTTTGTGAGTTGGCAATTTTAACATTATCCATATATTTCTTACTTTTGTATATTTGGATTGTCTGCACTATGATATATTTATGTTTTTATTTTTTATGTATTTATATTGCCATAGAATGATGCAAAATATCAAATTTTATTCTTCTTCTTTGAAACACTATTGGATCATATTTTAAGGGTTTACTGTATTGATGGTATATATTGTTGTTTGCGTGAGTTTGGCTCATATACATTCAGTATACTTTAATATTTCATAGTACTCTTAGCACTTCATTGCACATAATTTGACATTACTATTATAGGGAGTTCCTATAAATGCAAAACGTCATTTAAACGCTCCACTCTTTTTCACAACTTGATTCATAATTAAAATATTCCATTACACTTCTCCAATGTGTCTCTATCTATGCAACAGACAGTTTCCCCCGAGTATGGTGGCGAAGGATGTTTCTTGGTTAGAAGACCAAAAACATTAGAAAGAATTCCGTTATCTCCTTTCCATTTTCAGTGTTATATCTCCAGCAGTGTCCCCTTTCCCTTTTTCCCTTTATTTTTGTTTGATTGTCAATCATGTTTTGACCTTCAGTTGTTGTTCCCCTAGGTAAACTTGATATAATTTTTGATAACATTTTTGCTAAGAGTACCCTTTATTGCTTTCCAATGCACATATGCATTTAATAAATACTTGACAATGACTTGTGGGAACAATTCCTATATGTTGTTCTATTGCACATTTGTTTACAAGCCCCTCATACCCTTTCCAATATAACTCTAAAAATATGGGTACTAAATTTAATTTGTAAAAATAGAAACGGTATTTAGGAATCAGCTAAGCTTCTAAAAGTGTGGTTAGATAAAATAAAATATGCTCTTTTGAAATGCACTCACAGTGTGTATGAAAACCTGCACCTTGGGGTACCTCCCATGATTAAGGCTGGGTGGCTATCACCTTCTTTTAGCTTATCCTACTGAAGATGTGGTCTACGATTAATAAGGAAGCTGGAACACTTTCCGCTGTGCTTTGAACTGGTTTCTTAGGTGTTAAAATCTGTCCAATACTTTTCCTCCACAAACAATATTTAATTGTTTGACAATTTGCACTATATTGTTTTGAATAGTGCCTACTTCTAAATAAATAAGAAGAAGAAGAAAAAGATTCCGTAAATATCCAATACATTTTACAACAATTTGAATGAAAAGAAGAGTACCTTATGGTAATATCAGTTCACTATATACTATAACTATGAATTAGGATATGAAGCAATTGTCAATGCTTTGGAACAGGATAATTCCTTGAGAGGGCTGTATTAACTATTTGCCTGCTGGCGGCTATAGACATGGACAGCGTGTAGGCTTTAATTAAAAAACTGTGAAAATATAAAACATCAGGTGTTCCCTGGGTTTCCACCCATGGGCAGCGAGTGGGGGCTAAGATATAAGCCTGATTCCCCAACTTTGCAAGCCCATTCCTTCAGTGAGCAAGCCTGATCGTCTGCAAAGCCTGATTCACCAACTTTGCAAGCCCATTCCATCAATGAGCAAGCCTGATCGTCTACAAAGCCTGATTACCCAACTTTGCAAGCCCATTCCTTCAGTGAGCAAGCCTGATCGTCTGCAAAGCCTGATTCCCCAACTTTGCAAGCCTGATCGTCTGCAAAGGTAGCCTTCTGGAAGACCACACTAAGACTCTATCCTGCACACCTTCATTTATTTTTAACTTAACCACCCTGTACATTTATTTTATTTAATATATCCTGTGTATATTTGTATATTTTCTTGTTTTCTTGTATTTATATCTTGTCTGTTATGCTAAAGTGTAGTTTTGCTAGCCCTATATGTAATTGTTTTATTCACCTATATGCATTCCTCTATTTCCCCTCTGATTTGTGACTGACCTCTGACCCCTCCCTTTTCTTATTGATATGTTTGTTTTTATTTGAATATCCATCTCTTCATCTCTGTACCTAGATACATTTCCCCCTCACTTACCTTTATTGCAAGCTCTCTGACCCTCACATCTCTTTATTCAACAGCCTGATTCCCCAACTTTGCAAGCCCATTCCTTCAGTGAGCAAGCCTGATGCCCACCCTCCCCTCCGCCACACCATCCCACCCCATGCTCATTATTACATTTATAGCTTGTCTGTCACACCTACATTTTAGTTAGGTTAAAAAAAACCTGCCTCTTATTAGTACACTCCTGCACTTTCTTAACCCATAAAACACCTTCACCTGCTCTTGATATTCCAATTGTCTCCATTTTTTATTTTTCACAGTTTAGCAATGATCTGTTTCCTCTTCCTCGTTATTTCCTCAGTCTCCCTCAGTATAAAAATCTCTCCTTACACCCACTTCACTCACCCCCCCATCCACATTTACATATGCCCTTATCTGCTACACTCCCCCCTTCTCTCATCTCATGCCTTACACTCATTTTTCTATTCTCTCACTCCAACCCACAATCGATCTTATCCTAGACCCCATGCATACAAAACCCATTCACACCTCCTGTCACTCTCTCTCCTCCTACTTCTAGCAGCTGGTGATGTCTCTCCCAATCCAGGACCCTTCACCTTCTCTATACACACTAAGACAACCCGAAACCCCACAAACCTTTACCCTCACTTACCAACTGTAAATGAGGCGGCGTAGGCATCCTTCTCTCCCCTCAATGTACCTTTCAACCAATCATAACTCTCCCTGCCCTATCCTTTTCTTCTTTTGAAGTTCACACTGTCCGCCTATTTAAACCCACTCCTTTAAGAATTGCTATCATCTACCGCCCCCTGGTTATCTTAGACTATTCATTGAGCACTTTTCTTCCTGGCTTCCCCACTTCCTCTCATCTAGAACACCTTCCCTTATACCTAGGGATTTTAATATCCCAATCAATAGCCCCAATTGCACTGATGCCTCTCGTCTGCTCTCTGTAACCTCCTCCTTTGGGCTTACGCAATGGTCCAATTTATCAACCCATACAGCAGGAAACACTCTTGATCTTGCCTTCACCAAGCTCTGTACTGCCTCTAATCTTTCCAATATTCCTTTTCCTCTATCTGATCACCATCTGCTGACTTTTGACATTGGCATACCTAAGACCCAGTTGACACCACCGTCTGAACATCACTCTCCACTAATCTCCAAACTCTCCTTTTACCTATCTCAAACCTCACCTGTCCTAGTTCTGCAACCTCCTTCTACAATTCCACCCTCTCCTCTCAACTAGACATCATGGCACCTTGTACAATTAAATGCCGCAGGCACCCCCAACAACAACCCTGGCACACCAAGCTCACTCGATACCTCCAAAAATGCTCAAGAACTGCTGAATGCTGTTGGAGAAAGTCTCACTGTGCATCTGACTTTCTCCACTATAAATTTATGCTGAGCTCATACAGCTTGGCTTTTTCCTCTGCAAAAGTAAATTACTTCAATACCCTCATAACCACACTCCCGCGAACCCAAACGACTATTTCACACATTTAACTCTCTTCTTCGCCCTGCTGTTCCTCCTCCACCTACTAACTTGACCACCTCAGACTTTGCAACTCACTTCACTGACAAGATCTCTACAATCAGAGAAGAGATCTCTCATCTTTCTTCTTCCCCTTACAATACTTCCCCTAACTTCACTCCCTCTGCTGTTCTATGTTCATTCACACCTGCTACTTTGGAAGAGGTTTCTGCTCTGCTCCAGTCCTTCCGCCCCACCACCTGCTCCCTAGATCCAATTCCCTCGCATCTCATCTGTACTCTGTCTTCTTCTCTTTCTCCACCTCTCACTAAAATTCTCAATCTCTCTCTCTCCTCTGGTATATTTTATTGCCCTTCAAACATGCAACTGTAACCCCAATTCTAAAGAAGCCTAATCTTGACCCTAACTCCCCATCCAACTATCGTCATATCTCGCTACTGCCTTTTGCATTCAAATCCTTGAAAAAATTGTGTATGCGAGATTGACAGACTTCCTCGAGTCCAACTCTCTGCTAGACCCGCTTCAGTCTGGTTTCCGCGCTAAGCACTCTGTGGAAAATGCACTGACCAAAGTATCCAATGATCTACTCACTGCAAAATCTCGTGGTCACTACTCAATCCTAATTCTTCTTGACCTGTCTGTGGCTTTTGACACTGATCATCAACAGTTTCTTCTCATCCTCCGCAATATCGGTCTAAAAGATATTGCTCTCTCCTGGTGCTCCTCCTACCTCTCCCAGCGCTCTTTCAGTGTTTCTTTCTCTGGCTCTGCTTCTTCTCCCAAACTCCTCTCTGTTGGTCTCCCCCAAGGTTCAGTCCTTGGTCCCCTACTGTTCTCCATCTATACTGCCTCCCATGGTAAACTCATTAGCTCCTTTGGCTTACGATATCATTTCTATGCAGATGACATGCAAATCTACCTGTCCTCCCATGATCTCTCCCCGTCCCTCTTGACTAGTGTCTCTGACTGCCTCTCTGCTGTTTCTAACTGGATGGCTGCCCACTTCCTTAAACTAAACTTGATCAAAACTGAAATTCTGGTCTTTCCTCCCTTGTTGTAAGTGTTGTTACTCCTGTGTCTGTCTCCCTCCAAGTCAACACTGCCTAGGTGTTTTCTTTGACTCCGACCTCTCCTTCAAGCCTCATGTTCAATCTATCGCCAAATCCTGTCATGTTCATCTCAAAAACATTGCACACATCCGCCCCTACTTAACGCCAGATGCGACTAAGGTGTTGGTCCATTCCACTATCCTTTCTTGCCTTGACTACTGTAATCCGCTTCTCAGTGGTCTTACGTGCTCCCAACTTGCACCATTACAGTCCATAATGAATGCGGCGGCGAGGCTCGTCTTCTTCCTATCCGCCCGCACCTCCCATGCCTCACTCCTTTGTCAGTCTCTACATTGGCTTCCTATAAAATATAGAGCTCAATTTAAAATTCTGGTTCTTGCTTTCAAATCTCTACATAATGCTGCTCCCACCTATCTATCCTCCCTTATCCACAAGTATGTCCCATCTAGGCCCTTACGATCTGCTGAAGACTTACATCTATCTTCTATCCGTACTCCCACCTCTGATGCTCGCCTTCAAGATTTCTCCTGGGCTGCACCGTTCCTGTGGAACTCGCTTTCCTCCTCCATTAGATGCTCACCCAGTCTCCACTCCTTCCAAAAAATCGTTAAAAACCCACTTCTTCATAAAAGCGTATCAATTAAACTGTTAATACCTCCTGACTGATTCCTCTTCTGCAACTGTCACTAGTCTAATACTTTCCTTACCTTTTTGTGTCATTTTACCCCACTCCCTCTAGCATGTAAGCTCACTGAGCAGGGCCCTCAACCCCTCTGTTCCTGTGTGTCCAACTTGTCTGGTTACAACTACATGTCTGTTCGTCCACCCATTGTAAAGCGCTGCGGAATTTGACGGCGCTCTATAAATATCATAATAATAATAGTAACAGGGAGGACAGTGCTGTGGGGAGACAATAGGTCTCCCGTTATGTTATTATAGTCCCCACATACTGCCCATGGGTTGGAGGGGATGTTAGGTGACCCTTCTTATTGCTATTATGGCACCCGTGTGTGGTGGCTGAGGGCAACATTAGGTCTACCGTGATTTCCGTGATTTTTTTTTTTTTTTCTAAATGTGCTTCCTACTGTTGTGGTTTATTTAGAGGTTATCCAAAAGTGCATTATTGTTTCTCGTGCAATTCTGGTATAATGACCCCAGGTGTCACTGTCCAGGGGGGTGCCATGACTTCAAGTGTCATGTGTCACCCCCCCGGCCCCAATCATCATGCTGTGCTCAGCCGCACCTTTGAGAAGGGAGAGGAGTCTTTGGGACGCGGCGTGATGACGCCGTACTCAGCGCCGCCGTCAGTCCGCCTTCACGGATCTTCAGCTCAAGGATCCAGTGGTCGGTCTGGGAGGGAAGGCATCATCAAAACGTGAGTAGTAATTTATTTGTTTATGTAATGTTATTTAATTAATTAAAAGGGGGTGTATTAATTATGGGGGGTGTGTTAATTATGGGGGGTGTGTGGTATGGGGGGTGTATATTAATTATGGGGGTGGGTTAATTATGGGGGTTTATGTGTGTGTTATGGGGGTGGATTAATTGTAGGTGGGTTAATTGTGGGGTTAATATTAATTATGGGTGGTGTGTATTAATTATAGAGTGTATATTAATTATGGGGTGGATTCAGTATGGGGGGTGTATGTGTGAGTATGGGGGTGGATATTAATTATGGGGTGATTAATTATGGGGGTGGATTATTAGTATGGAATTGAATTAATTATCAGGGGTTGGATATTGGTTATGGAATTGAATTGATTATGGGGGTTGTATATTAATTATGGGGGTGGATTAATTATGGGGTGTATATTAATTATGGGGGAGTATTAATTATGGGGGTGGTGTATATTAATTATAGGGGGTGAATTAATTAAGGGGGAGTATTAATTATGGGGGTGGTGTATATTAATTATGGGGGTGGTGTATATTAATTATGGGGGGTGTATTAATTATGGGGGGTGTATTAATTATGGGGGGTGTATTAATTATGGGGTGGATTAATTATGGGGGGTGTATTAATTATGGAGGGTGGATTAATTAAGGGGGGAATTAATTATGGGTAGTGGATTAATTAAGGCGGGGTGGATTAATTATGGGGGTGTATTAATTAAGTGGGGTGTATTAATTGAGGGGGGATGGATTCATTATGGGGGGTGGATTAATTAGTGTGGATTAATTATGAGGGGGTGGATTAATTAGTGTGGATTAATTAAGGGTGTGTGTATCAATTAAGGGGGTGGATTAATTAAGGGTGTGTGGATGAATTAGTGTGGATTAATTAAGGGGTATGGATTAATTAAGGGGTATGGATTAATTAAGGGGTATGGTTTAATTAAGGAGTGTGGATTAATTAAAGAAAACCTTTTACATTTTTTACAGGTTTTTAGTGGGGGCATTCCGTATATAGGGTAAATATATGTAAATATATAGGGTAAATATATGTAAGGAATTTCTTGTGTTTTCTCCTATTTTATTTTATGTACTGTTTTGCAATTTGTTATTTGTATGTCATTTATTTCTGTATTTTGTACTCAGCACTGTGAATCCTTTTTGTCAGATTAAATGTTTACTTAATCAGCTTGTGTCTCTGTTCTCTATGAGCTTCACTCTCCAGAGGAAAGCTCAGGTAAACACGTTACCAAAAAGGGTTAACTATATATGTTTTATCAGTAAAAGTAGAACTGTGATACTATAATTCTCCTGTGTGTGGGGTAACCTAAGACGCCCGGGTTTAAAAGTCTTGGTGGTGGCAGTAGAGTAAAGTGTATTAAGGGGGTTAGTGTAGAAGGGATTACAGGGGTTAATTGAGTGGTTGCTAGGACTAGCAACAGGTAACCAGGGGTCTGGTGTCATTAACCCTGTCACTTCCACACTATCCCCACTGTCTCGGCTGGGCCTTTAGCCCACGCACGTGACATCCAGGTTCTGGAGGGCGTTCAGTAAACAATTGGGGATTGATCTCTCCTTCTCCTCCTCCTACCATCCACAGACCAATGGTACAGCTGAGAGGGCTAACCAGTCATTAGAAGTTTATTTGCGTTGTTTTATTAATAGCACACAAGACAATTGGTCAGAACTACTCCCGTGGGCCGAGTTCGCTAGAAACAATGCTGTTCATGACTCCTCTGGGCACAGTCCATTTTTGTCAATAATGGTAGGCATCCTACGGTTCTCCCTGCGGTATTTTCTGATACTGCCATTCCTGCTCTGGATGAGCGTCTGGCCTCCATTCGGGATACCTGGGTTAAGGTTCAAACTGCTCTAGGGGCTGCTGAACGCTTCAAACATTTTGCTGATAAGCGTAGGAGTGCCAACCCGGTGTACCAAGTGGGGGACCGGGTTTGGTTGTCATCTTGCAACATCAAGCTTAAGGTCCCTAGCATGAAGTTTGCCCCCAGATTCCTTGGTCCCTATAGAGTGCTTCGTAGGATCAATCCAGTGTCTTACTCTCTGGCTCTTCCTGCATCTTTAGGGATTCCCAACACTTTTCATGTGTCCTTACTCAAACCTCTTGTCTGCAATAGATATACTGTTCCTTGTGTTCCTCCCCCTCCCGTGGTGGTGGGTGGTCAGGAAGAGTATGAGGTATCTTCTATCGTGGATTCTAGGTTTTCTCGGGGCACTTTACAGTACTTGGTTGTTTGGAAAGGTTACGGTCCTGCTGATCGTTCTTGGGTTTCGGCTCCTGACCTGCATGCGGCCGTAAGATCAGCGCTTTCACGCTAAATTTCCTCTCAAGCCTGGTCCTGTCCACCCGGTGGGCGTTCTTCAGGTGGGGGGTAATGTCACGTATTCATCCGCTTATAGAAATGTGGTTAATGACATTTACTGTCCACACAGGAAAAGTTGTGCCGAGCAGCAACCTAATCCACAGAAGGGTTAATGCTGAGCAGCAATTATGCAAATGAAACCCGGTAACTGACTTTGGGGTCAAAGGCCGGTTACAGCCTATCAGAACTAGAGGAGGGGTATTTAGGCCCAGTTCTCATCCTGCTCAGTGCCCTGTCGTGGTTTCCCTTGTGGTTGTCCGAGAGCGCGTTCCTGTTTATAGTTTTCTACCTGTTTTTTGACTTTGGCTTTGTTTATTGACTTCTCTATATTCTGGTATCCTGACTCCTGGCTTTCCTCATCGCTGTGTCCCTTTCTGTGTTCCCTGACCTCGGCTAGTAATTTTGACTATTCTTTGTACGTTAAATCCGGCCATTCTAAGGACCGGTAATACGTTACTTATTTGTCATTCGTGCTGTACAGTTCTATGTGCTGGATCAAACAGTAATCCTGACAATATGAGACCAAGCCATATCAGTTTTTACCGAACTTTGAATTTTGACGCTGGGCCTATGTGCAATTTACAAGCATCTTCGCAGGTTTTAAATTCAAACTACCCCACAAAGGCCTACCATTTCTTAAAGTAGACACCCCAGGGTATTTCAAAAGGTATATTTTGAACCTTAGCGTGGGATAATTTTTCCGCTAGCTTGTACCAGGTGTAGTGGTAATAAGCGTTTTTTCTGCCTTTTTGACACACAAAGTGAGTTTGCACAGTATATTTTGCAAACCTTATGTGTGCTACCACTGTATAATACTGTAGGGTATTGTCCACATGTGTGTGTGATTTGAGTCTGTGTTAGTCTCCAGTAGCCGCCGACCCCGAAGCAGGCCCGCCGCCGCAGCTCTTTTGGTCATATAGTCCATCCACGGGTACCAGGTCAGCGCACATTTGTCTGCTCGTCCCTGCTGGGAGGCCGTCATCATCTCCATATTGTAGCTGTCTTCCACCCTGGCGATCCATTGCCCCAGGGAGGGTACTGTTGTGCTTTTCCAGTGTGTGGGGATAAGTGTTTTTGCCGCCGTGAGCAGGTGTATGGTGAGCCCTTTTTTGTATGCCTTGTGGTTGAGCAACATCGTCAGGGGTTGCAGTGGGAGTTCGGTGCCGGTGATTTCTTCAATTGTGCGGTTTACCATCTGCCAGTATGGGACTATGAGGGGGCACGTCCACCAGATATGGTATCCTGTACCCATCTAAGTTCCGCATCTCCAGCATTCACCGGGGATCGAGTCATGAACATGCCCGGAGTCCTATACCAGTGCGTCAATATTTTATAGTTGCATTCTTGGTATTTTGAGCTTATAGTCCCTTTGTACGTCAGCTGGAAGACCTTGGTCCAGTCCGCGTCCGTGAGCTCGATCCCCGTTTCTTTCTCCCACCGCTCAGTGAAGCCCAAAGCGCCATTGTCTCCACTATTCATCAGTGCGGAATACATAGTTGATACACCATGTGAGAGATGTTGCCTGGCCGTGCATAGTTGTTCAAGATATAGTAGGGGGCGGTGCACATGGTCCTTTCCCATGATAGCGTTGTAGTAAGTTTTGAGTTGGTGGTAGTGGAATTCGTCTAGTCTGGTTGGTCTGCGGTCTTGTATTAGGTCTATCAGTGGTTTAAGGTTTCGGCCGCTGCACCATTGGTGATGGTAGACCCAATCTGACGCCTGGAAGTTTTTAAGAGTTTAGTCCACCAGCTAATTTTGGGTTGTTGGTTATAGGTGTGAGCGGGTTGGGGAATGTGGTGAGCCGCTTGGCGTACCTTATCCCGCACCAGACCCTGAGGGTGGCGTCTATCATTGGGTTGCCTGTGCATATCTCTCTGAACGTAGCCTCACCCAGCCACAGCAGGGCTGGGATCTTCCCTTGTGCTTGTTGGAGCTCCATGTCCACCCATTGCTTAGTATTTGGGTTGGCGTGCCAGTCAACCAATCGGTGTAGGTGGGTCGCCTGGTAATACATGAGTGCAGATGGAAATCCCATTCCTCCTTTGCTCTTTGGTCACTCCAGAATCGATCTTCGGACCTGTGTGGGCCTTTGGTTCCAAACAAACTGTCTGATGTTGGACGATAGCGTCTGGAAGAAGACTTGGGGGATGGTGGTAGACAGCGTCTGAAATAGGTATAAGATACGTGGCCTAAAATTCATTTTTATAGCGCTTATGCGGCCAAACCAAGATATGTACTTGGACGTCCATCGTTTTAAGTCCTGCTGTAGTGTCGCGAGGAGAGGGGCGAAATTCAATTGGTATACCTGCGTGAGATCTTTCGGCAGCCAGATACCGAGGTATCGAAGCTTAGATTTTGAACGGGAAGTTTGCTTTGATGTGTTGCGTTAGGGCAGCGTCCTGAGCGAGCAGCGTAGCTTCCGATTTCTCTAGGTTAAGTTTCAAGTTAGAAACTTTGTTATACCGTTTAAACGCCTCTAGTAAATTCAGGGCTGAGATTCTGGGTTGTTCTAAGAAGAAAAGCATATCATTAGCATATGCCGCCACACGATGTTGCTCCCTGCCCAGACGGGTCCCCGTGATTCCTCCGTCCCGCCTGACCGCCTCCAAAAAGGGTTAGAGAGTGAGGGCAAACAGGAGGGGCGACAGGGGGCACCCTGGCGGGTGCCGTTATCAATGCTGAACGGTTTAGTCAATGCTCCGTCGACCCATACAGAGCGGCAACCCATGTTCGTATGTGTGATCCGAACCCCATGTGGCTTAGGGTCTCCAAGAGGAAGGTCCAGTCCACCCGGTCGAACGCCTTTTCGGCGCCTGTTGACAGGAGTACAACCAGTTCTTCGATCGTCAGAGGTTGGTCTAGTTCCGCCACCTGCTCCGGGGTGAGTTTTCGGGCCGCATGACTTTCAAGGTATGCCGTGACTCGGTCCTTGTGGTGCTGCGCCTCGGAGCCCTCCCGAGCTTGAGCGTATAGTGCCGCGGAGTATTCCTGGAACGCATCTAGGATGCCCTCCGGTAAATGCGTGACGCCCCCTCCCGGTGCGTGGATCTTGTGGATGTGTTGTGTCCTCCGTTTGTACAGTAGCATCCTTGCCAGCAACCTGCCACTCTTATTGGAGTGTTCATAAAATAATCTGGCTGACTTTCTTGTGGTGTGTAGTTGTCCCTGAGATAGTATGTCTCGAAGTTCCCTGCGGGCCACTGTGAGGTGGAGGTAGGTGCCTTCATCCAGTGTGTGTTTATGTTCGTGTTCTAGTTCTGCTATTCGTTAGGGTGGTCAAGCGTATAGTCCAGTTTTTTTTGAGCCTGGTGCTCGCAGCGATGAGGTGGTCCCGGATGACACATTTATGCGCTTCCCAAAGCATCAATGGAGGCACCTCCATATTCTCATTGTCAGTGAAGTATTGGGTTAGGGTATCAACTACCGTGGTCTTGAGTTCGAGATCGTCGAGAAGGGACTCATTAAGTTTCCACTGTCGTTCTCTAGGTTTAAACAGTGGGGATCTTGTGCGAGCCACCACAGGTGCATGATCGGAGTGTTCCATCAGCTCGATGTCGGTATTATGCAGTAGAGTCAGAAATTCTTGCGCAAGGAATATGTAGTCAATGCGGTTGTAGTGCGAGTGGACCGCCGAGTAATGGGTGTAGTCTCGGTCATCCGGGTGACTAGCCCTCCTGCAGTCCACCAGCCCCAGCCTGCTCAGGGCCCACAGAGTTGTATGTATGCAGTGTGCGGGCACCGCGCTTGTGCCTCTGGAGGTGTCCAGGCGGGGTTCGAGCGGCAGGTTCAGGTCCCCCGCCATCACCAACAGACCCTCCCTGAAGCTCTCCAGCTTGGTTAGGGTTCGGTTTATGAAGATATGTTGTCTTCTGTTGGGACTGTACAGGCATGCAAAGGTATATGTATGATCTGCTATGGTGCCCTTGAGAAAAAGGTAGCGCCCATTAGGATCTGCCAATGTCGCCGTGCATTGGAAAGGTACCGTGTGTGCGAACAATATTGCCACCCCTGCCTTCCTGGCATCCGGGTGGTTTGCGTAATATCCTGCTGGAAAGCGGCGATTCTCTAGTTTGGGTGCTTCGCTGCCTCTGAAGTGCGTCTCCTTCAAGAACACCATTGACACTCTCGCGGCCCACAGCTTTTTGAGCAGGCGTGAGCACTTCTCTGGCACATTGAGACCCTGGATATTGTTCGACCAGTACGTTAGCTGGGCAGGCGTGAAAGCCCCCTTTGGCTGCAGCCGCGGCGGGGAGGTGGCGGTTGAACCAAATTATGTCATACAGCACAGCGTGACTCTTAGCTGTGATTTATCCTCCATACATTCCTTGTTGTTTTTTTTTTTTTGTTTTTTTTTTTACTTTTTATTATTTTCTTAGTCTCTAGTGCAGAAAAGTCATTCACACTTTATGTTGTGTTCAGTAAAGATCAAATTTCGTTTTTTTTTAATTATCTCAATGATTGATCTACTCTGCAGACTTTGTCCTGTCAGGACAACAAAGTGAAAGGACATTAAAAAAAGATATACAAAAAATCTTCCACTATAACACAGTGGATTATAATAAAGTGACTGTGCTTTTAACCCCTTAAGGACTGGACTGTTTTTGCGATGTTGTACATTTGCGACCAGGCATATTTTTACACTTTTGTGGTGTTTGTGTTTGGCTGTAATTTTCCGCTCTCTCATTTACTGTTCCCATACAAATTATATATTGTTTTTTTCAGGACAAAAGGGGCTTTCTTTACATACCATTATTTATATAATCTCATGTATTTTAATTTAAAAAAAATAAAAAAATATGATGAAAATTGAAAAAAAATACATGTTTTTGACTTTTACTTGAAAAATCTTTTACTCATCTACAAAAGCGAATGAAAAAAACTGCTAAATAGATTAAAAATTTTGTCCTGAGTTTAAAAATACCCAGTGTTTACGTGCTTTTTTGCTTTTTTTTTCATGTTATAGGGCTATAGATACAAGTAGGATATTGCGGTTTCAAAACATACATTTTTAAAATTTATCAATAGTGACATTGTAACACTATTATCTGTCATAAATCTCTGAATAACACCCAACATGTACATATTTTTTTTAAAGTAGACAACCCAGGGTATTCAATATGGGGTATGTCCAGTCTTTTTTAGTAGCCACTTAGTCGAAAACACTGGCCAAAGTAAGCATTCATATTTGCTTGTGTGTGAAAAAAGTAAAAAAACTAAATTGAACGCTAATTTTGGCCAGTGTTTGTGACCAAGTGGTTACTAAAAAAGACTGGACATACCCATTGCAATACTAGCAGGTTGTCTTCTTTTGCAAATGGTTTGCCATCATGGGAGTAATTCTCATTCCTGGGCTACCATACGCTCTCAAAGGCAATGTAACCAACCTGGCCATTTTCAGTGTAAAAATATTTGACCCATATATTTGACCCTGTAACTTTCAAAAATGCTATAAAACCTGTACATGGGGGGGTACTGTTTTACTCGGGAGACATCGCTGAACACAAATATTAGTGTTTAAAAACTGGAAAACGTATCACAACAATTATATCATCAGTAAAAGTGCTGTTTGTGTGTGAAAAATGCAAAAAAGTCACTTTCACTGACAATATCATCGCTGTGATGTGACACTGTTTAGGCTCATAACTCTTTGTGATTAAGCAGGCTCTTCAGTAAAAACTATTACTGCTCCCACAAATTTTAGTGTTATAGAGCGTTACAGAATTATCTGATGCTAGCAAATTAAATTCTCTGGACTTTCGGCCTAGGTTGGCAGGCAGGTCCCTCAAATTGCAATCAATAAAATTACTTAATTATGTAAAAATATTACATAAATACGCATGTAGAATTTAAATATATATGCATATTTATATATTTGAAATCTACATGCATATTTATATAATTATTTATGTAATTTTGTATATGGACATATGTATATTTTGTATTATTTTTATTTATTTATATATACATAGATATATATACAAATTCATTCTAAGTGTATTTTGATATAAATATATATATAGTAATTTTAAAATACAGTTAGAATAAAATTTCATATAGCTATATAATTTTTTTTAAATTTTTTATTATTATTTAAAAAAATTTATTTAATTTAAATTACTTATTATTTATATTTTATAATAATATATATATACAATATATATAGTTATTATATATATTATATATATAAGTGTGTAATTTAATTATAAGTGTATTTTTATATTAATATAAGTACATATTAATATAAAAATACACTTAGTATGACATTATATATATATGATATATAGACATATATTATATAGATATAATATATGTCTATATATCATATTTATACATATATAATTATTATTATTTTTTTTATTACCATTAACTTTAATTTTTTTTCTGATTTTACACTAGCAGGGAGACTGCCTGTCAGCACAGGCAGTCCCCCTGCAGGTAGACACTAGGACACCTATTGTGACCATGTGATCGCTGTGTTGAGCGATCACATGGCCACAGGGGTCCTAATTCAGTGTGGGGAGACTGTCTGGGCTGCAGGCAGTCTCAACACAACCGGAGCCACGCTGATCGCCGCCGGGGGAACGGCGGCGATCAGGTAAGTAACTAAGACCGTTAGGACGGTTCAGGACCGTCATCGGTCGGCAGGGGAAAAAAATACCCGTTAGCCCGGTCCTGAACGTCCTCGGTCCTTAAGGAGTTAATAGCCATAAAAGAAAACAAAATTCCCACACAAAGGTATATATTTACATACAGTAGACATCACGGGCTATTTACCTAAGGTTGTTTTGACACTTTCTAAGTAGCCATTTCACTGCCAACCTCTGCTAAATATTGGAGAAAAATTGTGTTTTTTTTGGTTTTTGGCACACAAACTTATAACAAAGAAATTCTCATGTATATTTTGTAAAGTTGGTGTGTGCTATTCCTGTACAAAGTTTTATTTTGGGTTCAGTTACATCTGCTGAGTAAAATGACACCCCCATTGTATGTCTTTTGCACTATTTCGTGAAGTTACAGTGCCATACAGGATACCTGTCCTTTTCAGTATTCACAGTAGAATTTTGAGAGATGGATTTAATGAGCCTTAGCTTCCATTTGAGGTATTATAACAGTTTGACTGTTCAAAAAAACCCCACAAAGGCCTACCATTTGTAAAAGTAGACACTCCAGGGTATCTTATAAGGTGCATATTGTGCCTTAACATGCCCCCATTTTTTCACCAATATATGCCAAAGTATGTGGTAAAAAATAATTTTGGGCATTTTTTACATACGGATTGCATTTTTGCTGGGCGTTTTGTATATTTCATATGTGCCACTAAGTTCAAACCTCCCAAATTATGCTCAGCTAAGTCTTCTGAGTAAAAAGACACCCCCAATGAATGTCTTTGGCACTATTTCGTGAAGCTACAGTGCCATATAGGAGACCAAGTCATATCTGTTTTTACCAAACTTTGAATTTTGACGCTGGGCCTATGTGCAATTTCCAAGCATCTTTGCAGGTTTTAAATTCAAACTACCCCACAAGGGCCTACCATTTCTTAAAGGTATATTTTGAACCTTAGCGTGGGATCATTTTTCCACTAGCTTGTACCAGTTGTAGTGGTAATAAGCGTTTTTTCTGCCTTTTTGACATACAAAGTTAGTTTGCACAGTATATTTTGCAAACCTTATGTGTGCTACGACTGTATAATACTTCATATGTTGCTCAGATATGTCGGCTGAGTACAGCAATACCCCGTATGTACCTTTGCCGGGTATATGTGGACATCGGAGGGGCACATTTGGGACACAGCCATTCCAGTTTTTTTCAAACTTTAAATTTTTAGGCTGTGCCCATGTCCCATTTTAGAGTATTTTACCAGGCTATATAATCCAAATACCCCATAAAGCCATACCATTTCTTAAAGAAGACATCCAAGGGTATTTCAAAAGGCATATTTTGAACCTTAGCGTGGGATCATTTTTCCGCAAGCTTGTACCAAGTGTAGTGGTAATAAGCATTTTTTCTGCCTTTTTGACACACAGAGTGAGTTTGCGATGTATATTTTGCAAACCTTATGTGTGCTATGACTGTATAATACTTCATATGTTGCTCAGCTATGTCGGCTGAGTACAGCATTGTTGAAGGGGTGCATTTGAGACGCAGCCATTCAGTTTTTTTCTAACTTTGAAGTTTTACGCTGTGTCCATGTTCCAATTTGGAGTAGTTTAGACGGTTGGTTATTGAAACTTCCCACAAACACATACTATTTATTAAAGAATACACCCTGGGGTAATTCAAAAGGCATATTTTGAACCTTGGCGTGGGATAATTTTTTTCTCTAGTTTGTTCCAGGTGTAGTGGTAATGAGCGTTTTTAAAATGTATTTTTTTTTACTTTTTTACTTTTAAAAACTAGTTTTTAAACTTTTGTTTTCCTTATTAATTTTTTTTAAACTTTCCTAAACTTTCTTAAAAACTTTTTTACAGATTTAACATTTTTCTGAGCTTTTTTTTTACCGTTAACCCCTAACTAGCAGTAAGCAGCACTAACAGTAAATTCCCCATTTTCCCATACCTCCCACCCACCCCAGCTAGCAAAATATATAGTTATAAAATATTTTAATTAATTAATTAAATAAATTGAACCCCCTGAGGGTTAAAAAATAAATAAAAGTTAATCTTCAGGGGTTAAAAAAAATTAGATCACAGTATAATACTGTGATCTGTATTTGATCACTGTAGGCAGTGATCGACTGGCAGGGAAGGGGTTAATTTTTATTTGGACTGGGTAAAGGGGGGTGTGTTTTTAATTTTTTACTTAAACGTTATTAAAACTTTTTTTTAAGCTTAATTTTTAACTTTTTAAAGTTTATTTTAAAACTTTTTTAACGTTAACCCCTAGTTAGCCTAACGCCAAATCCCCCTATTCCCCACTAACTTCCACCCACCCCAGCTAGCTAAATATATAATTTTAAAATATTTAAAAAAAAATCAGATCATAGTAAAATGTAATCCCTGCCAATTGATCACTGTAGTCAGTGATCATTTGGCAGGGAAGGGGTTAATTTTTTTATTACAATGGGTAAGGGGGGGTGGGACTTTAAATAATCTTTATTTATTTTCCTAGAGGGGGCAGGATCAGCACTGTTCCGGCTCCCTGCACTTCACACAGAACCAGGAAGTGCAGGGAGCCGGAAGGTAAGTATACAGAGCACATGTGCTCGCTCTGACATGCGGTCAGAGCGAGCACATGTGCTGGGCAGCCGGACCGGGTGCTCCCGGTCTGCCTCTAATACAGAGGCAGACCGGAGCACCATTAACCCCGCGATCGCCGGTTAATTTTACCACGTGACGGACAAAGTCCGTCACCCGTCATTAAGGGTTTCCCCTCTGTGACGGACCTCGTCCGTCACCCGTCC
>OW240921.1:53888521-53952377 GCA_933207985.1 Pelobates cultripes | reverse complement strand
AAACACAATGGATGGAGCAATATTAATTCTTTCCTCTTCTCCAATATATTGCTGTGGAGATAGAGAGATATACAACAATAGTGTAAATCAGTTACAATATATATTAAAGTGCAGTAGGTGCAAGGAAACACTCACAAAATTAGAGCCAAAGAACCTGGCTCTGGTGTAGATGGCTTCTGGATCTATTATAGGGTGATCCTTAACCCTTCTGTCGCTGGTATGGTTTCCAATGGATAGAAGAGGATCCAAAAGATGGAGTGATAAAAAAACTACTTTATTATAAAAAGAATATATACATAAAATATTGAAGGATAAAATATATGTAATAAATAGCAAGCCAATACGTGTTTCGCCAATTGTGGCTTCCTCAGTCAGCTTCCAGTAATAAGTCCAGTTATTGTCTTTATATAAGTCCTTATTAGATTATGTTTCGCGGCAAAAAACTGCTGTGGAACGCATGTATGCGTTCCATATCTCCATTTGCATCCATTTCCTCCCTTCCGGTCACGCCGATATTGTGACGTCACTTCCGGGTTAGACGTCACTTCCGAATTCTTCCTCTGAGTGGAACGCACAAAGCGTTCCACTCCTTCTGATACCTCCGGTTTCTATAATGACCTCTATGGGACGCAAATTTACATTTCAATTTCCCTCCTTCTGTTCATATGATTGGGCACTTCAATGGAACGCAATTATGCGTTTCAAACTCTTCCTCTTTTCCCTCTACACCATAGGATCTCATAAGTAAGGGCATAATCGATTATATAAAAACATAATAAATTCATCTTTTGAACATATTATTAGAATACAGCCATATAATGAAGTGCCCAATTCTTAAAGTGACCATGCTTATTTCATGAACAAAGTGCATATTAAAAAACAGTGAATTTTTAAAAAACAGTGAATTTTAGAAAAAAAGTGAATTTAAAAAGACAATAAATATTTCTTAAAGTGACCATGCAGTTATTGTCATAGTGAATATGCAGATGATAAAATGAATGTAATAGTGGGATATCTTACTTATATTCTATACAAAACATACTTTTGGTTTCATTATGTATAAAAGTTAAAAGTTATGTCCCTATTATTCCTCTTTTTATATTATAAAATCATAATATATTAAAACTGTCAGTGAATTCATAAAAAATGACGTAACTCAAAATCTTGATTAAGTCCATGTCCCGAATGGCCTGGAAGCTCAGCGGTGTTCGCGCCGTCGAGTAGCCGTTTTTAGTACCATGTGCTCGACGACCAAACACCGCTGAGGGAACAAAGGATCCAAGATGGCCGACCGCCACATGGTCGGTAGTCGAACGGCGGCCAACTAGGAGAGCCTCTAATTACCGATTGCAACATTGTTGCAATCGGTTAACAAGCGCCACACGCCTCTAAGTGTGTGGGCTATTACATGGTGGTTATTTCGGTTCACGAACGGCCCGCAAACGTGCCGTTCGTGAAACGAAAGAAAATACAGCTATCTGCATTCGGCAGATAGCCAATACAGGAAAGACACGGTATTACAGCCAGCATACATTATACATAGTTAAACACATATTCCCACAGACATACAGGCAACCCTTAAAGGCACAGTCTTTATATTGTCCAAGTGGCTAGGTTTGCCACACAGGGAAATTCAACACACATATCTGTAAGGGGATCGTGGTGGGGGAGTGCAGTGCCAGGTAAGTGGTGATAGTTTTTCTTTAAAGACACACACATGTAATATGGCGGCTAAAGTGTAATCAAGCTGTCCCTGCACACTTTCCTTTCAATTACTATGTATTTAAAAAAAAAAATTATAAATCTTTCTTATCGAAGTGTTTACGAAAACAAGCTTGCATAGACAAAACAATGATGGTCAACGTGTGTAAATTGCAGTGATAAAACATGTCAAGTTGAGAGACTTGCACTTTTTGTGTAACATCAACATCAAGAGTAAAGCATTAATGTCTAACTGCTATATGAAATAGTTCTAAAGACATACAGTGTAAGAGAGACTTGGGTAGTACAAGCTGCATAATAATAAAATAAGCTGAGTATTGCTATGTGCCTAAAAGCTATTTGTTTACGGTAAGTAGTAGCTATATCTCAATGAGGTCAATTGATTAGACTGACGACCACATGTTCATGTTTAAGCTGAAACTGGCTGATAGCTCCTGACACATGCCGCAGACTGTTATGTTACGTTAAAATAAAATAAAACAGAAAATATATCATCTGCTGGCTTGGCGGCTCTAGAAGGACTAAGTAGTGCAGACTACTGTAGTAGTGTGATAAAGAGGCCATCAGCTCAGGAGAGTTCTACTAAATGTTTGGACAGAGTCCTGTGTGAGGCACCTTCTGAGCTTCCGACCCACAGAGTGAGGGACTGGTCTTTCTGTATTTGGTAGCTGAACCCTCCATAGTCGCTGTTGTATGGGATGCTCTTATGGCAACAGCACGTTAGAACTGAGTGTAGATGGTTTTTCAGGCATCAACAAAAGGTCTCCCCCCAGCTCTGCACTGTGTCCTTCAGTAATGTCTGTGGTGGTATGCTGGTCGCTGCAATGTTGAGAAACACAGCACACTGCTCTGCTTCAGGATGTGAAAGCACCCGTGTCGGTGGTAAGTATCAGGGGCTGTTGTGGTGGGGCCTGGGATGACCCCCACCCACCGGTCCAAAGAGGGGGGGGGAACAGGGCTTTCAAAGCAGCCTGCAGGGTCCCACCAAGGAGGTCGGCAGCAACTCCCAGCCGGTCCCACACTAGGCCGCAAATCGAGTCAGCAACACCCAGACACCTTCAGGCATTAGCTCAGCGCAGATCCGTAAACTGGGTGTCTTGATTGTTGGTGTTTAACCCAATTTATTGCGGAGATCGCACGGGATGCGACCGGTCAGCATGGCGGTCCAGCCCCGCCCCCATTTTTATTATTTTAGTTTTTATCTGTTGTGTACAACTCCACTCCTGACTGATGTCATAGCTTCCATAGCCATCCATCCAAGTCAGCATTCTTTATTCTTTATTTATTTTGATGTGCTGTGAGCATGCATGCACACAGGGGTTATCTCTGTCCATCATAGAACACTGGGCACTGAGCACATTTACAGCACCACTCATGCAAGCAGAAAACAAATTGGGATCAAGGCATGAGTGGGCCGTGCATTCTCAAATCATGGAAGTAAGTGAACGGCAGAATGAGGATGCTAGACTTCCCCTTGGATAGCAGTAGCCCAGATAGCAATCCATTGAGCTGCAAGTTTGAAAATGACTTGCTATGCTATTGCTTGACTTACCAAGCTTCACAAGTTTGTTGCACATTTGCTTAAAGTTTGCATTGCAAGTCTCCAGATCAACTTGCTTTGCAAATTTGCTGCAAGAACGCTAAATCTTAAATGCTTTAGGTTTAGAAGAAAAAAAAATCAAATGTGATGGAATTAGAAGTTGCAATGGTTATAGTTCTTGGAACATGCCTTAAAGGGACTCTCCAGTGCCAGGAAAACAAACCGTTTTCCTGGCACTGCAGGTCCCCTCTCCCTACCACCCCCCATTACAAGTTGCTGAAGGGGTTAAAAAAAAATGTTCCTCGGCGCTGGTTCAGTTTCCGCCCACGCTCCTCCCCCACTGGGTGACCTAATGCACATGCGCTGCCGGCGGCAGGGAGAGAGCTAATGCGCGTGCGCGGCATAGAAAAGCATTGAAAAATGCTTTCAATGCTTTCCTATGGGGATTTCAGCGACGGTGGATATCCTCACATAGCGCGAGGACGTCCAGTGACGCTATAGCACACGAAATGTGTGCTATAAACCCAAAAGTAGTAGACAGCCACTAGACGAGGAGTTAACCCTGCAAGGTAAATATTGCAGTTTATAAAAATTGCAATATTTACAATTGCAGGGTTAAGGGTAGTGGGAGTTGGCACCCAGACCACTCCAATGGGCAGAAGTGGTCTGGGTGCCTGGAGTGTCCCTTTAAAGGATATCCTTTAGTAACCTATACTCAAACATTGGATTCACAAGTAATAAACTAGCAAGAAAAATAACACATGGGAAGAAGTTTTCATGAAGGTAGATTTCACACGTATTTCTGGTCTAGTTCCAGGAAAGGGTAGCATAAAAAATGAAATAATCTGATTATGGCAGTGATATACCAGCGTGAGAGGAACAATTTCTATTTCTAAATGATAATAAACATGATATTTAATAAACTGTATTTACTGCGCTCCCACTAGGGTTGACAGCCCTCTGTCAAAATGAAGGATGCACATAAAAATCTAATTAAATTATCTAGTTAAGTACTGCAAGCAAAGCAGTCCTTAAAATGTAATATATGTTTTACTGAATCAGTGATTTGGTACACCTAATCAATGTGCAGCTAAATCAGTCCATTAAAAAAGAAGGAACAACCTGTGTGGTAGATATTGTGAAACTCTTACATGATTGGAAAGTCTGGAATTCAAAGTGGATTTCAAATTGAAGGCCAAAGTAGTGAAAGTAGAGGAATATCTGACATGTAGAATTTTTCCAGTTCAGCTTTTTTGACTTTAACCCCTTAAGGACAGAGCTTCAAAAGCGTGTCTTTCACTTAATGACAACAGCATTTTTTTCATTTTTTGCTGTTTGCGTTCAACAGCAATTTGCATTTTACAAATTTATTTGACAGAAAGGGCTTTAATTTGATGTAACATATATATGAATGCTTATTTATTATAAAAAAAAATACAGAAAAATGCAAAAAAAATTAAACATTTAGTTTTTTTACAGTTTTTGCAATAATAATGTGTGCACAATTAGTGCAGGTTAAGGAAAGTAATTAAAAATAAATTCATTTAGCTGTTCTGATTTACAGAATATATAATGTGTCTGGGATTTTAAGTTTTTTTGGTAGTTACAGGTCACAAAGCACAAGGAGTAAAATAAACTTTTAATGTGGAACGATTTTAGAATTTGGTATGTTTGTCTTGTAAGCTTAATAGCCATAAAAGAAAACAAAATTGCCACACAAAAGTATATATTTATATGAAGTAGACATCACGGGCTATTTACCTAAGGTTGTTTTGACACTTTCTTCCAATATTTAGTTTTTATTGTTTTACAAAGCGAAAACATCATAGCAATTGATAGTTGCAGTAAGGTAAATAAACATTTAACAGCACGGCATTAGTATACCGCATGTCATAATTTACAGGTACAAACATGGCTTCATACAGAGCACTATGTAATGTCAAGGCTGTCTTTGGTACAGGTTGCATGGGAGTTTGCTGCAGTCTTATGCTACTTTGGGACCTTACGTGTGACGTCAAAACTGTACGGTACAATTCGATAGTGTGGTGTACGGGCTAACTTGTCTATCATGCAGTTCATCTGTTTACAAGTCCCATAAGTTATTCCAACGTGGTAAGGTAGCGTCTTAGCATACCCTTTGTTTGTTCTTATTTATCGTTTCATTGGTGCATACTTGAGACATATATTACATTATGCTGATTACAGTACACTGAACTAAAACCCTGTTCGCACGTGCCTTTAACATTTCCTTATGTAACTTGTATATTTACTTGTTAAACTGTTTTCTATTGTGTTGCATATAGTATCATTTTATACTTTACATTAACTTATGTCTAAATAGGGGAGGGCGGGTGGAGGGTACAGAAGGGAAGAGGGGAGGGGGAAGGGGGGGACCCTGGTTTCTTTCTCTCATTGCTGGCTAGTTCGTTCCCACTGGCTGCATTTCTTGAGAAGCTAATTGTTATTTGCTATCTGTTATCTTACCCCATTTGTTACTTTCTCACGATAGGACCACTAGGTAGTTAAGCAGCCAACCAACATGCCCACTCTTGTTCATATTTATCCAAACAGCCATTGATTTTGCTAGCCATTTTCTCATACACACTTATTGTATCCATTTTATTGTGTACTATCTCTATCTGAGGGATCAGCTTGCTTTTCCAATTGCTGGCTAAGGCTATTTTTGCCACTGTTAGGATGTTTAGAATCACTTTCCTATGAGGATGTGCGTCTAGGTCGTGAATAATGTGGAGTAGGTATTTTTCCGGGTGCAAGGGGATACATAGGCTAGTCCTGTGGGATATCATGGATTGGATTTTCTTTCCAGTAATTATTCAGTTTGGGGTATGTCCAGAAAACGTGGAGCATGGTCCCTGTGTCTGCTTCGCATCTCCAGCATAATGCTGTTGAGCCCATGTACATACCTGCCAGCCTTTGTGGTACTAAATACCACCTCATGTTAATTTTGCAGTATGCTTCCCATAGTGAGAGGCTTCGCAATGCCTGTTTTGTGTTTGCCATTGCTGACTGCCAATCCGCTTGAGGGATTTGATATCCCAGTTCTTTCTCCCATTTTGACATATACTGCAGTTTACCTGGTATAGCGCTCATGATGATCGCATTATAACACAGGAAGAGGGGTTTTGCGAATTTGCTCAGTGATAAGTGGCTTGGTATAAGGGTTGGAGTTTCATTTCTAATGGTTGTCTGTTTGCTGCATGTTTGTATTATGTTTTTGACTCTTAGGTAAAGATACATGTCTCTAGGGTCTAGTCCTAACTCTTCTTTTAGGTCAGGGAATGATTTTATCTCGTCCCCAGACATTAGGTCGCTGACTTGTCTCGCTCCTTTGGTCAGCCACCTCCCCATCTGTAAGCCCGGGGAGTAAGACGTTAGTGTTGTTATTGGTGCTTCTTTAAAGAGTTGTGTCGGGTCTAACACCAATGGGCTCCAGGTTCTCCATGCCTTTAGCAAGGTTGTTGAGCACCGTAGGGTTGGGCCTTTAGGGGTTATGTTTTTGACTCTTAGGTAAAGATACATGTCTCTAGGGTCTAGTCCTAACTCTTCTTTTAGGTCAGGGAATGATTTTATCTCGTCCCCAGACATTAGGTCGCTGACTTGTCTCGCTCCTTTGGTCAGCCACCTCCCCATCTGTAAGCCCGGGGAGTAAGACGTTAGTGTTGTTATTGGTGCTTCTTTAAAGAGTTGTGTCGGGTCTAACACCAATGGGCTCCAGGTTCTCCATGCCTTTAGCAAGGTTGTTGAGCACCGTAGGGTTGGGCCTTTAGGGGTTATGTTTTTGACTCTTAGGTAAAGATACATGTCTCTAGGGTCTAGTCCTAACTCTTCTTTTAGGTCAGGGAATGATTTTATCTCGTCCCCAGACATTAGGTCGCTGACTTGTCTCGCTCGTTTGGTCAGCCACCTCCCCATCTGTAAGCCCGGGGAGTAAGCTGTTAGTGTTGTTATTGGTGCTTCTTTAAAGAGGTGTGTCGGGTCTAACACCAATGGGCTCCAGGTTCTCTGTGCCTTTAGCAAGGTTGTTGAGCACCGTAGGGTTGGGCCTTTAGGGGTTCGATGTGCTGAGCATGTCCACAAGTAGTGAACAGTGTCGTGTGTGTCTAGGCATTCATTCTCTAGCGATAGCCAGAGTGGTTTAAAGGGGGACCTGTGGTTCCTTAGTAGTCGTAACCCTTGTGCTAGGAAGGATGCCCTGTAGTACGCCGTTACATCTGGCATTCCTAACCCACCTTTTGTGTAGGGGAGTCCCAGACACCCCTTGGCTACTCTCGGGGGTTTTCTCTTCCAAATGTGGGCATTGATAGTGCTTTGAAATTGCTTGATCAGTGAGTTCGGGAGAGATATGGGCAGTGTTCTGAACAGGTATAATATATGTGGTAGTATTATCATTTTGATAAGATTAATGCGGCCTAGCCAAGATGTGTCCATGCCTTCCCATTTCTCGAGGGTGGTTTTGATTTTTTTTTGAGTATAGGGTAATGGTTTTCTTTGGTCACCTTCTGAGGGGATTTGGCGAGCTTGAAGTCTAAGTATTGTAGCGACGTAGTGCGCCAATCAAATGTATGATGCATTTTTAATTTTTGAAACATGGTTTTTGTTAAGTTAATTGGTAATGCTTGCGTTTTGGCTGTGTTGTTTTTGTAGTACGATATGTTTCCATATCCTACCAACAAGCCAAGGAGTGAGGGCAGAGAAGACTCTGGTTTGGTGACCAACAGCAGGATGTCATCTGCAAACAGAGCGTTTTTTTTGGTGCCTCCCGGGGTATTCAGCCCGTGTACGTTGGGGTCTTGTTTCACAATCCCAATGGTTCTTAACATGAAATAAAAATCAGATGGGAAAAGGGGCAGCCTTGCCTGGTGCCATTTCGTATGACAAACCTATTGGAGATAAAGCCTGTGCTAAACACTTTCGCTGATGGATCTTGGTATAATGCCATAATGCTAGTCCTGAAGGCCGGTGGAAACCCCATCCTGGTGAGTGTAAGCAGCATGTATTTCCAATGCAGGCGGTCAAAAGCCTTTTCAGCATCTAGCGCTAACAGTAGACCTGCTTGGTGTGATGCATTTGCCCAATCTACCAGGTTCAGGAAGTGCCTGGTGTTATCCCCTACCTGACGGCCTTGGACGAATCCCGCTTGCTCTTCCGAGACTAGGTCTGGAAGGGTATGTTTGAGTCGGGATGCTATAAGTTTGGCGTAGAGTTTGGTGTCTGCATTCAAGAGGGAAATTTAGGTAATGTTATGATATGTGCTTCCAACATTTCTTTGGGCATGATTCCGGATTATTTTATGTGGTTAAACAGTTTGGTAAGGGGTACGGTTAGTTGTCTGGCCAATTTTATATAGTAATAGTTGGATAACCCATCAGGTCCAGGGGCCTTATGTTTGGGTAGGGATTTGATCGCGATCTCTACTTCTTCCTCTGTGAACGGGGATTCTAGTTGAATACATTGTGCTTGTGTGTGGCTGGGTAAGGGCACTCTATCTAGAAAGCGGCTGATCTCTTCGTCTGTCGGTGAATGTGTGCAAGGGTCATTTTCTAATTGATATAGTGAGGTGTAGTATTTTGCTAATTCGTTCACAATATCCTGGGGGTTATACAGTTTATCTCCAGTTGCGGAGGTCATGTATGGGATTTTGGATTGCAATTTTGTTTGTTTCGCTTTTCTGGCCAGGAGTCTACCTGCTTTGTTCCCCATAATGTAGTGTGACTGTTTTAAAAACCGCAAATGTATTTCCGTTATAGATAAGTGAAGGTTGTGTAGTGCCGTTCGAAGTGTCATTAGCTGTTTATGTGTTTTTACCGTGGGAGTTGTCTTGTGGGTGGGTTCCACCTTGGCCAAATCCTGCTCTATAGTGTTCAGTTTCGTCCTGTGTAGTCTTTTTGCTCTAGCTCCTAATTGAATTAGTTTGCCCCTTATGACCGCCTTATGGGCCAGCCATTGTGTAGTGTCGGAGGTCGGGCATTGAGTATGGTCGGTTAAGTATTTCTCTGCACGGTTTTGTACTCTCCGAAGGTGCTCTGGCACGTCTAGAAGACTATCATTTAGACGCCATGTGCCTCGTCCTCTAGCTGGATACAGGATTCGTATGGTTATGTTTTGTGGTGCATGATCAGACCACGTAATTGGTCCTATGTGTACTTTAGTGGCAAAGGGTAGTGTTTTAGTATCCAGTAAACAAAGATCTATCCTCGTGTAAGTCATATGGGCTGCCGAATAATATGTGTAGTCTCTCCCGCTCAGGTAAAGACCCCTCCACGTGTTGTAGAAATCGTATTCATGCATCAATTTCCTAAGGTGTTGGCCAAGTGAGATTGAGTGTTGTGGTGATTTGTCATTCTCTCTCTTTATGTCGGCGGTGGGATCCGGGGCACAGTTAAAGTCCCCACAAATGAATGTGTGACCCTCTTTAAGTCTATCAGTCTTCCTAAATACCGTGGTGAGAAAGGATTTTTGCTTATCATTAGGCGCGTAAAACGAAACTATTGTTACAGACAGCCCATTCAGTGAGCCCACTAATATCAGTATTCTCCCATCCTTACTGGCATATTGGTTGAATGGGCTGAATACCCAGTCACTGTGGAAGTACACAGAGACTCCTTAAACCTTGGTGCTGGACATAGCGTGATAGCTTTGGGGGTAGTGTTTTATATTACATTTCGGTGGATTTCTGACACAAAAGTGGGTCTCTTGTAAACATACGATTGCCGCCCTAGATTTAGTTATTTCTTTCACTGTGAGTCTCCGTTTATGTGGACTATGGAGGCCTTTAACATTTAATGTTAGTATTGTTAGGGAATCATCCATGGTCACGGTATGAGATTATGCCGTGCGGGGGCCTTGGTGTGTGGTTTACGCCTAATGGCGAGTAGTTGGAGATCGGTCCAGGGGTTGGAAGACGAGGGAAGGATGCATTAAACTGGGGTGAAAAATTAAGGGGTAAATAACTAAGGTATATACAAAGCGCCATTAAGGTCACTAGCGCTCTACATGGGTGACATGTGAGCGGGCAGAATTTCCCCCGCTCACTTCTCATCCTGTGGTCGCACCTGGGTTAATGGGCCGGGTGTTCGACAGCCTTTTGTTGCAGAGGTGATTGCTCACCCCGTTACCATTGTGTGAGACTTATAACGGGAACCCAATGTTGTGGGATACCGGAACCCACCGATCCGCCTCATTACCTGCTGGGCATTGTGCTGGTTTAAGGGTTGTATAGTACCTTTAACTTAAGTTGTAGTTAGCGTGCCCTTTACGCTAATAATACCCTCCTGCTTGTTGTGCAGGCTATGGTGGCTGTTTTGCCTCTGCTACCCCATATGTGGTCCTTTGGTTCCCCCTGCATGTGCGTTTTAAGGTTAAATTCCCTCTCTTTAAGTTGGGCCTTGTGTTTTGGGACACCCTAGGTATGGCATACATTCTACATTCACTAGTCTAGTATATGTACTTTCATACTCACGCTCCAGTTATATTAGCATGACTTATATCACAAGGGTAACATTAGAGCAGATAGTCTCTTGGTGGCAGATAGTTTCTTGGTGGTAGTTTGTGGTCGTAGGTAGGTGACAGTATTGCCGTTGGGTCAAGTCTCGGGCCTTATTCTGTCTTGTTGGGCGAGCCCGTCATCTGCCATTCTGCATGCGGTCGTTTCGGGGACATGGAGGTCGGTGCTCTTTGAGGCCATAGCGGGAACAGTCCCCATTCTTTCAGCAAACGCATTCCCACCTCCGGTTCATTGACGGTGTGTGTTCTGGGGTTTCTCCATATGAGCAGTTTTGTCGGGTATCCCCAACGGTATTGTATGTCATTGTTTCTCAGAGTCTTTGTAATGTTAATGAACTCTCTTCGCCTACTCATTGTCATGTGGGGATATAAATGGGATAATAATAGTAACAGTTGAGAATTGCCCACTATTTCAATTCTCAGATCCCAAAGAACGTTTATCGTGTTAAGTGGAATGTATTTCATATAATTAATATCACAATGTATAAAAATAGATTTTATTTATATGACAATCAATAATTAACAAATAATATTATGTAACATGCATGACAATAATCAATGAATATTCAGTATAAAATGGTATGCAATACAAAGAGATGGGTATTACGTTTCAATGGCTAAATAGCATTTCCTGTCAAGAATTCTGACGATTTATGACTAGCTTCCACAGACTGAAAGTGACACTTTTCACAGCGAAGAACAGAATTCCTCAGAGTGCAGCGTAAGGTCGTAAAGTTTAGCAGACAGTTAGAATAACCCTTTCAATGCTGGCTAGATCTCCTAGGTAGTTAAGATCTATTCTTATGTAATTTTTAAATAAAATAACATTTAAACCAGTTCATTAGCCATTTCCTGAAAACAATCCAATAAGAGAATCTACATATTATATAAGCAGATTTTTAATTTGTCTAAAAGATATCTATCTTAATTTAGAGCAAATCAATACACCTGGATAAAAACAGCGGTATGCTAACGCGTGATAATATCACATCAATATATAATTATTCTTAATTCCACCTGCAGAATGGAATATTTATAACTATATATTCTTAGTTAACTAAGATTTCTTAATATGGAAATCTGACCGTGCTTTATCCAGTCATATATAATGCTATTAATACATTTTAATTAATTTAATTTAATTAAATGAAACCAGTATAATTACCAGTTGAGTAGATATTTCATCCGATTGGTAGCCTCAGGAACTTATTTGGATGTCTCTCTCTGCATGGAGGTCGGAGTCCCCAAACTTCCAATTCCTCTCTCCTCTCCTTTGCATCTCTTGCATCTGCCTCCTCTCGTCTTCTTTTTCTATCTTCCCTTTGTCTTAACTTTTAAAGGGCCAGACTCTCTGTACGTCATCAGTTGATAACCCAATAGAAGCACTAGAGGTGTGGTTATCTTCCAGATCGCAAATTAGTTATTTGGTCTGTAGAGGGCAGTCTTGTCCCACTAAACATACCTATCCAGGAAAGAGTTAACTTTTCCTGGTGGCTATTTTGACGTCATTTTGGCCTATCTAGATAGTGGCTATAACTTACGTATCCTTCAAAGATCAAAGGGGTTCTTAAATTTTGTCCAGACTATGTGTCTGCAAATCTGCTATAATTTCTGATATGACAGATCATGAACTAAGTTTACCCTTTTCCATACAATGGTACCTTATATGTATAGACAGTAAAATTAAATTATTTAATCTTCTCTGTCACAATTGTCTGGGTTTAGATTTGATTATATTCCATTAGCATTAGACAGTCTGTCCAACCCCCTTCCTTATCACTTGGCTTGTATATACTATGCATTCCTCAGCTCTGGGAAAGTGGTTAGCTTACAGATAGAAATATAGTGTCTTTCTGTTAACTTGAAATAACAAAATGGAGTCTGATCTGTTCAGAGTGACTCAGAATATACACTTTTAGTTTCTATCATAGCACAAGATGTCTGCCGATATAAATACTCTGACATAACCCCCCTTTAGTGCATTTCATAGCCAAAATTAATTTAGCTTATGAATAAGCACTATAGAAGTTACCAGACATATTGTGCAATCACATCTTTTCTAACATAGTACATTATTTTCATTTGACAAATGTCTTTGGGAGTTACATATGGTATGGTCAATAAAAAAAGCAAATCTCCATACGTTCCGGATCAATTAAGAGAGGTATAGCGTTCCCCATCTCAAAGGCCAGATTTAATTGCATAGGCTCAATTGTCTCTCCATCCACATTGGCAAGCATCGCATGAACAATATCCTTGGATACAAAATACAGAGGTATGCGTCCCCCTGCCAATTCGATCATTCCAGTTTGCACTTCGTCAAGAAAAGCAAGTGTGTGGAACAATATTGGGTCATGCAGAAATAGAAGTTCACGCTTAAATAAGTCATGACTTTGGTGCAACTCAGTGGATTTGGCAATTAACTCTGAATGCAAATTTGTTGTAACAACTGTGTCTTCCACAATAGTTAACACGTCTTGGAGAAGTGTTCTTTGCTGTTGTATCACCTGATGAATATTGTTAATGTGTTGCTTTAGCGCATAGATTTCCATATCCAGCTTTTGGACAGTAATAGAGTTGGCTGCAGACATTCCAGTTGCGACAACTGCACCGACAGTGGCACAAACTAATGCAACAATTATAGCGGTGAGGAACCTTTTGGGTCGGTTGCTCATCGGAATAGAACTGGATACAAATGGTTTCCGGGCTTGCTCCAAGATGTTTCGCACACGGTCCTGTGCTCTTTGGAGGTGCATCTGGTACCAAGTCTGTAACTCAGGAAGCTGCATTGATGAAATGTTGTATGCCTTCTCGATGGAAATCTTGGGGTCCAAGCTGACGAACACACGTCTGGTCAGGATCCTCTTCTCTGTTAAGATGAACCCTGGTGTCTCTTGAACCAGGATGCCGGAGGATGGTCCCATCTCTGCGATCGGGTCGGTCCGTAGCTCTTGGCACAGGAGCAGTACGATCCAGAAACACGCCACATCCTTCTTGGACATCTTTCGACAGTCACGGATCAGAAACTCGTTTCAGACTTATCTACTAATGATTCAAGGTTTGTTAAGCATACAAACTTATAACAGTGTGACATCACTTGGCCTAGGACAACACATTATTACGATTCATCAACATATGTATTCTGTCTAATTCTATTTTTATAACTTCATCCCTCACTACATTTATTACTGACTCTTCAGCAATTTGCCTATAGCAGTTAAACAAGCTAGTAACCTGCTTATAAAATGTAGTTATTGGATGGCAAGGAAATGGTTAATGACATGAACGTACATGAGATCATGGCACATCACAACATTTCACATCATACTATACCACGTGAATCAAGCATTCATCCAGGTTAGTCGTTCACCCTTCTGCATCCGAATCCACACCTATAATCCTTAATTGAGATTTAGGATGACAAGCACGCAACTGGTTAATGTGAACCCACTTTTCAATAAAATCACCATCCTTAGGAATTTTTATCTTATACGCTACTGGGGAAATTTTGTCAATGATGACATATGGCCCTTTCCAAGAAGGTAAAAATTTATTTTCCTTGACTTGATTTCGCGCAAAGTTATACAGATAGACTTGATCTGTTATCTCATATTCCTTTTTCGTGGTTTTTAGATCGTAATAGGTCTTAACCCCTGTCGCTGCTTTTCTAGATTCTTTTGGGCAAAAGCAAACGCATGCTGTAAATGCTTGCGCAAATCTTCGATATACTGATGCGTAGTGGCAGCATTGATCAAGTTATGATCCGAAGTACGATATAGTAAATGCTGTGGTAAAACCATCTTTCTTCCTGTCATCAATTCAAAAGGTGACAATTTGGTAGCAGTGCTAGGTGTAGCTCTAATCGCCATTAAAACTAGGGGCAATTTAATGTCCCAGTCTTTACCAGACTCCTTAACATATTTCTTCAGAATATTAATGATAGACTGGTTATATCGCTCTACCCCCCCGCTAGACGCAGCGCGGTATGCAATATGTAGCTTTCGTTTAACACCTAGAATGTTCCACATCTTAGCCATTACTTCGCTGGTAAAATGACTACCTCTGTCTGACTCAATTCTTTGAGGCAGACCGAACCTGGAAAAGACATGGTTAATCAACAAAGTGGCGCACACGGTACTCGTGTTCTCTTTACAAGGCAAACATTCTATCCACTTTGTGTACATACATGTAACAGTTAACATGTATTTGTTACCTCTTGAAGATCTTGTTACAGGACCTATAAAGTCAATTTGAATATCAGACCAGGGTAATGACACCCCCCTCTTCTGAAGTGGTGCACGATGGGTTGGACCATGGGGTTGATATTGCGGACAAATCAAGCATCCCTGACAGTATGTCTTAACATCCCTTAACATGTGTGGCCAATATGCATAATCACGCAATATCTCATATGTGATCTTATCACCACGATGCCCAGATGTAGGTGCATCATGTGCGTGTTGGAGCATTAACCCTCTGTATACAGTTGGGACTACCCATTGTTGTATACCATGTTTAGAAGTTCTGACCAGTAACCCATCCATGATACTAAATTGGACTTTATATCTCATCAAGATTCGTAAATCTTCATTATTTTTGCAATCCTCATCTGTGATGGGATTGGCAGTAGGGTCTTCTATATGTTTATAGAAAATGCCTATGACGGGATCACTCTTTTGACTAGTAATCAGGTCATCACTAGGAGCTTCTTGACTCCATTGCACGACATTTAAGTCGGCATTATCTCTAGCCTGTCGTCTAGTTATGGCTTCAACATGAATTGAACCCATAAGATCGTCAATGTTTAGGGTTTCACCATTGATGGCAGCTTGTTTTGCCAGTGAATCGGCTAAGTCATTACCATCCTTATCAATACCTTCTATTTTAGAATGGCCTTTGGTTTTCTTCCAATATATGGATAAACCATTTTCCTTAACCAGTTCATCGATTTTACAAAACAATTTCCCATGTTTAACAGGTTTGTTATTGCTTTTCAGCATTTGGTTACGTTTCCAGCTAGGCAGATATTCGACGAAACTGTTGCGAACATAGTTGGAATCAGTTATAATAACAAATTCTTTGATACCATATTCTATTGCCATTTGAATGGTCTTATATACTGCACAGAGTTCGGCTATCTGACTGCTTTTGGGACCAATATTGTATCCCATAGATACATTAGGATAATCACCTGTCCAGGCGATTCCGATACCTGCAACTAACTTCCGTTCAGCACCAACTACGTGGTGATATGAACAACCATCAATGTATACCCACGGTAATGGTCGACAGTATTCCTCGTCATAAACTTTATAAGGAGATAGCAATTGCTCTTCTAGGAAGTCATCTCCGGTGTCATTATCATCCAGAGATGGAGCAGTACAGTCATGTAATTCTGCTAAACCTTGGGCAACTGGGCTTCTCTTATTATGTTTATAACGGACTTCTAACGGCCATCCCTGTAAGGATAGAGTCCATGCAGTAATCGACTGTTAGAGAGATTACCGTCTCTAATTCTTTCACTCTGCAGATACTGTAGAGGTTGGTGAGCTGTTTCTACAATTATTTTCTCACCTTGGATATAGCTACGAAAATTTTGTAGTGCCCAGACAGTCGACAATAACGCCTTCTCACACGTGTTGAATTTAACTTCAACAGGTGACAAAGTCTTGCTAGCATATGCAATAACTTTGTTTAAACTGTCCTGCTTCTGATACAGAACAGCACTTATGCTTAAATCGGTATATCCTGTCTCCAGATAGAAAGGTTTACCCCCCTCTGGGTATGCTAAACAGGGTGCCTGAGTGAGCTTCCTCCTCAGTTCACTTACCGCTTGGTCCTGAGGCTCCCCCCAGTTCCAGGTAGTTTCCTTTTTAAGCAGGTGTAAGAGTGGTTTTGTTATTTCTGCATAGTTATCTATAAACTTACGGGAGTAGTTAGTCATACCAAGGAACGATCTTAATTCCCTGATGTTTGAAGGTGTTTTAGCCTTTAGTACGGCTTCAACCTTCTTCCTCTGGGGATTTAATCCTTCAGAAGTTACCTCATGTCCGAGGAAATTGACATGGGTGCGACACCATTGTGCCTTTTGTAAAGACAGTTTAATCCCTGCCTCTCTTAACTGAGTGAGAACATGTCTAATCTCTAAGATATGCTTATCAAAGGAAGTGCTTTTCAGCAAGACATCGTCGACATATGATAACGTTCCTCTCTCGAGTGCATCAGGCATAGCTTTATGCATGAACACAGCGAATTCATGACCAGAGTTTATATAACCGAAAGGCATACGGGTCCAGGTATACTGCTGCTTTCCAAATGTGAAGGCCAATTTGTATTGGTCTTCATTATGGACTGGTACAGTCCAATATCCCTGCGCACAGTCAATGGCAGTGAATATTTTGGATCCCTGCATTTGTACCAAACATTGGTCTATGTATGGCGTTGGCCAACCAGACATATAGACGCGTTTATTTAGCTGTTGTAAGTCAGCGCATAAATGCCATTGTCCATTAGGTGTCAGAATCCCCAAGATCGGATTATTATACGAACTGTGCACTGGACGTATAATGCCCCTTTCCTTTAAATTCTGAATGATGTCTTGTAGACCATCATATGACGCTAATGGGAGTCTATATTGTTTGATAAATACAGGTGGTAAATTTGGATCAGTTTGTATTCTGGCTACGTGGAGGTTAGTTAACCCACAGTCGTAGGAATCTTTGGCAAAAATATCTTGGAATTCCAAAAGGATTTCCTTTAGCTGCTGTCGCTCAGCATCGTTGGAGCAACCGTCAGCTAAAGATATTTGCTCTTCTAGCCTTTCCTGAAATCCTGGAAAGATTTCAGGCTGGCCTATCTCATAAGCTTCTTCAAGCCTAGAAGTTAGGTCAGTTCGGTGTTGACTTACCTTTTCTCTTTGGTCGTGATACTCTTGTGATTCCTGCTCATTGAGCGGATGATCGAAGGTGATTGATGCTTCTTCGATTTTACACGAGCCTTCTTCAACATTGAAGGGATACACAGATAGGATAGTGAATAATCCTTCTGGGGAGGAATGGAATATTTGATCGACAATTTCGTCCTCAGTTAAGTATTCTTCAGGGATGTGGCCTATAATTTGGTTTTGGAAACCAAATGTATAGTACTCAGCATCCAATGCTAGACCTAATAATGTTCCTTTTGGTAAAGTAACACCATTGGGTGTAACATTGTTGACCATTATATAGGTGGGATTCTTACCAATACTTACCATTGGTGTATGTGTTACCACCATCCCTAATTGTTGTATCCTGTTGGATAAACAGATTAGGGCATCAGAGTTTTCCAATCTCTGACCCTTCTTTACCTGTAGGGGTAAAAGAAAGTTACTTGTCCCCTGTGGAATGGTTATGTCATCAGGAACTTGGATACTTACCGCATATGGGAGTATTTGTCCCGATTTCAGGGCGTTTTCCTCGTGTAGGTATCCACAAGGATTACCTTTTAACCTTGTCCACAAATTGGAATTAATCAGGTCAAGGTGTATGGCAAAGCGATGTATGACATCATTGCCAACGTAAACCTGATAGCGAGGTTCGTCTATCACTAGGAATAAATGTTTAACTGTCTTATTTCCAATGGAAATAGATAGTAAACATTTTGCTATCACATTGTAACTCTCTGATTCGCCATCCAGGTTCTGGATCCACCTGTCATGTGGGGAAGCGTACCTGATCATTTTAGGATTAGCAATCTGCTTTAACAGACTTCTGCTAATATAGCTGTTCTCACTCTGTAAGTCCAGCTTTGCATTCCTACTTCTTCCTAAGTCATTTATTTGCATAGGAAAGAATAAGTTGTTATTAACCCTTTCAATTCTGGCAAGGAATTGAGCATGACCTGCCAGATCTACAGATTCAACATAGTCCCTGTGGAGAGAAATGGTTAAAATCACCTTCCAGAGAGACATTCTGGATCCTCTCTGGAGCAATTCTTACGGAATGCTCATCTACAGGTGCGATTGCATCATTCACCTGCAGGATAGTCACGTCAGGTGACTGACTATTTCTAAAATGTACCTCAATCGAGTCAGGTCTTTCTTCTATCACATGGCAATTACAATCGGATTGAACATGTGATTTCTCATAGGTTATAGGAACCTTAGCATGTGACCATACAATTCCATTTACACAGTCAATAATTGTGTTCTGAAGTCTTCTGAATCAGTCGGTCATAGGGGAGATCTACCACTATCACCGGATGTCTAAAGGTTTTGTTACCTATTTTAAACTTTTACCAGGTATTGCCAATAACATGAAGGGCATTTCCTCCTACACTCAACAGAGCATTGGGGAAGTCTCTTAGCTTCGGCTTATCCGTTGCTAAGTCCATTACCTGCTGGAAGTAGGTATTGGACAAGATAGTGGCTTGTGAACCATTATCTATTAACCCTTTGAAAGGCTGGGGTAACGAATCCTGTATTTCTACAGACATGTAGTACCTTCCTTCATGTTCTTCTAATTCACATAAGAATTTAGAATGTGTCAACATATTACTTGTTTTCCATACATTACCTGTCACAGCAGTAGTTTCTACCTGTACTGAGGAATGCTCAGTCTTACCCACAGACCCATCCTTCTTAGGAATATCTTGAACTGTCAAGCGGGAACTAGTGGTCGGCATCTCATCAGTTAACCCTTTCAGGTCTGGATCCCGGAAACTAGTGGCTGCTGGTGCTATTTTAGCCTTTGGCTGAAATGAAAAAACAGAGGAACACGTTTCGCCTCCTTCACCCAAAAGTGAAGTGACGGTATAGGCAATAGGTTTTCTAACACAACTATTGTTTGTTTGACTATTAGTACCTGGAAAGGAAACAGGGTTAGGTATTACATCTACTGACAACCTAGCCTGTTTAGTCACAGTGGCTATTATTGCTGTGGCACCTGTTGTTGCTGCTGCAGTTGCACAGGTGGCTCTGCAATTGGAGCTGTCCCTAAAAAAGGATTTCTGGCAAAGACTTGGTTAATCTTTGTCATTTCCTCCATTAATTTTCCCATCTGGTCCATCAATTGACCAACCTGATGATGCAAATTATTTCCCCAATTGCCGTTTTGTCTTTGCCCATTAGAATTTGGCTGGGATGGCTGAGACTGTTGGGAGTTACTGGAAGCAGATTGGTTATTTCTGTTTCCATATCTCCTATTTCCCTGAGGATTCCTTCTCCATTGGGAATTGCCTTGGTTCTTATTAACCCAGGGGCGTTTATTCCCATTGGCATTGGATTTTTCAGAGTTATTAGAGGAGTTTGCAGAATTTTCCTGTTTCTGAGGTTTTGGTGTTTTCAAAACCTCGGAATAGGTCCTCTTTTTCTGTTGGGTTTCTAAACCTAACTGAATTTTAGTCTCTGACACCATTTTATCACCAGGTTTCTTAACCTTTGGATGATTTTCGTCATGTGCATGGTGTATAGTATACAATTTCATGGACTGACTGACTAGCCATTCTAATGGTAACTTACAATCGTAATCTCTTGCGAGATTCATTTGTATGTTTACCGGCATGGCATGAAAATACAGATCTTTGAAGTCTGTGCTCTCATACCTGGGTTTTCTTTTGGCCACGGAGTATGCATTTTTAAGAATTATTAAAAATTCTCTGCGGCTTTGATCTGGACGGCACTTTAAATTATAAAGCGCTTTCTTAGCAGAGGCAATGGTTTTATACTTACCATATTCCATGATTATTTCATATTTCATCTTGGACCAGGACATTAGCTGTATAGCTTGAAGACTTTCTAGATAAACACGGCACATTGAATCAAAGGTCCATGTAATGAACCATTTCTTATGAATGTCATCATACATACCCAATGAATTCATTGCTCTATCATAATTTTCCAGATGTTCAGATATGTTTCCTGAACCTCTAGAAAATTATGGGACAGTCTCTCTAAGGAATTTGATGACCTTTGGCGTTTCATAAACAGGCATCGTTGATTTACGACCTCTGTTTCTGTGTTTGGGTAAACGTCTATGCGATCTGTCTGCTGAAGAGGAATTAGACCCGTACAGGAATTAGACCTGTACAACAGTGCAGATGGCATATCAGTTACATGGCCTTCAGAGTGGACAGTGCAATCACTTTCACTCCCATCACTCTGAGCTTCTCGTTCACTGTCACAATTCCGATCAGCATCTGAATTCTGCCAGTGTACAGAACCATGTCTGTTTTCATTCCTATCACCTTGAATCTGATTCTCCCTCTCAAGTTTGGCCAAGACAGCTTTTTCAAACTGTTCTGCCCAAGATTGCCAAGAATCTACAGGTGTTTTCTCAGAATTACTCACATCTTTACTTACAGACTGTTTTATAAAGACCTGGTTTGGTGTGGGAAAATCATAATAAGGAGGGGATTTACAGATAGTCTTTTCTTGCATTTTTGTGCAACTTTTTGGCACAGAATGATGACTACTAGCCTCACTGCCTGATTTCTGACTCTCCTCTTCATACTCATCCAATTGCATTTTAAGCTGATTTATTTCCTGCGCAAATTTATCCGTCAAAGCTTTCATTTCTTTTTCATGATCAGCCTGACGAGTTTTAAGCTCAGCAAGTACATCCTGGTATTTCCCATTTTGAATGCCCAGATCGTCACTGTACGTGTCCAATTTGGCATTCAGTGACTTGTTTTCATCTAACACCTTAAGAAGTGCTGTCATAAAGAAAGGCCAAGAGTGTATTATGAACGCCATTTTCCTTTATATGTTCTTTTGTTCAGCAATTTCTTTAAGATATATTATTATGTGTTCATCACTTAGAATGGTGTGTTTAGCTTCCCATTCTATGCTTTTCAACCAAACCTCATAGGTTGAATCATTTTTCATATGTTTATGAATATGAACTAGAGCATTTTTTCTTAGGTCTTCAATTATTTCAGTATTATCTATTACAGATGTATCGCTGCCGCTGGCCATTTTTTTTTTTTTTTACCACACTAATTTAATCTCAATACAAAACTCTTTTCTATGTCAAGATTAAATTGCATGAATTACACCAATATTATTATATATGAAATCTAATTTCAACTTAAACGATCTCAGCAGCGTGCCTCCAATATGTAGGGATAATAATAGAAACATAGAAACATAGAATGTGACGGCAGATAAGAACCATTCGGCCCATCTAGTCTGCCCAATTTTCTAAAAACTTTCATTAGTCCCTAGCCTTATCTTATAGATAGGATAGCCTTATGCCTATCCCATGCATGCTTAAACTCCTTTACTGTGTTAACCTCTACCACTTCAGCTGGAAGGCTATTCCATGCATCCACTACCCTCTCAGTAAAGTAATACTTCCTGATATTATTTTTAAACCTTTGTCCCTCTAATTTAAGACTATGTCCTCTTGTTGTGGTAGTTTTTCTTCTTTTAAATATAGTCTCCTCCTTTACTGTGTTGATTCCTTTATATATTTAAATGTTTCTATCATATCCCCCCTGTCTCGTCTTTCCTCCAAGCTATACATGTTAAGATCCTTTAGCCTTTCCTGGTAAGTTTTATCCCGCAATCCATGAACCAGTTTAGTAGCCCTTCTCTGAACCCTCTCTAAGGTATCAATATCCTTCTGAAGATACGGTCTCCAGTACTGTGTACAATACTCCAAGTGAGGTCTCACCAGTGTTCTGTACAATGGCATGAGCACTTCCCTCTTTCTACTGCTAATACCTCTCCCTATACAACCAAGCATTCTGCTAGCATTTCCTGCTGCTCTATTACATTGTCTGCCTACCTTTAAGTCATCAGAAATAATCACCCCTAAATCCCTTTCCTCATATGTTGAGGTTAGGACTCTATCAAATATTCTGTACTCTGCCCTTGGGTTTTTACGTCCAAGATGCATTATCTTGCACTTATCCACATTAAATGTCAGTTGCCACAATTCTGACCATTTTTCTAGTTTACCTAAATCATTTGCCATTTGGCTTATCCCTCCTGGAACATCAACCCTGTTACATATCTTAGTATCATCAGCAAAAAGACATACCTTACCATCAAGACCTTCTGCAATATCACTAATATAAATATTAAAGAGAATGGGTCCAAGTACAGATCCCTGAGGTACCCCACTGGTGACAAGTCCAAGCTTCGAATATATTCCATTAACTACAACCCTCTGTTGCCTGTCACTCAGCCACTGCCTTACCCATTCAACAATATTGGAATCCAAACTTAAAGATTGCAGTTTATTGATAAGCCTTCTATGTGCAACAGTGTCAAAAGCCTTACTGAAATCTAGGTAAGCAATGTCTACTGCACCACCCTGATCTATAATTTTAGTTACCCAATCAAAAAAATCAATAAGATTAGTTTGGCGTGATCTCCCTGAAGTAAACCCATGTTGTCTCTGATCTTGAAATCCATGTGTTTTTTAGATGTTCATCAATCCTATCCTTTAACATGGTTTCCATCACTTTCCCCACTACTGAAGTAAGGCTTACTGGCCTATAGTTGCCCGACTCCTCCCTATTACCTTTCTTGTAAATGGGCACAACATTCGCTAACTTCCAATCTTCTGGGACTACTCCTGTTAACAATGATTGGTTAAATAAATCTGTTAATGGTTTTGCTAGTACACCACTAAGCTCTTTTAATAGCTTTGGGTGTATTCCATCAGGTCCCATTGACTTATTTGTCTTTACTTTTGACAGTTGAAATAGAACCTCTTCCTCTGTAAACTCACGTGTAATAAATGACTCATTTATCCTTTTTCTCAACTGAGGTCCCTTTCCTTCATTTTCATCTGTAAATACAGAACAAAAATATTCATTGAGGCAGTCAGCTAGACCTTTATCCTCTTCTACATACCTTCCTTCTTTTGTTTTTAATCTAACTAATCCTTGTTTTACTTTTCTTTTCTCATTTATGTATCTAAAAAATGTTTTATCCCCCTTTTTTACTGACTGTGCTATTTTCTCTTCTGTGTGTGATTTGGAAGCTCTTATAACTTGCTTAGCCTCTTTCTGCCTAATCTTATAGATCATTCTGTCTCCCTCACTCTGGGTTTTTTTATAATTCCTAAATGCTAACTTTTTGTTTTTAACTATTTTGGCCACATCTGCGGAGTACCACAGTGGTTTCTTGAATTTTTTGCTTTTACTGACAAGCCTAATGCAATTTTCTGTTGCCTTCAATAGTGCAACTTTTAAATAATCCCATTTCTCTTGGACTCCATTTAAATTGCTCCAGTCTGATAATGACTCCTCTACCCATATTCTAATTTTAGAAAAGTCTGTTTTTCTAAAGTCTAAAACTTTTGTTTTTGTGTGGTGTGACTCAGTCACTGTTCTTATATTAAACCACACTGACTGATGATCACTGGATCCTAAACTTTCACCTACAGTAACATCTGATACCAAATCTCCATTTGATAACACTAAATCTAGTATGGCCTCTTTACGAGTTGGCTCCTCAACAACTTGTTTTAGAGACAATCCCAGTAGGGAGTTTAGAATATGTGTGCTCCTGGCACAAGTAGCTAATAGTAAACAGTGAGAATTGCCCACTAATTCAATTCTCAGATCCCAAAGATCGTTATCGTGTAAGTGAAAAGTATTCCATACAATTAATGATCACAATGTGTTATAAAAATATATTTATTTATTATGACCAATAATTAACAATAATATTAGGTAGCATGTATGATAATAATCAGCTAGTACTTAGTACAACATAGTATACAATACAATGGAATGGGTATACACGTTTCAATGGCTAAACAGCATTTTCTGTCAAGACTTACACGATTTATGAGGTATCTTTACAGACACAGAAAGCAAAGCTTTTCACAGCGAAGGGCCATAAAACCCTGGCTAACAGTTAGATCAACTGAATAACCGTTTCAATGCTGGCTAGATCCTCCTAGGCATATATTATCCTATACTCCTGTGATTTTCAATTGAAATAACATTTGAACCAGCTCATTAGTCATTTCCTGGAACCATCCAATAAGAATAATCTACCAGATTTTTACAAAAGCTGAATTTAATTTGTCTAAAAGATATCTTATATTAGAGCAAATCAATACACCTGGATAAAAACTGCGGTATGCTAACGTGATATGTCACATAAATATATAATTATTCTTAATTCCACCTGCAGAATGGAATGTTTATAACTATATATTCTTTAGTTAACTAAGATTTCTAAATATTGAAATCTGACCGTGATTTATCCAGTCATATATCATGCTATTAGTAAATTTTAATTAATTTAAATAAATTAAATGAAACCAGCATAATTACCAGTTATGTAGATATTCTCATCAGATGAGTAGGTAGTCCCAGAAACTTGATTGGTTTATTGAGGTGCGTGAGTGATAGAAAAAGTATTAAAGGGTTTAAGAGTTTATGTCCAAGAGAGTTTAAGGGTAGAGTGTTAGTCCCAGATATTGTCCTGGATTTCTTTGCATGTCCGACTTGGATGCCCAAACTTCAATTCATCTCTCTCTGTCTCCAACTCCAACCCCCTGTCTTCCCTTTGTCCTAACTTTTAAAGGGCCAGATTCTCTGTATGTCATTAGTTGATAACCCAATAGGAAGCCATAGTTGTGTCCAATCTAGGGGTCGCAATTTAGGTATTTGATCCATAGATGGCAGTCTCGTCTAACGAAACCTTCCTATCCAGGAAAGAGTTAACTTTTCCTGATGACGATTTTTGACGTCATTTGGCTTATCTAAAATGACTACCATAACTTAGATTTGCTTAGATTTGTCAGTTCAAAGCATTTGTGCCAGTCTTTCTGGCATCCACTTGATCGTAACTTGTAAAATTGACAGTTCTAAACTCAAATCCAACCCTTTCTTACAATGGTACCTTGTAAAAAGTAAAATTAATTACTTAGTCTTCTCTGTCACTAGTGTCTGTGTTTAGATATGCATCTATTCCATTAACATTTTAGACAGAGTGTTTCACCCCCCTTGCTTCATTGCTTATCTTGGTTTGTTTATCAGTGTTTTTCAACCTTTTTTGGGCAAAGGCACACATGTTTCATGAAAAAAATCACGAGGCACACCACCATTAGAAAATGTTAAAAAATGTAACTCTGTGCCTATATTGACTATATATATATATATATATATATAGTAATTCTCTTGAATAGGAATCAAATAAATTTAGTGTGAGGGGGGTAGGTAGGGGATAGTTTGATTTGGGTGGGGGGTGACTAGGGGCTTGGGACCCCTCGTCACCTTGATTGGGGGGGGGATTTTCATTTAGGGCCCCCACCCGCCGCTCAGAGGTGGGGGCCGGGGGGGGAGGACAGTAAGTCCCCCACCATCTTTTTTTAGGGCCCCCACCCACCGCTCAGGGGTGGGGGCCAGGGGGGAGGACAGTAGGTCCCCATCTTTATTTAGGGCCCCCACCCACCCACTGCTCAGGGGTGGGGGCCAGGGGGAGGTCAGTAGGTCCCCCCATCTTTATTTAGGGCCCCCACCTACCACTCAGGGGTGGGGGCTGGGAGGGGAGGACAGTAGGTCCGCCCCTTCTTTATTTAGGGCCCCCACCTACCACTCAAGGGGTGGGGGCTGGGAGGGGAGGACATTAGGTCCCCCCATCTTTATTTAGGGCCCCCACCCACAGCTCAGGGGTGGGGGCCGGGGGGGAGGACAGTAGGTCCCCCATCTTAATTTAGAGCCCCCACCCACCGCACGGGGTGGGGCCGGGGGAAGGACAGTAGGTCCCCCCATCTTTATTTAGGGCCCCCACCCGCCGCTCGGGTGGGGGCCGGTGTGGAGGACAGTAGGTCCCCCCCATCTTTATTTAGGGTCCCCATCCGCTGCTCAGGGGTGGGGGCCGGGGGGGAGGACAGTAGGTCCCCCCCATCTTTATTTAGGGCCCCCACCAGCCGGGAGGGGGGGGGGGGCGTTAGTAGGGTTTTTTCCCCTATTTCTTCCCTATTCATTGTATATTGATTTCATTAATCATTGTCAATTAAAAGTTAAAGTGATATAATCAATAAAAATTAATTAAATTTGTTTCTGTTAGTTTCTGTAAATTTTATGAAAAATTGATATAAAATTAATATAAAGGCAATCTTCTTATGTTACTTAAATTATTAACATTCTTAATAACGTCAATACTCAATGTGCAGAAAAGTGCATATATTTCATGATTGGTATTCATTTCCAGTTTTTGTACTAGGGATGAAATCACTCCCCTAAGTGTGTAGTTAATTTCCAATAATTCTAATTAAAATTTAGGATTTAGAAGTTTAAAAAAATAAAAAGAATAATTTCTTAAAGGGACAGATAGAGAGTAATTTTTTAGATAAAATGGCATATCTCAAAGTCATTATTGAGGCCACCTGGAATTAGTGTGTTTAAGTTAAAAATCCATTTCATCTCTACCTGTCCCATTTTTTTAATAAGATCGTCCCCTCTCCAGTTTGTTTTAACCAGCTAGATACCAATGAAATTTACCTGTTTTGGATCCTGATTGTGATGTTGTTTAAAGTGCATAGACAGACTGTGTTTTTCAAAGCCATTTTTAATGTTCCTTATATGCTCCTGAATACGAACTTGGAGAGGTCTTGCTGTCCTTCCTATATACCCTAGCCCGCAGGTACATACTATCAGGTATATGACTCTTTTTGAGTAGCATGTAAATAATTTCCTAATATTGTATGTCTCTTTTATTATTTGTGGATTATGGAATTTTTTAATTGTTCTCTTTTTATTTCCAGTATTTTTGCAGGCACTACACGTGCCGCATCCGTAGAAACCTGCAGACTCATTGAATATACTTTGTGTAGATTTAGTTTGTTTAATATGATTACACACTAACTTATCTTTCAAGTTCTCTACTCCCCTATAAACAATTCTGGGATGATCAGGCAGAATTGTATTCAAAAAGGGGTCCTCTTTTAAAATTGTCCAGTACTTATTCATAATTTTCTTAAAAATGTGGCTTTTAGAGTTAAAGTAACATATAAAGGATACTTGCATATTATCTCCAAGCTTAATAGGTTGTTTGTACTGGAGCAGGCTTAGTCTATCTTTTTCTTGTACCTCTTCAAGGGATTTCCTCAAAAGATTTTCCTGATACCCCTTATCCTTAAAATTCTTTAAAATTATTTCAGACTGGGTTTCAAATGTACTAATATCTGTACAATTACGTTTCATTCGCAATAGGGTGCAGTGTCTCCATACGACACTACTGTGCAAGTGATTTGAGCCTGTCCCTTTTGAGGCTCTGATCAATGTGAGTTTGACTACTTGAATTATCACCAAAATACATTACCACCTGTGGATTTACACTATATTGTGTTTTATTTTTTGTTTCCTTTATATGTACTGATATACATCTGAGATTTAACCTTACTTTAAGGTAAGTTTATACCTTTAGCGCTCCACTCATTTGATTAGTAGAGTCTGGACGTTATATCCAGATTGTACTAAGCTCACTTTGGTTCATTACTATAATTAGTGGGGATAAGAGAGTATCCACTAGAGTGTGTAGCTGCTTATTTTTAACTCCATTATATCTGTAAGCGCACTATACACAGTAATCACCAAGCTGTGTGTTTTGTTAACAATATATGCTTAACATGTCGCCATGAGATACCCTGGAGAGTGTACTTTCACAAATGGTAGGCCTTTTTGCGGTTATTGAAAGAGTCAAACTGCTATAATGGCCCAAATTAGCCCTGCAAATCCGTCTCTCAAAATTCTACTCTAAAAACTGAAATGGTCAGGTCTCCTTTATGGCACTGTAGCGTCACGAAATAGTGTCAAAGACATACATTGGGGGTATTGTTTTACTCAGAGGATTTAGCTGAGCATAATTAGTGGAACATATCAAATATACAAAATGCCCAGCACAAATGTAATGCTTAAGTAAAAAAATGCGAAAAATATTTTTTTAACACAAATTGTGACATATAATGGTGAAAAAATGGTGTCCCGTTAAGGCAAAATATATGCCATATGAGATACCATGGAGTGTCTACTTTCACGAATGGAGGCCTTTGTGTGGTCATTTGAACAACCAAACTACTATAATGCCCCAAAATAAGACATAGGTCCATTAAATCCATCTTTGCATTTTCTAACTGTAGAAACTGAAATAGTCTGGCCTCTTATGTAATTGTAGCTTCCCAAAATAGTGGCAAAGGCATACAATGGGGGTATTTGTTGTACTCAGCAGATGTAGCTGAACACAAAGTGGGATTTTGACCAGGAATAGCACACAGCAGCTTTACAAAATACACATTTAAAAACCCTTGTTATATGTGTGTATTTCAAAAAACAGAAAAAACACAATTTTACTACAATATGTAGCAGAGATTGGTGGGGAAATGGCTATGTAAAAAGTGTCAAAATACCCTTAAATTAAAAGCTTGTGATGTTTTCTTTATATAAATATATACTTTTGTGTAGCAATTTTGTTTTCTGTGACGGCTGTTAAACTTACAAGTCAAACATACCAACTTCTAAACTTTTTTCACATTTAAATTTTATATTACTCCTTGTATTTTGTGACCTGTAACTTTTAAAATAAGCTGAAATCCTTTACATATTATGCACTTTGAAAAACAAGACACCTAAATGAATTTATTTTGAATTACTTTTCCTAAGCTGGACATATTATGCACACACTATTATTGCCAAAACTGTGAAAAATATATATATATTTTCATTTTTTTTTATAATAAATTAGATTTTATATATGTATAGGTCACATCAAAGTAAAGCCCATCTTGCCCTTTAAAAAATTATAAATAATATGTGTTGATTCAATAAATGAGAGCGATGCAACTTGCAGTTGAACACAAACAGCAAAAAATTCAAAAATAGCTTGAGTCCTTAAGGGTATGTCCAGCTTCTGAAGCTGCATCCTTAAGGGGTTAAGGGGTTACAATATGCACAATTAGTGTTTTTAAAGGGCAATACATCACAGGGGCCATAGTCACAGGGCAAGAGGCTGGCAAACAGGCCTCTACAAAAAACAGTTGCGAGGTCACTTTCGCCACAATGACATCTCACCAGTGTTCTGTACAATGGCATGAGCACTTCCCTCTTTCTACTGCTAATACCTCTCCCTATACAACCAAGCATTATGCTAGCATTTCCTGCTGCTCTATTACATTGTCTGCGTACCTTTAAGTCATCAGAAATAATAACCCTTAAATCACTTTCCTCAGATGTTGACGTTAGGACTCGATCAAACATACTGTACTTTGCCCTTGGGTTTTTACATCCAAGATGCATTATCTAGCACTTATCCACATGAAATGTCAGTTGCCACAACTCTGACCATTTTTATAGTTTACCTAAATCATTTGCCATTTGGCTTATCCCTCCTGGAACATCAACCCTGTTACAAATCTTAGTATCACCAGAAAAAAGACATACCTTACCATCAAAACCTTCTGCAATATTACTATTAAAAATATTAAAGAGAATGGGTCCAAGTACAGATCCCTGAGATACCCCACTGGTGACAAGAACATGCTTCGAATATACTCCATTGACTACAACCCTATGTTGCCTGTCACTCAGCCACTGCCTTACCCATTCAACAATATTGGAATCAGTGCAACAGTGTCAAAAGCCTTACTGATATCTAGGTAAACAATGTCTACTGCACCACCCTGATCTATTATTTAGTTGTCCAATCAAAAAAATCAGTAATATTAGTTTGGCATGATCTCCCTGAAGTAAACCTATATTGTCTCTGATCTTGAATACATGTGATTTTAGATGTTCAACATTCCGATCCTTTAACATGATTTCCATTACTTTCTCCACTGCTGAAGTAAGGCTTGGGAACAACATTCACTAACTTCCAATCTTCTGGGACTAATCCTGTTAACAATGATTGGTTATATAAGTCTGTTAATGGTTTTGCTAGTACACCACTAAGCTATTTTAATAACTTTGGGTCATTCCATCAGGTCTCATTGACTTATTTGGCTTTACTTTTGACAGTTGTCTTTACTTTCCTTCATTCCCATCTGTAAATAATGAACAAACATTTTAATTGAGGTAGTCAGCTAGACCTTTATCCTCTTCTACATTCATTCCTTCCTTCCTTTTTTTTTTTTTCCAATTCTTTATTTTTGCAATGACAGAAGTATTGGCATTCCTACTGTATATAGGCTTGTGCAAAAGCCAGTTCAAGGTTCAGATGGTAGTGTTTGTTACAGGAAATAAAATTCAAAGCATATCATTCTTTCTCGTGTGGTATGGTATTTTGATATTTAAGTAAAGAGAGAAAACGTAAGCAACAATAGATACCATAGGATTTCGTAAAGATAACATGGTTGTGCTTCGTGTAACATATAGAGAAGTTTGAAGACTGAGTTACCGGACATCTCAGCCTAGTAGAAAGAGAGTTAGGTAGGAGGGGTGTAGGAGGGCCTTGTGGCAAACCTAGCCACTTGGACATTATTTCTGTACTGTCTCTTTAAGGGTTGCCGGCAGGGCCAGATTAAGAGCCCAGTGGGCCTGGTGCTGACAATTATGACGGGCCTAATTACAGAATCATGTCGACCAAAAACAGTAAAACACTCCCAAGCGTCATGTATCTGATGGAGATGGTGCTGGAGAGAAAGAAAACAGCAGCTATAAGAAAACACAAACCCTAGGCTAATCTCTCACTAATTTATGTTTTCATCTTTCAAGTAAATCCATAACCCCTAACAGCAGTGTCCAGTCAAGCAGGAAGTCAATGGGCACAGTAAAAGGGTGTGCCACTGACACAAATCACGTAACCTGCCAAAAGGGGCGAACATGCCCAAAAAGAGGATATGTCTGCCCAAAGAATTAGAAGGCCAGCCTGGTATGAATGCATGTCAGGCTGCCTGCCAATCATGCAGCTGGCCAACTAAGGGCATACTATGCAGACAGCACCCTGAGCTTGGCATAAATGCATCTAATGATGCGCTCGCTCAACGCTTTCTAAGGACTGTCCCCTAGCACTCGCTGTTCCACTTGTCTCCTTACCTTCTTACTAGCAGGCAGAAGCTCCTGGTATATAGTCGGGGACAGAGAAAAGCTGTATGTAGTGAGTGTAGAAGAAAGGGAACATGCCACAATGTTAGAGAGACCAAAGTCAGCATTACCCTCACTATAGGGACAGGAACACAAACATAATTTCATGACCCTATAGTGTCAACACCACCATATAGCCCCCCTGGGCCCCTCATGCCTCCATAAATATAGCAAAATCTTACTGTGTTCAAGCCTGAAGCTGTAAATCTGCATGCTGTTGGACTCAGAAAAACAAGTAGTCTGCTGACCTCATTAGAAGTGGTGGCCTAATCCAATCACAGTGCTTCCCCATAGGATTGGCTGAGACTGACAAAGAGGCAGATCAGGGGCAGAGCCAGCATGATTCAAACACAGCCCTGGCCAATCAACATCTCCTCATAGAGATGAATTGAATCAATAAATCTATATGAGGAAAGTTTTCAGGCACTTTATAAATGATTGAAGACTAGGGGAGAGCTTGATGGTCATAGGCAGGCTATTCCAAAGGAAAGGAGCCACCTGCGAGAAGTCCTGCAAGCATGAGTTGGTTGTATGGGTGCGAGCAGCAGACAGGACAAGGTCATGGGCAGAGCGGAGAGACCGAGAAGGGGCATACCTGTGGATCAGTGAAGAAATATAGGAGGGGCTAGAATTGGTCAGTGCTTTATAGGTGTGGATTAGTACCTTTGAATTAACTCCTATAGGATACAGTAAGGGCTGACAGAGGGGAGAGGTGTGAAAGGAGCGACAGGAAAGGAAAATCAGTTTAGCTGTAGCATTCATTACAGATAGTAGCGAAGCAATAAGACTTGTGGGAAGACCTATTAGGAGAGAGTTACAATAATCCAGAGAGATAACTAGAGAGAGATAACATGAGCATGGACAAGTATCATCTTGTGTAAGAAAGATATAAAAACATATACACATACTCTTTTTAAATGTTGGAAATTAACAATGTCAGTCTTTAAAGGGATTTAGGAAAAAAGGAAAAACACAAGAACTAATTGTAACGGACCGTTTTGCACACAAGGGGTAAAAACCGTTTAGGCGATAATCCCCTTTTCCGAGACACAGGCACAGCTACTGCAGAACACCAAACTCCCGAACTGGATACAAAATAGCACTCCAACTCCTGAACTGGAACCTCCCAAATAGCTGCTAGCAGACGAACAGGAAAAGCAGACAATCAGCTTACACTCCTGGCAATCAGTCTCTAACAGCATACAGTGAATCCCCCCAAGAACGAGACAAGGCTCCGTGTTGAGGGTCAAGCAGTGGTCTGTTTAATGAGGGCTACCTGCCCAGTATTTATGCAGGTCTCCCACCTGGTGGACACTCCCCTAGGGGACCAAATGGGAGACTGTGACAAGGGACAGACAAGTAGACAAATAGGACACACAGTCACAGTATATTCCCACAATGCATCCTGGCTTCCTCCCCTCTGCCCTGGGAGATAATTGAGAAGTAACTCAATTATCTCCCAAGACAAAGGCAAAACTCCATTACACATGTGGGGACACAAAACCAGTATTATACTTTAAAATACATAAAGTAACATTTATTACATAAAACACAGACAAGTAACATATCCCCAGATAGCTCAGGTCTGAGCGCACATTATTAAGCGAATGGCGCTCAGACCACACGAATACAGTTTAATCGCCATGGAGCCAAAGTCTTTACAGTCAGTTTCATACGAATGGGCGCCATGGGATTCCTATCTGGGGTATAACACATTCACACAAAACTACCGAACAGCGGGCCGTTCGGGCACTTCCACCGAACAAGAAGGGAGGTCGGCGGCTTCAGCGGTGTTCGCGCAAAACTGTGTCCGATTTTAGTTCCATGAAGATAGGGGCGAACACCGCTGTGCATTCGTATGTTTAAAATGGCCGCGACCTCGTGTTCGGGATACGAATGGCGGCCACCCAGCATTCATCAATTAAGCTGCGGTTAACCGCAGCTTCAGGGAGGTTAATTGCCGGCACACTCCAGCTCCCAGGTGGTCTATTCATTCGTGCGGTTGTTCGGTAGATTGAATCTACCGAACAACCGGCAGAAAAGCACGAATACAGCTTTTCTGCAGGCAAAATAAAGTCTTTTAAAAGGGGGTCATAGTCCAGAGGCAGCAGGCGAGCAACCAGGCTTCTCCAATGCAATGTGGCGAGATTGGTCTCGTCACACTAATAGTGCAGTATGTCAACTCTATTTTTTAGAATTTTAAATACATTTTGCAGAGTGCTAACTCACACATATGAGAGCTACTGAGAACTCTGTTGTATAACGCCTGTATGGTACAATCCCTGTTTAAGGATATGTAGATATTCAGTGTAGTTCATTAGTCATGCAGGAGAGAGAGAACAAAAGTAACCCAATGGTGTAGTATGTCTAATAGCAGAATATAGGTGATAAAAAAAAAAACGTATTACACTTATAATTTCCAGAGCAGTGACTTGCTCTGGTGGTATTCAGCCTTCATCCTATCTTCTACAAATACAAAAGGATATAACCCTAATGATGAACTAGCAACATTCTATAATAATCTGTACAACCCAAGGGACGATCCCACAGTACCCCAACCCCCTGCAACTACCATAAACCAGTTTCTAGATGAAATAGAATTACCTAATATCACTAGAAAACAAGCACTGATTTTTGAGGCCCCTTTCACTGAGGAGGAAATTCAGAAGGCAATCCTATTGTTGCCTAAGCATAAAGTACCAGGCCCAGATGGCTTTTCTAACTATTATTACATGAAGTAAATATCTTGACTTCTCATCTCACGCTAGTCTTTAACAACATTAAAACAACAGGGATCGTACCACGGGAAATTTAAGAAGCCCACGTAGTTACGCTACCTAAGATTGGTAAATCCCCAATTGAATGTGCCAAACTATGACCGTTATCTCTCTCGAATAATATTATACCCATGCAACACAACTTAGTCTCAGCAGAATAAGCTGGCTTTATGCCATTGAGACAAGTAGGCGATAACACTACACACTTCATCAATTTAATTAAATGGGCCCATCACAGTAGACAAATAGGAGTGTTATTGGTGCTCGAAGTGGAAAAAGTATTTGATAACCTAACTTGGGACTATATGAATGCCACCTTGTTAAAAATGGGGATTTCACCTACCTTTCCCAAAAGCATTTGGGCTCTATTTTCGGAACCATCAACAAAAATGTTTAATACAGGTTTCCTCTTCCGATCATTTACTATCACAAATGGCACCACCCAGGGATTCCCCCTCTCACAGATCATCTTTATTTTATGCTTAGAACCATTGGTTAGGTACATTAAGTCTCAAACTACTATTGCAAGTCTATAAACCCCAATAGGAGCCCAAAAACTAGTGTTATTCGTGGATGACCTCATCCTGTTTATTACCCACCCTGACCGTTCTATCCCCCCTGTTTGATGGATCTTCTCAATAAGTATGCCAAGGTATCATATTACAAAAATTAATGCAAAAAAAAGCAGGTGGTTCCAATTGGTCTTCCAGGAAAGCAAGTGCAAAAGATCTGGGAGATCTTTCCATTTGACTGGTGCAAAACATTGCTAAATTACTTGGGCATTAAGCTCACTAAAAATGCAAACTCCCTGATTCAGGAAAACCATGCCGCATTAGTACAAATTATGCGCACAGTTGATGCTTGGAGGGACCTTGATGTATCATGGCTAGCCAGGATCCATACCATAATGATGATGACATTGCCAAACCATCTCTATCTCTTCCGCACAATTTCCATCACCCTACCAGACAGTATTCTTCAAAATTGTGTAGGAATTGTATGAAAAAGTAACCCTGCCTCCCCCGAATGCCATGTAAACTTACATGGCTACCTTTTCCACAAAGGAGGTCAGAGCATACCATATATAGCGCCTCAGTGATATCACAAGGACTGACAGTCTTGGAAGAACCACAAACCCCAATATGGCTGGCTCTTGAAGACGCATGTGTCCACCCAGGAAGGGTGCAGGGATTTTTGTGGTCCCAATTCTTACATTTTACTGAGCACACACCTTCTGCACAGCAAAATGTAAATGTACATGTACATTTACAGGAGAGGCATTCAGGTTTTCTGCTGGAGAAAATACTAAAACTAGCTGGGTAGCCAAATCTCCTCCATATGGAACCAAAAAAGGCTTCAATTCAAAGACAAGCATAAATTACCTTTATTCAAATAGAGTAGACATATAGTTAAAACATACGGGGAGAGCAGAAAGATCACCACTGAAGCAAAATTCAAAGAACCGGAGATGGTCTGAATAAGTGCTGGTAGACATGAAATGTGTTCGTGGAAGAGACGCAGCAATATAGCTTATTTTAATGCATTTAATTATGTATTTTTTTATTTGGGGGTAATTCTTACCAAGCTGCAAATCTGTTTGCAAACCTTCCCCTTTTTACCCAGCCATGATTTTATGTGGCTGCCCATTGGCAGACTTCTCAATGGAGTCGAATGAGAAGTATTTGCAAGGTAGGTGCTCTAGGCAGTTACCTACCTCTTTAGGTTAGCGCCACTAAGCTAACCAAATCAGGAAGTAGCAGGATCTGGAGTTTGACATCTAGGGGAGGTGTAACACAGTTAATTTCTAAAAATGGCAATTTCTATTGAAATCTGCAATTTTTGTAAATTTTAAAAGAGGTCACATTTTTCACATATAAAGCAGGCAGATATGCTTTTGGGTTTTGGAGTGTATTTTTAAATGAGAAAGGCAAATTAATGCTATATATAGCAATATACTTTTTTGATTCTGGGACTGTATTTGTCTAGCATAGCCTTACAGCTTCTGAATTATTTCCCACTCCCTGAATTGTCATGAAATGTCCCACCATCCAGGAAGCTCTCACCATCTGCTGCATGCTAGTATCCATTTAATATTAGCTGGTAGAAAATGCTTAAAGGGACACTAAAGGCACCCAGGCCACTTCATCTCTGTGAAGTGGTCTGGGTGCCATGCTCCCCACATTTTAAACCTGCAGCTATAAATATTGCCATTCTGCAGAATGGCAATGCTTTTATTGGCAGGTTTGAATGGCTCTATTGGCTATCACTCAGATAGTCACTTGAGGTGCTTCTGATGAAATAGCAGAGTACGATTCTGCAACTTCTTTCATGTAATAAAAAACAAATGAAAAAAAGTCCAGCAGCTGCTCATTTGTGAGGATATTCCACATTGATCTTCTGAATCATCACTCTAGTAATGCTGATCAAAGGTCCATGTGATGCCATGTAGCACAGAGTTTGTATGCTCACTGACCTGCCAGCTGATAGCACCTATACATTATGATGAGCGTTATGATGAGTAATTCCATTTCATAGGTAATAAATGTGACCATGACATTAGATAACAATTGTTACATTTTATGTAATGTATAGGTGATTGTGTTCAGTTTTATAAATCTACATGCAACTGTTCAAGAGGTGATTGTTCATCTACATTACACTGGTATTTGGGTTCAATGAAGATATACTCATTATGGGAAAGACACATTTTTTACCTTAACATATATTATAATAGCTATTAGGTAATATTTTGCCCTTAGTGTTTGCAAACACCTTACATGCCACACTTCACATCTATTCAATAGCATATGCTAAATTAAGTGTAAATATAAGGGAGCTAGAGACTCTAGCGCCATGGAAACTAGGTGTTAGTAAGCAGTTATCATCTTCTGTTAATCTCTATGTGAGACGTTGACATGAACAAAAGCTGGATATTAACAGTTACATTTTGTACCATGGAAACATCTGAGAATCACTAACTCTGCTAATAACCATTTTAGCACTTATCTGCTATAGGGTTATGGATTGTGACAATCATGAAAACAAGTCCAGAGTATACAGTGATTTCATGGGTTTTGATTTGTATCAGGTATCCTACCATTGCAGCGTTTTTTGAATTGCTGAGAGTCATATTGTCTTGACCTAGTGAGGCTTTGGTTATTTTTTTAACTTTCAGGCATTTTGCTTATCATCATCAAAAAAATATTAAGCAACTGCACCCACCCTAAAGTCTAGTATATCTAACCTAGTACATCTAAACCAAAGTGCTGGAAGAGAGCAGAACAGAGAGCATAAAGAATTTGTAAAACATATCACCAAGGCATAGAACTGTCAGGATTACTATTTGATCCAGCACGTAGAATTGTCTCATACCTAGGACTAAGGATAACGTCTAACGGGACCTTAGAATGGCCGGACTTAACATATCCAAGAATAGTCAGAATACTAGCCAAGGTCAGGCATACAGAATCAGACACAAGTATACCAGAAATCAGGGAAGTCAGAACGAATCCAAAGTCAAATACCAAAAATATCAAGATCAGAAACGCACTCTCGGATTACCATCAGGCAGAAACCACGACAGGGAGAATGAGAGAATGTAAAAATTACTTTAAATAACCCTCCTGTTATTCTGATTGGTAGTAACCGGCCTTTGACCCCAAAATGTGCGCGCCTGTGATGTCGCACGCACACGCAGACGTCATCATCAACGTGGGCGGCCATGGGGTTATAAAGTGGCATAGATCCGCAGCGGCTGGTGTCCCTAGACATGATGGGTTTATCAGGTATCCGGGTGCATGGTTGCAGATGGGCACAACTATTCCTGTCAGGACGGTAAATACCATTATAAACATTTCTATGTGTGGATGAATCTGTTATAAGAACATATATATTTTTATTTGTTCTGTCTGTTCTAAGTTCTACTTATGTTTGTTCTAAGTTCTACACATGTATACTGGATTGTACTACATTCTAATAGTAATGTGGGTTCTATTTACACCATTAATAAACAGATTGTTTATTGCTCATTTGTCCAAATCCTAAATATGACAAAAATAATTTACTACAACGTAGAAAATTTTGACTAGTATCTAGAATGGCATGGGTTAACATTTTTTGAAGCAATTGTGTTAAATTGTCTTCCTTCTGACTTGTTTTAAAATCATATATACATTTAGGACCCCCTGAATCCTAATTTCATTTAACCAAATCTGCTAAATTGTATTTAAGAAATGTCTGGACTTTTCTGAAAACCAGATATCTTCATTTTGACTTTCCGTGCCTGGCATTATTTAAAAATAAACTCCAAGTGTTTCGTGGAAGTTCAATAGATCTGAAACAACTCCCAGATGTATTCCAGAGCTCATAAAATACTCAATTTTGAGTTCAGTATAAGAGCAAACATTACTGTTACAAAGTCCCCTCTGTCTGCTACAACTTTGCTACTTTGTTGCTTTTCCCGAAATAATGTTGCGGGCCATTTGTATGTACGAATGACCGACCACCCGGCCCCTGGTGTGTGCCGCCAATTAACCCCATTCATCTCTCACAATACCAAACAAACTATCAAACGGCAACCACCCTACCTGAGGAGTGTGTCCCCAATTCATCAACCTGAAGCTGCGGTTTTGTGGTTAAATGCAGCCTAATTGACCGCCGATAGGGTGGTCGCCGTTCGTGTAGGAGAGTGTCAAACAAAGTACCGAACCAAATGGCGAACTACCTGTCGAACGATTGACCACCCTACCTGAGGAGTGTGCCCTGATTAACCACCCTGAAGCTGCGGTTTTGTGGTTAACCGCAGCCTAATTGGTCATTGACAGGGTGGTCGTCGTTCGTATGTCGAACACATGGTGGCGGCCATCTTTTATTACCGAACGCCCAGCGGGACCTGGTCATCAAGCGCCTGGTACTCTTTTTGGGATACAATTATCCGCGAAACCCGCTGGGATTCAGCATGCCCCGTTCATTCGTGTATAAAACACCGAAGATCATGCCATTCAACACTTTTATATTACAGTGAATACACCAAACCCCTTGCAAGACACTATGGCCGAGGATGTATGGGCTGCTAATTGCCAAACAGCCCTCAAAGATACTTTTCATCCCCATGGCATTCCCATACTGTTCATGAGACCTGATCGCTTTTCGTGTATCTTGTGCGCTCAGATCCAAGCTGTCTGGGGATGGGTTGAATGTGACTATTAAACACTATGGTGTAATAGCTATATATTTGTATTCATTTTTTGTGTAACCATAAAAGTTGTATTATTGCATGTACCTGGAGATAATTGAGTTACTGTAACCGTTGAGACCAATTATCTCCAGGCTAGAGGGGAGTGTTTTGAAAAAAGCACTTTGTTCTCATTGGTGGCTGCTCGTTGTCATCCTGTGTACCATCAGGTCCAGAGGGGTGTTCCTCTGGCCTTTAAATATGTATTTAAGCAGTGCATGAGTGATCAATAAACCAGTTCTTCTTACCCTCAACTGGCAGCCTCGACCGTGTTGTAGGGAAATGCTTTATACTAGCTCTACCTATAGTTAGCTGGATATCTACACTTACAGGATTACTGCTGGATGCTGTTTGGAGCTGTTACTCTCCAAGATTGGGAACCAGGACACCTAAGCAGTCCAACTCTCAGTCAGCCTGGAGACAACTGTAACAATTCCAATTTGAAATACAGTGGGACCTCAGTTTACAAACGCCTCGGTTAACATAAATGAAAATCCATTGAAAATAATGCCTCGGTTTACAATTTTTCTACGCAATGCAAAGCAAGTGTCCCCAGGATGCATGGCACCTGGGAGGTTTATAACACTGCCCCCTGCATGCTGGAGCCTGTGGGTAGCACATGGCGTCAAGTGTGGAGCTGTTGGAGTGGCTTTTGCATCGAGTTTTAGAGCCATTCTGGAAATTGTTTGCAGTTGTTTTAGGACTTTTTGGTGCATTTCTCAAGCTGTGGAAAGGTAGGGAGCTGAGCTTCATCATTTGCATGCCTTTTATTGTGTGTTCTGCATTGTGGGTTGGTTTCCATACCAGTTCATTTTGACTTTTTTTCTGACCTCCAGAACGAATTAATTGGTTTTCAATGCATTCCTATGGGAAACCGCGTTTCGTCTTACAATTTTTTTGCAATAAGAAACGTCCTGGAGAATGTATTAAATTTGTGAACCGAGGTCCCACTGTTCTATGCTTTTTTCAATGCATATTGGTTAACTAAAGTTGTGAACAGTTTATCAAAATTATGTACATGGTATGACAATTAAGTATAATTGTACAATCACAGGGCTAAAGGCATATTACTGTTCCTCAGAGTGACTGGACTTAACACACCCAGAGAGGTAATAGCGATATTAATCAAATACAGACCAATGTTAATAGATACCAGAAAACAGACAGAGTAATAAGCCAAACCTAGTTAGCGATACCAGACATCAGAACATTCAGGAAAAGTCGAATGAATAACCAGATAAACCAAATCACTAGAAATGCACTATTTGGACACTATGGAACCACAAGAGGCTTGAGGGTTTTATATGGTGATTGGCATTAACAGCATCTTGTGTCATTACCACCCACCCAAAACATTGTGCCTTTAATTTGATACAGGGTCTAAGTGATATATAAGGATGTACATTTGGACTATTCAACTTCATTTTTTCATGAAAAGATGTGGACCACGTCAATACAGAATAAGGCAAGTATGTGTAGTGTGACAGATCCATCTGTATAACCTGGGATTGCTGGTTCGTCTGTTTTGCTGTTTTCGTGGAATTACTCATTCATATGCCTCTGTTCGTATAATTGACGTTTTTTTGCCGAACAAAACTACCGAACGGACAGCCACCCAGAAGAGAAGTGTGCTGCTGGTTAACCTCTTGATCCTAATTAGAATGTTGTGGTTAACCGCAGACACTTCTCAATTAAAACCGAATACAGGGTGGTCATCGTTTGTATGTCGACCACGAGGCGGCGGCCATTTTAAACCATGCGAAAGACCAGCGGTGTTCAGCATTGATTTCATGGAACTGAAAATGGACACTTTTTCTGCCGAACACCGCTGAACCGCCGACCTCCCTTCTCAATCGACAGAAGTACACGAACACCGGCCGTTCGGGAGTTTGAAACGCACGAATGGACTTAACCCAGATAGCCTTCCCATGGAGTCAATCGCATACCGAAAGACTGTAATAGACTTTGACTTCATGGTGATTGAACTATACGTATGGGATCTGAGCGCTATTCGCCAATAATATGCACTCAGATCCAGGCTATCTGGGGATATGTGATACAAATGGGAAATGTTCGACAATTATAAAGGTATATATTTTTATGTGTTTTTTGTGTTAAATTTAAAATGGCGATTTGCCTCTGTCCTGGAGATAATTGAATTACTTCTCAATTATCTCCAGGGCAGAGGGGAGGAAATCATAATGCATGCTGGGAATATTCTGTGTCTGTGGGTCCTAACCTGCCATATGTCTGTCTATTGTTACAGTCTCCCATTTGGTCCCCTAGGGGAGTGTCCACCAAGCAGGAGACCTGCATAAATACGGGTAGGTAGCCCACAGTAAAGCCAGTTCATGCTTTACCCTCAATGCAGAGCTTGGTCTCGTTATTGGGGGTATTTATTACCGACGACTAGAGACTGCTGGATGGGATTATTAGCCACTTGGGAGATATATGCGTTCGGCTACTATTGGCGATTCGTGAGTTTGGAGCTCGTGAAGTGAAGTGCCCGTACAGGTCCCGTTCGTGAGATTACAGCGTTCCCCTGCTTGCGGTTTGTATGATTGCACTTGATATGAATGAAGCCTGTGTTATTGCGAGAGGGGAGGATTCACTAAACGGCGGTTTGTACATTTGATGCTGAGGGTACCGTAACATGTAGGAATGGTGATCTGCATCAATATGGACACCAGAATGAGGCAGGTATGTGGAAAGGTGATCTGTGTTAATATTGACACCAGAATAATGCAAGTATGTGAAGAAATGATCGGTGTCAATAATAATGCCGGGATGAAGCAGGTATTATTAAGTGCCTCTGTCAGCCACAGATGCAAGTGTACAGTACACTGTACATCCCTGTCAGGGAGGTTTGCTGGTAATCTGAGGAGTCTTAATGTATGCCAGAACTGAAGCAGTTTTACAAAAAATGAGACTCACTCAGAACCTAAATTCCAGGTTTTCATATGTGTCCCTATTTCTGCAGCTCAGATACAGTGGAAGTTAAAGGAAAACGGTTATTACTTTTTATTATTTTAATAAAAATATATCATCTATGTGTGTATTATTTTGTATTAAAAATATATGTGTAAATGTCTTTTTCAGTACATCGCAAGACTTACCTTTACTCTATGATGGTTGCCATCTTTACTCATCTTTGGTCAAAATCATATTTTCTCGGAACAATATCCATGAATGTCATGGTTATGTAGACAAGTTCAATCATGAATCCAGATGTCATGTGCAAGCAATACATTTTCAAAAACACTCTTCTGTATAGTTTCACACTTTAATATTGTGCATAGAAAAGATGTGTTTCTGGCTAAAGATGGCCATCACGTGCAGCAAGGGTAAAATAGTTACCAACTTATATGCAAGGATTAGGCAAAGAACACTGGAAATGTCAGATGTTGTGCTTTGTATATCTATATTTTCTATTCACTGTTGGGTAATATTGGGTTAATTTATTCCCTTGCACCCCTACTTTTGTCTTTCTGATTGCTGGTATTTTTAGTGTGTGTGTTCTTACACTAATTATTAGACAAATATCAGAAAATGGCATGTCTGCTATCCAATTAAGAAACTAAACACTATATAATATAAGCAAATATATATCTGAGACTGCATTGAAAATGTGAAAATGTATGAACAAGAACAGTCACTCTCTCTAACAAAACTCAAAATCTGTCACCACCAACAGCTAAGTCAAAAATTAATTTATTCAATATTATTGGTTTAGGATATTAATTTATTAAGTGAATATTAAGTTATCATACATACTTATCAGATCTACAATTAAATTAATTCTCACATCTCAATTTTTGGAGTAAATGTTCTCAGCAGTTTTATATAAAATTGTAAAAAAGTTTAATGATGAAGTTTCTTTTAGTTCAACCGTTATTGAAGAACAAAGCCAGAAATAAAGTATCTCTAGCATAGGTCCTAAGGCAGTGATGTCTAACATTTGCACAAAGAGGTTTATGAACTACATTTGCTAAGCATTTAAAGAAAATGTAGTTCATAAACATGTTAATGTTTAGCTATCACGGGTCTAGAATTATAGTAACAGCCCTGTAGTTGAGATAGGCTAGAATTAGCATCCATACTCTGTTCACACATAAATGTGAACAGGTTTAATCTGTGTAACCAGCCATCATATCATTATGCCTTTTAATCTCATAGCAACCTACAATGTAATGGTGATGTGTAATAGCTGCACAATGTACATGACTAAACTGCTTTGTCAGAAATCATTTGGTTTACTATGTAATAATACATTGTTGTGCCCAGATTAATGTTTGGGTTAAGTACATTCCTGACCTACAGAGAAGGCAGCAGAGCAGTTTGAAATTGTCCTACACCAGAAAATTAGCAGTTAAAGAATGAACTGTTGTGTTCTGGCTTACTATTCTGGTTTAATGTTTCCACAGCTGCATATCATGTCATGCTGTACAAGAAATGTGTTACTGGAAATGAAATCAAGTTGTTTATCCATTTCCATGAATATACCGCATTGCACAAAACTGTAAAGAGGTTAATTTCAGCAAGAAGGAAACTTGGTGACATTTATTGCTATAAATTAATAATTTTAAGCTCTGGAGTCCTTGAATTCTCATCAACATTTTAGGTCAAAAGGAAGAAAAAAAATCAATGCATAAAAAATAATATGCATGGATTTCTGCCAATAAATATGGCAATTTTAAAGATTTAATGCACGACAGAATGATTTAGCATGAAAGCGAACAAAACACTCTCAGGAGTGAGTCAGAAAGAACAGTGTGAGAGTCGACTTTTGCCAAGAGAAACATAAAATGAGAATTTGATGATAATTTGGAAATACTCAGATATATGCTGGTGACAGCAAAAGAAACAAAAACTTACTTAACAGTGTTAGAATTCTGCATTGGAGGTTTGTGTGCCCAGCTGTGGAAGTCAATATACCCAGCTGTGGATATTTCTAATCTCCATTCAGTCTTGCATTGATGAAGTCCCATTTTAACATAATACTTAAGTGCATACTATGATGAGATTATACCATGTTTAATTTAAATAGATTATGATGATAGCTATGTGGTTTTTACTACTGTTTTATATACTCAACTTAATTTCTTCAATTTGCTCAAGTCATCTGAATGTGATCAGGTGATTCTCCTTAATCCTGCACACTTCTCCTATGCTGCACTATCTGTTCTCAACCAGGGCACAAATATCCATTCTTCTAACAGTTTAAATGTTTGTTTTTTCTTCCTTCATTCTTTGATCACACCAATGATGTAAATGTGAAGGACCCCTTATGGAATGGTTCTTTATCATAATACATATGTCAATGTACCTGTGTCTTTTAGAGCGACAAATGAGGCTCATTGGTTCTTTGTCTTTAAAGTTATTAAATTACACAATATCCTTTGATGTTTCTTGCTTTGTAAAATAATAATTGCTTTTGGGAGGTTTTTTTTGTCTTGTTTAATATTATAATTAATAGGGTCTATGCAGGATGCCAGATTTGAGAGATCTGGACAAATTAAGAAGCTGGTAGAGCAAGACAAAAATGAGATTCAGGATGAACAAATGCATAAAAATGCACTTTGAGAACAAAAATATAATTGCAAGATACAACAAAAGTGTGTAAATGGTGGCGCTAAGTTAACTATTGGAATCAAGCGTATTTATATAGCTGCTGTGTACACTCTGTGGGTACTCCCAATATCCCACTAAACAAAAGAAATCACCAGGAAACAGAAAACTCTGTCTGATTGGTATTTCTACCCTTCAGGCTGTTAGAGTGCAGCACTTGTGTTAATACGTGAGGTAGATATTCCTCTATGGGATGTATAGAATACACTTACCCTCTATATATAGCACTTTGTGGTGAGTACATAGAAAAAACAGAAAGATAAAAATACAAATAATAGTGCAATATTGTATGTATTTAGGAATTAGTTTGTGAGTTACACATATAGATAAACTCACATATTTTAGAGCCTTTTGCAGATTTAAGGCTCTAAACTTCTAAAAAAAAAATTAGGGTATCTATTTGCACTTTAGATGAAATACACATTTATCATATTTGCTTAAGAGATTGGAGGTTTTCATCTCAATCTTTTTTGGTATGATGTAATAACAAAAAGACTTTACATAAAGTCCAGACTAATTTCCAGATGGAACTAACTATAAAAATAAATATGTTTGCCTGTATAAAATATGCCCCACAAGAGAACTATCTAATAGAATTAGCCATTCTAAAAGAAATCCCATAAAGATATCATGTTTAAAAAAATAATTATATATATATATATATATATATATATCATGTTAAAAGAACAATATAGATACAATAGGTTTTCCACATGTGATTTAATATATAAGGTACAACTATCCCTATAGACTTCTTCACTATCACTGAGGTGTAATGTGGCCACGGAAACTGATGACACTGATACATACATTTGTTCACATTGTACATGTATTTGGAGTGTTTATATATTGTTTCTGTCTCTTCTATGCTTTATGTTTTGAGTCTAACATAGACCCAAATATGGACTACATTAGAAAGACATTACAACAATATCGATACTCCTTTGATTCACGGACAAATCGGAAATACCAGGAGTTCGCAAAGCATCAAGGGACTTGTATTTCCCTCCGAAAACCGGAAATGACGTCTCGCTATTCGCGAGGGTCAGAAGAACTACAAGAGACCATGGATTGAATAATTGAACTCTAGATGGGAGAATGAGGAAACAAAAAGAGCGAAATGGACACAAGTAAGCTACGGTGACTGAGGAAGCTGTTTTTTTACGGCACCATCTATAGTTTATACTTGTTTTTATTACTGATACTGTTATTGTCGCCACTATTTTTTATTTTCATTTTTTCATATAACAGCTATTTTTAACTATATTTTGCAATAAATCTTTTTATACTTTCCACTGTATCCGGCCCTGTGATTCGGGTCAGGGGGGAGTGTCACCCCAGAAATTGACACCAGGCTTACACACTTAGAGCCAGTTCCCAAAAGGCTCTTCACAAGGTGAGCATTTCTTTGCATTAATTCTGTTCACATTGATCATTGGAGATACTGCACTTAGATTAACATTTTTTCTCTGCATCTATTTACCATATATGACATGGGGAGGAACATACCTATCGTTCAATTACAAGAAGGTTATGTGATCTACCTTAAAGACACAGACACCTGGAAGTTTAGAGCCTTAAATCTGCAAAAGGCTCTAAAATATGTGAGTTTATCTATGTTTGTAACTCACAAACTAATTCCTAAATACATACACTATTGCACTATTATTTGTATTTTTATCTTTGTTTTTTCTATGTACTCATCCTAAAGTGCTATATATAGAGGGTAAGTGTATTCTATACACCCCATAGAGGAATATCTACCTCACGTATTGACACAAGCGCTGCACTCTAACTAACAGCCTGAAGGGTAGAAATACCAATCAGACTGAGAGTTTTCTGTTTCCTGGTGATTATAATTGCAATTTACTTTCTAAAAAGAATATAGTAAATGAGATATTTGGTCATGTACAAAACACAAAAAAGTATTATTGGCACGTTTCATAAAATAGTATTTTGCTTATTTATAAATCAATAGTTTAACTTCACCTCCACTAGCATTTAATATTCAATGCAAATGTTGGGGCATCTGTTCGCAAGAAATTAGAAAAGTACAAACAAGAGCTGGAAAACTAGTAAGTTAAATGATAGATTTCATTTATAATTATTGTCTAGAAAAACAGCAAATCACACAAGTGTATCTAAAACACTCTGCAAATACACACAGTACTCTGTATTTAGCTCTTGGTGACTTGTTCATGAACAGAACTATACAAAAAATGCCAAGATCAGGAACATTTTGAACATCTACTGATAATTGTAGACAGGAGATTTCATATACAGTACTGAAAATAGTCCTTTTATTATATGTGTAAACAATTTTTATTTATCAAAACTGAATTGGTCTTTGACTATTCATTTAATATACAATAAAACAGCTGAAGTGATAACATTTTAACTTTTCCTCTGGATTGCCATCACAAAAAGGCTTATTTGCTGTGATATAATTTTATCACAGCAATTTATTTCTCTATATGAGTAAAGAATAAAATGTCACTGTTGCCAATAGCAGTTAATTTTTTCACATGGAAAATTCTCTTTTTATACTAACAATGGAAGAGCAAGATGCAAAACTTGCCTACTTTCTTCAGTAATTAAAGAAATGAAAGAAATAATGTAGGAGCTCCCCGACAATTATTATGGAGGGACAAAGCAATATTATAACTTATTTACAATTAGCAGTGTGACACTTTAACAATACAGCAATGAAAATCCTCCACTGCCTTTTTCACTGCTTCCCCTTCTGATAAAAAGTGGGAAGGGAATTTTGTAATAAACTAATTTGGGCTAGCAGAGTATTCCCATAATCCATTGAGAGGACATTCTTAATAATGCCCCCAATTTTGATAGTTAGATAGGCCAGCGTGAACAGACCTTACAGACCTCCGATCAGTATGCTGCTCATGTGCCTTATGCACGCAGGGAGACCTTCAGGGGCTTCTCTTCTGACAGTCTTTTCTGACATAGAATGGGAAGACTTGCAAAGGCTGCAGTTCATAAAAATTGTTTTTTTCAAACTGTTTTACGCTATACCCCCAATGAAAAGATGCATGAAAATGCATGCATGTATTCATAGGGGGGTGTATCTACTTCACAGACTTCCTCAGGTCTCAGAAAATACAGGAACACACTCCAAACACAGGTCGTTGGAAGAACAAAACTGTGTATTTATCTGCACCAGCAAATGTCCCAGTGCTTACTATGGAGTACACGATACACACTGGGCTCCGAGCAACAAGAGAACTAAGAATATATACCATAAACTACATATTCCATACATATGGAGAATTACACACAACTGCAGCATATTTTGACCAGTAGCAAGCTATTATTTTATCACTACATGTATTAGCTACTTGTAGCATTCCTGGAATTCCACACATGAGCCCTGGTTCTAAGTGTTGGTACAGCAATTAACCACTTAAGTACCAGAAGTTCCTAGAGCATCCTGCAGCTTCTACCACAATTTCTAATTCTTTGCCCATTTGGGCAATGAAATGTTCTTAAGACCTTTAGTTATTTTTATATGTGGGTTAGGTGAGTAACATGTATTTTTTTCTTTACAGTGAGGAAGCAGAACCACTATTTACTGTGAAACTCTAGCCTCTCTAAATGTCTACTCAGCCTTAATGGAATAATAATATAATTAAATTTTTCTACTGTGATAAAATTAAAAAAAATCTATAAATCAACATTGTGTAGATAGCATTGAGCAGCAATGGGGGAGAATGCAAACACACTCAAGTAGAGATTGCCTAAACTAACAGAAGGATGCAGCAAACCTCCATGGTTGTCTGATTGACAGGGAGGAGATCCATAGTTTACTTTAAAAAGTGATAATTTCTCATAGAAAATGAGAAGTTCCTTATAGGTGTGGAGTGGCCCTTTAAGATTGGCTACGTATCATGGTGAGTTGAAATTCTATTACAGCTAGAGGAACTACAATATAAAGGGAAAGGCTAGGGAAGGACATCCCCTATGCTTACATGAAATTAGGAGCATAATATTGTAGGCACGATAATTGTCTGACCCCCAGATATCATTGATTATCCTAACAGGAGTCTAATATAAACTAACTGCCATACATATTAAATCTCTCTGCAGCTTAGTTGTAAATTAATACTTACAGCAAAAGAGTTAATTCTTCAAAAGTTTCATAAAGCTGCCCAAACACACATTCTGTGGTAGCATCCTTCAGCAGACTGTAGAGTTTGATGAGGAAGGAATCAGTTTTACAAATGGAAATTGAATTTGCTGAAGCCATTTTCCTCCAGTTACAATTCTATTTTCTGTGGTGCACTTTATCCCCTTCTGATTTTGTTTTGATTATTTTATTTCATCTCTCACCATCTGTCTTTAGTACTACAACACCTTTGAATTATTTGTTTGAACCGATGCCTACAGCTAAGAAGTTCCATTGCAATTTGTGGAAGATCTTATAGACATATTCTTTTATGCATACTTGTTTGCATTTGACACTAGTATATTCACTAAAATATATTGGATTCCATTCGCTTCTTTATTATTATTTTTACTGCACTAGACACATATTTATATTGATTATACTGTATTAGGGGGACCATATTTATACATACTAACATAAGAATTCTTGTCAAATATTTTTTATTGAAAGGTTTCCATTTTTAACAATAATAATCATTGTAAAACAGTATATGGAATAAAGAATAAGAACACATATATATCAAACAGACAAAAATAAACAGGGGGAAAAGTATCCATCCATTATAAAATTGATAACCTATGCTTTGTGAAAAACACTACACAGTATCAAAAAAGGTGTAAAAGCACTTTACATGCACCAGCGATAAATAGTGTACAAACAGTTGCGTATATAAAGAGTAAAAGGAGAGGCACATAAACTACAAACTGGTAAAAAAATTAATCCTAAAGAGTATTTTCGTTTGACTTTATCCTTGCATATGTTCCAGTGGTGAGTTATTGATTCTATTGTGTTTGATGGCAATCTGAGGTGCATCTCATGGCACATATTCTCTAAGGCCAATGTTAATACATCTATAATAGCAGAAACTACGTCAGACCTCCAATAGCAAGGTATTACCATAGTGGTCGCTATCATTATCTTATCCACTTTGTTAAAGTTTTCAGGAAAATACTTGAATAAACATAGTTCTGGAGTCAAAGCCACAACAGAAGGAGTAATATCCCTGATTATTGTATGTGCATTCTTCCAAAATAATTGTAAACGTGAACACAGCCACACCAGCAGAGATTTGTAGAACTGGGGTATATTTTCTGGAGCCTGGATGGAGTCAGATACCACCGATATAAAGCATTTATTTTGTTCATATGAACTTTTATTTTATTTTATTTTATTTTACTTTTGCTGTTGCTGCTTGCAGTTTTCGATGTGATTTTACTGGCTGACACACGTGGATACCACCTTGGTGTGGAGACATGCTGTTTTTGCTTTGAGACATTGTACGTGCAATATATATAATAAATTGTTATATTTTCATACAATCTGCACTATCCATCTTTCCCTTTTATTTGAGTGGGCAAGAAGATTTACTGTATATCCAGAATTGTATAGCTGGAGGTACTTCATACTTCATTAGTTCCCTAATACCAAGGGAGACACGCCTGAATTCACCTAAATCTTGTGAGTTTTCTACCACCCCCACACTTAATTGTATTACACTATTTTTATATCTCTCCCTATAGATATGTATCTAAGGTAGAGCACATCAACGCTATACAGTTTGTATTTCTCATTATTATCACGTTGTGGTGAATAACACAGTCCTGCCCTTTGTTGTTTTTTTTTTTTTTACCATTGTTGCATTTTGAGTGTCGGTAAGGGAACACTTTAAACCTTGGGGACTCTCTGTCTTTTGCAACCACCGATATAAAACTTTATAGTGGTTCTCCAAATGAGCCGAACACTGGGTGATATCTTTCAAATGTACAGAAATAGCCAACCAGTCATCCAGAGACCTTTATCTCTGGAGAGCCCTTTCCCATGCGACTATGTAATCCAATTTGGTTTGGGGCCTAGCATTAATATAGGAATAACATCATGATATAGTATATTTCCTTCCCAGGTTATCAATATAATTTGTTTCTATTTGGAACTTCTCTGAATGAGTATATTTTTGGTCTAGTATTGGGACTTCAAATATGTTGCTTAATCTAGTAACAACAATCTCATATTTAGTGGCATCTGATTCTTATAAATCATATTTTAATCTAAATTTGTCAGATGCTAACAATGAATTATTTGAGAAAAAAATCGTTCAGATTATGTAGCGAGCGGGACCCCCAGAAATAAACATCAATCCCAGGAGTATCATATTTTAAAATGGACACTGGCATGGTCCTGGACCCCCAAACCATTCCCTTTATCTGCCTAAACATTATATCACAAGTCTTTAACATATTCCTGGTTGGGGGAAGTATTTGCCTGATTTAAGGGTGCAAATTATGAGGTAACCATAACCGTTCTTTAATCGAATATTGAAGTAACTTTTCTTTTTTCAATTAATAACCACTGAGGTAGATCAGCAGTCAGATTAAACTTAAAGGCATTTGTTTACTGAGATAGTGCAGTATACACAATTTGACCCTACTAGGTTTGCCTGACCAAATATATTTTATTACAGCGAATAAGATTTCTTAAAAAAGGAAAGTGGGATAGACAGTGGGATAGCCCTTAAAAAGTATAGCATTTTCTGGAGAATATTCATCTTTAATGAATGTATTTTACCCAGTCATGAGAGCTCCAGCTCCCTCCATCTGTCCATCTCCTTCTGTAGTTCTGGCCAGACTTTTACTAAGTTACACGCATGCATGTTCGACAGGTTTTTGGTTAAGCTAATGCCAAAGTAAGCAACATTGAAGGCATCCCTCAGACCATCCCTGACAGGCCTTGAAAGCATCCCTCAAACCATCCATGACAGGCCTTGGAACATAAAAGGGCAAAGCCTGCGTCTTAGTTTCGCTGAGTTTATAATAGGAAACATCCCCAAATTATTTTAATATGTGCATCAAGGAATCAAGAGACGCAACTGGGTTCATTATATCGTCTGCTAAGACCCCGATCTTATGAGTGATACTATCAATCGCAAAACACCCTCTATTATTGGGCAATTTCTAATTAGTTCGGCCAGGGATTCCATTGCCAGAATAAATAATAAAGGGGACAGGGGTGTAGCGGTACCTGGGTAACCAGGCTGGTTATCCCCTTTGGTCAGACCCATTTCCCCAGTAACAGGACAGGACACAGTTCCAGGATACAACGTTTGACAATGTTTATTGGGCACAAAGCTTTTTATGCACAGACCCCCGGAGGGGGCCTCCATCCATCACAACACAAAACACATACAGGAGGGGGCTGGGAAACAGATAACCATCAGATAACCGCTCTGGGAGATACTAACAGGTCACAGGGACACGCATGAGTACACTTAACATACGGGGGGTGAACTTTGGGGCTCAGTGCCCCAGGAGGAGGAAGGGGTGCAGGGTTATATTTTATATGGGGGAATAGCCTCGGGTCCCATCCCTGCAAAAAGTGGGGCGATCAGATGTACAGAGCCAGAGATATCAGCGTCGAAAGTCTGGGGCTCAAGGCTCTGTACATCCCTGGAATCAGTTCCATGGTGTTGCTTGGTTTAGTCCGGTGAATTCAAACTTCACGCTTAAAGCAACCAATGACCAATCAGCCAAAATGGCGCAAACCAAATTGTGCCAGTCAGCGTTAGGGGGAGGAAGGAGTTTTGCCATCCAATCCAAAGAAAGGGCGCGAAATTCGGTTGCACCAATCTGTGCCTGAGGAGGATAGAGATTTTGTAGCCCAATCAGAAGATAGGGCGCGAAACCCGAGGTCATCAATCCGCTGAAAGGCGCAAAACTTATTCGCGCCAATCAGCGCCCCGTTTGAACAAGGGCTCCTCCTCGGATTGGTCACTCGCTCCCTGCGGCAACCAATCAGCGCTTTATTTGTGCCGGCCAACCTGGAGAGTGGAGCAAACCCAGTTTGAATGGGCGCTCCCTCTCCCATTGGTCAGCACGGACTTCCATGCGGCCAGAGGGAGCCCTGCGGTCGTGAGACCAACTCACAACCCCAGGGACTTTCTGGGCTGGCGCGCCCCTCTTCCCGGTGGGTATAGGTATGAGGGATTACAGGTAGTACAAGGAAAGGGAGGAGTGATTATAGCTCCGTTGGGAGCAGGTAGGGTGATCCCTGACACCAGGATCAAAGACAGTGTACACAGGCCGTTTGGGAGATGAATGTTCCCCCTGGTGGGTGTTCAGTAATAATGAACCGGCGGGCCACCCAGGGGCAGCACGCGTCGCTCGTTCCGCTGCAGTCTGCGGTTTTCACACCTCGTTAATGAGGTGTGAACGTTCTAATTGGAGTATCATGGTGGTCTGGCAAATTGATCCCTGACACCAGGATCAAAGACAGTGTACACAGGCTGTTCGGGAGACGAATGCTCCCCCAGGTGGGCGTAGGGTAATACGAACCGGTGGCCACCCAAGGGATGCACGCGCCGCCCGTTCCCATGTGGTCTGTAGTTCTCATACCTTATTAGTGAACTAATTAATAAATGTTCTAACTGAGGAGCCGGGGTGTTCCAGTACACAGGGCTCCATGTGCCGGAGCGCCCCCGGACGGTCAAAAGGTGTAGTGCAGGTTTTTATAGTCAAAATTATAGAGAAAGGAATAGGAAAGAGGGGAAACACAGTCTAGGAGGGTACACCCACACACAAAAGAAACCAGGCAATTCACAGTTTAGGCAATCCCTCCACAAGGGGACAACCCTGTCTCATACCACTAGTAAGTGGAAAACTTTCTGAGATGAAAACCGTGGCTGACACTCTACCTGTAGGATGATGAGACAGAGCAAATATTGATTACTTAGTATTAGTAAATTCTGCCCCTACTAGTATACAGTGAGCAGCCACAAAAAACAACTCAAAAAACCCAAAGTGCCCCCCCCTCCCGAGCCCCCACCTGTGCCCTGAGCATCGGATGTGGGCCCTAAATTAGAATAAGGGAGGGACTTATTGTCCTCCCCCCTGGCCCCCACCCCTGAGCAGTGGGTGGGGGCCCTAAATTAGAATAGGGGTGGACCAATTGTCCGCCCCCCTGCCCCCACCCCTGAGCTGTGTAATTGACTCATAACAACACTGACATTGGAAAGGAGATATACCCTACTACGACTGGAGAACCCCTTTTGAGGACATCCAAGGACCATCTACATATCCATAGGCGGGGTTGTACCGCCCAGGCGCATATATCTGGATTTTGGGCAGCGCTGGATGTCCTAAGTTAGGCGACCAAACGACTTGGAAGTCCCTCTAGATGCTGTCTTGAGGTGGAGTTAACCCTTAAAGGTAATTATTGCCTTTTTATTAAACACTGCAATAATTACCTTTTGCAGAGTTAAGGGACCTGGGAATATGCACTCAGATCACTTCAATGACCTGAAGTGGTCTGGTTGCCTATAGGTGTCCCTTTAACCCCTTAAGGACCAAACTTCTGGAATAAAAGGGAATCATGAGATTTTGGTTAAGCCAAAATCTCCCAAATTTTACTTTTTGTTTTTCTTTTTGTTTTTTTAGTGTTGCTTTTCGTTTCTAATCATTGACATAGTTACAGTAAAGATTTTTCTTCCGCCCGTTTAACATAAACATTGTTTCTTAAAATATAATGACAGTGCGAAATGATTTCACTTAGATTACTAGACACATGCAGAGGAGAAACAGCAATGTTTTTTTTTTTTTTGCTTTTTATTACTCACATCGCTGTATTGGTTATTAAACTGTATCTGTTTATTAAAACAATTATTGAAACAAGCCATGATCTAAAAATTCTAAAGCAAAACACATATTTAAAGGCTGCAGCTTCCAAGATGTTTGGGTAACAACTGCAAATATGCATAAATAAGTAAATAAATAAAATGTAGTAAATATTTTCTCCAGATATCATACATCAGTTTGAAGGTTTGATATATCTAGCCACGCTGTTGCATTTTACATGAGATATAATTTTGTGTACATGATTTGCATAGACATAAATTTTAACTGAAAATATATATTTAATCATAACTCTTTCCTGCAAGACATTTAGATTTCATTTATTGAAATGTTTTAAACATATATTTCAAAAGTCAGCATATGACCACTGGATGGCAGTATACTACTCAAATTCAATATGCTTTACCAATTTGATAACAAGCTAGAGAAACACAATAGAATTACTTTTTTTTTTTATATATATAAATTCTTTATTTATAAATTTTCAAGTTTTGGTATTTCAGAAATAGGGAATACATAATAAAGAAAGGGAAATGGGAACATATCAGGAGAAGTACAATCTTTTTGATATTAAAAAAAAGGGAAGGTGCAGGGCCAGATTAAGAGGCCAGTGGGCCTGGTGCTGACAATTATGACAGGCCTAATTACAGAATCATGTCGACCAAAAACAGTAAAACACTCCCAAGCGTCATGTATCTGATGGAGATGGTGCTGGAGAGAAAGAAAACAGCAGCTATAAGAAAACACAAACCCTAGGCTAATCTCTCACTAATTTATGTTTTCATCTTTCAAGTAAATCCATAACCCCTAACAGCAGTGTCCAGTCAAGCAGGAAGTCAATGGGCACAGTAAAAGGGTGTGCCACTGACACAAATCACGTAACCTGCCAAAAGGGGCGAACATGCCCAAAAAGAGGATATGTCTGCCCAAAGAATTAGAAGGCCAGCCTGGTATGAATGCATGTCAGGCTGCCCCCCAATCATGCAGCTGGCCAACTAAGGGCATACTATGCAGACAGCACCCTGAGCTTGGCATAAATGCATCTAATGATGCGCTCACTCAACGCTTTCTAAGGACTGTCCCCTAGCACTCACTGTTCCACTTGTCTCCTTACCTTCTTACTAGCAGGCAGAAGCTCCTGGTATATAGTCGGGGACAGAGAAAAGCTGTATGTAGTGAGTGTAGAAGAAAGGGAACATGCCACAATGTTAGAGAGACCAAAGTCAGCATTACCCTCACTATAGGGTCAGGAACACAAACATAATTTCATGACCCTATAGTGTCAACACCACCATATAGCCCCCCTGGGCCCCTCATGCCTCCATAAATATAGCAAAATCTTACTGTGTTCAAGCCTGAAGCTGTAACTCTGCATGCTGTTGGACTCAGAAAAACAAGTAGTCTGCTGACCTCATTAGAAGTGGTGGCCTAATCCAATCACAGTGCTTCCCCATAGGATTGGCTGAGACTGACAAAGAGGCAGATCAGGGGCAGAGCCAGCATGATTCAAACACAGCCCTGGCCAATCAACATCTCCTCATAGAGATGAATTGAATCAATAAATCTATATGAGGAAAGTTCAGTGTCTGCATGCAGAGGGAGGAGACACTGAATGTTTGGATGCATTTTAGGCAGCCATGACCCAGGAAGGATCTCTAACAGACATCTAAGGAGTGGCCAGTAAAGTTATCACTAGGCTGTAATGTAAAGACTGCATTTTCTCTGAAAAGACAGTGTTTACAGCAAAAAGCCTGACGGTAATGATTCTACTCACTAGAACAAATTCAAAACTCTAGTGTCCCTTTAACTATATTCATTGTCAGCCAGTCCACACAAGTTGTGTTCCCATACATCCCTCTTAAGTTTCCATACTTAAGTAAGAGTATGTGAAAAGTAGTTAGGGTTGCCACCTTTCTTGGAAAAACATACCGGCCTTGCTAATTTGCATAATTAAATATGTATGGGTGACATCACATGATGTAAATCACAAGGAGTGACATAAGAGAGTGCTGTAAAATCAACAAAAAACTACTTAGTTTGATTCTGCTGTATAGATGGATTCCTCCCAGTGCCCCCATGTGTCGATTACTCCAGGTCTCAGTGTTCCTATGTATCAGTGTCTTAGTGCCCCATGTCTCCCAGTGTCCCCTAGTGTCGTGTCCCAAGGTCTCCCAGTGATCCTATGTATCACAGTGTCTCAATGCCCCATGTCTCCCTGTGTCCCCATGTATCCCAGGGTCCCCATGTCACTAGGAAGATGGGAAGACCTGGGGACACGGGGAGACCTAGGGATACGGAGACACCAGTGACACTGGGAGACTAGGGGACTCTGGCTGGGACGCATGGGGACACTGGGAAACATGGGGACACAGACACCAGGGACACAGACACTAGAGACACTGGCTGGGGGACATGGGGACATTGAGACATGGGGGCACTGGGAGACATGGGGACAAGGAGACACCAGGGCCACAGACACTAGGGACACTAGCTTGGAGACATGGGGACATTAAAACACTTGAGACACTGGGAGACATGGAGGCACTAGGAGACATGGGGACAGTGAGACACTGGCAGACTGGGGGCACTGGGAGACTAGGGGGCACTGAGACACCAGGGACACTGGCTGGGAGACATGGGGACACTGGGAGACATGTGTCCCCATGTGTCTGTGTCATAATGTCTCCCAATGTCCCTTAGTGTCTCAGTGTCCCCATGTCTCCTTGCAGCCTTTCCCCGCATCCCTTACTTCCCTGAGCTGTAGGCTGTATCTGCAGGGTGGGAGTTGCTGTCTGCACTCTCTGTAGCTGCACCCCTGCAGATCAGTGAGTATAGATAGGCAGGGAGGGATATGCTGGAATGTCCTATTCCTGCCTGTCTCCACACACAGTGACCCCTACTAGCCAGTGCTGGTATTGCATAGTAATCTCTTTTTTATACTGAGAAAAATACCAGCATTTGTATTGCCAGTATCACTGTAATATTAGCACCAGCCAGGCAGCCTCAAATACTGGCTGTGCCAATAAAATAAAAGCCAGGTGGAATCCCTAAGAGTAGTGTGTGGAAAAAAAATGGGTTTTTTTTGTTTGTTTTTTATAAATCAATGGACCTATTCCATGGGCCTGGGCCTGGAGCTGCAGCTCCATCAGCCCCTATGTTAATCCGGCCCTGGGAAGGTGTAACACGTGAATGTACAGCTTCTAACATATGAAAATGTAGTATAAACCTCTAGATAAATCAATGTTACAAGGTCAGGTACAAAAAGGTATATTGAGTATATCAAAAGACATTGTGGCTTTGGTAATTCTCATAATGTAAAGTAACAATTTAAAATAGATGAATCAAGGGGAAGGGAGTACATAGTAAAGGGAGGGAAGTGGAGTTACATCTCTGCAGGGTAGTGGGAGAGCGAGCTCAGAGAGGGTAAGGATGCATCGCAGGCTAAGCCCGCATTGCTGTTATAGCATGGAAGATTGTTGGCCCCCATGGTGGTGTCTCTCTAAGGGTAGTAAGAAGCACAGGGTTTAGTTCTGTTTTTCTCTTTCCCTTTTTCTCCCCTTACCCTTTGATCTATAAATTCTTTATTTATTGGTTATTTTTCTTTTCTTTTTCTCTTTTCCAGTTTAGCGGGAATAGGGATTACAGAACAGAAAGGGGATTGGGTACATATCAGAGAGATTACAATCTCAGTGGTAGCATGACTGAAAAGCATAAAGTAAGAATGGATAGTTAGATTGTTCTACATCGCAGATTAGGTAATTGTTAGCCTTATACAGGGTTACGCAGGGGTCAAGTCCTGGGGAAAAAAGTGTGGGAACTCTCCCCAAAAAAAACCAAAACACTTGTATGTATGTTTATATATATGTATGTGTGTGTGTGTATATATATATATATATATATTTACACAGTGGTGTATTTTAATTTTATGCTGCCCTAGACATGACTATAGAGCACCCCCCTAATCTAAATTTACCACTCCTTCATGTCAAGGGTGCACCACTTCCTGATTAAGAACCCACCCCTTCCTCTTTAGACTCCACCTTTCCCTGCTCCTTTTAAATAAATACTATAGTGCCAGGAAAACAAAGTTGTTTTCCTGGCACTATAATTCCATATAGTGCCCCCCTCCTCTCATGTCCTCCCCTCCCCCACTCGACACTGAAGGGGTTAAAATCCTATGGGTATTTAGCAGATGCTGGATGTCCTCATGCACAGGGTGAGGACGTCCAGCATCAGTTAGGTGACTTTTGGTCACCTAACCACCCGAAAGTCCCTCTAGTGGCTGTCTGATAGACAGCCACTAGACTTGGAGTTACCCCTCAGGTAATTATTGCAGTTTCTGAGAAGGTTTAAGGGGACTGGGACACTGCACCCAGACCACTTCAAGGAGCTATAGTAGTCTGGGTGCCTATAGTGTCCCTTTAAGCACACTCTATGACAGACACCCACACTGGCAGATACACACTGTAAGTAACACACACATTCAATGACAAACACACAGACGTCACTGATTTGACACACACATTCACTGACACACACTCATTCATTGACAGAGAGACACACACTAATAGTCACACACACACTAAATGACAGACTCTCACTTATTTGACAGAAACTTACAATAACGTATGCACATACATGCAATTGCAAACATACACATGCATACACTAACAGAAGCACATACACTCACATACACACGTACAAACGCTAACAGACATAAATACACTCCTACACACACTGAGACAAACAGACATCCACACATCCAGACATCCACAGACAGACATCCACACATCCACAGACAGACATCCACACATCCACAAACAGACATCCACAAACAGACATCCACAAATCCACAAACAGACATCCACAAATCCACAAACAGACATCCACAAATACACAGACATCCACACACAGACATCCACACACAGACATCCACACACAGACATCCACACACAGACATCCACACACAGACATCCACACACAGACATCCACAAACAGACATCCACAAACAGACATCCACACATCCACAGACATCCACAGACATCCACAAACAGACATCCACACATCCACAAACAGACATCCACAAACAGACATCCACACATCCACAAACAGACATCCACAAACAGACATCCACACATCCACAAACAGACACCCACATATCCACAAACAGACATCCACACATCCACAAACAGACATCCACATCCACACATCCACAAACAGACATCCACACATCCACAAACAGACATCCACAAACAGACATCCACAAACAGACATCCACAAACAGACATCCACAAACAGACATCCACAGACATCCACAGACAGACATCCACAAACAGACATCCACACATCCACAAACAGACATCCACACATCCACAAACAGACATCCACACATCCACAAACAGACATCCACAACAGACATCCACAAACAGACATCCACACATCCACAAACAGACATCCACAACACACATCCACAAACACACATCCACAGACATCCACACATCCACAGACATCCACACATCCACAAACAGACATCCACACATACACAAACAGACATCCACACATACACAGACATCCACAGACATCCATCCACACATCCACAGACATCCACACATCCACAAACAGACATCCACACATCCACAAACAGACATCCACACATCCACAGACATCCACAAACAGACATCCACACATCCACAAACAGACATCCACACATCCACAAACAGACATCCACAAATCCACACATACACAAACAGACATCCACACATACACAAACAGACATCCACAGACATCCACACATACACAGACATCCACAAACACAAACAGACATCCACACATCCACACATCCACAAACAGACATCCACACATCCACAAACAGACATCCACACATCCACATCCACACATCCACAAACAGACATACATACATCCACAAACAGACATCCACACATCCACATCCACAAACATACATCCACACATCCACAAACAGACATCCACCACAAACAGACATCCACACATCCGCACATCCACAAACAGACATCCACAACATCCACAAACAGACATCCACACATCCACAAACAGACATCCACAAACACACATCCACACATCCACAAACAGACATCCACACACAGACATCCACACATCCATCCACACATCAGACATCCACACATCCACAAACAGACATACATATATACAACTTAATAATATTATAAAAAAATTAACATTTCCCACCCACCCAGCATCCCTACCTTTCCCTGGGGTCCAGTGGGGCTGCAGTGAGGACGGCTCTCTCCCTGTCACACGCGGAGAGGGAGCTGTGTGCTCTCTGCTCCCTCTTGCCGCGCGGGATGTCTGCTGATGCTGGGAGCCGGAATATGACGTCATCAACCCGGCTCCCAGTATCAGCAGACATCCCGCGCGGCGAGAGGGAGCAGAGAGCACACAGCTCCCTCTCCGCGTGTGACAGGGAGAGAGACGTTCACCGGGGGGGCAATCCATCAGGTTGCCCCCCCCCCCCATGACAGGGGAAATTTGGGGGCGGCATTTTTTGCCGCCCCCTGAGTGCCTGCAGGGGGAACGGCGTTCCTGCTGTGAAAAAAGTGCAGGAACGCCGTTCCCACGCGTTCCTGCAGGACTCGAGCCCTGGGGTTACGTAATGTTACAATTGTGGTAGTTGACTTCTTTGCAATTGCAAAATTTCATAAGAGGTAGACACCTTATTGTGGTTTCTAACTATATTTGTACCTAACATTTTTTAGAAAGATTCAGGAGTCTGGTGGGTAAAGATAAGTGGTTGTTGTTGTTGTATGTCTGGCTCCCTGTGTGTGTTTAACTTTGCTTCAATACTTGTAACAACCTGCGCCGTGGGGAGGTGGGGTGAGGGGATGGGTGTGGATGCGGGAGGAGAAGGGGAGAGAGAGCGAGAGAGAGAGAGAAAAAAAGGGTGAAGAAGAGAGTTGGGGGTATTGAAGGGAGTGTAGTGGGAGCAAGAAGGAGAAGAGTAGAGGATGTGTGAGGTGAGGGGGTAGTGGTGCTGTACTGCCCCCGGGGTGTGGCCGCATGCCACCGGCCCTTCCCCCTATGTGCTGTTTTGTTCTAGGATCCAGAGGTCCCAAATTCTGTGGAAATGTTTTGTTGTTTCGTGGAATATGGCTGATATTATATCCATTTCCATTGTCACAGCTGTCTTTAGAAGCATTACCGTGAGGGAGGGTTTGTTATAGTTACCCCTGCAATTGTGCGTCTGGTAGTGAGTGTGATCTTTGCCTCCAGTTTATTCTGTGCTCTGGTAAGAGTAGTGTGGGGTTTTTAAAGAAACCATGTTCAAGGGTTCATGGGCAAGTCAGTGTGGAGGATCTTGGAGGCAAGGTTAGAGACACTGACCCAGAGCTGGGAGATCGAAGGGCATTCCCACCATAGGTGGATATACGTGCCCCTGTTTCCACAGTCTTTCCAGCAGACATCCGTTTCTACACCCTATATGCTTCAGTCTAAGGGTTGTGAGGTACCACCGGAGCATCGGTTTATATGCTTGTTACTTATGATTAACGCATACAGTGAGCAATGCTGTGGCTTCCCAAATGTCTGCCCAGTTAAAGAGAGTGTCTGGTGGGCCTATGACTCATTCCCATGCCGATGTATAAGATAGGACATTTACTGGGGAGTTTGAGTTCAAGAGGGAGTATATCGTAGAGATCTGTCCCTTTTGAATGAGTGCATGTAGACATGCTCTTTCGAAGTGTATGAATGTTGCGGTTGCTGTTGCCATGATGTTTGGTTCGTTAAGGAAACTGCACAATTGTAGATAGCGGAAATTGTCAAAGGTGGTTATTGGTACTTTTCTTGGTAGGTCTGGGAATGGTAAGAGTTGTCAGTTATGAAAGAAGTGGAGGACTCTTAGCAGCCTGTTATCTTCAAAGTGCGCAAAGTTTTGGGGAGTAATGCCTGGGGAGATGGCACATTTACTAGAGGATATGGTGGGAGTATTCTTGGACACCATAAGCACCGCAGACCCAACTTCCAGTGATGCAGCTACACCGGACTTTTGCCACTGGCGGATCCAGGGGGGGCAACGGGGCAATTGACCCCCCCCGAGAATCCGAGGTTCTCCCCCTCCCCTGCTGGCTAATGCAGGGCTGGCGCTGTCCAAGCGCCAGCCCTGCAATGTGCCTTCAAGGACCGGAGGGGAGATCAGAGATCTCCCTCTCCGGTCCGCAGGCACTGTTTGCTGGCTGCCGGCAGAGGAGGGAGAGAGAGAGGACCCGGGGAGCTCAGTCTGCAGCTCCTCCAGGTCCTTCTCTCACGAGCACGGAGAGTTGCCACGGCAACACACCAGATCAGGATACCGGGGCTAGAGTTCACTCTCACCACATGGACCACCAGGGATTCCCCACCGGACCACCAGGGATCGAGAAATGTCCCCCTCCTCCCTAAACAAAGGTAAGAAGGGAGGGGGGACATTATGTATATTTTAAATAAAAATAAAAAATCTTTTTATCAAATTAAGAAAAAACATTAAAAAAGCCCCCCATCCTTATCACACGCATACCCTACACACACACACACATTGCCCCCCACATACATACACTGCCCCTATACACACACACTGCC
>OW240921.1:53840570-53888421 GCA_933207985.1 Pelobates cultripes | reverse complement strand
TCATCCCTGAAGAATACTTAACTGAGGACGAAATTGTCGATCAAATATTCCATTCCTCCCCAGAAGGATTATTCACTATCCTATCTGTATATCCCTTCAACGTTGAAGAAGGCTCATGTAAAATCGAAGAAGCATCAATCACCTTCGATCATCCGCTCAATGAGCAGGAATCACAAGAGTATCTCGACCAAAGAGAAAAGGTAAGTCAACACCGGACTGACCTAACTTCTAGGCTTGAAGAAGCTTATGAGATAGGCCAGCCTGAAATCTTTCCAGGATTTCAGGAAAGGCTAGAAGAGCAAATATCTTTAGCTGACGGTTGCTCCAACGATGCTGAGCGGCAACAGCTAAAGGAAATCCTAATGGAATTCCAAGATATTTTTGCCAAAGATTCCTACGACTGTGAGTTAACTAACCTCCACGTAGCCAGAATACAAACTGATCCAAATTTACCACCTGTATTTATCAAACAATATAGACTCCCATTAGCGTCATATGATGGTCTACAAGACATCATTCAGAATTTAAAGGAACGGGGCATTATACGTCCAGTGCACAGTTCGTATAATAATCCGATCTTGGGGATTCTGAAACCTAATGGACAATGGCGTTTATGCGCTGACTTACAACAGCTAAATAAACGCGTCTATATGTCTGGTTGGCCAGTGCCATACATAGACCAATGTTTGGTACAAATGCAGGGATCCAAAATATTCACTGCCATTGACTGTGTGCAGGGATATTGGACTGTACCAGTCCATGATGAAGACCAATACAAATTGGCCTTCACATTTGGAAAGCAGCAGTATACCTGGACCCGTATGCCTTTCGGTTATATAAACTCTGGTCATGAATTCGCTGTGTTCATGCATAAAGCTATACCTGATGCACTCGAGAGAGGAACGTTATCATATGTCGACGATGTCTTGCTGAAAAGCACTTCCTTTGATAAGCATATCTTAGAGATTAGACATGTTCTCACTCAGTTAAGAGAGGCAGGGATTAAACTGTCCTTACAAAAGGCGCAATGGTGTCGCACCCATGTCAATTTCCTCGGACATGAGGTAACTTCTGAAGGATTAAATCCCCAGAGGAAGAAGGTTGAACCCGTACTAAAGGCTAAAACACCTTCAAACATCAGGGAATTAAGATCATTCCTTGGTGTAATATTTATTTTGTAATACTTCTTTAATTGGAACTCAACTGCAGAATTTCCTGGTTGCAGCAACAATAAGTTTCACCTCCTTTTATATTGATATGAAACAATGGTCACTGTACCTTTAAATACACATGAAGGAAAAATTATTCTTTGTAGCAATCCCTTATGAATAAGAGGAATAATTAGACAAAGTGACACTTTAGTGAGCTTTAGATACTGTGTAACATAAATAATAGAAATTGGCTTGTTTGGTAAAAGTATTACTTAACTAAAAGGCAGTTCTGGCACTGGAAGGGTTAATTCACCCAATGAAGGAGAAATTAGAAGTCCGTTTCAACAAGCTGAGAACTAGGAGTGGAGAGTGGGGAAGTCCGTTTTAACAAGCCGAGGTCTGGGAGTGGAGAAGGTAGAATTCAGAGTTACAAGCCGAGGTCTAGGAGTGGAGAAGGTAGAAATCCGTTTACAAGCCGAGGTCGAGAAGTGGAGAAGGTAGAAATCCGTTTTACTAGCCGAGGTCTAGAAGTGGAGCAGGTAGGATCAAAAGTAGAGCAGCTGATCTTTCTGCAGCACCTGTGCGAATAATCCAGCCCTTTGAATCTGGCGCGGTCTTCCTAAGTATCGTGGAGGGACCGCGTCAGAAAAAAGGGCGGGGCTGAGCGCCGTGAACCCGGAAGTGGGTTCCGGCGACGAAATACATGCCATGCTATACCTGACAGTACCCCCTTCTCATGGGGCATCCTCTGGGTGCACTATTTCGGTTTGGAGGGGTAGCGTTTGTGAAAGGCAGTAACTAACCTCCTAGCATGTATATTAGATGAATCTTCCCAAGTGTCTTCATCAACTCCATAACCTTTCCATCTGATAAGGTATTGTAAGGAGCCACGGTGGACACGAGAATCCAAAATTTTGTGAATTTCATATTCTTCTTCACCTTGGACAATGATAGGTTCAGGAGTTGTTACTATTTCTCTATAAAAAGGATCAGGGATGTGTGGTTTAAGTAAGGAGACATGGAATACTGGATGAAGTTTAAAACTTGGAGGAAGTTTTAGTTTAACAACGTTATCATTAATGGTAGTAATTACTTGAAAGGGACCAAGAAAAAGAGAGCTCAATTTCTTTGAAGGACGGCTTGTGGTAATATTCCTTGAAGAGAGCCAGACAAGATCCCCTACCTTGTAAGGAGGGGGAATTCTTCTATTATTGTCAAAAAACTTTTTCTGGTTATTTTGGGCGAGTTGAAGATTCTCCCGTAATTTGAGAAATAGAGAAGACATAAATTCGTTTTTTGATGTAACAGTAGGATTGGATGAAGTAATGGTTTGGATGGGGAATGAAGACGGATGAAAACCATAGTTGGAGAAGAAAGGAGTCATTTTCGTACTAGAATGAATGGTATTATTGTAAGAAAATTCGGCCATAGGTAACCATGTGGTCCAGTCATCTTGGAGGTATGAACAATAACATCGAAGATATTGTTCCAAACATTGATTAACCCTTTCTGTTTGCCCATTAGTTTGGGGATGATAAGCGGAAGAGAGTTTGCGTTGAATTTGAAGGGAGAGACACATCTCTTTCCAGAATTTGGAGGTAAATTGTGTCCCCTATCAGAAATAATTTCTTCAGGAAGACCATGAAGTTTCACAATATTGTCAATAAAGACCTTAGACAATTCTACAGAGGAGGGTAATTTTTTTAAGGAAATGAAATGGGACATTTTTGTGAAGCGATCCACAACGACAAGAATAGTGGTGAAATGTTGAGAAGGTGGAAGATCAACGATAAAATCCATAGAAATGGATTGCCAAGGTTTTTCTGGAATAGGTAAGTTAAGTAGTAATCCAAAAGGTTGATTATGTTCTGGTTTAGACCTTTGACAGATAGGACATGTTTTGACATATAATTCAATGGTTCTATCCTGGCGAGGCCACCAATAATATCGTGAAGTTAGTTCAAGTGTTTTCTTTATTCCAGGATGTCCAGCTAGGGGTGAATCATGAACCATCTTAAGTAATTTATTCCTAAGAATGGGAGGAATATAAATTCTATTTTTAAAATAAAATATACCATCCTTTTTTGTTAGTATAGGTGTTTTGGGAAGTTCAAGATCCTTCTGATTCAAATTCTTTATGTCATCATGAAGAGAAGAGAGGATCCCTATTATTTTGTTAGGAGGATAATCATCAGTAGTAGTTTTAGAAGGAATTCGAGAAAGAGCGTCAGCCTTTTTATTTCTAGTTCCAGGTCTGTATATTAATTGGAAGTTAAATCGGTTAAAAAATAGGTTCCATCTAACTTGTCTAGCTGTAAGGGTTTTGTTAGTATAGAGATATTCAAGATTTTTATGGTCAGTATAAACTATTATAGGTTGTTTTGTATCTTCCAGAAGATGACGCCAATTTTCGAAGGCAGCTTTAACACTTAATAATTCTTTTTCACCAATAGGATAATTTTTTTCAGCAGAGCTCAAGGATCTTGAAAAAAAGGCAACTGGATGAAGTGGATCTTGTGGAGTCTTTTGTTGAGAAAGAACTGCTCCGATGGCTGCATCTGATGCATCAACTTCAAGAACATATAAGAATGTTGGATTAGGTAGTTGTAGAATAGGTGCAGTTGTAAATCTTTTTTTTAATTCGTCGAAGGCTGTTTGTGCATCTTTATTCCAATTGAAAGGACGTTTACTACTGTTGAGGAGGTTAAGAGGATGTGATACATCCGAATAGTTTCTAATAAATTTTCTATAGAAGTTTGCAAATCCAAGAAAACGTTGTAATTCTTTTGTAGTAGTAGGAGCGGGCCAGTCAATAATACATTTGATTTTGGAATTATCCATCTTCAAAGAATGAGGTGAAATAATGTATCCTAGAAAAGAGAATTCAGTAACCTCAAAAAGGCATTTTTCTGGTTTAGCGTATAATTTATGAGTTCTCAGTCTAGATAGAACCCATCTAACATGCTTCCTATGTTCATCCAAATTGTTAGAATATATTAAGATATCATCTAAGTAGATAATAACACATATATCCAGAAGATCTCTAAAGATATCATTTATAAAATGTTGAAATGTTGCAGGGGCATTACAGAGCCCAAAAGGCATCACTAGATATTCGTAGAGACCATATCTTGTCCGGAAGGCGGTTTTCCATTCATCATCCTGTTTTATTCTAATGAGGTTATATGCGCCTCGAAGGTCGAGTTTAGTGAATATAGTTGCAGTTCTTAACCTTTCAATTAATTCATTTATTAGTGGAAGAGGATAACGATTTTTAATAGTTATTTTATTTAAGGCTCTGTAATCTATAATAGGACGGATGGTTTGGTCTTTATTCTTCACAAAGAAAATACTAGAAGCAGCTGGGGAGGTCGAGGGTCTGATGAACCCTTTGCGTAAATTTTCATTAAGATATTCTTTTAAAATTTCTAACTCCTTTTCAGAGAGTGGATAAATATGACCATAAGGAATAGGAGCTCCGGGTATGAGATCTATTGGGCAATCATATACCCGATGAGGAGGAAGTGTTTCCGCTTCTTTTTTACAAAAGACATCTGCAAAATCGGAGTAGAATGGAGGTATAACTGGTTCTACAGTAGTTTGGAGAATAGGAATGTGTTGTAAGCACGTTTTTTTACAGAAATCAGAAGCAAAGGAGATAGAGAAGGGAGACCACTTAATTAAAGGATCATGGGTTTTTAACCAATTAATTCCTAGAATGACGGGATAAAGTGGAGATTTAATAATATCAAATGTAATGAATTCGAAATGTACGTTGTTGGTAATCATTCTTAGAGGGATTGTCTCATCTTTGATGGGTCCTGAGGATATAAATGAACCATCAATAACTCTGATTGGAATAAAGTTAGTTTTTTGAACACAAGGAATTTTATTTTTTGAAACAAAAGAAAAATCAAGAAAAGTTCCATTAGCACCAGAATCAATGATGGCCTCAGTCACGATTCTTTTTGTATCCCACTGTAATATGAGAGATATAGAAAAATAAGTAGATGCTTTTCTTTTTTGAAAAACGTTCAATATAGAGGTAGATGAATGAAGCTTACCACCTTTTGAATGTTTCAGTAGAGGACATTCGGAAATTAGATGTTCATTCGAAGCACAATACATACATAAGTTTAGTTGTCTCCTTCTTATTCTTTCTTCAGAAGTAAGAGGACTTTTTATTATACCTACTTCCATAGGTTCAGTTTGTGGAGGAATTTTTTCAGGTAGTTTTAGAGTAGTGAAAGGTTTTCTCCAGGTAGAATTAGTAAGAACCCTTTCAGCTTTTCTTTCTCTTAGACGTCTATCAATACTGATGGACAGTTGAATCAATGCATTTAAGGTAGGAGGAAGTTCTGTACGAGAGAGTTCATCTTTCACAGCTTCAGATAATCCGAGACGGAATTGATTGCGTAAAGTAATGTCATTCCATTGGGTTTCTGTAGCCCATCTTTTGAATTCTGCAATATAATCTTCAACAGGTCTATTCTTTTGGTGTAATGTTCTGATGGTTAAATCAGCAGTAGTTTGTTTGAAAGGATCTTCATATAATAAAGACATAGCTTCAAAGAACTCATCCAATGAATCTAATATGGGATCATCATTTTCCAAAAAGGAATGGGCCCAGGCCATAGGTTCACCTCTTAAAAAAGAGATCACTGAACAGACTTTTGATCTTTCGGTGGGATAAGATCTAGGTTTTAAAGCTATTAGTAGTTTGCAAGAATTCAAAAACTCTCTGTACTTTGTTCTATCTCCATAAAATTTTTCTGGATTACAGACAGCAGGATCACCAGCCGATTGAAGAGCGGCATGAGGAAGATGACCTTGAATGTCTCTAACATAGGTTAATATTCTCTCATTTGTAATTTGCAGTTCCTGTAACCCTTGAGCAATCGTATCCACTCTATTGGTTAGGGCAGAAACTTGAGAGTTGATATCTGCTGGTTCCATTGAATAAGGCTGGATTATTCTGTAATATTTATTTTGTAATACTTCTTTAATTGGAACTCAACTGCAGAATTTCCTGGTTGCAGCAACAATAAGTTTCACCTCCTTTTATATTGATATGAAACAATGGTCACTGTACCTTTAAATACACATGAAGGAAAAATTAGGCTTTGTAGCAATCCCTTATGAATAAGAGGAATAATTAGACAAAGTGACACTTTAGTGAGTTTTAGATACTGTGTAACATAAATAATAGGAATTGGCTTGTTTGGTAAAAGTATTACTTAACTTAAAGGCAGTTCTGGCACTGGAAGGGTTAATTCACCCAATGAAGGAGAAATTAGAAGTCCGTTTCAACAAGCTGAGGTCTGGGAGTGGAGAAGGTAGAATTCAGTTTACAAGCCGAGGTCTGGAGTGGAGAAGGTAGAAATCCGTTTACAAGCCGAGGTCGAGAAGTGGAGAAGGTAGAAATCCGTTTACAAGCCGAGGTCGAGAAGTGGAGAAGGTAGAAATCCGTTTTACTAGTCGAGGTCTAGAAGTGGAGCAGGTAGGATCAAAAGTAGAGCAGCTGATCTTTCTGCAGCACCTGTGCGAATAATCCAGCCCTTTGAATCTGGCGCTGTCTTCCTAAGTATCGTGGAGGGACCGCGTCAGAAAAAAGGGCAGGGCTGAGCGCCGTGAACCCGGAAGTGGGTTCCGGCGACGAAATACATGCCATGCTATACCTGACACTTGGTATGACTAATTACTCCCGTAAATGTATAGATAACTATGCAGAAATAACGAAACCACTCTTATACCTGCTTAAAAAGGAAACTACCTGGAACTGGGGGGAGCCTCAGGACCAAGCGGTAAGTGAACTGAGGAGGAAGCTCACTCAGGCACCCTGTTTAGCATACCCAGAGGGGGGTAAAACCTATCTGGAGACAGGTTATACCGACTTAAGCATCAGTGCTGTTCTGTATCAGAAGCAGGACAGTTTAAACAAAGTTATTGCATATGCTAGCAAGACTTTGTCACCTGTTGAAGTTAAATTCAACACGTGTGAGAAGGCGTTATTGTCGACTGTCTGGGCACTACAAAATTTTCGTAGCTATATCCAAGGTGAGAAAATAATTGTAGAAATGGCTCACCAACCTCTACAGTATCTGCAGAGTGAAAGAATTAGAGACGGTAATCTCTCTAACAGTCGGATTACTGCATGGACTCTATCCTTACAGGGATGGCCGTTAGAAGTCTGTTATAAACATAACAAGAGAAGCCCAGTTGCCCAAGGTTTATCAGAATTACATGACTGTACTGCTCCATCTCTGGATGATAATGACACCGGAGATGACTTCCTAGAAGAGCAATTGCTATCTCCTTATAAAGTTTATGACGAGGAATACTGTCGACCACTACCGTGGGTATACATTGATGGTTGTTCATATCACCACGTCGTTGGTGCTGAACGGAAGTTAGTTGCAGGTATCGGAATCGCCTGGATAGGTGATTATCCCAATGTATCTATAGGATACAATATTGGTCCCAAAAGCAGTCAGATAGCTGAACTCTGTGCAGTGTATATAAGACCATTCAAATGGCAATAGAATATGGTATCAAAGAATTTGTTATTATAACTGATTCCAACTACGTTCACAACAGTTTCGTCGAATATCTGCCTAGCTGGAAACGTAACCAAATGCTGAAAAGCAATAACAAACCTGTTAAACATGGGAAATTGTTTTGTAAAATTGATGAACTGGTTAAGGAAAATGGTTTAACCATATATTGGAAGAAAACCAAAGGCCATTCTAAAATAGAAGGTATTGACAAGGATGGTAATGACTTAGCCGATTTACTGGCAAAACAGGCAGCCATCAATTGTGAAACCCTAACTATTGATGATCTTAGTAACATTTACTAATAGCATGATATATGACTGGATAAATCACGGTCAGATTTCAATATTTAGAAATCTTAGTTAACTAAAGAATATATAGTTATAAACATTCCATTCTGCAGGTGGAATTAAGAATAATTATATATTTATGTGACATATCACATGTTAGCATACCGCTGTTTTTATCCAGGTGTATTGATTTGCTCTAATATAAGATAAGATATCTTTTAGACAAATTAAATTCGGCTTTTGTAAAAATCTGATAGATTATTCTTATTGGATGGTTCCAGGAAATGACTAATGAGCTGGTTCAAATGTTATTTCAATTGAAAATCACAGGAGTATAGGATAATATATGCCTAGGAGGATCTAGCCAGCATTGAAAGGGTTATTCAGTTGATCTAACCGTTAGCCAGGGTTTTATGGCCCTTCGCTGTGAAAAGCTTCGCTTTCTGTGTCTGTAAGGATACCTCATAAATCGTGTAAGTCTTGACAGAAAATGCTGTTTAGCCATTGAAACGTGTATACCCATTCCATTGTATTGTATACTATGTTGTACTAAATACTAGCTGATTATTATCATGCATGCTACCTAATATTATTGTTAATTATTGGTCATAATAAATAAATATATTTTTATAACACATTGTGATCATTAATTGTATGGAATACTTTTCACTTACACGATAACGATCTTTGGGATCTGAGAATTGAATTAGTGGGCAATTCTCACTGTTTACTATTATTATCCCATAAATATCCCTACAGTGGGTAGGTAATAAACAAAGTAAACTCTACATTGTGTATTAATTTTCTTTGACTGTGTTTTTTAATTTAAGTGAAATACTTTCTACTTTTTAAAAATGTTGATTTTCATTTTTAGGTACAATGGACTTGGAGTCTGCGTCGGATCCTGGAACTTCTCAGGATTTGAATGCTGTTGAAAGGGTAATGTAAATATTTTCTATTACATTTGAGTTTAGCTGAACTGGCAAACACCCATCAAAAATGTTTATTTCATAAACATAGAATATTTATGAAATAGACATGGACTGTTATAGACAGTATAGAAATTCAAGTTTTGCAGTTATTTATAATCATTTATAATTAATTATTAATGTAATATTTGTATTTTTTTTTTTAACAGAAACAGCAGTTATTACAACGGCTTCTTTTAGAAAATGCTTCGAAGGAACCATGCTTCCAAGAGACACCTCTCAGACAGTCGGCTCCTGAAGAAGTTACTACCAGCACTGATGAAGAGGGCAGAATTGGGAACACGGATTGGTGCACCTGTGGAAACTGCATTACGATGCCAACCGTGGAGGAGTCTATTTGTTGTAAAGAGATTGATAATGTCATATGCCAGCTTGAAGATGCACCGTGTATTATCCATAATACTTTCTTCAAGCAATTCTGCCAGGAGGATTTTGCCCACTTCCTCTACGGCTTCCTTGGCATGGAGTCCCAGAGGCCTTCTGAAGCGTTATTTAACAGGTAGGTATCTTTTCTTACTACTAGGGAATTGTGAAATCCTTACCCTTGAAAAATGATTATTTCATATATGTACTCTTTATGACTTAATCATTTAGATTGTGTTTGTATTTTACTAAAAATTCTAAATAACTCAAGAGAGATACAGAGACATATTTTGATATACTTTTTCTCTGTATATCTGCCTGGGTTGGTAATTCAGTAAAATTACAACACATTTTTAATTAGTATTTCAGAAAGATTCTATCTTAATGAAATATTTTTAAAAGTGATTGTGACAGTGTATAGTAGCCCCTCATTGCTTTATACACCTAATTGCTGTAGTCTCGCAAATGCGCGATTACAGCATTTTGGTCGACTTTTAGTGCTGAAGTGCCAGAAGTTGATGAAGAGCCTACTGAGGAAATTGTCGGTGACCACAAGATTCAGGTAAGTAAACTCACCCCCTTCTCTTGCATTTAAAAAAAATAAAAAAATGCTAAGATAACATTTGTAATATTTAGTATTACCATTTTACATGCTACAACTGTGTCATAATATACACAGAAAACAAGTTAAAAGTAGGCGCTCGTAATAAAATCGTCTAAAATAAAACAAAACAACCTGTTAATATAAAAAAGAGCTGCACCAAAAACAAGTGTAAAACTCCTCCAAACACTTTAGTGAATATACTTAAAAATAATAAGGTGCGCTGTGTCTTTAAGACCCAAAAATATATAAAGTGCAACTAAGTGCAAACAAATTGATAAAGTGCAAAGTGATACAAAGTGCACTTAAAGTGTAGAATATCAGTATAAAATATTATACATACATATGGCCTCTCAACTCCAAATATACATAGAAAGGAAAAGAGACATAAAAAAACCAATAGTGTGAAACCGTATTAAAATGGTAGTATGGATAATAAATGCCAAATATTGCACTCACAAAAGTAGAGCAGAATAAGCCTGCTCTAGCTTTAACAGCTTCTTCAAATGTAGGACTGCACAGACGAAAAAATATTCCAAAATCTTTATTGCCCAGCACAGCACCAATATATCACCTTCCTCCACACTTAGTATTCAGTTACAGAGCCTTCGGTAGCATACAGCATAAGGGTGTCGACCTGTCCCTCTGCGGATTCGCCGCCGTAATTGCCGTCTGTTGGCCGTCTGTTTCCTCAAACTTCCAGGGGGAGGAGCTTTCTCGGGTGCGTGACGTCAGGTAACTTTACGTGATGTTTAGTGGATAGGTGAGTGCGCTGGATCTTGTGTATTAGACAATAAAGATTTTGGAATATTTTTTCGTCTGTGCAGTCCTACATTTGAAGAAGCTGTTAAAGCTAGAGCAGGCTTATTCTGCTCTACTTTTGTGAGTGCAATATTTGGCATTTATTATCCATACTACCATTTTAATACGGTTTCACACTATTGGTTTTTTTATGTCTCTTTTCCTTTCTATGTATATTTGGAGTTGAGAGGCCATATGTATGTATAATATTTTATACTGATATTCTACACTTTAAGTGCACTTTGTATCACTTTGCACTTTATCAATTTGTTTGCACTTAGTTGCACTTTATATATTTTTGGGTCTTAAAGACACAACTGTGTCATAGCCAGACATCTTTATTTAAAAAAAACTGACCCAAGTTTCTCTATGTAGGCAAATGAGGAAGACGGCATATTGAGGTTTTACCACCTGGATTCATGGTTACTTTGGACGAAAAAAATCGAAGGCCCATTCCATTATGTGAAGTTCATGTCATTCGTACTCATTTCCCAGACCCAGAAAATTCATATGTCGGATTCATTAGACTTCAAGATTATAATGCTATTGATATGGCTGATGACTTTTGAATTTTTTTTAAACAATGTTTGTGTTACAACTCATTCTGAATTTATATGTAAAATAGCTTATTATAAAGGTTTATTCTTTTCAACCATGTATTGTGAGTTCTTTTTTTGGTTTCCTTATCCGTGTGTGAAAGTACAACATAGAGGTCTATGTAGGCTCCCACAACATTGTGGGATTCTCCATAAATGCACCCAATTCACTGCAGCCATTACTGGTAACGGCTGTTAGGAATGACCCATGAGTGTATGAAAGTCGGGTGTTGGAGAAATACATAGAGAAATGTCAAAATGAGTATTTCATAAAGATTCAATCTTGATGAAATACTAATTTTTCAGGTGTTGTTGACAGTGACTGTTTAGTTGTCAATTTCAACGGTGGCATTTACAGAATGCAATGGTTTCACTGTTTATAAACTGATACATTTTGACTGAGGCTCACTTTTAACACAATTGGGAAATTATTGCATTCTGCAAACTTTGCTGTTAAATTTTACCATGTGATATTGTTTCACATGTAAATATTCTTTTTTTTTTTAAAGAAATATATAGGCAAACACCAAATTAATACAGGAAACATGTATTACATTTCTAACTTTAATAGCATAAAACGTAATCTTTATATATTTCCTATATAATACTACTTGAACTAAGATTTTTAATTTAAAAATCAATTTTAATGTTTATTTAACTTTTTAAAATTAATTCAAACTGTTAAATATTTAAATGTTTTATAAGTTTAATTTAAATAGTTTTTAGATGTAATTATTTTAATGTTATCAATTTACAATAAATATTATAACTAGAATATTACAATTGTAATCTATAATATTGGTATAAAATTTTATTTTTAAATTTACATATATTTTTCTTAATTATGCAATTCAATTTTTTAAGAATTAAGCCAAACAGAGAAAATAGTTACTTTTTAATTATTTTGTTATAAATTGTTTTAATATGATTTATGTAATTCTTTATTAATCTAGAATATATTTTTTCATTCATACAATTACATTTTAATGAATTTATTATAGACATTTAGGCAACCTTGCAGTCAAAGCAGCATTAAGTGTTTTAGTAACTACAGAATAATTCCTAAATTTAGTTAATAATATTCTAAGACTCTAATGTATTATTATTTTAATCTAATTGCTGTTATTTTGAAAAATGATGTCTAACAAAAAGATCGAGCTTAGTGTTTACGTGTCCTCAAACATATATGAACAACTGATTTTAATAAGTCCTCAAATTGCTCCTTTTATCTTTGTGTTGATTTAACTTTTAACTGCAAACTTTAACTTGAACGAATAAAAATAACAGATATAAAACTGAAAACTAAAATTTTTAAAAGAATAACTGTCAATGCCTTAGAAAATTTTTCAAAGACCATTGACATTGGCGAAATGTGTACGATGGCTGGCCTAGGATAGCCAAGTACGGGCAAACTTACCAGAACCTCCCCATCGTTGTCTTGTTATCGTTGTATCCATCGTTGTTCTTTCAATCTTTCACAAATAATCAATTATCTATTTAATTTATTTTTGGAGAAGGGGAGGACAGTTCCATTTTAAAGGGTTTTTGTGTTTGTTACCTGATTATGTTTCTTTAAACTGGCACTGTTATGCCGAACATACTGTTCTCCAATTAATTTATCTTCTCCTCTCTCAGAATCATTTATCCTTTTTTTGTTTATTCCTGATATATTTCTTTAACACCAAAGACAAAGTAATGACTACTACTTTTTTTTTCCCCAAGGCTTGACTTTCTATGGCTAAAGGAGGAGCGTAAGTATGCTCCATTTCCTGTGTAAAGTAGGAGAGTGAGTATTGTGCCAAAACTTTGACACAAGAATTGGAGCGGACTTAATCTTCTCCTTTGATCAAAGAAAATCAAGCATAGGAAAAATACATAAGACAAAGTAGTCCCTTCTTTGTTTTATGTGGTCAAGAAAACTACAAGAGAAATAATTAAAAATAAAATAATGGATTCTGAGAAAGGAAGAGAAAATGAAACAGGAGATGGGTACGTACGGCATGACAGTGCCGCTTTAATTACTTGAAACGGCTCACATGCTCTTCTACTGCCTTTTTTTTTTTTATCAGGCTTTGGAATTTTAGCAATGTTTTTGGGTACTGTTGTGGATTTTGAATTCCAATCCACATGCAAACTCTCACTGCAAATTTTTAATACACTCATAAGAATTTGTTCTATATGAGGGATTGTCATTGGCTCGTACATAGTACGAACAACCCATCTTTTTCTGGAACGTGGGAATTCTAATCTATTCCGCAAAGTTCCAACAGGATCAGTGCCTTTGAACGAAACTTTGACAATTGCTTGCTCACAATTAACTTTACTGTTGTGAGCAAGAATGGCCAAAATTGTTCTATCCTCCATGGAATCCAGTCCAAAATGAATCCTTTTGGGCCTGTACTTCAATACAAGGCTATGGAATGTCTCCAGACATCCTGTGTGACAGAAGTGGACTAAGTGGTCAAAATCCTTCACAAGCTGACCATAATTAATACATTTAACTCATATGCTTGTGATTTGGGTTTCAACCATAAACCTTTGTCAATCACTTCTTGTGATAGTGGTTTGTGCGAACAAGCCTGGTACTTCTCTACAACTTCCCATTCGTGACAATTGGAAATGTGACAAGAGAGTGAATTCCAATGCTCTTTTAATTGCACTATGTCCCCTTCACATGTCTTAATGCACCACCAAAAGTGGTTTATAATTTGCCTGATCCAAAAAGAATTTTTTTCTTAGAAATTGCCACGAGCTTCTTTCTGAGATTTTAAGCGTAGTGCCATACATCAAATTGATGTGTAATGCCACTATACTTTTCTCTCATCAATTTACGGATGCCAACATGACGATCAGTAGCGATCATTTGGATATCAAGGTTTTCAGATCTCATTCTATCCAAACAAGTCTGAAAACCTAGTTTTTCCATAGCAATGGATGACGTTGTCTGAGACACCTGTGTAATTTAGAAGTCAATAATTTTTTTACTAAAGACATCCATGAAAGTGTAAATGCAATATTTAGCACTAAATCCTGGACTGTCACATTGACCATCTCCACTCAAGCAGAGTGGAAGTACATTCCACAGGGGTCTACAAATGTCTTCCTCCAATTGCCAATGATGTGACAAAGCAGGAAAAAGGTATTTCCGTTGGTAACGGTAATACCCACTTTCCGAAATATGTTGTAATCCATAAATGTTTAACATTTCATGGATTTTATTTAAAATTACAGCCACTGAAGAGAATTGATGCTGTCATTAATATATTGCCAGCATCAATTTGACTAATTAGTGGCTGACTGTGCCACAACAGAAATTTGTGTCCAAATTTACAATTCACATAGATTTTTAATAGCGAACCCTCTGTACGCTTTATAAGAGAAACAATTTTAGATGTACAGTGCAAGTTTTTCTGGCATGGGATTTTGTAGCATAACAAATCTAGACAAGATTCAAATACTACAAATTTTCGGTCAGTTAAACACTGAAATTCAATATTTGATTCCTTAGTGGTCAAATCTAAATCAGTGGATGTATCCATAGTGCAAAAACTATCCATGACATAGTCTGGATCACGCTTTTGCTCTTTGGAGACATTCAAAGGACTCTCTAAGTCTGACTCCTTAATTGCGGCACTACTGTCAATATATGTAGATACATTGTGTAGTTCTGCAATATCTTGGTGAAAAGAATCAAAAAGATCCATTGGATCTTGATTTGGTTGCTCTGTAATGGTTCCCAATTCCACTTCTTTATCTTTAATTTTAATAGGGGTTGAAGTTATTATCTTAGATGGACTGAACACTTCAGTCTCTAAGATAATAGGCATGTCTTTACAATATGAATGCTCCATTTTATACATTTTAATATTGGAGCCTCATGGTTAGTGGATTTGGCAAATTCAATTGCCTCTTCCACTGGTATACAGTCAGTCTGAATTGATATTTCCCTTGTACAATTTAAATCTTCAGTTGAAGTTGAGGTATCGCACATAATCTTGGCAAGCTCAAAGTGAGTTACAGAAGTACAGGCCAATGATGTATTTACATCCATTGCTTTGGTTTTTTTATGCCTGTGGAATACCTCTTCAGCTATGCAAGGAAGACCTGCTTCAAAATTGAATTTTGAAGGCAGTGCATCAGGTTTTAAAAAAACTCTTTGATCCCGTCAACTCAAAGGAACTGTCCTCAAAATGTCTGGAGCAGATCCGGTAAGTAGACGGATATTTTAGGTCAGTTATAATATCTAAAATTTGTTCTATATTAACACAATTTTGACGAGTCTGCTCCAGCCATTTTCTGGCTAAAAATCTTTTACTGGGAAAGACATGAAGAGTTATTACTTCATGCCCAGTTCTCCCAGGTCTGCTCCTGCACCCGGTAACAATGCAGTTAGGCATATTTACCTGAAAATGAAAAAGTAAATTTAAATTAGAATGTTTATTTCAATAATGTAATACAAATTATTTACAACCATTGATAATGTACAGTACCTTGAAATATATTGGACGCTAATAAAAAAAAATCAAAAAAAAATCAAACAACGATTCACGCATAAAATTCCTGAAATATACAAAATAAATCGGTCAAAATGTTCTTACTATTACAAAGCACTCTTTGCTATTTGATATATAATTACTGTATTTAAATGTAGTGTCTAATTGCAATGTCTTCATTTAAATTTCTGACATCAAAGCAACCTCAGTTGAAGTAAAAAAATAATCACTGAAAGGAGTCCATACTTTTTATGCACTTTTTTGGCTATAAAATGTGCACAAAGTTATATGTGCACAAAGTTATATGTGCAATGATTGACTCTACACATGTTAATTATTAAAGATTACATCTATGAAAAATAATCAAACTGGAGCATGTTGATTTTGAGATATATACATAGATTTATTTATTTCCATATCATGCTGGTGCTATACCGCTGCTTGAATATTTAATGTATTTAAACTTTGTTAATCTATGAAATATTTTAAGCTATATTATGTTTAGGTTCACATGATAATATATGTTGCACTGCATATAGATGGGTAGTTCATCTTTATTGTCCCATTCACAGTGTGTTATAGATGTTGAGTAGTGGTGTTGCAGGAGTTGTTGTCATTCAATAGTGTTTTTGATCCAGCGCTATATTACATATATAATGTATCAAATCTATTAATGCATTGTGGTTCTTATGCTCACAATACTTTGCATAATGGTGGTGAAGTCTTCTAGTTATTTCAGATGGCTTGTTTGTTATATGTCAAGAAGTATCTTTAAATGTGTGAGTGTGTGTGTATATATATATATCCATAAAAAAGTGTGTTTTTACACTATGGTTAATGCTCATTTTAGGTATTAACACTTTTGTATTATACTATATGTAACGGATCACCTGGCACCCCGACTGGGTACCTCCGTTAAAGGATGCTCCTAGCGCTTCCTGAGGACTCCAAGCACTGCAGCAGACACCACAACCACCGAACCGGAGAAGCTTATGAATCCTCTCAAGCATATGAATGCTGTAGACAGTTGAATAGGAACCATACGAATAGGTTTACTCTCCTAGCAGTCAAACTGGAACAGCATACAATAAATCCTTCCCCAATAATGAGACGACACTTCACTTTGAGGGTTAAAACAGGAACTCTGTACTGTCACATACAGTCTCTTTTATTCCCAATCCACAAACATAGTACAGCCCACAGGGCGTTACAAAACAACCAATCACATATCAGTTACATCCCACATATTCCCTCCCTTATCCTGAGAGGAAACTCAATTACACATACAGTTAAAACATACTTTCTACCCAACTTTCATAACTCTAAAACCATACATCACATTCACAATCAATCCATTCAGGGGAACAACATATTAAAAAATGGCACGAATCAGACCAGGGGTTCAAAAGTTAGTAAAGTCCTTTGTGACTAAATGAAGCATGGCTTTCTGGCCCAAACCAGTTTCAGAGTCTTCTATCCTGGAGAGTAATTCAATTATCTCCCAGGATAGACACAAGACTCCATTAAGCACATGGTTGCAAAAAGACACAAAACACTTTAAAATACATAAAGTCACATTTACACATAACACACAGACATTTCACATATCCCCAGATAGCTGGGATCTGAGTGCACATTATTAGATGAATGGCACTCAGATCACACAAATAAGCCTTTCTGCAGGGGAAATAAACAGTTTAACCTGCAGGGCCATAGTCCAAAGGGAGCAGGCGAGCAACCAGGCTTCTCCAGTTCACAGTGGCGAGGTTGGTTTCGCCACACTATACAATATTGCGTGCGTACGTACATTATGTTGAAGTACACATTATAATGGATGTATATTTTGCTTATTATGATTTATTGCTGTAATTTATTGCTTGGTAATACCTCTTTATTGACGGTGTCACAGTATGTTGTAGATGGTGGCACCGTACAAGTTTACTTCTGGTAATATGCGAGTTGATCCTGCAGCAAATGACATATATTATGTATATAAACTATTAATATACTGTAATTCATATTTAAAAAAAGTTAACAAAAGCTTTGCTTGAGTATTTTAGACTTTGTCATTCGATTGTTGTTTATTGAATCCACGTATTGGTTCAGTTTCACTGTTTCAGGATGAATGCTTTTAGGGTTACAGGTTGGATCTGGTAGTATTTGAATATGATGTATTTAATATTGTAAAAGTAGATGATTATATGAAAAAGCCCTGATAACTCTTCCCTACTGGGGAATAACCCACAAATTATAAATAGAAAGATAAGTGTGGAACCAAAGGTCCCTAAGTGGAGGAGTTATAAATGGAAGGGGGTCCCTACCTTTAATAATCCTAAGGGTATAGGCAATTAAAATAGACAGGAAGGAAAGATAGGGCAAAGGGAATAGATGTGTAAAAACACATACAGGTCCAAAACAACTACTTAACAGAGAAATAGCCCAAATCTAATAAAGTTGGGTCAAAATGCTCCAAACTGTAAGGTTGTCAAAAGATAGGTAGATAGAGGAATAACAAAGGAAGGAAAGAGGGGAGGGGGAAGGGGGAGGAACACTTCCTAACTGTATACCTCGGCACAGTGAGAATCACAAGTGCCTACCTATTACCCTTCTGCCTTCCTGGCTAAATAGCTAAAAAACGAATTAACTAAATAAACTAATCCATAAGTGCTACCCAAGTGAACAAACTGAAAAGAAAATAAATGAAAACTCGCCGCGCGTTTCAGCGTTCTAACATGCCGTCGTCAGGAGTAGTAAGCCTCTGCATAACTTTGTGCTCGTTTATATGGGGATTGTAGCAATCAACTTGAAACAATTCACCTGTTGTGTATCCACCGCGTCTGCACACCCCTCCGTCTTGTCGGCCCATTGATTGGTCAAAAAAATGCCAACCATATTTGGATTGGAGTATTACATGGGCCATGTGACCGGGGGGTATTGCGGTTAATTGGGTGATACCCACGTGGGTGCGATCAGCTGCATATGGAGGGAGTGGCTTGGTCGTGTCAACTAGTGACGCGGCTGTCATTCATAGTGAAACCTCCCATGTATCGTACGGCCTGATTTAAGCATTCATAATCCCCTAACGGGAGAATGTTGCCGCATAGACAGGGAGTCACAAAGTGACAAAACCTCCCATACTTAATGCGTCGAGGCTGATGGCCAATCTCACAACATCCTAGCAATACCATAAATAGGATGTCATTAAGAAGATTTTAAACAATGCACCCTTTATTAAAGGGATATTACACAAACCGTGATCATATGACAAGTATTTGGTTGCACCCAAACACAAAGAAAATATAGAAGAGAACCTTGGTGGTGGGAATGTAATAGAGCATACTGTAAATATACAGAAACACAGCTTTATTAGTCTCTCCAACCTACAAAAAAATAGGTAACAACCTTATAACTATCTGAAAAGGTGGATACAAGAGACTATCAGATTTATGATTCCCTATATTACATCCCACTAGCAGAGTCCTCATGTAAGAAGACAATAACTGTATACAATAACTGTATACAGATGTTCAGCCTACTTATTATATACTCAGGACTTGATAGGGATATCCCTAACTGTAAATTACATCTAAAAAAGAGAGTAATCATAAAAAAGCGGTAAATGAAAAGACAACCTTACAGTTTGGAGCATTTTGACCCAACTTTATTAGATTTGGGCTATTTCTCTGTTAAGTAGTTGTTTTGGACCTGTATGTGTTTTTACACATTTATTCCCTTTGCCCTATCTTTCCTTCCTGTCTATTTTAATTGCCTATACCCTTAGGATTATTAAAGGTAGGGACCCCCTTCCATTTATAACTCCTCCACTTAGGGACCTTTGGTTCCACACTTATCTTTCTATTTAATATTGTATGTATTCAGTAACAGCAAAATCATACAGCTACTATTTAAAACACAAACACAGATACCACGTGCAGCAAACGCTTTCAACTAAAACATTCAAACACAGATACCACGTGCAGCAAACGCTTTCAACTAAAACATTCAAACACTTGCAGCAAACACAGATACCACGTGCAGCAAACACAAACAGATACCACGTGCAGCAAACACAAACAGATACCACGTGCAGCAAACACTTTTACCTAAAACATGCAAACACTTGCAGCAAACACAGATACCACATGCGGCAAACACTTTCAACTAAAACATTCAAACACAGATACCACGTGCAGCAAACGCTTTCATTTAAAACATTCAAACACAAACCGATACCACGTGCAGAAAACACTCTCAACTAAAACATTCAAACACTTGCAGCAAACACAGATACCACGTGCAGCAAACACTTTCAGCTAAAACATTCAAACACAGATACCACATGCAGCAAACAAACAGATACCATGTGCAGCAAACGCTTTCAACTAAAACATTCAAACTCTTGCAGCAAACACAAACAGATACCACATGCAGCAAACGCTAGAGAGTACCAAGTCTAGTAGTAGTAAGCATTTTCTCTGCCTTTTTGACACACACTTTGAGATTTTACTGCATAGTTTACAATCCATAGGTGTGCTAGGGCAGTATAACACTTCATATGTCACTCAGCTATGTCGTCTGAGTACAGCAATACCCCCGTGTGTACCTTTCCCAGGTATATGGGGATGTTGAAGGGGCAAATTTGAGACTCTGCCGTTTCAGGTTTGTTTCAAACGTTGAATTTTATGCTGGGTCCATGTCCCATTTTGGGGCATTTGACAGGTTGACAATTCAAACTTCCCTCACAAAGGCCTACCATTTTTTAAAGAAACACCCCAGGGTATTTCAAAAGGCTCATTTTGAACCTTATGGTGGGATCATTTTTTCACTAGTGAGTACCAAGTCTAGAAGTAGTAAGCATTTTCTCTGCCTTTTTGACCCACACTTTGAGATTTTACTGCATAGTTTACAATCCGTAGGTGTGCTAGGGCAGTATAACGCTTCATATGTCACTCAGCTATGTCGTCTGAGTACAGCAATACCCCCGTGTATACCTTTCCCAGGTATATGGGGATGTTGAAGGGGCAAATTTGACACTCGGCCATTTCAGGTTTGTTTCAAACTTTGAATGTTCATGCTGGGTCCATGTCCCATTTTGGGTCAAACTTTGAGGCACTGTCTGTCACCTCTGAATCCACTGTCAGTATTCTCTAACTGTACTTCCTAAGCATTTTTAACTTTTTACACAAGAACGTTAACAAAACAATGTTATAATAATGATATTTTATTTTTTTGTGGATTTTTTTTATTTGTATTTTTACCCCTAGCATACGCACTAAACTCCCCAATTTCCCAGGAACTATCATCCACCCCAATTAACTAAATACAAGTAAAAAAAATATTTATTTATTTTTAAATTTATTGGCCCTGAGTATGAAATAATTTAAAACAGTTCCCAATACAAAGGCCAGGCTGAGAGGGACAATCAGGGCAGTAGAAACTGTTCTCCATTCTAAAGCCTCTCTGGTAATACAGCCTGCACCTTTACCGGGGCGTCTTTTTTAGGGGGGTTGGTGGTACTTGAAAGCAGAAGTGACCTGTCTGAATAAGCTAGGCCCTGCTGATGGCTCCCCACTGTGGCACTCAGTGAGCAGCACAGAAATTAGCTGAAACTGAAATGTAAGAAAAGTACATTTGAGCTGAGGATTTCCTTTTTGAAAAGGATGAATGCATTGTAAGTAGCCATTTGCATTAAATAAATCCCCATTTTCTTATACCAGGCCCTGGTCTCTCATTATCAGATATGGCTGCAGCATTTGATCAGACAGGTCAACTCCCCCCATGTGTTTATTGTATTGCTTAATGTAGACAGGCAGCCGCCTTGTTTCCTGTCTGTCACGGACTGCGACCCTGCGTGTGTGTTCACTGTGCATGGTAGTCAGTATGAACACCTCCTTTTTGTCTCTGTATTTCAGAGCCAGCAGTTCGTCCTGGCAGAGAGCAGCCGTTTCCCCCTTTTTAATTTTTTTCTCTGCCAGAGCCGTGGAGAAGCCAGTGCGTGTCTTGCGGATAGTGCCGCAGACCACAGTCTCAAAACAATATAGCATTTTTTGGAGGGGTATGCTATTGTCATAATTATCAAGGTAGAGGTGGTACCCCTTGTTCAGTAGCGGGTTCATTAGATCCCAAACTATTTTTCCGCTAGTCCCAACTACATCAGGGCAACCTGGGGGATCCCGAGGGCTATCTTTACCTTCATATACTCTGAAGGTATAAACATACCCACTGCTACTTTCACATAACTTGAATAGCTTGATAGCATACTGGGATATTTTCACTGGGATGTATTGCTTGAACCCCAGTCTACCCTTGTACTTCATTAGGGACTAGTCAATACATATATTCTTTTGGGGAATATAAATTATGCCAAATTCTTTATTAAAATGGTTAATTAGGGAGCGGATTTTAAAAAGTTTGTCATACTGCGGATGATCTTTGGGGTGGCACTTCGAATTATCATTGAAGTGCAGAAAACGCAGTACTGATTCATATCTGGGCCTACTCATGGTCTGAGAGAAAATGGGAGTATTGTATACTGGGTTTTTGGACCAGTACATTCGGATGCTGGGCTTTTTTATAATTCCCATTAGCATGGTTAGTGCCCAGAACTGTTTTAATTCTGGCACACTTTTGTGGCAAGGTGACTTGCTGCATTTTGTGCCAGATACTGCGCTGCATAAATATGTCTGTGTAACTATCTGCCCTAAAAAATCATCCCCAAGGAACAGCTCCATAAAATCCTGGGAGCTATAGCTGGTCACAGCTCCCTGAATACCAGGAGTCGCAGTGAACAGAGGGATGTCGGGGACAAAATTGTTAGGGGGCACACAGTTTTCAGCGCCAGGAGCAGTGCCAGGGATATCGTCACTTTCTTCATCTGTGTCTGGCACATAGTCACCCTCTGCACTCTCTGAGGCAGTGTCGGTTGCCTCTGAGTCGGCTGCTAATATATTATATGCCTCCTCGGCATTAAACATTCTAAGCATGGTGAAAGCTTAAAATTAACTAACTAACGTATTTTTATTTTTTTATACTTTTTTGTTTTCTGAACTTTAACACTTTTTTCACTTTTTTAAAACTCTTAAAAACCTTCTAAAACTTCTAAAAACTTTTAAAAAAAATGAACCCCTGTGGGTAAAAACAAATCAGATCACCGCTAAACACAGTGCTTACACCTAGCAAAGCAGAAATGCTTTGACTTAAACTACTTTTTTTTTTAACATTTTTCCTTTTTTCACTTTTTTTATACTTTTTATAACCTTTTAATAACTTTCTAAAACTTTTCAGCTTCTTCACTACACTAATGCTAGATTCCCCAATTCCCCTTAGCTTCAATCCACCCCAGCTAACTAATTAACTGAAAATAATAGTAAAAAAAAACCCTGAGGGTTAAAAATAAAATAAAGTTAAAAAAAAAAACCCTCCGATCATCTCTCCACTTCTAATCACACACAGAGGTGGGGGGAGGCGGATCAGAAGTCCCAGCTGCACTGTGATCGCTGTGACTGGCTGTCATAGCGATCACATGTGCTGGGACAGCACCATTGGCTGTTGCTGGGCTTCATCAAATGCCAAGGCACCCAGCAACAGCGTTAACTTTAGTAATTGACGGAAATTTTCCGTCAAGCATCCTTAAGGGTAGGTCTGTCTTGACGTAAAAAAAATTTCCGTCGAGCGTCGTTAAGGGGTTAAGGACCAAACTTCTGGAATATAAAATGAATCATGACATGTCACACATGTCATGTGTCCTTAAGGGGTTAAAGCACTGTTTCTGCCTCTTTAAATACTGTGGGAACAGATCTACACTTTCGAAGAGGCACTTCGGTTACAGCCGAAGTGTCGAAGCAGTTGAAGTGGACGCTATTCGACATACGAACACGTGGCGGTGGCCATTTTAATTCAGTTGAATGTGTTCAGCGGTTTTTCATCTTCGAGTTCATGGAACTCAAATCGGACACGCAACGGCACGAACACCATTGAACTTTACCTTCTCCAGACTTCTACGGGAATCGAAATGCGTTCAACAATTCGAACACCACTTTAACTTTGACTATTTGCACGAACAGCCCTCTGTTTTGGGCATGAAAATGTGCGTGTGGTCGGTCAAATGTGACTTCCATGTAACTTTTGAACCCCTGCTCTGATCTGGGTGATTTGGGGGTATTTTGTTCACCCATTTATGGGGATTTGGGGTGCTTTCTGTGTTTTGTGAAAAAACTGATATTTTCTGCCATTAGCTAGCTTAATTATATCACGGGGGGGGGGGCTTGCTGACTGTATGTGGGAGTGTTACTGTGTTAATTATTGTTCCTATTGGTTTGGTGAGTTTGTGTCCTGTGCTCCGCAAGGTCCACGTGGGCGGCAGTGGTGTCGCTAGGGGGGGCAGAGGGTGCCATGGCCCCCCTACATCATGCTGTGCCCCCCATTGTGCCCCCCTAAATGCCAGAAACTTGCTGGCCATGTGCTTAAATTATATTCACTCGAGTTGTAACAGTCTGTGACAGCCTGAGGGAATGCAGGACAGAGAAGCTGCAAAAGTGCTGGGTGTTTTCAGCAGCTTCCCCGGCACACGCCCCACCCCCAAATTAAACCCCACCTCCTGCACATAAGCCCCACCCCTGCCGTTAATCAGCAGACCATGCTGCTGCATGAAAGGCAAGAAGATGGTTGTCTGACCCCCAGCAACAGGTAGGCTTGATATGCTCAGGTGTGTGTGTCTGTGTCTGTCTGTCTGCTAGTGAGGAAGCTTGTGTGTCTGTGTGTGTGTATGGACTCAGCAGTGTGTATGTGTGTATGGACTCAGCAGTCTTTATGTGTGTATGCAGGGCCGCCATCAGAAATTTTGGGGCCCCTAACACAGCTCAAGGTCTGGGCCCCCCTTCAAGCCCGCCCACAGGGCCCGCCTCCAAATCTCACCCACAGGAATACACACACACACACACACACTAACAGATACAAATACTGAAACAGACACACACATGCATAGGGAGATACTGATACACACACTGGCAGACAAACATACACACACTGGCAGACACACACACAGGCAGACACACACACACACACAGGCATATATACATATACACACAGGCATACATACATATACACACATACACCTCATTTTCAGCCTTACCATTTCGTCCCAGGAGGGGGTCTGGGGATGATGTGAGTTGGCTGCCTCTCCTCGCGGCCTTCATGCTTTCTCTCTGCCTACCTGCGCGGAGTAAACTGGGAGTAAACCAGACGTCTCTTCCTCCCAGCAGTACTTGCTTTCGGGCTGCATTTTTTTTTTTTTAAAAGGGCCCGGTCTCGCTATTTTTTTTTTTTAACCCTCAGGGGTTAAATTTATTTAAGTAATTTAAATATTTTAAAAAATTATATGTTTAGCTAGGGTGGGTGGAAGTTAGTGGGGAATTGGGGGATTTGGTGTTAGGCCAACTAGGGGTTAACGTTGAAAAAAGTTTTAAAATAAAATTTAAAAAGTTAAAAATTAAGCTAAAAAAAAGTTGTAATAACGTTTAAGTAAAACATAAAAAAACACCCCCCTTTACCCAGTCCAAATAAAAATTAACCCATTCCCTGCCAGTCGATCACTGCCTACAGTGATCAAAATACAGATCACAGTATCTGTGATCTAATTTTTTTTAACCCCTGAGAATTAACTTTTATTTATTTTTTAACTCTAAGGGGTTCAATTTATTTAATTAAATATTTTATAATTATATATTTTGCAACCTGGGGTTGGTGGGAGTTATGGGAAAATGGGGAATTTACGGTTAGTGCTGCTTACTGCTAGTTAGGGGTTAACGGTAAAAAAAAAAAAAAAAAAAAAAAAAAAAAAAAAAAAAAAAAAAAAAAAAAAAAAAAGTTTTAAAGTTTAGGAAAGTTTAAAAAAAATGAATAAGCAAAACAAAAAAGTTTAAAAACTAGTTTTTAAAAGTAAAAAAAGTTTCAAAAAGTAAAAAAATACATTTAAAAACGCTCATTACCACTACACCTGGAACAAATTAGAGGAAAAATGTTCCCACGCTAAGGTTCAAAATATGCCTTTTGAATTACCCCAGGGTGTATTCTTTAATAAATAGTTTGTGTTTGTTGGGAAGTTTCAATAACCAACCGTCTAAACTACTACAAATTTGAACATGGACACAGTGTAAAACTTAAAAGTTAGAAAAAAAATGAATGGCTGCGTCTCAAATGCGCCCCTTCAACATCCACATATACCTGGCAAAGGTACATACGGTGGTATTGCTGTACTCAGACGACATAGCTGAGCAACATATGAAGTATTATACAGTTGTAGCACACATAAGGTTTGCAAAATATACTGTGCAAACTCACTTTGTGTGTCAAAAAGGCAGAAAAAAAACACTTGATCCCATGCTAAGGTTCAAAATATACCTTTTGAAATACCCTGGGGTGTCTACTTTAAGAAATGGTAGGCCTTTGCGGGATAGTTTGAATTTAAACCCTGCTAAGATGCTTGGAAATTGCACATAGGCCCAGCGTCAAAATTCAAAGTTCGGTAAAAACTGATATGGCTTGGTCTCCTATATGGCACTGTAGCTGCACGAAATAGTGCCAAAGACCTACAATGGGGGTGTCATTTTACTCAGAAGACTTAGCAGAGCATAATTTGGGGGTTTGAACTTAGTGGCACATGTGAAATATACAAAATGCCCAGCAAAAATGCAATCCATGTGTAAAACACGCACAAAATTATTTTTTACCACATACTTCGGCATATATTGGTGAAAAAAATGGGGGCATGTTAAGGCACAATATGCACCTTAAGAGATACCCTGGAGTGTCTACTCTTACAAATGGTAGGTCTTTGTGGGCTTTTTTTGAACAGTCAAACTGTTATAATACTCCAAATGGAATCATAGGCTCATTAAATCCGTCTTTCAAAATTCTACTGTGAATACTGAAAAGAACAGGCCTCCTATATGGCACTGTAACTTCACGAAATAGTGCCAAAGACATACAATGGGGGTGTCATTTTACTCAGCAGATGTAACTGAACACAAAATAAAACTTTGTACAGGAATAGCACACACCAACTTTACAAAATACACACGAGAGTTTCTTTGTTATAAATTTGTGTGCCAAAAACAAAAAAAAAACCCACAATTTTACTCCAATATTTAGCAGAGGTTGGCGGTGAAATGGCTATGTAGAAAGTGTCAAAACAACCCTAGGTAAATAGCCTGTGATGTCTACTTTATATAAATATATACTTTTGTTTTCTTTTATGGCTGTTAAGCTTACAAGACAAACATACCAAATTCTAAAATATATGTCTTACATCAAATTAAAGCCCTTTCTGTCCTTTAAAAAACAATATATAATATGTGTCGGTGCAATAAATTAGTAAAATGCAAATTGCAGTTGAACGCAAACAGCAAAAAATGCTGTTGTCCTTAAGTGAAAGACAAGCTTCTGAGGCTCTGTCCTTAAGGGGTTAAGCATGTGTGGGATAGGCACAAGGCTATCCTAGCTATAAGATAAGGCCAGGGACTAATGAAAGTTTTTAGAAAATTGGGCAGACTAGATGGGCCGAATGGTTTTTATCGGTCATCACATTCTATGTTTCTATGTTTCTTAAGATGGACAATTCAATTAGGTATCTGGGTGATTCTTATGTTTAAGTCACCCTTTGTCCATTGTGAGTGCAGGGTGTGTGTGTGTAACGTGGTTGTTTGGGGTTAGTATGCTCTCCTGTCTCCATTAACTAGGTGCATTTGGCTGTGGAACCTGTACAGCGCCACCTGTTGGTTGGAAGGATCTAGCAACCGCTAAATGCACTATCTGAATAGCAAGACTTGCTAATTTGCATATTTGGGTATATTTGCATATTGATAATTCTGCAGGTAGGAGAGATATTTTGTGTTAATTATTATCTTTATTATATTATCTTTATTATAAGTTCCTGTATGTTGTCTAATGTGATTTGACTGTTTGTATTTCTATTGAGTTGCCACAGTAATCTCTATGTAATGAACATATGGGCTAGTCCCAAATAAAAATGAAGTTTTGCATGTCAGTTCCTTTTGGACCCTGTTCTGTGTGGGTTTTTAGGGATCCCAGTAATAGAGTTTTCGTACCTGTTTCCTGGCCGAAGCAGTGGCGGAACTATTGCGGTCGCAGGGGGCGCAGTTGCGACCAGGTCCGTCACTCCAGGGGGCCCAGCCACCCTGCGGACCCCTGCAAATGATGTACCCGCTGTTCATGAACGCACCCCTGACCTACGTGGTACTACCGCCGGGGCCGCACTGAAGGGGCCCATCAAGTGGCTCATGCTGTTAAGGCCACCCAATGGCAATGAATTTCCGGGGGGCCCGTTCAGCACTGTGGTGCTTTAATGTGCAATGATGTAATGTGGTGCTGGTTAATAGTGACCAGGCCCACAGTGATGATGTCAGAGCTGGAAGGAAGTGACAGCTCTGGTCACTTTCTCCCAGCATTCACCATGAAGCAAGGGAGAAGGAAGGTGTTATGCTACTTGGGTTATTTGGTTTGGACATCAACTGCAGCTTGTAGAACTCCTTAATTACAATAGTAAAGAAACGAAGAATCTTTAAAGTATCAATACTGTAGCTTTCAGAAAAGAGAGGATTGCTGGCAATTTGAGAATCAAACGAAGTTTTAATGATTGATAAACTTAAATGAATAGCATATAGGCAATAATCCAATAAGAAGAAAGTGCAGGTTATCAAACAATACAAAGTTCATTAATAAGTATTTCCTCAGAGAAGTATTAAATAAGATTCTTTAAATTGTTGGGAATAATCTTCAATAGAAACATTAAGCAGGTAGTAGAGAGTATTTGCAAAGCAAGAAACAGTTCATAGTAAATAAGCATGATGGGAGTTTTCCTCCATATAATTAATAACTTGAAGCAGAGAATATTTGAGCAAGCAGGAATTGGTTCATTAATAAATGATATTGCAGACAATAGTTGAAAGATATACTTAAGGTTAAGGTGAGTTGTCCTTCAAAAGTTCAGAGTTATAGTCCACTTGTAAATTAGCAAAGTATCCGTTCTCCAGTAATCCTCTATGGCATGCAGCAATCCTTGCATTGGCTCAAAGGCTGGGACGGCTTGTCAGAGCTTGTGGAGCCGGCGTGTATACCCGGAAGTAGGTCCCACAATCACCAAGCGCCCTCTTCCTGGCGCGGTCTCCCTAAGTACTGTCAGAGCCGCGTCAGAAGGGGGCGGGGCCGGCTCCGCAATGCGTAAGTGCCGAACCCGGAAGAGATACCGCATGACAGAAGGAGAGGAGGGAGTTTCCACTCTTACTCCCATCAGCTGGAGCCAGCCACTGGACCCTAGGAAAAGTCACCCTGCTGCACCTAAAACATTTTGTCTGTGTGTGTGTTTGTAAGTATGTGTCTTTATGGGAGTGTCTGCATGTATGTGTGTCTGTATGTATTTGTCTGTATGTATTTGTCTGTATGTGTTTCTGTCTGTATGTGTTTCTGTCTGTATGTATTTCTGTCTGTATGTATTTCTGTCTGTATGTATTTCTGTCTGTCTGTATGTGTGTGTGTCTGTATGTGTGTGTGTGTGTGTCTTTATCAACATTTCCCAATTGGTGTTCCACGGAACCCTGGGGTTCTGCGAGAACACAAATGGGGTTCCGCCATAATTTCGCCAAACAAAATGGCCACCATGATTAGATCCTTAACACTGTTGTGTTCATAAAGGGCAGCTTCACCCAACCAGGCACCTGTAGTATCGACCAGCCACTTCCTCCCAGCTTCACAGAGTTGCTGCCGTGCAGTAGGGAGGGAGGAGGAGGCTGGAGATGGGAGCCCAGAGAGGGAGCAGCATGCATAGCAGAAGAGAGGCTGGAGTGAGCATGCAGCATCTAACTCCCGTCAGCCTCAACCAACATCGCCAGGACCACAAGGTAAGTTAACAGGAGGGTGGCTCTGATGTATGTCAGATTGTGTGTGTGCGCATGGGCCAGCGTGTGGATGTGTCACTGTGTGCCTCTGTGTATGCTAGTGTGTGTGTGTGTATCAGTGTGTTTTCATGTGTCAATGTGTATATGACTGTGTGTATCTGTGTGTCAAAATGTGTGTATGTGTCAATGTGTGTAACCGAGTGTGTGTGTGTCACTGTGTATCTGAATATGTGTATGTGCCAGTATCTGTATCTGAGTGTGTGTATCTGTGGCAAACCTAGCCACTTGGACATTATACAGAGAGTGGCTTTAAGGGTTGCCTGTATGGTTGTGGGGATATGTATGTTCCTGGGTGTAATGTATGCTGACTGTATAGTATTGTATTGCCTGTATTAGCTATCTGCTGAAAGCAGATAGCTGTATTTCATTTCATTTCACGAACGGCACCTTTGCGGGCCGTTCGTGAACCGAATAAACCACCCTGTACTAGCCCACACATTACGAGACGTGTGGCGCTTGTTAACCGATTGCAACAATGTTGCAATCGGTAATTAGAGGCTCTCCTAGGTGGCCGTCGTTCGACTACCGACCACGCGGCGGTCGGCCATCTTGGATCCTTTGTTCCTCCAGCGGTGTTTGGTCATCGAGCGCGTGGTACTAAAAACGGCTACTCGACGGCGCGAACACCGCTGGACTTCCAGGCCTTCGGGAGTTCCGGGCCGTTCGGTATTTTATTCCCCATATGCCAATCGGTCTTTTAAATGCATGTTTTGGTGAATATGTGGTAGCGGAGATGCAATATTCCCCAGATTATCTCCGCTTATAATCCAAGTGAGGCTCAGGAACAAGTAAATAATAAATCCATAGGCAAAGTTTCCAGCAGGTAAAACAACAGCAATATCCCCACAGCAATCCCAATAACTGGACGACACACAGTTTCAGGAGCAGAACTCAAAGCTTTTAATCCACAGTCTCTTTATAAAGCATGCTCCCATGCAAGGGAGGGATTTACAGTAATTATTACAGTAGCCAATCCTGTCCTGGTAACCTCCCACACATCTCCTCCCCTCAGCCAGCATCATAATACCAGTACAGTAATTCCCCCCGTTTCTGGATGTACCCCTAAACGTAGGGGTACCTCTTTAAATCATACATCCCCGGATACCCCTGATCTGGGGGAACAACATATCCAAAAATTAACCAGATCAGACCAGGGGTTCGGGAAATGTATGGAGGGAATAAAATGACCGACCGCACGAATTGAGATAGCCGAATACGGTTCCATACGAATGGGCCCTGCGGTCGGTCCTGGCATAAGGGAACAAAATACACGAAAGCCTCTAGCTATAGAGGCTAGGGAGGGTTCGCCTGAATCCCCTCGTTCGGTATTTTCTATCTACCGAACGAGGGGCCGTTCGGTAGTTTGGAACCGAACGGACCAGGTTTGTGGAGGTCTCAGCGGTGTTCGCCTACTCGAGTGTCCGATTTTAGTTCCAGACACTCGACGGCAAAACACCGCTGTTCGGGAGTTTTAAAATGGCCGCCGCCACGTGTTCGTTTGTCGAATGGCGGCCACCCCCGAGAACAAAGGACGGCTACTTCCTAGTCAATTACCCGTTTGCAACAATGTTGCAACGGGTAATTGAGGACACACTTTACACAGGGGAGGTCTGGATGTTCGGTATTTTCATTCGAATAAACTAAGGGAATGAAACTACCGAACAATCAGAAGAATACAAGGCTTTTACAACACATAGAAAACTAGCAGATCACACGAATGCAATTATTTCAAAGACATTTGCAGGACAGCCCAGTGCCATCCGCTACATATGTTTTTCGTGCGGCGTTTGGTTAAATTGCCGGTTCTGCTGCACGGAGGGATAATCCACTTAATGGTACATTCCAGTGGGAGGATCCCTCTCGTGCAGCAGTGCCTGATGGGAGAAATGCTCTGTACTGTAAGTTCCCCACGTAGTCCACTCCTGGAATACCCCTGGGATAGGACTCAGGAAACCCCTTGCATGGGGAATTGTATAAATTGTGGAGCCTGTGAATAAAGTCTCAGTTGACTCTCAGAACTGTGTTTCGTCCGGTTACTGGGAGATTTGGGATATTGCCTTATTTTTCAGTGCTTGACTGTGGATTACCTTCTGAATCAGCGGAGATCCTGGGATTTAATATTGCCGCTCCACTACAATTGGTGGCAAGCGACGGGATCCAACCTTACAGCAGAAAAGCGTAGTTCGTGCAATTGAAACTGCTGAACAGGAAAAGGGAATGGCAATTCGAATGCAACAAATGAACCGAACACAGAAGTTAATGGAGACGGATTATGCTACATTAAAATGGCAGACACTGAAAGAACTGCTGGAAGCTAGAGGAAAGACAGCTAGCAACAAATCCAAAGCAGTGCTGATCGCTGAACTCATGGAGGGCGACAGAGCTCACAATAGCACACCCCCACCAGCCAGGGAAGAAACCCCGTACCAAAAGGAACTGAGAACCCGGCTGGAGTTTTTACCGCAGCCAGTACCCCTGGACATCCTGACAGTCGTGATGGTTGCCGTGCAGGAATATGTGATGGCACAACACCACCAGGGAGCACCGTCCAGTGCAGAATCCATTACTGCCTCCATCTGCGGTCAAGTGAAACCAAAGATACCGTATCATGCCTTCAAAACGTTCTCTGAGGAAAAGGACGAAATTGATGGATACTTACAGGACTTTGAGCGGCTATGTGACCTGCACGGCCTAGAGCAGGCAATATGGGTGCCCCTGCTAGCAGGAAAGTTGGCAGGGCGGGCAGTAGACAGCAAAGACTATCCCAAAGTGAAAAGAGCTATACTCGAGAGGTATGCCATCACGCACGAAGCTTATCGGCGCAAATTCTGTGGATTGCGCAAACCAGAGAAGGATTCGCACGCAGAGTGGGCCCACAAGCTGGACCAAGCCTCGCAGGGGTGGATACAGGTGAGCCAAGCCACCACCATGGAGGAACTGCGCCAACTTATGCTGCTAGAACAGTTTTTTAATGGACTATCCCCGGAAGCGCAAGAATGGGTGAGAGACCGCAAACTTCTCACCTTACCTGAAGCCGCTAGATTGGCGGACCAACATTTTGATGCCAGGAGACATCATGGGCCGGTTAATAGGAGCTACCCGAGACCGCCTGTACAGCCCAGCACGATAACCTCCGCACCAGTCCACCCCACTCCGTTTAGACTGGCACAAGGGAACCTACCACCTTCCTCTCGCTACAACGGCAGATCCAACATTCAGTGCCATACCTGCCGACAGTGGGGGCATATGTCCAGAGAGTGCACACAGAACCAGAACAGACAAGCATGGAACCAAGTGAGGCAGAACTCCACACCAAGGGCAGCGGCACATCACTACCAAGTAGAACCTGACACCCAAGAGTTGCTGAGCCTTCAGACAGAGGAACCCCTGGGCGTTTTACACAAAGTGATGTCTGCCCAGGCCACCGACAACTGGCAGCATCATCGCCAAGTTGTGTTGGTGGGGGGGAAGGAAGTACAGGGACTACGGGACTCAGGAGCCACATTGACCCTGGTGGCCCCACATTTGGTTCCAGATACCGCTCACACTGGCGGGTCTGAGGCAGTCCGGGTGGTGGGGGGAGCCATGTACCGCCTACCCACCGCAAAGGTGCATTTGAACTGGGGTGCTGGGGAGGGGGTTGTGGAAGTGGCTATTATGAAGCAGTTACCCGCGGATGTTGTATTGGGGAATGACTTCGGCCGGATGACTTCTGCATTTGTACCTCAGGCCCCTCTGCAAGAGGCCCACCCTGTGACTACTCGGCAACAGGTTCGCACCACGGTTCCACCAACACACTCTGAGGCTCAGGTAAGAGACCATGACTCACCCTTGACCCATATGACCTGGGACACCCCGACCACCTTTGAAGCAGAGGTCCAGACAGACCCCACGTTACAGGTGTACAGGGATAGAGTAAGCACTGATCAGGCCGGGCTAGAGGGGGAGAGGTACATTTGGGAGAAAAGGCTCTTATACAGGATAGCAGGGAGGGTGATAGGGGGCTCTGTCACAGTGAAAACCAAGCAGTTAGTAGTTCCCCAAAAATATAGACCGGAGCTTTTGAGGATAGCTCATGATATTCCCCTCTCTGGCCATTTAGGTATGACCCGTACCCGGTACCGGCTGACACACGCCTTTTTCTGGCCGGGAATTTCCAAAGACGTGAGGCATTACTGTACCTCATGTGACATATGTCAGCGAGTAGGTAAGAGGGGGGACCGCCACAAAGCGAAACTGTGCCCCTTTCCCATCATTGAGGAACCTTTTAGCTGCGTGGCCATAGACATAGTGGGGCCGCTATGTAAGCCTATTCCCTCTGGAAAGTGGTATATCCTAACCGTGGTGGACTACGCCACCCGGTATCCTGAAGCTATCGCCCTATCCAATTTCCACGCTGAAACAGTAGCGGAGGCCCTGATGAAAATCTTCTCTAGGGTAGGATTCCCTCAGGAGATAATCTCTGATAGGGGGACCCAATTTACAGCCGAGGTCACCCAGAAATTATGGAAGCTATGTGGCATTAAGCCGATCGTTAACTCTGTTTACCATCCTCAATCCAACGGATTATGCGAAAGATTCAATGGTACCCTAAAGCAGATGCTCCGTACGTTTGGAGAGGCCCATAAGGACTGGGAACGATTTCTTCCCCATCTGCTATTTGCCTATAGGGAAGTACCACAAGAATCTACTGGCTTTTCACCGTTTGAGCTGTTTGGGAGAAGAGTACGGGGACCGCTGGACCTGATTAGAGAGCATTGGGAGGGAGAGAGTAGCACAGATGGGACCCCTATTGTGCCATACGTGCTGGCGTTCAGGGACCGCTTGGAGGAATTGACCCAGGCAGTACGCACCAACCTCCAGGCCGCCCAACAACGGCAGCGCCGCTGGTATGACAGGGGGGCCAGAGACCGTAGTTTTCAAGTGGGACAAAAGGTGTTGATTCTCAAACCCGTCCGCACAGACAAACTGCAGGCCGTCTAGCAAGGCCCATACCAGGTGGTAGAGCAAAGATGCGACACCACCTATGTGATCGGCCCATGCTCCGGGGTAGGGAAGAGACGCATGCTCCATGTGAACATGCTCAAACCCTACCACGAGAGGACCGAGGATGTAGCCGCCATATGCACGCCCGCCTCGGAAGATCAGGAGAATCTGCCACTACCTGATCTGCTACAGCAGGAAGAGCAAACAGAGCCTTCCAAGGGGGTTCAACTGGGGGAGCGGCTAAGCCCTCAAGAGCGAACCCAGGTACAGGAGCTGATAGCGGTGAAAGGCGCCACTTTCTCAAACTTGCCTGGGTACACTCCGCTAGCCACCCACCGAGTGGAAACTCCTGGACAGCTACCGATGCAGCAGACCCCATATCGGATTCCGGAATCCGTCCGGGAACATATGAGGAAAGAAATCGAGGAGCTGCTGCAGTTAGGGGTTATCGAACACTCAGCCCCTGGGCATCACAGGTAGTCCTGGTCCCCAAAAAGTATGGTACAACCCGATTCTGTGTGGACTACCGGAGGCTGAACGACAAAACCATGTCTGACGCCTACCCGATGCCCCGGATAGACGAGCTGCTGGATAGGATGGCCAGAGGCCAATATCTTACTACAATAGATTTATGTAAGGGATACTGGAAAATTCCACTAGCCGAGGATGCCATCCCCAAGTCGGCGTTTGTCACCCCGTTTGGCTTGTACCAGTTTAGGGTCATGCCATTCGGGATGAAAAATGCCCCGGCAACTTTTCAGCGGATGGTAGATCGGCTACTGGATGGGTTCCAGGATTATGCATGTGCATACCTGGACGATATCACCATCTATAGCCAGACCTGGGCAGAGCACTTGCAACACATAGGGGCAGTAATAGACCGTATTGGAGAGGCAGGGTTGACACTAAAGCCTAGCAAGTGTCACATAGGGATGGCTGAAGTGCAGTATTTGTGCCACCTGGTAGGAAGTGGGCAACAAAAGCCTGAGCCAGCGAAAATTGAAGCTGTAGCTAAGTGGCCCACCCCTAGGACCAAGACCCAAGTCCTCGCTTTCCTGGGTACTGCCGGGTACTATAGGAAATTCGTACCCAACTACAGTGCCCTGGCCAAACCCCTGACCGACCTGACGCGCAAGAACCTACCCAGACAGGTCATCTGGGCCCCAGAGTGTGAACAGGCATTTACCCAACTTAAGATGGCTTTGACTAATGCACCTGTACTTGCTGCTCCTGATCCAACTAAACGCTTTCTTGTCCACACAGATGCTTCAATGTTTGGATTGGGAGCAGTACTGAGCCAAGTTGGAGCAGATGGCGGAGAACACCCTGTAGCTTATTTAAGCCGGAAATTGTTACCCCGAGAAGTGAGCTACGCCGCCATCGAAAAAGAATGCCTGGCCGTGGTGTGGGCTCTGAAAAAGTTACAACCATATCTCTATGGGTAACCCTTTTCCTTGCTCACAGATCACAACCCATTGGTGTGGCTGAACCGTGTGGCTGGGGACAACGCCAGGCTTCTGCACTGGAGTTTGGCGCTGCAGCCTTTTGACTTTACCATCCATTATCGCCCCGGGAAACAAAACGGTAATGCCGACGGATTATCTCGACAGACTGACCTTGAAAAGTGATCTGTGAGCCCTCCTCCGGACATCCCCAAGCCGATCCGTTGGGATCAGACTGTTATGCCGGCTTGGTTCTGGGGGAGTATTGTGGCAAACCTAGCCACTTGGACATTATACAGAGAGTGGCTTTAAGGGTTGCCTGTATGGTTGTGGGGATATGTATGTTCCAGGGTGTAATGTATGCTGACTGTATAGTATTGTGTTGCCTGTATTAGCTATCTGCCGAAAGCAGATAGCTGTATTTCATAAGATATGTTTTATGGTGGAAAAAAGGATTTGTTAAAATATGACACTTGGGTGCTTGATATTCCTCTAAATTATTTTTAAATTGAGTCCTTATGGCAAGTCAACGCAATCCATGCTGCGCAAGGTATATCTTTCCATCTAGGGTCCCTTATATTGAGTTAATTATTTGCTTTACTTTTTGCTCCATAGTCCAACTCATGATTTTAGCAACAATACTGATAACAATCACTTGCCATTTTGTGCCTTAAATGTAATAAAGATGCTTTATCCAGTACATTGCCATAGCAACACCACCAGGAAACTATAAAAAAAGGTTCTCACTGCACATGCATAATTCACCAGTGATTGCAAGTACAAATATCTTGGCATGTTCAGCATTTCAAACAGAAACAATGCACATCCGGACTCCTACCACCATGAATTGATTAAGGTGATTGGAATAAAGGGACACTCCACTGTCCAAATAAAATAATAAACATTGTTTAGTGTATATTCTAGTTATCATACCTAAGGGAAAAAGAAATGCTGGAAACAACAAAAATACTTTCATAAATACTATTATATAAAACTATCCTCCCTGCCCCCACCCTATCTTTTCCTTCCTTTGAAGTTCACACTGCCTGCCTATTTACGCCCATCTCTTTTAAGAATTGCCTTCATCTATCCCTCGCCCTTTCTCCCCCGTCATCCTAGGCTATTCATTGAACACTTTTCTTCCTGGCTACCTCACTTCCTCTCCTCTGTCACTCCTTTCTTATACTTGGGGACTTTAACGTCCCAATCAACAACCCCATCTGCCCTGATGACTCCCATTGGCTCTTTGTAACTTCCTCCTTTGGCCTCGCACAATGGTCTAATTCAGAAACTCATATAGCAGGAAACACTCTTGATCTCTACTTCACTACTCTCTGTACCACTTTTAATCTCTCCAATGCTCCTTTCCTTTTTCTGACCACCATCTACTGACCTGTGACATGTGGCATACCCTGTACCCTGTACCCAAATTACACCACCCTCAACTTGTCAGGAACTGCACTGCCTCCACTTCTCACTCCATCCCATAATGGAAAAAAGCAATTGTGTGTGACTGTCTGTCTGTAACTGTGTTTATGTGTGTGTTTGACTGCCTGTAACTATTTGTGTGTGTGACAAGCTGACTGTGTGTTTGTGTGTGAGACTGTCTGTAAGTGTATGTGTGTGTATGTGTGTGGCTGTCTGCCTGTACCTGTATGTGTGTGACTGTTTGCGTATACCTGTCTGTAAGCGTGTGTGTGTTTGTGACTGTCTACCTGTAACTGTGTGACTGTCTACCTGTACCCATGTATGCGTGTCACTGCCTGTATCTGTATGTTACTTTTAACTGTGTGTGTGACTTTATGCCTGGGATTGTGTGCAAGTGGCTGTATGACAGTGTATATGTATAACTATGTGCATCTGACTTTGGTACTCTGTGCATGTGACTCTGCAAAAATATACACATGGGCCTACGTGCATATTTTTATCTGAATTAAATACCCATCACACACAGCCAATAAACCCAGCACAAATGTCACAGACAACTAATACATATATATATATATATCACACACAGTCATTACACCTAACACACACTCAAACAACACACATTACATCATAATATTATGAGATTTAGTACAGTGTAGGTCTGTCATACAAAATGTACATTACTCTGTGTGACGAAGCTCCTGCACTCCGACTGAGTACCTATGCCCAGTCCACTTCCTTGCTGCTTGCAGGGACCCTGAAACACTTCAGCCCCAGTCACCGTAACTTGACTGGGGTCTCTCTGGAGTTCTTCCACCCGACCAGGCTGCAGCTCTGCTTCTAGGCAGGTATTGTCCCCTCTGCCTATTCCGCTGAAACCCTTTCCAGGCAGGAATCGTCCCCTCTGCCTATTCCTCTGCAACTTTCCTTCCAGGCAGGTATCATCCTCTCTGTCAATTCCTCTTATAGAGCTTGCTATTGCCTTTACAAAGGCATTGCGGCTCTCAGGCCTAGCTCTCTTGACTTATCCCAGACCTTCAGCCCAGAGGCGTAACTAGAAACCATGGGGCAAAAATCGCCCTGGATCCCCCCCACACTTCTCCCACTTTCCCCCCGCCCCTCCATGTGCTTCATTTATGCTCCACAGGGTGAGTGTGCCATTGTTGGGGCTGAGTATTGGAGGGGTTCATGTGATAGGGTGAAAGGGGGCGAGTGTGACAGTGCTAGAGAAGGTGAGTGTGATAGGGTGAATATGGCAGAATGATGGGAGGTGAGTATGGTATGGGTGAGTGACAGGATTGGGGGAGTTAATGTGAGTGGCAGGGTGAAGAGGGGTGACTGTTACACAGACACACATGCAAATAAGCAGACAAACACACACTGACATACATGCAGATACACACCATAGAACAGATACATACACGGACACACGTGCAGATACACAGACACTTAATGACAAACATTCAGATACAAACAGTGACACACATACAGATACATAGGCAGACACTGACATACAGATATGCAGACATACAGATACACATATAGATACACACATAGACACACACATATATGCACACATACATACAGACACACACATGACACATACATATAGACCAGGGGTTCCCAACAAATGTTTCCCGTGGAATGCTTTGACACAATGTGCTAACAACATGGAACCCTAAAACATTCTTTGGGCCGTAGCACAGATAGTAAACAGATAGTAGTACTTAGGAGCTGGTGTGCTTTTGTGTACAGTTGGTGTTTGTATATAATGTTAGTGTTTTGATACAGGCGTGTGTTTGTTAGTGATGTCGCGAACACAAAATTTTCGGTTTGCGAACGGCGAACGCAAACTTCCGCAAATGTTCGCGAACCGCGCGAACCGCCATAGACTTCAATGGGCAGGCGAATTTTAAAACACACAGGGACTCTTTATGGCCACAATAGTGATGGAAAAGTTGTTTCAAGGGGACTGTGGCATGCCGGAGGGGGATCCATGGCAAAACTCCCATGGAAAATTACACAGTTGATGCAGAGTCTGGTTTTAATCCATAAAGGGCAGAAATCACCTAACATTCCTAAATCACAATGAATATGGATTGACACCTGACATATGACATATTGACACCTTGACATATGGATTGACACCTGTCCTCAGAGCCCCTGATGCAAACTGACACAGAGCAGAATAGAGACTGTTCCCCGTACATAGGGTCACTTGGCAGATATGGATTGACACCTGTCCTAAGGATCCCTGATACACACTGACACAGAGCAGAATAGGGACTGTTCCCCCTACATAGGGCCACTTGGCAGATATGGATTGACACCTATCCTAAGGATCCCTGATAAACACTGACACAGAGCAGAATAGAGACTGTTCCCCTACATAGGGTCACTTGGTAGATATGGATTGACACCTGTCCTCAGAGCCCCTGATACACACTGACACAGAGCAGAATAGGGACTGTTCCCCCTACATCGGGTCACTTGGCAGATATGGATTGACACCTGTCCTAAGGTTCCCTGGTACACACTGACACAGAGCAGAATAGGAACTGGTCCCCCTACATCGGGTCACTTGGCAGATATGGATTGACACCTTGTTACAAACTGCTATTTGTAACTGTCCCTTTAAATGGCAAATTGCCCTGCTTCCCTGGGTTGTGGAGAAGCCTATTTGCCAGCCTCCTCCCGCATGACTATGGCCCCTGGGAGATTGTAAAAATGTATGCACTTTTATTTGGTGTGTATGGCCCTTTAAGACTGTCGGTGGGCATATTGGGGCTTATGGACTCTTTATGTGACTGGTGCTGGCCCTTTAAACACCTTTTTTGGGACATCAGGAAGATTGGGACACTGCCCCTTTAAGGCCGTGTCCCCAGACTTGTTGGGGACACTGACCCTTTAAGATGGTGTCTCCTGTGTCCCCAGACCTGGTGCAAACCCTTTGTGCCTGCCTGGATATTTCCCACTTGGTTCAGTAAATGGGGTTTACTGAACCAAGTACCACACAGGCAGACCACCCAGAAGTGGAAGTGTGCAGGCAATTTACCTCCCAGAAGCTGCGGTTAACCGCAGCTTAATTGACAATGCTGGGAGGTCTTTGTTCGTTTGCCGAACATGTGGCGACGGCCATCTTTGATCATTCGACGAAGTCAGCGGTATGTGTAGCCAAATTCATGGAACTAAAATCGGCTACACATTTCCGCGAACACCGCTGAGCTCTACCTTCTCCCACACTGGTTTTACAGCTGCAGAGACTAAGTCCCATTCGGCGATGGGACTTAGTCGCTTTTTCAGCCTGAAATAGACCGACCGCACAGCCCAAATCTATAGAACTGTTTTATGCAGGAAAATGTGCTTGCGGTCGGTCATAAAGGGACCTCCAGCTAACTTTTTAACCCCTGGATGGATTTGGCTGATTTTTGGTTATGTTTATGTTTTAAGTGTGCTGATTCCAAATATGTAATTATGAAGATGGGATGTGTAGTTTTAAAGTTACAGTGTATGGCTAAAAACTGTATTTTTACTGCCTGTGTTTAATTATGTTAATCTCTTCCCAAACGTCATTTCGTTCAAAGTGGAGAGAATGTTAAAAAAATATATTTTTGTTCGGAGTGTGAGAAATGCTTTTCAGCCGCTTCTAATCTTAAGCATCATTTGAGGAGCCATACAGGAGAGAAACCTTATTTGTGGTGTGTTTAGTATTGTTCTGATCAGTTTAATACCTTTCACGTCTCCTATCAGTGGACGCGTATATGGCAGCCATTTTAGGAACCGCACACCTGGGACCCGAGCAAGGTCACCTCGTTCAACAGGTGACAACATTTGTCCCTGGAAAACTATCCTGGACATTCTGTACAATTTGTATGGATATGGCAGTGATTTCTGTAACAGGGAGATGGAAGAAGATGCTTGGTCGGTCCTCTTACTGCAAATTTGGGGCACTGCGCGGTCAAGCTAATGTGACACCAGATAGGAGTGGTGTGTTTAGTACTATTTTTATCAGTTTAATACCTTCCGCGTCTCCTATCAGTGGACGTGTACATGGCATTGATTTCTGTAACAGGGAGATGGAAGAAGATGCTTGGTCGGTCCTCTTAACTTCAAATTTAAAAGCGTCTTTAAAGCGTCCTGTCCTTGCCGGCGTGGTCGTGGGAGGAGGAGGATGACTTCCACCTCTCCCCTTGTTAGATTCCCGTTGTGCTGTGACATCACCCTTATACGCTGTGTAAAGCATACTTTTTAATTTATTTTGCAAATGCTGCATCCTTTCATACTTCTTGTAATTCGGTAACATTTCCACCACTTTCTGCTTATACCGGGGGTCTAGTAGCGTGGACACCCAGTACAGGTCGTTCTCCTTCCGCCTTTTTATACGAGGGTCCCTCAAATGGCACGACAGCTAGAAGACCCCATTTGCACAAGATTGGATGCCGAGCTACTCATTTCCCGTTCCTCCTCCTCACTGATGTCAATGAAGGTATGTTCTTCCCCCCAGCCACATACAGCACCACAGGTACCAGATAGGTGACAACGAGCACCCTGGGATGCCTGTTGTGGTTGGTCTTGCTCCTCCTCCTCCTCCTCAAAGCCACATTCCTCATCTGACTCCTCTTCCTCACAATCCTCTTCCAGCGTTGCCGCAGGTCCAGCAAGCGATGCTGATAAGGCTGTTTCTGGTGATGATGGTGACCACAACTCTTCCTCTTCCTCTTCACGCTCATCTATGGCCTGATCCAGCACTCTTCGCAGGGCACGCTCCAGGAAGAAAACAAATGGTATGATGTCGCTGATTGTGCCTTCGGTGCGACTGACTAAATTTGTCACCTCCTCAAAAGGACGCATGAGCCTACAGGCATTGCGCATGAGCGTCCAGTAACGTGGCAAAAAAATTCCCAGCTCCCCAGAGGCTGTCCTAGCACCCGGTCATACAAATATTCATTAACGGCTTTTTCTTGTTGGAGCAGGCGGTCGAACATTAGGAGTGTTGAATTCCAGCGTGTCGGGCTGTCGCAAATCAAGCGCCTCACTGGCATGTTGTTTCGCCGCTGGATATCGGCAAAGTGAGCCATGGCCGTGTAGGAACGCCTGAAATGGCCACACACCTTCCTGGCCTGCTTCAGGACGTCCTGTAAGCCTATGTACTTATGCACAAAGCGTTGTACGATCAGATTACACACATGTGCCATGCACGGCACATGTGTCAACTTGCCCAACTTCAATGCGCTAACAAATTTGTTCCGTTGTCACAAACCACTTTGCCGATATCCAGTCGCTGCTGGAGTCAGCCACTTTTCCACCTGTGCGTTCAGGGCGGACAGGAGTGCTTGTCCGGTGTGACTCTCTGCTTTCAAGCAAGTCAAACCCAAGACGGCGTGACACTGCCGTATCCGGGATGTGGAATAGTACCTGGGGAGCTGGGGGGGTGCCGTTGATGTGGAGCAAGAGGCAGCAGCAGAAGAGGACTCAGCCGAGGAGGTTATGGAAGAGGATGGAGTAAGAGGAGTAGAGGAGGTGGCAGCAGGACTACCTGCAAGTCGTGGCGGTGTCACCAACTCCTCTGCAGAGCCATGCATTCCATGCTTGGCAGCAGTCAGCAGGTTTACCCAATGCGCAGTGTAGGTGATATACCTGCCCTGACCATGCTTTGCAGACCAGGTATCAGTGGTCAGATGGACCCTTGCCCCAACACTGTGTGCCAGACATGCTATTACTTCCTTTTGCACAATCGAGTACAGGTTGGGGATTGCCTTTTGTGAAAAGAAATTTCGGCCGGGTACCTTCCACTGCGGTGTCCCAATAGCTAAATTTTTGGAACGCCTCAGACTCCACCAGCTTGTATGGTAAAAGCTGGCGGGCTAATAGTTTGGACAAGCCAGCTGTCAGACGCTGGGCAAGGGGGTGACTTTCTGACATTGGCTTCTTACGCTCAAACATGTCCTTGACAGACACATGACTGTGGGCAGATGAGCAGGAACTGCTCAAGGCGGGAGACGGAGTGGCGGATGGTTGAGAGGGGGCAAGGAGGACAGCAGTGGTTGACGTGGCTGAAGATGCTGGACCAAGGAGGAGGATGGTGGCTTAGAGTAGCGTGCTGCTTGTACTCATGTGTTGATCCCATAGGCGTTTGTGATGTGAGATCATGTGCCTACGCAAAGCAGTTGTACCTAGGTGGGTGTTGGACTTCCCACGACTCAGTTTCTTTTGGCACAGGTTGCAAATGGCATTGCTGTTGTCAGAGGCAGACACACAAAAAAATTCCACACTGCTGAGCTCTGCAATGACGGCATTCTGGTGGTGGACACAGCATGCGTTGATTGGCGTGCTGTCGGGCTGACCCCGGGTGTCGATGCATGCTGTCTGACTGTGCCACTAGCTCCTTGCGACGACCTCCCCTGCTTCCAACTCGTCTCCTCCTCCTCCCTGTCTCCCCATCTGAACTTTCGCCCTGTTCTTCTTCTTGACGAGCGGGCACCCACGTGACATCCATGGACGCATCGTCATCATCAACCGCTTCACTTGTATCTGACAACTCAGCAAAGGAAGCAGCAGCGGGTACAACATCATCATCATCATCACACCGTACGTCCATGTGTGTAATGCTGCCTGCCTGAGACATATCCCTGTTATCTACATCCTCTGTCAATAATGGTTGTGCATCACTCATTTCTTCAAACGGATGTGTGAATAACTCCTCTGACATACCAAGTAAAGCGGCTGTGGTGCTAGTTTTGGTGGTGGCGGCAGGCGGGTGAGTGGTATCTTGAGAGGTGCCTGAAGCTAAGCTGGAGGAGGATGGTGCGCCAAGGTTCTGAGCGGAGGCTGTAGAAGATTGGGTGTCCTGTGTTAGCCAGTCAACTATGTCCTCAGAACTTTTCAAGTTCAGGGTACGTGGCCTCTGAAAACTGGGCATTATTCTAGGGCCAAAGGGAATCACAGCACCACGACCACAATGGCCCCTGCGGGGTGGCCTGCCTCTGCCTGTCATTTTTTGGGGGATTAGTGGTACTATGCGTGCAAGCTACTGTGAGACCAGATATGAGTGGCAATGTGCACTGGCACAGTTGTGCAGGGCACAGGCTGTAGGCCTGACACAGCCGCTTGAAGGACACTGACTGCTATTCAATCTATAACAGTGAAAAAAGTTTTTTGTTTTTAAATCCAAGCTATTGTGACACCAGATGTAAGTGGTGGCATTGACTGGGGAAATGGGCACAGTATGCACTGTGAGCCTGACACAGAAGCTTGCAGCAGTGGCAGACAACTGACTGCTATTCAATCTATAACAGTGAAAAAAGTTTTTTGTTTTTAAATCCAAGCTATTGTGACACCAGATGTAATTGGTGGCACTGACTGGGGAAATGGGCACTGTGAGCCTGACACAGAAGCTGGCAGCAGTAGCAGACAACTAAGTGCATTTACATTACATAGAAAAAAAAAATCCAAAAAAAGCATACCCTTATCCCTAACCTAGCTATGCTTTTCCCTATCTTATGAACAGTAGCTACACTTTCCCTCCTCTTACTAAGCATGCAGCTTGAGAATGAATCTAAAATGGATGCTGTCCAGTAGGTGGGAGGGTCTGCTAGGGAGGCTGTGCTGCTAATTGGCTGGAATGTGTCTGCTGACTGTGAGGTACAGGGTCAAAGTTTACTCAATGATGACGAATAGGGGGCGGATCGAACCGCGCATGCGTTCGCCGTCCACGGTGGACGCGAACACGCTATGTTCGCCGGCGAACCGTTCGGTGCATCACTAATGTACAATCAATAAAATACCATAGAAGTATAAAATAGGTATTTAGCTCACCTTTTTCATAGCCTCAGAATCCTGGATCTGAGGGTAACCAATTTTGTGCCAATATGAAGGGGATGGAACCACCCCAATCAAGATTCCTGACACTTCAGAGGACTTTTAAAGTTCCATTACAGTTATATACAAGAAAACTATTAAAACACATCAAATAAAATTTAAAATAGACAAATAGAATATACACTTATAAAAGAAAAAGTCTTGAATGTAGCCAAAATGCTTCTCACTCCTTATGGAGCTTCATCAGTCAGCTGTGATCTGATCCCAAGAATCTTCCCGTTTCAACTGTCATTTAGACCCTCCTTTAGGGTCACATGTATAGTCCAATTATCCAATCCTGATGCTTGCACAGTTCTCTGCTTTACCTGTAATGTGTTCACCTGTGTGAAGTTCATGCCACATCGTTAGTGGTTGGCGGAAGAGGCGTCGCAGGTTACCCCACTCCCCTCCTCCTCCAATCCCACTCTGGCAGCCACATCTTTCTCAGCTCCACCCTCCTCCCTTGCGTGCTGACGTTCTGACGTCAGAAAGGGGAGGTATGCAGTGGTGATGGCCGGGATAGGCGGAGAAGAGGTCCAGAATACTTGGTACGTTGTCCTTTTGAAGACTCAATAATCTTCATTGCCTGGATTTTAATGCTCTAAGCTTAATATTCATTTTATACTTTTATCGTATTTTATTGATTGTACCACTCATTGGATGTCTCTCCCTTTTACCTTTCCAGAGTAAATATCAGCATGAAAGAGTGGAGGGATGCTTCCTAAGAGCATACAAGCCTTTATTACAGAGACAAATTTTATAGGCTCTTATAGGCTCTCAAAACTGGAATTGTCACGATTACCATTTATTATACATTTTCCTATTTTCTGTTTTATTTCCTGCTGTTGATTGCAACAAGGAAGGGAAAAAGAGAAGAAGAAAGGAAAAGACAAATAAAAAAATAGAAATAGAAATAAAAAGCACAAAAAAAAAAGAAAAGAAATAAAAAGATGAATGTAAGTACATATTTTGGGAAAAACCTTGTTTCTAAAAAAAAAAAAATGGTATGGAAATTTTACCAAAATTTTTCAAAGAACATACATTAGTGGGAGGCAGGTATTAAAAGGTTGACTACCTCTGATCTATACTATCGTTTATTCTTTATATCTTTTTATTTATACTTGACGCTCACATTCTTATCAAGACCACAAGGGCTAAGCTGCTCCTTTTTTTTTCCATCTTACAGCGGTCCACTTAAGGTATAGCTTTTACTTGTATCTCTTGTTTGCTTTTTTGCGTAATTTTGTGTGGAGAAAAGGGTATTCCAAACTAGTGTTTAGAGCAGTTGTTCTTTTTGATACTGTTTAGCCTATGCACTTTTGTAGTAGCACACTTTCTCCCAAAAGGAGATTTTGTTTTTGTTTGATAAAAATAATTATATCCATATTCTTTACAGAAACAGGTTAACTATATTACTTGGCCTGTGTAACCATGATATTTCACCCACAATTCTCATATATACAAATATTTATACCCATGTGTCAATCCCACAAAATATATTGACTAATTTTTCTATTATTGCTATATAGATTTACTATGATTTCATAATACAACTGTATATTATTATTAATATTATTATTATTGGTATTTATATAGCGCCAGATTATTCCACAGCGCTTTACAAAGGGAGGGGAATTGACCAAATTAGACAATAACTAAATGTAACAGGAACAATAGGTAGTGGAGGACCCTGCTCAAAAGAGCTTACAGTCTAGAGGAGGTGGGGTATAAAAACACAATAGGAAGGGTATTGAAGGAGACAGCAAATAGAAATGGTGGGAAAGTAGCAGAACTGGAAGTGAGAGTGGAGTGCGGCCCTTTAGGAGAGATCAAGAAGAAGGTGTGAGAGATAGAAGTTACTCTTGGAGGCCATAAGCAATCCTGAAAAGATGGGTTTTGAGGGACTTCTTAAAGGATTGAAGACTAGGGGAGTTTCTGATAAGGGTAGGTAGCCTGTTCCAAAGGAAAGGAGCTGCCCGTGAGAAGTCTTGCAGGAGTGAATTTGCAGTAAGAGTGTGAGCAGCAAGCAGGAGAATGTCACCAGTAGAGCAAAGAGGGGGCATACCTATAAATCAGTGAAGAAATGTAAGAGGGGCTAGAGTTGGCTAGAGTTGTATAGCTAAGGGTTAGTATTTTAAATTGACACCTGTAGGGTACAGGAAGCCAGTGTAAGGATCGACAGAGGGGTGAGGTGTGAGAGGAGTGACAGGAGAGAAAGATCAGCCTGGCAGCAGCATTCATCACACATTGTAGGGTGGCAGTACAGCTTCTGGGAAGACCAGTTAGGAGAGAATTACAGTAATCCATGCAAGAGATTACTAGAGCATGAA
>OW240921.1:53823259-53840470 GCA_933207985.1 Pelobates cultripes | reverse complement strand
GCATTATCACAATCTCTACAGGGAGCGTTTCATTGGTGTCTATTGGAATTTCTTTCTGCCATTCATCCTTTTCACACCCTAATATCACGTATGTAAAAAAAAAAAAATTATATATAATAATATTGTCAGGGTATCTACATTGGCAGACATTTTGTGTAAAGATAGAAGTTAAAAATGTATACTGTAAGTCACCATTAAAACAGAGGTGACTCCATTTTGTGAAAAATTGCAAAGACAGACACATTTTTACTTCTCTGTTCTCTATTCATTCAGCCATTAGCAAAGGAATGCGACTAATGTAAACATGGGCAGAGATAAGACATGATGTTTACAGCAGAAGGGGGGTTGAAAACGAAAGAACCCAGAAACACATATATAAATACATATAACTAACTATAATTATGTTTAATTATAAATAAATAGTAAGTTAATAATGTTAGAATTTTCATGGATATAATATCATTGAAGAAATACCTTATTATTTACTAACGTTAGTGGAATATGTGTAATAAACATGCATAAATCACATGTGTAACATTACTAAGTGCTACACACAGTTTCACACAAGAAAACAAGACACAAATGACAGATAACACTACAGTAATTAATTTATTTTTAAATATTAAGGATCTGAAACAAAGTTTAATTGTATTAAGAAGGTGAAACTAAGGTTAAGATGTGTCAAAAAGCTAATTTAATGGCATAAAAGTAGACGCTCTGTCTAGTAAAAACTAACGAAAAGCTTTTGAAGATTGACAGGTTTTGACGAATGGTTTGTCAGGGTATTTATATCGGCAGACATCTTGTGCTATGATAGAAATTAAAAGTGTATATTCTGAGTCACTCTGAACAGAGCAGACTCCATTTTGTTATTTCCAAGCTAACAAAAAGACACAAGATTTCTATCTGTAAAACTAACCACTTTCCCAGAGCTAAGGAATGCATAGTATATACAAACCAAGTGATAATAGAATATAATCAATTCTAAACCCAGACAATTGTGACAGAGAAGATTAAATAATTAAATTTTACTGTCTATATATATATATATATATAAGGTACCATTGTATGGAAAAGGGTAAACTTAGTTCATGATCTGCCATTTTAGAAATTATAGCAGATTTGCCAGACACATAGTCTGGACAAAACTTAAAGAAACCCTTTGAAATTTTAAGTTATGGCACTATAAAGATAACGCAAAATGACTTCAAAATAGCCACCAGGAAAAGTTAACTCTTTCCTGGATAGGTATGTTTAGTGGGACAAGACTGCCCTCTATAGACCAAATACCTAAATTGCGATCTGGAAGATAACCACACCTCTAGTGCTTCTATTGGGTTATCAACTGATGACGTACAGAGAGTCTGGCCCTTTAAAAGTTAAGACAAAGGGAAGACAGGGTATGCAAGAGAGGCAAAGGAGGAAAAAGAGGAGAGAGGAATTGGAAGTTTGGGGACTCCAACCTCCATGCAGAGAGACATCCAAATAAGTTCCTGAGACTATCTACCAATCGGATGAAATATCTACTTAACTGGTAATTATACTGGTTTCATTTAATTAATTAAATTAATTCAAATGTATTAATAGCATGATATATGACTAGGATAAAGCACGGTCAGATTTCCATATTAAGAAATCTTAGTTAACTAAAGAATATATAGTTATAAACATTCCATTCTGCAGGTGGAATTAAGAATAATTATATATTAATGTGATAGTATCACGTGTTAGCATACCGTTGTTTTTATCCAGGTGTATTGATTTGCTCTAAATCTTTTAGACAAATTAAAATCTGCTTATATAATATGGTAGATTCTCTTATTGGATGGTTCCAGGAAATGACTAATGAACTGGTTTAAATATTATTTTATTTAAAATTACATAATAATAGATCTTAATTACCTAGGAGATCTAGCCAGCATTGAAAGGGTTATTCTAACTGTTAGCCAGGGTTTTATGGCCCTTCGCTGTGAAAAGTTTCACTTTCAGTCTCTGTGAAAGATAGTCATAAATAAAGTCTTGACAGAAATGCTGTTTAGCCGTTGAGACGTGTGTAGCCATTTCTTTGTATTGCATATCATTTTGTACTGGATATTCATTGATTATTATCACGCATGTTACATATTATTATTATTATTATTAATTAATTTGTTATTATAAATAAAATCTATTTTTATAACATTGTGATATTATTTATATGGTATACATTTCACTTAACACGATAACGTTCTTTGGGATCTGAGAATTGAATTAGTGGGCAATTCTCACTGTTACTATTATTATCCCATAAATATCCCCACAGGTTATCCAAAAGATAACCAAGATTGCATCACAAAATTCAGTTAACCCATTATACAAAAGAGTAAATAGGACCCCCTGTCAAGAATTTTCTGGGATGTAATTGTGCCATCTACTGACCAAAATCTAGATGATAGTCTGTAAGGAAGACACTCCCACCTTACTCTATTGGTCACTGTCAACTAGTGACGTATAGATAAATTCTCCTTTAAAAATGAAGGACAAAGGAGAGAAACACATTCTCTGGGGATGGGATACCTAACTTCTAAGATCTAACAACTCTCATCTGACTCTCTGTATCTTTCCCAACTTAATACTTAACTTGAACTCTGAAAACTTTCCCATTTCCCACAATTCTCATTCATACTTGCATTCACAATGCCTGGGACATATCTCCAAGCCTAATATAAATTCTACAAAAGAACTGGTAATTATGCTGATTGTTATTAATTTAAATTAAATTATCGTATATAATCGAGTATAAATCGAGTTTTTTGGCACATTTTTGCGCTGAAAAAGCCCCACTCGGCTTATACTCGAGTCAAGGTCTGTATTATGGCAACTTACATAGCCCGGTGGTCCTGTTGGGGGCTGGCCGCAAGCTCTTACTTACCTTTGTAGCAGCTCCGGTCAGCTCCCTGTAGCTCCCCAGTTCAGCTCACAGTGTAAATCTCGTGACACCCGCGGCCGCCAGAGCGTTCCACGGGTTACCGTGGCGACTTTCCGCGTGGCACACAGACCGCGAGACTTACACTGTGAGCTGAACAGAGGAGATGCACGGAGCTGACCGGAGCTGCTACAAAGGTAAGGAACAGCTTGCTTCGGCTCCCCCCTGCACAGCCCATCCACTGGACCACCAGGGAATGTTACAGCCCCCCTCCCTGGCTAGGCAACAAGCAGGGAGGGGGGACTAAAAATATTAAAATAATAATATTTTTTTTTCAAAAATTCAAATAATTGTATTAATCTAATATTAAAAAAAATTAAAATAATTAAAATACCGTCCCCCCACCCAGTTTACACACACACACACTACACACACACACTCTGCATAATATATACACACACTCTCCATTATATACACACAGAGTGTGTGTGTATATAATGCAGAGTGTGTGTTTGTATGAGTGTGTGTGTATATAATGCAGAGTGTGTGTTTGTATGAGTGTGTGTGTATATAATACACACACTCTGCATTATATATACACACACTCATACAAACACACACTCTGCATTATATACACACACTGCATTCATTATATACACACACTACACACAAATACACACACACTCTGCATTCATTATATACACACACACTACACAAACACATATACACTGCATTCATTATATACACACACTACACAAACACTGCATTCATTATATACACACACTGTAAATAAATATTTGATTAATGTAATTTTATTGGGATCTAATTTTATTTAGAAATTTACCAGTAGCTGCTGCATTTCCCACCCTAGGCTTATACTCGAGTCAATAAGTTTTCCCAGTTTTTTGTGCTAAAATTAGGGGCCTCAGCTTATATTCGGGTTGATTTATACTCGAGTATATACGGTAACTAACTTTAGTAAAAGCTGAATATATATGGGTGAAGGTTGGTCAGGTTTCTAACTTAGAAATCATAGTTAATTAAGGAATATTTGGTTATAAAAATTTCATTCCTGCAGGTGGAATAATTAAACAATATATTCACTGGTAATTTGCCAAAATTAGAATACTGAACTTTTACCCAGATATATTGACTTGTTCTGAATTAGGGATAGTAATCTTTAATTAGGAAAGTTAAAATTCTGCAAACGTAAAATCTGGTTAGTTTTTGGGTGAAAAGGAATGGTAAAATGATCTGGTATGAAAAATATTGTATTTGTAAAATTGCTATATAAAAAGGATATCTTGCCTGTGAGAATTGTAGCCAATAGTGAGAAGTTAACTCACGGGCAGTTAAAATTTTTATTGTTCTGTGCTGTGCTGCTGTGATGATGCAAAGAGTTCTATGTAAAGGAATTTTAAACTGATGCTGTGTTAAGGAATGTTTAACAAGCTGGTTTCAAAGTGAAGTATCTTGTCATAAATCTTGTTGAAATTTGTCGATATAAATGTTGCTATTTAGCTGTCTGTAAACTGTGTTAAACCATTGCCTTATCGTATAATTATTTTATACTTAATAATTCACTGATTGTTATCACGCATATTACATATTATTTGTCACAATAAATTATATTTTTATAATTAGTTTGTGATTAATGTGTGAAACATAAATCCTCTGATAAACATACTCAAGGGTGTATAAAGGTTCGTGGGTAACCTTTTGCTTTAGATTAATATAATCGGGAAAACAGTGCCAATATATCAATTTTTGATATAATAAAAATGAAATACATTTTTGATAATTTTTATGAAAATATTATTTGTAATATTTATCACCCCATAAATATCCTCACAATATCAAGTGTGTATTGACAAAACCTTGTGCCACTACTGACCTATATTGCAAAGTTTTTGCTAAAACTTTAAAAAAATAATAATACTGTGTTAACCTTCATTGACAATGGTTATATGTTATTTTGCATGCTTTATTGGATTATGCAATTTCCAAAGAAGGAATGGCCTACCATACCAGGTACGTCCAACAAAAAACAGTTGTTAACGACCGCGGAAGTACCTGGTACGTCCGATCCCAAATATGTACTTACCTGATCACTGGTGATCCCCTAATGGCGATCACGATGTGGGGGACTTGCCTGGCATCCCAGGCAGTCCCCCTGCGGCTGTTCCGGCATCCCCAGGCCATGTGATTGCGGGGTCATCGCTATCACATGGACGGAATAGTGCAGTGCAGGGGGAGTGCCTCAGCTCTCGTCCCCCTCATGCCTGCACAAAAGTTTACAAAGTAAATAAAAGTTATTAAAAAGTTTAATATAGTTGATAAAAGTACTTAGATTACATATGTATATGAATATATATATATATATATATATATATATATATATATGTGATCTAAGTACTTTTATATGCATATACACAATCCATTATTCTAAGTGGATTTTAATATGAATATATATATAAATATTAAAATACACTTAGAAAATAAATATATATATATATATATATATAAATATTAAAATACACTTAGAATAAATATATATAATAAAAATAAAATATAAATAAATAGAATTTAAAAAAAAAAAAATATATGTACACACCAGTTTAAATTTCTTCTAACTGGGGGCGTGGCTTGGACGCCGATCGGAATGGCGGCGTGAACCCGAAGCTCCCTGCAGGCTCTGCACTATTACCCGCCTCACTAGCCCCACACACAGCAAAATGGGCAAAACAAACCGGCAACAGCAAGCGGCAGCGGCCGCCAACACTCCCAGGGGGTCCCAGATGCCGGGCATGAGACAATACCTCCTGACCCAAGCGGATCACGTCTCTCAGGCCTCCAGTGACTCGGAGGCCTCGGGCCTGGCCCGCCCGCCCTCACCAGGCAGCAGACATCACGAACAGGTACTACTTACACCTGACCTACCCCCATCCCAGCTGGACTGGGCATCCCTATTGAGCAACCTACCCACGAAAGCTGACCTTAAAGAGGCAAATGCTGCCCTCCACAAGTCCATAACAGGGGAACTCCATGCCTTGAGGGAGGACATGCAGGGGCTACACCATAAGCTAGCATTGTTGGAGGCAGACTGTGACCATGTGACATCTGCACAAAACGCCACCGCAAACGTAATACAGCGGCAGACGCTACAACTGCGCCAAATGGCCCTCCACGTGGAAGACCTCGATAATAGGGGGAGGCGGCAGAATATCAGAATTCGGGGCCTGCCTGAGGAACTTGACCAGACAACCCCAATACGAGATTCCCTCACGGAAATCTTCAACTCCCTCCTACAGCGGCCGAACACGACGCCTATTGATTTCGTTAGGGCACACAGAGCCCTCAGACCCAGAGGCCCTCCGGAGTCCCCCCCAAGGGACGTGATATGCTGTTTACTACACTTTCAAGTGAAGGAAGACATCCTGAAGAGCGCTAGGAAGAAAAAACAAATCCTTCATCATGGCGCGGAACTACAAATATACCCGGACCTATCTCCAGCGACCCTGGCGTACCGACGGGCATTGCGCCCTTTTACACGCACACTACAAGCCAACAAGATCAGGTATCGGTGGAACTTCCCCACTGGCATACAGGTCACCACAAGCACCGACTCCTTCGCAGTGAAGAACGACGGCGATATGAGGGACATTGCCCGGGAACTACAACTACCGCACATACAGCTGACCTGGCCGGACCCGATGTCCTTCTACGAGTTTTCACCCGAAGCACACCGCCAGTCGCAACAGCCCTCCAGGCCACGAAGAACTAGACAGCAGACCACGCGCCCCACGGGCGCCAACATATAAGGGACTGCGCGCCACCTACCTTCCATCCTGGGCCTCACCTCGACCCACCCGTGGACCAGACACACACCTCCATACCCGATTTCCAGATCCAGAGACTATGGACACAATGCGCTGACCCATCCGAACCGCAAGTATACCTCCCACGGGAGACACACCCAGCCACATAAGCAGAGAAGCACCGGGGGGCGCACCTGGGACACAGGAGCCCGGCCATGCGGAGCCCTGTGACCTAATGGACTAATTTAACCTTTTTATGATAACGCAAGGTGCAAGGGTAACGAGGGACATCTGATCCACATATATAGGGTTAGGAGAATATAGAGTGTCCACCCCCCGGCTGGGTCCGGCCGCCGCCGTTTGCCCGCCCTGCGATGAACCTCGGGGAGCAGACAGGGGATGGCGCCGGCGGGGCACACCCGGGGACACAAGGGTTGCGGGAGAGAGGGTTGGGAGCGGCCGCCACTGGGCCACACAACCGCAGGGACACCTCCCACAAGAGACACGTCAAGCCACACCAGCAGAGAAGCACCGGGGGGCGCCCCTGGGCCGCAGGGGCCCGTCCGTGCGGTGCCCTGTGGCCTACTGGACTAATTTGATCTTCCTATAATAATGCAAGGGGCAAGGGAGACGAGCAACATCAGGCCCACACACTTGGGTCTAGGGGATCAGGGGGGCGCCACCCCCCCGGCTGGGCCCGGCCGCCGCCGTTCGCCTACCCTGTGATGAACCTCGGGGAGCAGGCGGGGGACGGCGCCGGCGGGGCACACCCGGGGTGGGGACGCTGATAAGATACGGTGGGGAAGGAGGGTAAGGTCGCAACCAGGCCACACAATCCAGACTAGCCCATAGATCAGCCACACGTTCTAGACATGTGACAAGGAGGGCACGGACACGTAAGCGACCACCCGAGTGAGCACACCCAGATTGATTAAAACGATTCCAGAGACACAAGTGCCCTCGCCCTGACCCCGGATGAGGGTGCCCCCAACCCCAGAGAGTAAAGGAACGAGGGACGGGTTTGCTCACACTAGATAAGCCACCCAACGGAGGGAGAGGGGAGCGGGGGGGGAGAGGGTGGAAGTGCAGCCCTGCACCATGGCAGAAATGTCAACTACTTGTTATCACCTGTTGTGAATTTAATCTATATGTTATTGTTACGGTTTATGCCTTACTACGGTACCTTGAACAGACATGCTGTGCAACACACACGCCGGCTCTCGAGCCAACACACCCCGAGGCGGAGAAGACCATCACATCCCATTGAGGTAGCATCCGGGAGCCAAAAAGGGGCGAAATGGGACCCGACTGGCCGTACAGAAGACCGACACCGATACACCCTACCACTGCCCAGTAGGAGAGACGTCACTCAGACGGTGAGTCACTCACGGGAGCCACTGGTGGCACCGTGGATTGAAACTCCCCGACGTCTACACCTAACGGTCCCGAGACCGGAACACACCCACTGGAGATCACAGGGCTTCTCCACGAATCCCACAATACCTTATCCCTCTCTCTACCCCACCTTGAACCCTGACACCTTGTCCTCAAACTGACCACGAACAGGCCACACCTGGTACACACACACAGCAGGGACTTGGACAACGACACCCATACAGCACCACCCAACAGCCGACTGACCAAACGACATGACACTGACTCCCGCCCCGCTGCATATTCTCACGATCAATGCCAAAGGCCTGAACAAACCAGAGAAGAGATCAGGAGCACTGAGAGACTTTCATAAACAAAGGGCCTCGATAGTCATGTTGCAGGAAATACACTTTCAGAAAGGGGCCAGACCCAAACTAACAAACCAACACTACACACAAGGATTCTACAGTGACTACCACGGGGGGAAAGCTAGGGGAGCAGCAATACTTTTCCATAAGAGGGTGCCGTTCCAGGAGGGGGGCTGCTTGTCGGACGATGAAGGCAGGTACCTATTCCTCAAGGGGGAAATAGCAGGCCGTCAGTACACGTTCGCAACTATATACGCCCCAAACACACGACACTACCGCTTCCTCAAACAAACACTCCACAAGCTCCAGGCGTTCAAAGAAGGGACTCTCATACTGGGGGGGGACTTTAATGTCGCATTAGAACCGTCATGGGACACCTCAACGGGCACCTCGCATATCCCCAACCAACAACTGCAAGGCATCAAATCCCTACTCCGGGACCACCGACTGGTCGACTGCTGGAGGGCCCACCACCCAGACGCCCGAGACTTCACTTTCTATTCCCATCCGCACAACTCATACTCCCGCATCGACCACATATACACCTCACACTACGACCTTTCATTGGTAACTGACGTCGAGATCGGAACAGCCACATGGTCGAACCATGCCCCTGTCTCCCTCAAAATAAAGTCACCACTATTTCGCCCCACATCTCCGAAATGGAGACTCAATGAATACCTACTCTCCCACCCGGGAGTCACGACCCTTATAGGCGATAAAATCAGAGAGTACCTTGCCACCAACACGACGGAGCAGACATCGCCGACGATACGTTGGGAGGCACACAAAAGTGTGATAAGAGGTCACTATATCCAACAGGGGGCAATACTAAAAAAACAAACCGAAGCCGGACTGACCGCCCTACTAGATGACATACACAAAACGGACGAACAAAACAAACGCGACCCAGACCACACACACTAGACCCGACTCCTACAACTGCGAAGGGAACTAGCGACCATACTGCATTCCAAACACCACAGGGAGGCACTTAGAAATAAGGCCTTCTTTACCCTACATGGGAACAAGAGTGGTAAGCTCCTCGCTACGATGCTGAGGAAACAGAGACAGCACACATACATCGTCAAGATCAGAGACAAACAGGGGTCCCTACACCGTCTCCCGACTGATATCATGAGAGCGATCCGTACATACTACACTGAGCTATACGAACTCCCACAACCGACAACCGAACTGGCTAAGGCACACCTTCGCGCTCGATTCAGGAATACCTGACTAAATACCCGATACTGACCCTAGACGTAGAAGTCGCTGACCTGGTTGACGAACCCATAACCGTTGAGGAATTAGCGCGAGCAGTCAAACTCACTAAACCGGGCAAAAGCCCGGGGCCGGATGGCTTACCGGTAAAATACTATAAGACTTACGCCGAGGATCTTTACCCACCCATGGTGGAAGCATTTAACGCGATACGAGAAGGAGACCACATCCCTACCCAAGCCCTGACAACCCATATCACCATCATACCCAAGGACGGCAAAGACAGAGAGCATTGCGGGAATTACAGACCAATATCGCTAATCAATTGCGACATTAAGCTACTAGCCAAGATCTTGGCGGTGCGCCTCACCAAACATATCCCATCTCTGGTCCACCCCGACCAGGTGGGATTTGTGACAGGATGCGAGGCGCGCGACAACACCATCAGAGCGCTCACACTTATGCACGGAGGAGGGGGCACGGACGGAGGCCTCCTCTTGTTGTCCACGGACGCAGAGAAGGCCTTCGATAGAGTGAGCTGGGACTACCTCTTCGAGACGCTATCCCACATGGGGCTGGGTCCCCACATTCGACGTTGGATAGAGGCGCTATACCGAGCACCGACGGCCCAGGTGTTAGTTAACGGGGCGCTGACTGAGACCTTTACCATACACAACGGCACGCGACAGGGGTGTCCCCTCTCGCCGCTTCTGTTCGCTCTCGCCCTGGAACCATTCCTCACACACATCCGCCACAACCCAGACATAACGGGCCGGACGACAGGCCAAATACACCACAAGGTAGCGGCGTACGCGGATGACTTACTTTTCGTGGTGAGCAACCCCGAGATCACCCTTCCAAACATCCAGAAAGACCTGCGGACATTTGGCGCTATATCTAACCTTAAAATTAACTACGGCAAATCCTACATCCTTAATGTTAGCGTCCCCGCCACACGCGCAGACCCGCTACGACGCAGCTTCCCCTTTCAATGGGCCGAACAAAAAATTAGATACTTAGGGGTATGGCTGACCAAGCAGAGCAGAGACAAGTATAGGGACAACTTCGCCTCTATACTGCACACGTTCCAACGAGACTTGAGGGAATGGTCCTACCCGCACATATCGTGGCTCGGGAGAGAGCAGGTCATAAAAATGAACTTCCTTCCGCGCCTCTTATACCTCTTCCAGGCCATCCCCACTGTCATACCAGGCCCCTTCTTTAACACACTCAGAAAAGAAATGATAAAATACGTATGGAACGGGGGGAGGCCCAGAGTGAAATTTTACACACTGACACGTCCTAAAGACAAAGGGGGACTAGCCCTCCCAGACTTCCACCAGTACTACGTGGCTACACACCTGCAGAGAATCATGGAGTGGTCTAAAGACGGAGTTCACAAACTATGGAAGACAGTGGAAGAGGCAGAAGCAGGCAGACCGATCTCGGGGCTTCCCTGGGGCCGAGACACAACCGATAGAGGTTACATGTCCATATACACGAGACACACTATGAGAGTTTGGAGGAAGGCCGCAAAGAAGGGGAATATGGCACCGTACCCCTCCCCCTCCTGCCCCTGACACACGAGGACTTCCCGCCGGGTCTGGACCCTGGAATCCTCAAACACATCCTCCCAGACAGAACCCCACGCCTACACCACTTCCTCCAAGGTGGGAAATGTAAAACACTAACGGACTTGTTGGGAGAGACGCCCCGACCTTTATGCACCGCTTCCGACATGCCCAACTGACCAATTACGTCCACTCCCTGCCGCAGGGACCAGCACTGGCCAGAGACCAGACCACGATAGAAGTGGTCAGCTCACACCCAGACCCACTCCCGCACGGAGTGTCCTTCTTATATTCCATGCTCCAATCAGAAACCCCGTCCGAGACACCACTCTTCATGGGAAAATGGGAAACAGCCCTGGGTAACACACTAACAGAAGCAGAATGGGAAACCATCTGCTACCTTACACACCACTGTTCCACTCACAGCAAAACACAGGAAACGGCCTACAAGCTTCTAACACATTGGTATAGGACACCACATCTCCTTCACCACGTAAACCCAGACCACTCCAGACTCTGCTGGAGATGTGAACGAGAGGTGGGCACCACGAAACACATCTGGTGGGATTGCGCGTTGATCCAACCATACTGGAAGAGGATACACAAAATGCTAGAGAAGTTCGCGGACGCGCCCCCCCCCCTGGAACCGGCAGCGATGCTCCTACACCACACAACAGTTCCCCGATCCAAATACAAAAAATCCATGACCATTAGAATACTTAACGTGGCCAAACGAGTGCTCCCCCAATTCTGGAAACAAACAGTTACACCTCCACTTTCGACCTGGTTTAGCCAAATGGAAGAACTAAGGTCGATAGAGGAACTGACCATGACGGCCAACACTACACCCACTACCTACATGAGCATCTGGACGCACTGGATTCTAGAGATGGCAAAAGAAGAGTTCCAATTAGAACTCAGGCCTAACACTAACGGAAACCACGACACAGACAGATAGTACTCAGAACACACACCCCAGACGACGCTAGACGATCGACAGACGAACTGGACAGAACTACCCCCCCCCTTCTTCCTTCTTCCCACCCAGACGCATTCCCCCCCCTCTTGCCCCCTTCGAAATACCCGAGCATCATCATTGACTGAATCATCCCCACCGCACCCATAGCGACAAGGGAAACCATAATTAGGAACGATCAACAAACACGAGCTGGTACTTACACCCAGACCAGCCCGGGACGTCACTCCAAAGCCAAAATATGCGAACACCTGAGGGAACCCTGGACAGGCCCAGCAATGACACGGCTAATGCAGTATCCACACACCCAAGGTAAGGGTACCCTCTACCCGCAATACCACCATTCCCCTGGTTAAACACGGGAAACACCGATAGTAATAACGGGGGAAAACACAAGCCCACCACGGACGATGACACATAGCTAAGGACACAGGGCCCTGTGAGACGCCGTGGGCAGGGGCCATAGGGGTAGCCTACAAACACTGACACCTAATCAAAGGCTCATTAATCTGGTTCAAGGACGATTACAAAGCATTATGTTCACCCAGTTCATGAAAACGTTATTTAACTTATATTCCCAAACAAATGTAAATACCAGAAAATGGGGACCTGCGAGTCCTTTTGTGATGGGGCCTGCGAGCCTAACTTGTTACCTTTTATATTAGCATGCAATGGAGACCTGCGCGTCTCACCGAACATTAATATACGCAAAATGAATAAAAATCATATTCACAAAAAAAATTTCTTCTAACTGTATTTAAATATAAAAATACAAATACATTTAGACTTATGTTACAAATACATGTATGTATCTATCTATCTATCTATATATATATATATATATATATAAAAAATTAAAAAATAAATATATATATTTAAATTCTACAAATATATTTTTTTTATAATTACTTTTTATTAGAAAATTTTGTTTTATAATTACAAGACAGTTCAAAAAGTGCATACATACATTCATACAAAATAAATCCGATTAATCTTAATACATCTTTTTTATGTTAAGAAGATACTTTCGTAAAGATATGTCAATCAATCGGAGAGAAAAAAAAAAAATTTTTTTATAAAAAACAGGAAGTCGTAAATATGAAATATAGTCTATAGAAAATAATAAGAGGTATATCAGTGTAAATAGACACAAGTTTAGATACATATTACAGTGTAATTAGACACAAATTTAGATACATGTTAACAATAAGGTGAATTCCACTTCCCAAATGGAGTAATATCCTTCATAAACACATCACCTGAGAGATTTATAAATTACCATAAAATAGAGAACAGTTTTTTAGCCAAGTTGAATACCAGTCTCTTTTTTTTGAGAGCACTGACCAATTTTTAGCCATATCGTTTTCCATTGTCAGTTGGAATTTAATTTGGTTAATTAAGGAAATTTTCTGAAAAGGATCAGAAGATTTCCACTGTCTAGCTATAATGATTTTAGCTGCAATGAAGCAGTGAATAGCTAAACAAGTATGTTTACTTGATTTAAAAGGCCAGTTCAGATGAAGGAGGGCCGATACTGGATTTTTGTTTATGTCTTTAAATGATACCTCATTCAAAGATATTTCAGAAAAGATATTATAGGTCCAGGCCCATAATGGTTTTACTACTGGGCAGAACCACCATGTATGGATACATGTACCCGAGTAGGTACCACATCTCCAACAGGTAGAATCTTGAGAAATATACATTTTGGCCAATCTTGTCGGAGTGTAGTACCATCTATGGAGTAACTTAAAATGGCACTCAGTCAAGTTTAGACCATGGACAAATTTATTTGCTAGAATTATAGAGGAAAACCATTCCTTTGGGAAAATCACTAAATTGAGATCATTTTCCCATGATTTAACCAATTTGTAGGGAAAAGTATCTAAACATTTAAAAAGCATATTAGCAACCGAAACAACCTTGGGTACAGTTTGAAATGAAAAAAGAATTTGCAATTCTTTAGCCCGAGGAAAAGAAGATTGGATAACATGTTTCTGGATATAATGTTTGATACGAAAATATGTAAATAATTCTTTAGATGGAGTATGGAAATTATCTACAATCTGTTGAAATGGTAGGATATCATCACCCTGCATAATATCCGATAAAGTTAATATATCTTTGTTAGGACAGTGTCTCAATGATAAATCCTCTACATTATTTTCTAATATATTTAATTTACATGTTCTAGGAATTAAATGGCTTACACCTAAAATTTTCCTAATTTCGGCCCATGTTTCCAAAGATTGAGCCAACGATATTGAGCAATTCGGCAATTCCCTTAAAAGCTTCCCAGGATCTGACCATATATAAGAATAAAGAGTGGATACTTGTAGAGCTTCAGACTCCAAATTATACCAAGGTTCAGAGAAGAAAAGTGGTTCTTATAAGGTATATATATGTCGTATAGTATTGGCATAAAAAAGATTGGTAATAATTGGATAGTTTAGCCCTCCCTGGGACAATTTATTAGAAATATATTTTTGACTTATTCTAGGCTTTTTATTTTTCCAAATAAATTTATTTATGGCAGATTGTATCATTAGTAGCCACACCTTAGGGATTTTAAGAGGAACCATTGAGAACAAATACGACCATTTTGGTAAAATATAAGAGTTTATGATGTTAATTCTGCCTATCCATAATGTTTCTAAGTTTTTCCATTTTTTAAAATTTTGATTCATATCCTTCATTAGGTGCATAACATTCCTCTCCATTATATGGGAGGCATTGGCAGGGAAACTAAGACCCAAATAATTAATTTCTAAATCAGTCCAAATAAACTGAAAATTTTGGGATAGCCTTTTAATCTGAGTCAAAGGGAAATTAATAGTTAAAGCAGTAGATTTTGAAACATTTAACTTAAAATTAGAGATATTAGAGAAATTAACAATTTCTTCCATTAGTGCTGCCAATGATTCTTGTGGAGATGTAAGAGTTACCAAAGCATCATCAGCATATAATGCAATCTTAATATCTTGAAATTTCGTGGAAATATAATTATATAATATTTTTACATAAATAATTTTACTAATTACAATTTGAGGGACCTGCTTGACAACCCTTGACAGAAAGTCCAGATAATTTGGTTTGCAAGCCCTATTTTTAACCCTGTAACTGTCCAGGACACCATAAAACCTATACATTGGGGGTGGGGGGCACTGTTTTACTTGGGAGACTTCGCTGGACACAAATATTAGTGTTTCAAAACAGTAAAACATATCACAACGATGATATCGTCAGTGAAAGTGCTGTTTTTTTTGCATTTTTCACACACAAACGGCACTTTGACAAAAGCTAGCATTCAAATTAGTTTTTTTCCATTTTTCAAGCACAAACAAATATAAACGCTAACTTTGGCCAGTGTTTGTAAGTAACTGGCTACTAAAAAAAACTGGACGTACCCCATATTGAATACCCTGGGTTTTCTACTTTAAAAAAATATGTACATGTGAGGTGTGATTCAGAGATTTATGACAGATAACAGTGTTAACAGTGTTACAGTATCACAATATCACTATTGATACATTTTAAAAATATATATTTTGAAACAGCAATGTCCTACTTGTACTTATAGCCCTATAACTTGCAAAAAAAAAAAAAGCTAACAACATGTTAACATTGGGTATTTCTAAACTCAGGACAAAACTTAAAAACTATTTAGCACGGGTGTTTTTTGGCGGTTGCAGGTGCGTAACAGATTTTGGAGGTCAAGTGTAGAAAAAGTGTGTTTTAAAAAAAAAATATCATCATATTTTAAATAGTAAATTATATGATATGACGAAAATAACGGTATCTTTAGAAAGACCATTTAATGGCGAGGAACACGGTATATAATGTGTGGGTACAGTAAATGAGTAAGAGGAAAATTACAGCTTAACGCAAACACCGCAGAAATGTAAAAACAGCCCTGGTCCCAAACAGAAAGAAAATTGAAAAACTGTCTGGTCACTGAGGGGTTAACATTCCTACTTCCACTCAAGGCTCCAGGTTCTAGAATTCTAAGTTCTAGAATTCTAGAACCTGGAGCCTTGAGTGACAGCAGGTAACACTCAGCTCCTCTAGAACGCTCCAGTGGCAGCAGTTATAACTGCTTGGTCACATGGCCTAAGGAGATGATGTGATTGGACGCGGGCGTTTACTAGCGAGCCAATCACAACACATTATGTGACAAAAGGGGCGGAAACAAAATACTATTCCAGCACCCCCTTTTGCCTTGTTGTCCAATCACGTTCCAGTGCAGTTCTCTTCATGCCGTCGTCACGGTCGCAAGCCCCGCCCCCAGTCTCTATGCTGTCCCCGCCTTCGCTTAGCTTCTCTGTGTCACGCCCCGCTGGTTGCCATAGTAACAGCGGCTCACCTCCCCCCTCCCCCTCTCATGCGGCGCTGCTGTCCGCTAATATTTGTAAACAGCCCCGGGGACCCCCCGCCCCAAAACGCCTCCCCCCACCCAGCGGAGCCACCCCCATCCAAGATGGCGGCGGGTGGGAGCGGCGGTCTGTCGTTCCCCGGGGTGGTGGGTAACAGCGCCCCCAGCAACCGCAGCGGATCCTCGGCCTCCTCGTACAACTACAGCGGCGGGGCCTCGGCCTCCTCCCCCGGGAACCAGGCGGCGATCTCCCCACCGGCGGCCCCTCCCCCGCCCTCGGCCGCCGCAGGCCTCCTCCACCGGGAGCCCGTGTACAACTGGCAGGCCACCAAAACCACCGTGCGGGAGCGCTTCACCTTCCTCTTCAACAACGAGGTGCTCAGCGACGTGCACTTCCTGGTGGGCAAAGGGCTGGGCAGCCAGCGGATACCGGCACACAGGTAACAGCCTCCCCCCCCCTATATATACACACACACACACACACACCTAGCCCCTATATACACACACACCTACAGGTAACAGCCCCCCCTATATACACACAACTACAGGTAACAGCCCCCCTATATATACACACACCTACAGGTAACAGCCCCCCTATATATA
>OW240921.1:53801390-53820179 GCA_933207985.1 Pelobates cultripes | reverse complement strand
ATTTTCTCCTCCTCCTTTAAATTAATTTGGAGTTGTAGATCTTTTAAATGAGTTCTCAACTCAGGGGAAGATTGTATTTTATTCTTTTTAGAACATGAATAAAATTCAATATATAAATCAGGCAATTTTGTGCCATTATTTTTCTTAAGAAGATGATCTATTTTAATTATATAGCCCCTCATTACAGATTTATGAGAACACCAATTTATTAAAGGAGAGGTGTCTAGCGGATCATTTTCTGCCCAAAAATATTCTAATAATTTGGTCAGATCCTCCCTATTCTTAGAGTCCTTTAAAATGGCATCATTCAATCTTCAGGTATTATGAGAAGGAGGAGGAGAATTACCAAGATCAAATAAAACAAAACTATGATCTGACCATGTGTTTTCTTTAAGATCAATATGGTTGAAGAGCGGAATTGTAATAGCATTTGTTAAACAGAAGTCAATCCATAGACACCAGATAAATGAGAAAAATCTTTTTTAAGGGGGTGAAGTAATCTCCAGATATCATATAAATTATATTGCCTGCAGATATTATTTAATTTTTTGGCCTGCTTAGTAGGTCCTGTATTATTATTACGCAAGGGAGATACAGTAGTTCTATCCAAAAGAGGATCACTAACACAATTAAAATCACCAGCGATAATCAAATATCCCTTATTGATTTTGTCAACTTTATCCATTATCAAAGAAAATTTAGTCATTGGATCAACATTGGGAAGATACACATTGACCAATGTATAAATTTTATCTTCGATCTTACAAACCAAAATAATAAACCTCGCTTCTGGATCAAGTTCAGTATGTAGAATATCTACATTAATATCCTTACTGAATATGATTGCCACACCCCTTTTTTTATTTAATGAGGCATGAATTGCTGTTACAAATTTATCTCCACCCGATGTTTGTTTGGTGTCTTTAAGCCAATGCGTTTCTTGTAAGAAAGCAACCTGTATATTTTGTTTTATGAGGGAATCATACAATCTATACCTTTTTTTATTAGTATTAAGCCCCTGGACATTCAAGGATAAAAACTTCCACATAAAAATACCTCAAAAAAAAAATCTTTTTTGACTTCCTGAGAAAAAAAACAAAAACATATACTTCCTATCATTGGGCTATAAATAAGACCAACATCATCATTCATCCAACTATTAGGAAAAAACCTAATACTACAATAATCATTGACAACCATAATGGTGCAATGAAAAATAGAGTAGCAAAACTACACAAGAGTGGAAACCCCAAACCATGCCTGAGTTGAAAAACCTACCACTACAAAAATGACCTCCCTCTTTCATATAATAAATCTCCCTTATAGAAGGAAGAGAGGGGGAGAGAGAAAAAAAAAAATCAATTAAATTTATGTACATCTTCATTACTCTATCTTAAGCTAGAGCGTAGTGCATATATTATAAATCTATGAAATACTAAACTTGTTATAAATAAAATATTCAACTTGTAAGAAAATTGGTAAATAATTATTTCCTTTCACTCCCCTTATCTTTTCTTTTCTCTACCTCTCCCCCTTTCCCCCTCTGTGTATTAGAGCAACACAAGTATGTTGCATTATCAAGTGTTAGTTATGTTCAAAAAGAAATCTGCCTATGTGAGTATACTAATTAAATTGCTTAAGAGTAAATATATTTCTTATAGTGCAACATATACGGACTTCCATAGTGGGAGAAATTTTTTTTTTATTTTTTCCTTCCTTTTTTTTATCCTTTTCCCTTCTTTCAAGTTTATAAATATCATCGTTATACTGTCTTTATCTTAAGGTTAGTGTTTATAGTAAGATTCTATTAAGTGCCAATTATTATAATTAAACTTGTAAGCAAATTAGTGAAGTTATAGTATATGTAACATCAAGCATAGGTAACAGATATTACTTTTTAAGGTGTTAATTACTTCTCGAAAATATTTTGTCTTAGTGAGTATAAAATACTAATTAAATAAATTAAACGTACATATAATTCTTATATTACAACACAGAAAAGAAAAATAATTAATTATATTAATGAGTGCCTTCATTAGTCTTTCATTACCTTAAACCTAAAACTTATACTATAATTCAATCCAGTGCCAGTCTTTAATAATTAATATATTAAGCTTGTGAAAAAATTAATAAATTTATAGTGTAAACAAACACCGAGAGAGGCAAATGCGTATTACTTTTTCAAATATTGGTCTCATTCTAAGGGATTTTAACTTGGTGTATATAAAATAAATATATGTTTTCTTAAGCATGAGTATATTTCTTATGATACTACTTAAAAAAATAAAATAAAAAAAAAAGTGCTTATATTTTTCTCTTATCCTTTCTTCTCCCCCTCCTCCCTCCAGCACACAAATTCATATTTATCTTCTACAGTATATAATTATAGAACTAAAGCAACAATTTGTTAGTTTTAAGCCAATCTGTTAAACTCGCACTAGTCTCAAATATTTCTCTTTTACCTTCATAAGAAAGGCTGAGTTTTAATGGAAAAAGCCACTTGTATTTTATATTATGATTTCTCAGAGATCGTGTGGCAAGACTAAATGCTTTTCTTTTTGTTCTGGTTTCGAAGGATAAGTCTTGAAATACTTTAACTTTCTGGAAGGGACCATCAGAGATTAGATTAATTCTTGCAGATTTCAAAATGGTTTCTTTAAAGTCAGACGAGTAGAAACAAGCAATAATATCTCGAGGGGAATCATTTTGAATTGCTTGTGGTTTAAATGTCCTGTGACATCTTTCAATTATCAGGTCAGAAGATTTAAAGGGGACACCCAGAGTAGATAGATATTCCATCAAGATCTGTTTTACATCTTCTTGTCTGCCTTTTTCTGGAATGTCTCTAAAACGCAGGTTTTTTCGTCTTGATTGATCTTCCAAATCAGATAATTTATTTTGTAAATTTGAAATGGCCCGATGTACCTTATCACACTCTTCTGCTAGATTTTTTTGTTGATAGTCTAATTGATTTAGATGGTCTTCAAATCTTTCCATTTTTGCAGCAAGTGCATTTATTTCAGATTTAATATCCAATTTAATTTCAGCAGCAATTGAAGCCAATTCGGCTTTAATCTCATCTAGGTTGGCTTTGAGACTAGAGTGTAGCAGGGAAGTGGTTATTAAGTCTTTATCAGGATTTCTTAAATGGGCTGGTTCCAGATCTTCTGAACTTAGATCCATTTCATTTATTTTCTGTTTAATGATCTTATGTTGCTGGGGGGAGAAATAAGTTGTTAGTGATTTATCTTGGACTTTATCTTGAGTAGAATCTTTTTTATCTTTCCTTGAAGAAGATTTAGTTTAGTGGAGTTTTTTCGAAGCCATGTTATGAAGATTTCCCCCCCCTTTTTTTTTTTTTTCTCTTTATTTTCCCTTACCTTTTTGTCTTCTTCTTATCCTTCTTCCCTCTTCTTCTTTCTGAAGTTTTTTCTCTTTCCCCTTCTGTTTTAGTTCGTTTTCCTTCTACAACCACTTTCCCTTTAAATTTCACTTTTTTTTTTTTTCCTTTTCCTGCCTTCTTCTTTCCCCCTTTTCCTTCCTTTTCTTCCTTTTTTCTTCTTTTTCCCCCCTTCTTTTTCTTCTCTTTTTCCTCTTTTTCTCCCCTTTTCCCCTTTTTTTTTTTTTCTCTTTTTTCCCTTCCCTTTTTTCTTTTTTTTTTCTTTTTTCTTAATTCTTAATTCTTTCTCCTTTCTCTTCAGCCTTTACTGGTTCTGTGTTTCTCCCGTCTTCGGGTTTCTTTATAATTTCAATATATATACCAGTATCAGCAGTTTTTCATCTGTATATATACAGATAATATATTGAAATTGTCCTGAACTGAGGCCACATATATTTTACTTAGTATTCAGTTTAGATTAAATCTCGCCAAGTTTACATTGCAGATTTACACTTGCTGCCACTAATGAGCAGTTTTTATGGGGTTATTGCATGTTTCGGGGTCCCTGTGATATGTTTTATAATACTGTATTTCTCTGCCTGGGATAATTATATTAACCATTGTGTTCTATAATCATATCACAGGCAGAGGGGAGGATTTTGTGTGGGAGTGTCTGTGTGTATTGTACGGATTGATTGGTTGTATTTCAAAACCCTGTGGGCAGTACTATGTTTGTGGATTGTGAATAAAAGAGGCTGTATGTGCCAGTACAGTCAGTTCTGCTTGACCTCAAAACGAAGTGTCGTCTCGTTATTGGGGGAATTGGATTGCCAGGAGTGTAAGCTGATTGTATGCTTTTCCTGTTCAGCTGCTTACAGCATTCATATGCTTGAGAGCATTCGTATGCTTCTCTGGTTTGGTGGTTGTGGTGTCTGCTGCAGTGCTTGGAGTCCTCAGGAAGTGCTAGGAGCATCCTTCAATGGAGGTACCCAGTCAGGGTGCCAGGTGATCCGTTACAGGAAACACTCTTGAACTCATCTTCACCAATCTCTGTACCACCTCTAATCTCTCCACTGTTCCATTTCCTTTGTCTGACCATAATCTGCTAACATTTGACATCAGCATACCCCGTACCCAAATTTCACCACCCTCAACTCTCCAATCTCGCACAAACCTCAACTGCCTTGATCTCCAGCATTCCTCCACCAGACTCCAAACTCTCCTTTTACCCATCTCAACTTGCTCATCTAACTTGCCCTAACTCTGCAACCTCACTCTACAACTCAACTCTATCCTCTCAATTCGACATCATGGCACCTCCTACAATTAAACGCAGCAAGCGCCCCCAATTACAACCCTGGCGCACCAAGCTGACCCATTACCTCCAAAAATGTTCTAGAACTGCTGAACGCTGCTGGAGAAAATCTCACTTTGCATCTGACTTCCTCCACTATAAATGTATGGTGTGCTCCTACAGCCTGGCTCTTTCCACTGCAAAATAAAATCTTTAACACCCTCATATGTACACTGTCCCATCAACCCAAACACCTATTTCACACTTTTGATGGTCTTCTTCGCCCTTTTACTCCCTCTCCTTCTATCACCTTGTCCACCACAAACTTTGCTTCTCACTTCACTGAGAAGATCTCTACAATCAGAGAAGAAATCGCTCATTTCTCTCATTCCCCTACCAATACATCACCCAACCCCAGGGCTGGACATGGGATACAAAGCAACCCTGGAAAAAAAATCTACGCCGGTCCCATAAGTCGCATGTAATATGTAAGTCAATGTCTTGCCACCCCAGATGATTGAGTAATAAATATATATATATATATATATATATATATCAAATATATATTGCTTTTTCTAATATAAAATATTGGTCCTTTCAGAGTAAAATGTTTAATTATACAGTAAGGATACACACATGCAGACACATGCAATCTCACTGACACACACAAGCCAGTTGATACACAGCATCATAGAAAAACAAACAATCTCACTGATATATAAGCTCATTGACAAAAATACAAGCTCACGCATAGCAGGCACACACACATACACATGCAAGCAAGCTCACTCACTAGCAGGCACACACACACAAACACACACAGCTTAATGTAGTTCTGGTGTCTATAGCCTGTCCCTGCAGGCTTTTCAATGTAAACTCTGACTTTTCAGAGAAAAGGCAGTGTTTACATTGCTTCCTAGTGACACCTCTAGCGACAGACACTCAGACGGTCACTAGAGGTGCTTCCTGTGTCAGTGCTGCACCTACATGCACACAGACAATGACACAGACAGACCATGACACAGACATGCACACACCATGACACAGACACACATTACATGACACAGACCGACACACACACACACACTTACACAGACAGACACACACACCATGACACAGACAGGCACACACACACCATGACACAGAAAGACACACACACACACCATGACACAGACACACACACACATTCCATGACAGATACACACACACCATGACACAAACACACACACACACACACATTACATGACACAGACAGACACACAGACCATGACAGGCACTCACACACCTTGACAGACACATACACCATGACACAGACAGACACATATTAAATGACACAGACAGACACACACACACACACCATGACACAGACAGACACACACACACCATGACACACACACACATACACACACACCATGACACACATGACACAGACAGACACACACACACCATGACAGACAGACACACACCATGACACAGACACACACACACATACCATGACACAGACAGACACACACACCATGACAGACAGACACACACCTTGACACACACACACACACACACACACACACACGCACACACACCATGACACATTATATGGCACAGACAGACACACACACCCCATGACACAGACACACACACATACCATGACAGATACACACACACCTTGACAGGCACACACACTATGATACACACACACCATGACACAGACACACACACTGTGACACAGACAGACACACATTACATGACACAGATAGACACACACACCATGACACAGACAGACACATACACACACACACCATGACACAGACAAAAACACACACACACACACACACACACAAACCATGACACAGAGAGACACATACACACACACACCATGACAGACAGACACACACATCATGACACAGACACACACACACACCATGACAGACACACACACCATGACACAGACAGACCATGGCACAGACCCCCAAACACACCATGACACAGACACACCATGACACAGACAGACACAGACAGACACACATTACATGACAGAGACAGACACACACTCCATGACACAGACAGACACACACACCATGACAGACAGACACACACACACACCATGACACAGATCCCCCCCACACACACACACCATGACACAGACAGACACACACACCATGACACAGAATCACACCCACACACCATGACACAGACACACACATACCCAGACAGATACACACACACCTTGACAGGCACACACACTGTGATACACACACACACCATGACAAAGACACACACACACACCATGACACAGGCACACACACATTACATGACACAGACAGACACACATACAATGACAGACAAGGGGAGCTGTGATGGCAGCCGTAGGGGTAGCTGTGCTGTCTCTGCTATGCTCCCCAGCACGCAGCTTAATAAGACCGGGGCCGAAATATAACGTCATATTATGGCCCCTGTCTCATTAAGCAGCGCACGAGGACGGGGGAGCAGAGCAGAGACAGCACAGCTCCCACTGTGGCTGCCATCACAGCTCTCCCTGCGGCACATTATTGCCTCATCCCATTTTAACTACCTTAGTGACCGTTAAGGACCATGGCTCTTTTTACATTTCTACGGTGTTTGTGTTTAGCTGTAATTTTCCTCTTACTTATTTACTGTACCCACACATAGTATATACAGTTTTTCTCACCATAAAATGGTCTTTCTAAAGATTCAATTTTTTTTTCATCATATCATTTAATTTACTATAAAAAAATTAGAAAATATGATGAACAAAATTTACAAACACACTTTTTCGAAATTTGACCCCCAAAATCTGTAACGCATCTACAGCCGCCAAAAAAACACCCGTTTCAAAATTTTATCCTGAGATTAGAAATACCCAATGTTAACATTTTCTTAGCTTTTTTTGGAAAGTTATAGGGCAATAAGTACAAGTGGCGCTATTTCTAAACCACTTTTTTCAAAATTAACACAAGTTACATTGTAACGCTGATATCTGTCAGGAATCCCTGAAGAGCCTTTCATATGTATATATTTTTAAAAAGCAGACAACCTAAGGTATTAAACTTGGGGTATTTTGACTCTTTTCATGTTCTTTTCCTGCAACCATTTTACCACCAATCTATGCCAAATAAAAAAAATAAATAATAATTGGTGATTTTCTCGACACACAATTTAAGAATACATGTACGGAGAACGTTAAGGGTTACTGCCAAAGAACACATCCTGAGTACAGGGATACCCCCCATGTATAGGTGTGTCCGTTTTTTGGGGGGCTAAAAGACCTTAATTGGAGGTTGCGCATTCCAGTTTTCCAGTTTGGAATTTTCTCAGCTGGTCATCATGCAAACATGTCATATTTGGGACATTTATGAAGCCGGCCAATGTTATTTACCCCATCAAACCATACATGTTTGAAAAGCAGACCCCCTAGGGTATTTCAAATGGTGGTATTTTAACACTTTCCGTGCACTAATTCTACCACCAGTCTTTGTCAACCTTTTGGGTAGTCATTTTTGTTGTGTTATTTTTTGTACTTTAGGCGTGGATTCTCAGCTCCTGTTATGTATTACTGCCAAATAACACCACAATATGGGTTCAGCAACATCTCCTGAGTACAACAGTGCCCCCAATGTACAGGTTTTATGGATTTTTGCAAATTTACAGAACTTATGGGTTTTTGCTTTTTAATACCTTAGGTTGTCTGCTTTTTAAAAATATATACATGTGAAAGGCTCTTCAGGGATTCCTGACAGATATCAGCGTTACAATGTAACTTGTGTTAATTTTGAAAAAAGTGGTTTAGAAATAGCGCCACTTGTACTTATTGCCCTATAACTTTCCAAAAAAAGCTAAGAAAATGTTAACATTGGGTATTTCTAATCTCAGGATAAAATTTTGAAACGGCTGTTTTTTGGCGGCTGTAGATGCGTTACAGATTTTGGGGGTCAAATTTCGAAAAAGTGTGTTTTTAAATTTTTTTCATCATATTTTATAATTTTATTATAGTAAATTAAATGATATGATGAAAAAAATTTAATCTTTAGAAAGACCATTTTATGGTGAGAAAACTCCTGGAAAGGCCTAGAGGGCTGCAAAAGGAAGTAAAATGGGGGTAAGACTAGGACAAGTGCCCTGCATGGTGGGTGGGGGCCCTAATTAACAATAGGGGGGACCTACTGTCCTCCCCTCGGCCCTCACCCCTGAGCGGTGGGTGGGGGCCATAAATAAGAATAAGGGGGGGACCTAATGTCCTCCCCCCGGCCCCCACCCCTGCACGGCAGATGGGGGCCCTAAATCGTTAAGGGTTGTATAAGGGATGTATAGGTGTGTCCATTTTTGGGGGGCTAAAAGACCTTAATTGGTTTTATGGGTTTTTGCAAATTTACAGGGGTCAAATGTAGGGCTTTCCCCTTTTCCATGTTTGCGCATTGAAATTTGCAAGATTGGTTTGCTGGGCCTATGTTGCCTTTCAGACCGTATAGCAGCCCAGAAATGAAAATTAACCCCTTCATGGCATACCATTTGTAAAAGTAGACAACCCACGGTATTCCAAATGGGGTATTTCCAGTCTTTTGTAGTAGCCACTTAGTCACAAACGCTGGCCAAAGTTAGCGTTTTTATTTGTTTTTTGCTTTTTTTTTACACAAAAACTGCACTTTCACTGGTGATTTCATCGTCGGGACATGTTTTACTTATGTAAACACTCAAATTTGTGTTCAGCGAAGTCTCCCGAGTATAACAATACCCCCATGTACAGGTTTTATAGTGTTTTGAAAAGGTACAGGGTCTATATGGCTTGCCCAATTCAGTTTGCCAGATTGGTTTGCTGGGTCTGTGTTGCCTTTTGAGACCATATGGTAGCCCAGGAATGTGAAATAACGCCATCATGGCATTATTAGTTACTGTGAGGACACAGCCTCAGTATATGTACCCACTATATGCTCTATATATGAGTTACTGTGAGGACACAGCCTCAGTATATGTACCCACTATAGGCTCTATATATGAGTTACTATGAGGACACTGCCTCAGCATATGTATCCACTAGATGCTCTGTGTATGAGTTACTATGAGGACACAGCCTCAGTATATATATCCACTATATTGTCTATGTATGAGTTGATCAGGAGAATCAGCCTCAGTGTGTGTTCTTTATATGCTCTTGTATGTATGTAGTGGGGAATCGCGATGCAGCCTAGAACAAAAACTAACCCCATTCAATCCCCCAATAACGACAGACCACTTAGTATGGTTGAAACAGGCCACAGCATTTATTATCACAAACTAAATTACTGCATAACACCTGCATAACTTTATTTATTAAATCTCTTCTTTTTCTGTAACCAAAAACATTAGACATAAATAAGCATAAATTAACATATATAGATATATAACTCCACAGTGACCCAACCGTCTTTGCCAATAAACATACAGTGGTTCCTAATCACCACTTCCTCTCACCTCCCCCCTCGTCATAAAAATCATATCTTTCCAATGCCCGCCATCAGCCGACCTTATCCACGCTCGATGGGCACGACACCTCAGGCAACCTAATGTTAACCGTTTGAAGCAGGGGAGGTTGAAACCTTAAAAACTTGTTCATCTCATTCCATATACTTAAACGTAACCCCTCAAACTCAATTGGCAAAGACATATCCCCGGCTAGCTGTGACTAAATATACTAATAGGATGGGAAGCTGTTTGCTGGCCCGAATCCCAAGTGGCACTGAGGTAAGACCTCCCCCACACTAATTTACACAGAACATAATCCCACCCACACACTCTTTCCCAACCAATCCCATGCATCTATCCCCACACTCCTACATGTGCCCTTGTCCACTTAGCTGCGCTATCTCCCCTGGGCCTGAGTTGCTGTGAAAACACAGCCTCGGTGTATGTCCTCTACATGCTCTATATGTAAGGTGGTGTGGAGACATTGCTTCAGTGTATCTGTTCAGTATATGCTTGATGTATTAGTGGAAACACAATATATGTGAATGATATAAGACACATCCTCTATGAGTCCACTCTAATACTGGTTCTATGTGTGGGTTGTGAGTCACAACCTCAGTATATGTGAGTGGTATAATATGTGCATGAAGTTTTGTTAAAACACAGCCTCAATTTATCTCACTTATATAATCTAAATATGTGTGCAGGCATAGTGTCACTGTATATAGCAGAGGTAGGCTATGTATGATTACTATTTGAACAGACTTAGTATATGTAACTGATATATCTGGGCATAAGGTGCTGTTAGAAACATCCACAATGTATGTGATTCATATAATCTGTATGCAGGTTGGTAGTATTAGATATCCCTAATTTATACACAGCATTGGTAGATTTAATATATACAAATGATCTAAAGTCTGTTTTGTTCTGAAATGTAACACTGCCCAATTCTAGCAAATACAAATGCACTGTTGTACTGGGTAAATAACTATTGCCTACTGTGGATTTTCTTTTTCAGTTTTTTTTTTTAAATTATGTAGATAAGGAAACATACTGCTTTTGGCTTTGTATTAGATTCCCTCTCCCACAGGTGTTTCGGGATAAACAATTAACACATTTTACCACTTCAGATAGATTGCAGATGTTACTGAACCTGTCTGAGTGCCTCTCCCAGGAGAGAAGGAGACCTATTTTTCCAAAATGGAGCATGGTAATGTTTAACAGAATCACATAGGTGTGCACACCTATGTAATTATACATGAGACCATTCTACACAAGTTTTTCTATTGCCAGGTATCATCTCCTCTCTGATCAAGATAGGGAATGTTTTTTTTTTTCAATTTGGTGGCAGTGTTTTACCTTCAGATATATGCCGATTACTGATGCACAGCTCAGTAGATCATACTGGTTGCAGGAGCACGTATTATGCTATTAATTAATCTCATAAGTAGGTAACACTGAAGCCATTACCTGATTTTAAAAGCTGTTAATATTGTTTTTTCTTTCACCTGGTCATAACTTTTTATTCTTTAAATCTGAGTTAATTTCCTTAAAGCATAAAATTTATATTCAGTATTCTCTTTTATCCCTTGGGGACCTGAAAGTTTGGCTATACCTTTAGTATATGTCAGGGGTAGCATGCTTTTGGTTCTTAAGGAGTTAATGATCAGAAACTTCTGACAGGGGACTGTTGTGAAGGGGAACATTATAATTTCCTTTCTGCAATAAAGGTATTCAAGGTCTTTCCAGTCCCTAGACCATTCTACCAAGTTTACTATTTCAGGTAAAATTCACCTGCTACCAGAACAATAGAAGTGGTAACATTACAGACGTCTCTTCTGATATTCATGGGGATTCTTCTAGGTGTCCTTATATCTGGAATTGCAACCAATGTGTGGCTTTAAGTGGTTGATTTATCCTGCATAATATAATGTAATGCAGCTTGTTGATGACAAACATTTGACTGATATGTTTTACATGGTCCCTGTACCTAGATCGGTATAATTTATGGTCACTCCTAACATTACATTGATTTAATACTTGTGGATTATATGTTTGGTTTGGTGTTGATATCTTGCAGATATAACAAGCTGCTTCTTATCACTATAGGCTCTGCCATAAGTACTTCATCACTATCTGAAGATAAGGTAAGAGTGAGTATGCGGTTGTTGTTGTTCTCATAAGGATAACTGAATATCTTCTACTATTCTGCTTATTATGTGTATGTTGTCACAATGTATAAGGTGCCTCTGGTTGCCACCTTCCCATCAGTATCTTGCCTATTACATATCTCATGTTGCACAACAGTCTCTAATAAATTTGATTATACTTGAGAAGAAAATAGACTTTTATTTGACATTTTCTTCTTTGTTCGGTATTTTTTCCTGTTTATTACATGTATATTGGTTTGGTAGTTTGAATCTACCGAACACTGACCCCCCCCCCCCTCCTGGCTCATTAACTACAAAAGAACCATCTATTAAGTGCTCCCTGGGTGGCCGCTGTTCGTATAGCCGAATGCCACATGGAATAGAAGACGGCGGCCATCTTGTTCACACAAGGGGTGTCAGCGGGACACTCGGACACTCGACCTCCCGACCCACCGCTGAAACTACCGAATGCCGGCTTCCTTTACTTCCCAAACAGCCAGGAGAGCGCCATTCAGAGTTCTGTGCGAACGGACAAAGGGAGCAATCACTCCTATGAGCCAGGAAGATCCATTCGGGACTTTGTTCGGTTTTGTACCTGTTTCTGAATTGACTGACCGCACATGCTGAATTCATGGAGCTGTTTTGGGCAGGTAAAAGGTACCCTCCATACTTAAGAACCCCTGAACCGATCTGGGTTAAATTTGGATATTTTTGTCCCCCAGATCGTGGCTATCAGGAGATATGTAATTTGTGGGGAAAGGGGTGTTCTAAGTTTTGGGGAAATTGTGTGCTCTCTGCCTGGAGATAATTGGTTTATCTTAATATCTCCCAGGCAGAGGGAAGGCATGTATAACTGTAAATATGTACGTTGATTGGCTGTTGTCTTTGTTTGCTGTGGGAGGTCCTCTTGCAGGAGGATTTCTCATGAAAGCCTGTGTGTTGTCAATAAAATTGATTTCTGTTATACCCTTCATGAAGTCTAGGCTCATGTTTGGGGGATATTCTATTTGCTGGGAAGAATCATCTTGGAACTGCATTCATCTATCCTATTCCTCTACTCCCTGCTGCAGCTATAATCACTTATGCTCAGCTGTTGGGAAAAGGAACAGAAGACCGCAGCACCATAACCACTGCAGGTCTTAACAATACTGTTTGGCATAATCTGTACTATTTACAAATGTAGGTACTGACATGGTTGGGCTCCTTATAATTCAATAGTAGCCACAAATTCTACGGTTCATACCAATATTTATTTTTTTCCTAAGCTAATCTGTGTATGATTCTTCTTTCCTTTGCCTATTAATGTTATTGGTTTATTCCTCTACTGTGACTGATCATTCCTGTATCAATTCATCCACGGTGTGAGGTATTGTTGTGAGTCTGATTTTTTTTTTTTTTTGCCAGATAGGGTAATTGTTGCAGTGTTTTAATAACAGACTCTTATTTCTGTACTAGGCTCTGCCTCTGTCTGACAGGCAGATATTGATTTGTTCCTGTAACTTCAGGTAAGTAGTTTACTAGGCAAGAGGAAGCAGTGTGAATCGTATTTAATAAATACATCCAGTAAGTAGTAGGATTCTCTGTGTAATTCTCCAAGGGGTTTAATAGCATGGTGTGTCCATTCTCATCTAACATTATCTGCTTGTTTCAGTCTGATCTCTGGAAGTTATGCCTTTGTCGAGGTACTGATTTGATGATGTCATCAATTTGGTTTTAAATTTTATAGCAGAATGACCTTATCCTTCTCTAGCTTATGCTATAATGGCCTTAATTCCTATCTGACTCTATATGTAGTCAGGATATTTCAGATATTGAATGCCAGGAGGTTGCTGACCTTGCAGTCTCTATGGAATATTAACTTGTAGCAGATTTTATGACAATATCCTATTGATTCTTGTTTGGCTTTGTAAAGTCGTAAAGATTTATACAGCTCAATGGTTTTATAACTATTAGCTGTTTTTGAACTGTCCCTCCCTCGATATATACTGCTTGGGTGGTATTCCCCATGAGTAAATGCTGCCATGAATAATGGTCAGGAAAAAGGAAAATTGTTTCATACTTACCTGATAATTATTCATGGCAGCATTACGTTCCCACCCATATATTATAAGAGTTGTGAAGCTAGTTACAAAGACTGCCTGGTGGGAAGGGGGAGGATCTATTTATACCAGTTTCAAAGTTCTATTTCCTGTCCTTTCTGCTGTGAGGGGAGGAGCTAACCCATGAGTAAATGCTGCCATGAATAATTATCAGGAAAAGAAAATTACGGTAAGTATGAAACAATTTTTTTTTTTTAATATATATATATATATATATATATATATATATATATATATATATATATATATATATATATATATTAAGGCCTTTTGGCCTGTAATTGTGGGAGGGGCGTATGACACACCCCTTCCCTACTTAAGCGACACCCCTTTCCTGGCTCCATACCGTTTGAGGTCAGCGCTGCATGAGGATCCACTTCTGGTTCTCGTACGGCGCCATCTTGGTTTTCAGAAACCCACGATTTTCTTCAAGTGTAGCTGTGTCCTGGAATCCTTTTGAAGATCTTTTCCGCCCGTCCAGCTCCTCGTAAACTCCGGTCTTCGTTGAAGATAACGTCCCAGGGACTTCAAAATTGTAAGTCCGACGCCTGGATTATTCCCACCGTGTTCCGTTTTTTCAAATGGGTCCTCGCTTTACGGCAAGGTCGCAAATCAACGTGGTTTTCCCATTTTGGTTAATAAATTTGTGCCATAATCCTTTCGGTATGTTTCTAATGTATTCCGTATGGTACTCATGTTTCCTAACACCATTTCGTTTTTCAATTCATTTCACCGTAAGCACTCATTCATGCTGCCTTCCGTTCGGTTTAATTCAATCGGTATACAATATCTTTCGTCTAAGTCGGTCAAGCTTTTGACGAATGACACTGTTCTTTCTTTTTCATTCTAATTAAGCTTTCGGCAGTTTTGCTCACTTATGAACACATTCGTTTCACATCTTGCATACGGCAAACTCTGGTTCTGTTTTTATATTAGACCAAATTCGGTTCATCTACCTTTCTATGTACTGTTATGAATTTGTTTAAATCAGTTATACTTTCATATACTTATTCATACCATACTAGGTTTCTATCTTGATTAACATTTTCTCATGTATATTGGTTTAGATTATAGTTATTTTTAAAGTTACTTAATCATAGATATTTCAGGTACATTACAGTAATGGTTTAGCCTGCGATTATGGCTTATTTCTAAAAGTTTTATTGAGATCATGTTTTATTCAACCATGTACATCATGATTACATGGCACTTACAATTATCAGACCATTTCTTGACATACTCAGACGACATACCACGAGTATACAAGAACACGGTCCTATCTTTCACAAGACTTTCGGGTTGAATCACACGCTTTGGTTCAACCATTCATATGTCACGTTACAACAACTTTTTATGTTTCTGCATATTGTCACTTCACATAATTTTTCAACCTCATCCACATCATTCCATTTTAGTTTATGCCACGGCACATATATATTCAATACATGATCATTTCACCCCTCCCTGCACCATTGAATACTCAAACCCTAGCATTTCCCAGATCAGTTAGTGACATGCATATCATCTGGTCACCCTCTGTAGACACACAATACACGCCCAATACACGCCTACCCGGTTCAGACTCCGCTTTACGCCTAGCATGGGCCAGTCATGTCACTATCATACTCATAGTCTTTTCACCTCCCGCAAATACTGGTAGAAACCCCAAAACCCCCACCTTTACATACTACAAAGGTCTCACAGGATCCATTCTCACTCTATCACATTTTGTTTCTACCCATTTAGGTTTATCCAGGTTTTGTTATACCTGTCAAAATCTCAAAACTTTATACATACTACCAGGTACGTAAGCCTGCTCATGTTGTAGTTCACATACGTTTCATTTTCCCTAGGCCACAGAGTACTGGCAAGTTAGGGGTATAGGCTCAAATAGGTATCTCCCTTCTAGGCATTCTGCCTATCGTTTAGTGGTCCGCGAGACCAACACCCCGCCTCAACGTTTCGGAGGCAAACGCCCATCGGGCCACACGTGAGTTAGCCTCCTCGCAATATTAGAGAGGGCCTCACCTGTCACTCCCTCCCCCTGTTTTCTTTTACTATCACCGAGAGGCCTACGATTCCTGCCACTACGACGGGTGGCCTCAATATCCCCTCGCGCCAATGCATAGAAAGAGCCTCTCATAGTCACTTGGCAACTAGCAGGGCCTCACCTGTCACCAAAAGAAGATAAATTTTTCGCCTTTCCGGCCTAGTTAGCCTGCCAGTACCACCCCCGGGTTCCATACACTAATCAAATATTTTGTCATTTAGTATGTCTCAAGAAGGGGTAGAGGATTTCTCCCTACCTGGCACTCCGGCTATATCAAAACTCCCCATCACAGGGAGGAGAGGTGGCTAGTCCAGCATCTTACAGGTCATGGACAATCCCTCACATAACCAATGAACTCAGGAGACTGCAAATCCCGTTCGCCGCAACAGCAAGGAAAGCGGAACTCTACAAGTTACTGCACACCTCTACCGATGACATTGATGCGGGGGTAGGGACTAGCCAGTCCATCCCGGGAGATATACACGGCATGCTCTCATCCCTCATGGCATCCATGAGCAAGGTCAACTCCAGGCTGGAGAAACTCGAATCGGTCACTACAGCCCTTACCATGGCTGGGCCGGCCGCTGCGACCTCTCCAGCACTGATCGAGTTGCAATCAGTTTGTCCAGCCACCACCTCTGATGATAAAGAGGTTAACCCTGCCCATATGATACTTGAGCACCTCAAAAGAGATATCCTGGAAGGTAAAGATATCAACTTGGCTTCATTGCCGATTGCCTCCCAGGATGTGGAGGAACATAAGACTTACGCTTATGATGATATTTCTGTGGTGGTCAAATCTAGGGATGCCCGATTAAACAGGAAACTGAATAACCCTGAATTTGTGTTGGCATTTGGCATTTATCGTGATGTTATCTGTGCAGTATATCCCCACAGACGTGAGGAGTTTGATTTGTATATGCACAAGCTGGTGGACCTGGGCAACAAATATGGTGGGTCAGCTTTCTATGATTACCAAGGTGTCTGGCGCTTTCTCACAGTACGGGACAAGGTCCAACTGGAGCAAGATTGATACGGTCATTTTCTGCAGACACTTTGCAGGTCTAAGAACGCCGGCTTTTGCATACTGCTCCTCCATGGCTAAAACGGCTAACTTCTGTCCAACCACTGCGAACGAACCTACCCCCTCGCAGGGCACTAGTTCCACTGGTTCTGCAGAAAAAACACCCAAAGACAAACTGGGACGGCCTATCAAGTTTCTGGGCAAGTCCCAGATACGTAATAATTTTAATGTCGGATCATGTAATTACAGTGGATGTCGGCTATTGCATATATGTTTAAAATGTTACAGGACACTAGTGATGTCGCGAACATAAGATTTTCGGTTCGCGAACGGCGAACGCGAATTTCGGCAAATGTTCGCGAACCCGCGAACCGGGCGAACCGCCATAGACTTCAATAGACAGGCGAATTTTAAAACACACAAGATGTTTCAAGGGGACTAACACCTGGACTGTGGCATGCAAACTCCGATCCGCGGCTGCATCTTGCAGCCGCTTAGTAGATAACTCCCTAATTCCCACGGTATTAGGGAGTTATCTACTAAAAGGCTGAAAGACCTAAATTGGTCTTTCAGCCACATTTACTAATACTAAGTAAAGATTACTTAGTATTAGTAAATGATCTGCCCCTACTCGCTATGCAGCGAGTAGGGGCATGTCTAGTAAGCAGTGAGCAGCCAGTGGCTGCTCACTGTAAAAAAAACAAAACAAAACAAAAAAAAACTATTGGCTCCCACCCCTGTGCAACGGGTGGGGGCCATTAATTACAATGGGGGGGAGGCCCTACTGTCCTCCCCCCCGGCCCCCACCCCTGCGCGGTGGGTGGGGGCCATAAAAATAATGAGGGGGGGGACCTACTGTCCTCCCCCCTGGCCCCCACCCCTGAGCGGTGGGTGGGGGCCCTAAATTGGAATAAGGGGGGGACCTAAGGTCCTCCCCCCTGGCCCCCACCCCTGAGCGGCGGGTGGGGGCCCTAAATACTAAAAAGGGGGGGGACCTAAGGTCCTCCCCCCCGGCCCCCACCCTTGAGCGGCGGGTGGGGGCCCTAAATACTAAAAAGGGGGGGGGACCTAATGTCCTCCCCCCCGGCCCCCACCCCCGAGCTGTGGGTGGGGGCCCTAAATCCCCCCTGGCCCCCACCCCTGAGCGGTGGGTGGGGGCCCTAAATTGGAATAAGGGGGGACCTAAGGTCCTCCCCCCTGGCCCCCACCCCTGAGCGGCGGGTGGGGGCCCTAAATACTAAAAAGGGGGGGGACCTAAGGTCCTCCCCCCCGGCCCCCACCCTTGAGCGGCGGGTGGGGCCCTAAATACTAAAAAGGGGGGGGGACCTAATGTCCT
>OW240921.1:53761165-53801290 GCA_933207985.1 Pelobates cultripes | reverse complement strand
CCCCCCCTTTTTGGTATTTAGGGCCCCCCCCCGCCGCTCAGGGGTGGGGGCCGGGGGGGAGGACCTTAGGTCCCCCCCCCTTTTTAGTATTTAGGGCCCCCACCCGCCGCTCAGGGGTGGGGGCCAGGGGGGAGGACCTTAGGTCCCCCCCTTCTTAGTATTTAGGGCCCCCACCCACCACTCAGGGGTGGGGGCCGGGGGGGGACAGAAGTTCCCCCCTATTGTTTTTTTTAGGGCCCCCACCCACCGCTCAGGGGTGGGGGCCGGGGGGAGGACAGTAGGTCCCCCCCCCATATCATTGAGTTAACTTTGTCTTGGCGTTGTCAAAGTTAACTCAATGATATGGAATAGGCGGCGGACCGAACATCGCATATGTTCGCCCGCCGTGGCGAACGCGAACATGCGATGTTCGCCGGGAACTGTCCGCCGGCGAACTGTTCGGGACATCTCTACAGGACACATGCCAAAACCATGCGTCCTAATAAAATGTATCCTAAACAATACTTTATGTCGATATACATTTCTGTACTTACGACATTACTGTCACATCATCCATCTAGACATTTGGTAGAATTCATTCTCGGGTCTATCAGAAGGATTCCACACAGGTCTCATTCACATGCCTTCCGGAATCCTGGAATGTCCTAATTTACAATCCGCACAACAAAATCCTACAGCGGTTGACACACTCATAGCCAAGGAAATGGCAGAGGGCTTCCTATTGGGGCCCTTCCAGTCCCCTCCTTTCACCACATGGCGGACAAACCCCATCGGTATTGTCATGGGGAAATCTTCCCACAAACAGAGACTTATCATCGCTCTATCGGCACCACACACCTCTGCCACTCCTAGTCTGAACTCCCTCATACCCTCTGAGGAATTTTCACTGCAATATTCCACCATAGATCATGCCATTACGGCTATCATGCAGGCAGGGGTCGGAGCATGGCTCAGTAAGACCGATATAACAAATGCTTTCAAGTTACTGCCTATACACCCTACACTGTGGCACCTACATGGCATCAAGTGGGCCGGGAACTACTACTTTTTCTCACGATTAACTTTTGGTTCCTGTTACGACACATACCGTCAGGTAGATGAAGCCGCCGTTTAGGCAATAATCCCTTTTTCCAGAAATGCAGTTTAAATCCAGCCGATCGCCAAACTCCCGAACGAAGTCCACGAACACGGCAACTCCCGATCAGCTAAACAGTCGAACGCCTTACACAGCTAGAAATAACGAAAGCGCTGTCCCAGTAATAATTCCCCCACAAACGAGACCAAGCTCCGTCTTGAGGGTCAAATGAAGTTCTGTTTAATGGGGGCTACCTGCCCGGTATTTATGCAGGTCTCCACAAGGTGGACACTCCCCAAGGGGACCTTGTGGAAGACTGTAAAACATATTGGACAGTAGCCAATCGCAGTGGCTTCAATAATAGCCCTTCCCATCTTACCCATAAATCCGTCTTCTCTACCCCGGAGATAATTAGGAAGAAACCTAATTATCTCCCAAGGTAGAGACAATCGCCATTTTAACTTACAGTAATAAAAATACATTAAAATACATAACTGAAGAAATACCGAATGCATATAGTTCGTGTAACGTATCCCCAGACAGCCTGGATCTGAGTGCATGTTTTCACCGAATAGCGCTCAGATCTGATGTATCTAGTCGAATCGCCATGGAGTCAAAGTCCTTCACCAGTCCTTCGGTATACGAATGACTCCATGGGATGGCTGTTGGGGTGAAAGTCCATACGAATGAATAAAACTCCCGAACGACCGACGTTCGCATGCCTTGTCGAAAAGGAAGGTAGGCAGCAGCTTTTCAGCGGTGTTCGGTAGTTTAAGTGTCCGTTTTTAGTTCCATACAGTTTGTACCGAACACCGCTCTGTGTTCGTATGTCCCAAAATGGCCGCTGCCTCGTGGTCGACATGCGAACGACGACCACCCGTACGAATGGAATGGAGAGGTGTCTGCGGTTAACCACAATGTTCTAATTGGGGCCAGGAGGTTAACCAGCAGCACACTCCTCTCCTGGGTGGTCGTTCGTTCGGTAGTTTCAATCGGTATTTTGCAAATTACACGAACGGGGGTATAGGAACAGGCAATTCCGCGAACAAAAGGGAAACAGACGAACCAACAATGCAGATGAATCTGTCACAGTTCCAAAAGTAGTCCAGCCATTGTCGACATATTCGCCGAAACCCTATGCTGGTTATCATTAAATATAGCCAGATGCCCTAACGTTATACATTATCTGGATGATTTCTTACTGGTCGAGGAGAATATTTCCCCTCCCAGTAGCCTCAAAGAAACCATCAGTCTATTCAAACAGTTGGGTGTCCCAGTCTCCCCCACCAAGACTGAAGGACCAGATACCTTCATCACATTCCTGGGTATCATACTAGATTCAGCCACTATGCAAGTGAGCCTGCCACGAAAGAACTACAGTCTCTGCTGGGGTCACTAAATTTTGCTATGCGCATCATACCTCAAGGCCGTGCTTTCATCTCATGACTCCTTTACATGTTCCCACTTTTTAGACATGTTGCACACAGGTTATCCCTGGATACCGCAGCCACGGCAGACCTACTCATGTGGAGAAACTTTTTAACCACCTGGAATGGTAAAAGTATGTTCCTCCCTAAATTGTCTGTCTCCTCACCTACCATCTGGTCAGACGCGGCGTCTACCACAGGTTTTGCAGCAATTTATGGGAACGAATGGCTTTGGGGTAGCTGGCCTTCAGAGGTTAAGGACCTGGAGGGTTTTTCCACTACTTCAGATCTGTTTGAGATATATCACATAGAGGCGGCTGCCATGGCACGGGGGCATTTATGGGCAGGTTCGCCAGTACGTTGCTACTCAGACAACCAAGCAACTTGCCACATAATTAACAAATGCCCATCCAAATCACTGACTATTATGAGATTCCTGAGGAAACTCACTTGGTTGGCTGCATGTCATAATTTCTTCTTGTTTTGTTTTCATGTTCCAGGTGTATGTAACACGGCTGCTGACAATTTGTCTCGTTTTAATTTCCAGGCTTTTTGTCAAATACTCCCGTCAGCCACGACCACTCTACTATTCCACCATCTAGTAATGGACTAGACGCTATCATGCAACATAGCAGAACATTTCTACTAATACCCGGAAAACTTACGACAGAGCTTTCATTTTATTTAAAAGATTCCTTTCGGAACACAACATCTTACAACCTTTCATCATGACATCCTTGTTGGGGTTTGCTTCTTTTTGCCACCTCAAACTCAAATTATCATACAACACAATCAAACTATATCTGACAGGCATCCAATATCACATGCTAACTTTACAACCCAACAATTCTAGTTTCATGTCCGCCTACCAAATTAAGAACATCCTTAGGGGTATTCAGAGATCTGAACCTCCACGTACGGCCCAGAGACTACCTATAGATTTCCATATTTTTAAAGACTTATCCAACTTACTAGATTTAAAACCTTTTGCCAACAGCCCAAATCTTGTCTTTAAAACAGCCATATACGTAGCTTTTTATGGTTTCTTGAGACCAAGAGAATTTACCGCCATCAGCACAACACAGTCCACTCACATCCTACTTCATTCACACTTAACAAAACACATGGACTCTTATATCTTGACTCTGCCTCATTCCAAAACCAGTCAACATGCACCTCCAGTAGAGATTAAGTACTATCCTACTCACAACAGGTGGTGCCCCGTCAAAATACTGGATTCATATACCCAGCATAACAACGCATCACCATATCAACCACTTTTCAGTCTACAAGGTTCTGTACTCACTACCACCACCTTTATGACACACGTCAGGTCCTTACTTACTCAGCTGGGCCTCAAATCAGCTAATTATTCGGGGCACTCCTTCCGCATAGGAGCGGCCTCCACAGTATCCAGTGCAAACATCCCAGTTCGTGTTATCAAGTCACTGGGGCGCTGGAAATCATCAGCTTACTCTAGATACATACCTAACCCGGTACAAGAAGTAAGAAATGCTTTTCAAAACGTGTCTGGTTAAATGTACATATATTGCTGGTATGTAATAAATTTGATTTTCTATTTTTGCCCTCTTTATTTACAGGCCTACCTCATCGTAGGTTCCGGCACCACAACCGACTTTCTCTTTTAATACCATCCTACACTTATCAGTGTTTGTTTCTTCTGTACTATCCTGAGCCCTTACCAGGATAGTATGTGTGTGTAATGGCACTCACCCTTGCTGATATTTTGAATAATTAGCATGCCTTGGTGCAATCCTGCTGGTATATAATATATAGAATAAAGATGAACTCTTAGGTCTTTTCAAAAATAAATAGTGGTGTTTTATTCCATCCAAGAAATGTTCATTACAAGTTGCTGATCAACGTTTCGACCCGTTCGGGTCTTCCTCAGGATCAACATGTAAACATACAGTTGAAAAAAAAAAAAAAATATATATATATATATATATATATATATATATATATATATATATATATATATATATATATATATATATATATATATATATATATATTATAGAGAGAGAAAATAAAGTGCACTCACCAATTGTGATTAACTCCCTCATCCTTTAACGCCGAACCCGGAAGTGAAGATTGGTTGTCACGTGACGTGTATGTGTGTGTGTGTATATATATATATATATATTATAAATAATTTGTGTTCGGGGCATTCTCATTGTACATGAAATACGCTGGTGGAGAGAAAATAACATAACAAGGAAATAGTCGGTTGAGGTGTGCCGAAACCGATGTATGCTGTAGGCCGGTAAATAAAGTGGGCAAAAACATTTAATCGGAAAACATAATACATCTTTACATATTTAACCCCTTAAGGACCAAACTTCTGGAATAAAAGGGAATCATGACATGTCACACATGTCATGTGTCCTTAAGGGGTTAAATAGACATTTTAATGAAAGCCCTCCTAATCTCTTGGACTGGGTTAGCAATGTAAGTGGTGTAAGCCGAAGACTTCCAGCGACCTAGAGTCTTAATTACGTGTGCTGGGATGTCTTGGCTAGATGCCGTGGAGGCCGCTCCAATTCTGAAGGAGTGCCCCGAGTAGTTGCTAGGGTTGAGACCACGTCGGGTGATAAGCATACGGACATACAGCATGAATTTTGCTGTGGTTAGAATTGCGTCGTGTAGCTTTAGTAGTGGTTTTGCGGTGCGTGTTGGCATTGTAGCTAGGAAAGCATCTAGTACTTCTACCGGACACCACTTGTTCCCTGTGGGGTAGTAAGTTATGTGCACAGGTTCCCCCATCTGATTTGTTTTGGTTTTAGATAGGGTCAGAATGTAGTAGTCGGTGTGTGTCCTGAGGTAGGAGGTGAGGAGGCACCCTTGGCTATGGTGTTGGCCACTAATGGTGAATTCTCTTGGTCTAAGAAACCCATAGAATGCTAGATAAATAGCCGTTTTAATGACCGCATGCATATGGGGTTCAAATGGAGCCTGGTCGAGAAGGTCGGACAAGGATTTGAACAGTTTAATGTCAATGGCAAGTCTTTTGGGAGTTGCAGGGCCGTCTGCTTTGTCTATGCCTTTCACTAGTGTTTGGATGGGGTAAGAACGTAAGAACCCTTTGTGGTTAGGGAAGGAGCAATACATATGGTGTTGTATAGCTTAATGGTATTATGTGAAAACTTAAATTTAAGGTGGCAAAAAGATGCAAAAGCTATCAGTGAAGAAACCTCGAACTAGGTGATGGTCAGACATGAATTGTTTGTACAAGTGAAAAGCTCTGTGATACGCGTGTTGGGTGCTGGTGGATAAGGCTAACTTGGTAAGAGCATTACTGTGCTGAAGTAATTAGTCTACTCCATGACAAGTTCTTGGAAAGTTGGCGCTGGGGTTGCTACACGAGCTGCCAAGGGTAGGGACAGTTTGAAAGCCTGAAATTGAAAGCGAGAGAGTTGGTCAACTGCCATGTTTGTAGATGCCAGGAACATGAGAGCATACAATGTGGAACTGGTGGGTAGCTGCCAGCCATGTCAGTTTCCTAAGGAAACTCATAATTGTCAAGGAGGAAGAGCGACCCTTGTTGATAATGTGGCATATTGCCAGGTTGTCGGAGAAGCAGCGTACGGACTGACCTTTCCACAACCTACACTAAGTGACGGCTGCAGCAACTATAGGGTATATTTCAAATAGGGCTGAGTTAGTGTGGAAACCCTCAATGCCCTGTGTTTCTGCCGGCCAGGTCCCCCAGAGCCATTCTGTGCCGAAGATGGCCGCATATCCTGCTGATGACGCTGCGTCTGTCCAAATGACCGGTGATTGTGAATCAAACTGCGGGAGGAAAATGCTCGTCCCATTCCATTCCGAGAGGAATTTGTGCCACATGTGGAGGTCAGCGGTCGCAGGACAGTCCAAGGATATGTGGACATAGTCATTGAAGAAAGTGGGGAACAGGGCGAGGAGCCTAGAAATGAAAACCCTGCCCTGGGGGATTTTGCGCATGGCGAAATTTAGTGAACCCAGAAGTGATTGTAGTTCTTTACGATTGCAGGACCCCCTGTGCATGTAGTGGCTAGTATCGTGTAGGATGTGAACTACCTTACCTCTAGGGAGGCTGGCCATCATAGTTGATGAATCCAGCAGGATACCCAGAAAGTTAATCAATGTATCTGGACCCTCGGTTTTAGTAGGTGACACGGGAACACCAAGGGATGTGAATAGTTTGGTTGCTTTGTCTAGGCTACGTGGGGGGGTGGTATTGGATTAGATGAAAAGAAAATCATCTAAGTATTGTATCACATTTGGGCACCTGCAGGTATTGAGGAGAAGCCAACACAAAACTTCTGCAAATGTGTCAAAAATCCTGGGACTACTTTTGGCACCAAAAGTGAGCTTTGTAAAAAAGTAGTAGGAGTCTTGCCACTTAACGCCATGCAGGTGCCACAGAGAGGGGTGTATAGGTAATAATTTAAAAGCATTCACAATATCCGTCTTGCTGAGCCAAGCCCCCAACCCTGCAGATCTGATAGCTGCAGTAGCGTTGTCAATAGTGGAGTATTGTAGGGGAAATTCCTCAGATGGAATCAATGAGTTTAGGCTGGGGATGGCAGAGGAGTGGGGTGCGGATAAGTCAATGATAAGTCTTAATTTCTCAGAATTTTTGCTGGAAACCAGCCCAATAGGGTCAGTTCTCCAGCTGGAAAAGGGGGGGTTAACAAAAGGCCCAATGACAAATCCTTGATCCACTTCCAGTTGTAACAGTGTGGTGACAGTCGTAGGGTGGTTAGTGGCAGACTGTAAATTGTGACATTATCACCCCAGTTGGCATGTAAATGATCCCTGTGTGAAAACTCTGGGTGAGACCCGTACATAAAAAATCAACAAGGTGTTTAGAGGGGTGAGTGGATAGCATACATACAAGTAAAGGAACATTTACCGTCGACAAATAAGGTTTCTGGTACATTTTATTAGGGCACATGGATTTCGCATGTGCCCTGAAACAATTTGAGCACACGTGTAATAAGCGGCAGGCGCTGTAGCCGCAGGAGCCTTCGTTGAAATTATTGCAAATCTGAGATTTGCCTAGAAACACCACTGGACGACTCAGTTTGTCTCTGGTCTGTTTCTCAGACTTAGCGGGATGATGCAGGGATGGGCAGGGAGCACTGTCTGGACAGAGCGGACAGAAATTAGCTGCATGAGCGGGAGATGTACATATGGCACAAGCTGGGGCTCCAATCCATCTGGATGCCGTACTGAGACAATGTGGCAGACACTTTTGATGAAATGGACTTGTGGTAATTGTAAAAAGTATAGCCACCATACTTATTACCGAGGTCCACCAGCTTGTGCATATATAGATCGAGTTCCTCCCTTCTATTGGGATGAGCCGTGCATAGAATATCTCTAAAAATACCGAAAGCCAGCACAAAATCAGGAATGGAAAGTTTCTTACTGAGTCTGGGGTCTCTGGCTTTTAAAACCACTGAGATGTCCCCATAGTCATAAGACCGGTTTTCCACGATATCCTGGGAGGCAATGAGCAGTGAGACTAAGTTAACGTCCTTGCCTTCCAGGATGTCCTTTTTAAGATTTGCCGGCACCATGTGTGCGGGGTTAATAACGTGGGCGGCTGCTTTTGCTGTGGGTATGGCAGGGATTAATTCGGACAGAGGTCCTGGAGGTAGTTACATAGTTACATAGCTGAAAAGAGACTTGCGTCCATCAAGTTCAGCCTACCTCACATTTGTTTTTTGCTGTTGATCCAAAAGAAGGCAAAAAAAACCCAGTTTGAAGCACAATTTTGCAACCAGCTAGGAAAAAAATTCCTTCTTGACCCCAGAATGGCAGTCAGATTTATCCTTGGATCAAGCAGTTATTACCCTACATTGAAAGATTATATCCTTGAATATTCTGTTCTTGCAAGTATGCATCTAGTAGCCGTTTGAACATCTGTATGGACTCTGATAAAACCACTTCCTCAGGCAGAGAATTCCACATCCTGATTGTTCTTACAGTAAAAAAACCTTTCCTTTGCCTTAGACGAAATCTTCTTTCTTCCAGTCTAAACTCATGGCCTCGTGTCCTATGTAAAGTCCGGTTTGTGAATAGATTTCCACACAATGGTTTGTATTGGCCCCGAATATATTTGTATAATGTTATCATATCCCCTCTCAGGCGACGTTTTTCTAAACTAAATAGGTTTAAATTTGTTAACCTTTCTTCATAGCCGATATGTTCCATTCCTTTTATTAATTTTGTAGCCCGCCTCTGCACTTTTTCTAGTGCCATAATATCCTTCTTTAGAACAGGTGCCCAAAATTGCACAGCATATTCAATATGGGGTCTTACCAGTGATTTATAAAGAGGAAAAATTATATTCTTGTCCCGAGAATGAATGCCCTTTTTCATGCATGACAATACCTTACTGGCCTTGGCCACTGCTGATTGACATTGCACATTATTGCATAGTTTGTTGTCTATAACTTTGCATTTTTCAACATTAAATTTCATCTGCCATTTGAGTGCCCAATCCCCCTGTAACGGCTACCCGGGTAGAGTGAGGGTATCTGCCGTTGGAGACGTCCTTTTTCCCTGTAAGCTGCTGTGGAGGAGTACGCTGGTATAATCCCATTCACGATATCCAGAGTAAGAGTCAGGTTCAGCTGTAACAGGAGCAGAATAACATTCCCAAATAATCCCCTTCCAAGAACGAGACAAGGCTACGTTTTGAAGGGTCAACAAGATCTGAGGACTGGAACACCCAGCCTGCTTTTTATTGGGATCAGGTACACACAGGATACTCCCAGGGGGAGGATAAGAACACCCAATCATATACCTGGTAACACCCCCACGTCTCCTCCCCTCAGATAACATATAACATAATTAAAACGTACAACATTTTACCCCAGTTCTGGATGTGCCCCAAAAACAGGGGGTACAGCTTTAAATCCTGGGTCGCTTGATAGCTCTCATTCAGGGGGCCAACATGTCCAAAAATCAGCCCATTCGGATGAATAGTTCGGGAGATACAGAGTTCCAAAGTTTTGACCGACCGCACAGACCAACTAGCCGAAAATAGTTCCATGAGTTTTGGCCTTGCGGTCGGTCTCCGTTCGCCTGGTAGAAAGGTATGAAATTCTTGCCATCCATTCGAATCTCAGGGTTCGCCGCAATCCCCATAGATGATTGAACATAACTACCGAACGTCCGGTGATTCGGTAGTTTCCGTGCGAACTTCTGGAAGTATGGAGGACTCAGCGGTGTTCGCCTGTTTGCGTATCCGATTTTAGTTCCACGCGTCGACAGGCAAACACCGCTGTTCGCACGTAAGATGGCCGCGGCCACGTGTAAAGTCCCGAAATGGCGGCCACCTATACTTTACACAGGGAATTCATGCGAATCCATTCGAATGGTTGAAATGCACTAAATGTGCCGAATTCCTGCTGATTTTGGTTAGTTCACTGGCCCAGGCATACAGCATAGTTCTGTTACACTGCTCCCCTTTTGTGGAACACTCCGGCAGACCCGGATTGACCTTTTTCGGGTCAACTTGGGGCTGTCCGGTCTGCCTCTAAGGTAAAAGTTCTGTTTGCCTGGACAGTCCGTCTGCATTCCCATTGAACCGGCCTGGGCGATACTGGATGGAGAAATTATACGGTTGTAGGGCTAGGCTCCACCTCAGTAGTCGTCCATTGTCCCCAGCCACTCGGTTCAGCCATACTAGAGGGTTATGGTCTGTGATCAGGGTAAACTCCTGACCATAAAGGTAGGGGGTGAGCTTCTTTAGGGCCCAGACCAGGGCTAGACATTCTTTTTCCACTGCCGCATAACTCACTTCCCTGGGCAATAGCTTTCTACTCAGGTATGCGACAGGGTGTTCTCCCCCATCTTCTCCGACCTGGCTTAGCACTGCCCCCAGTCCGTACATGGACGCATCTGTGTGGACGACAAATCTTTTATTAGGGACGGGGGCAGACAAAACCGGTGCGTTGATCAGAGCTTGTTTCAGGGTTTGGAATGCTGTTTCACAGGCGGGAGACCACAGGACTACCCTAGGTAAATTTTTCTTCGTTAAATCGGTCAGAGGTTTGGCGATGGCGCTGTAGTCAGGGACAAATTTTCTGTAGTACCCTGCCGTTCCCAAGAAGGCTAATACCTGGGTCTTAGTGTGGGGGGTGGGCCAATTCGCTACGGCCTCTACCTTGGCGGGTTCTGGTCGTTGTTTCCCACACCCCACTCTGTGTCCCAAGTACTGAACTTCCGCCATACCAAAGTTACATTTCTCTGGTTTCAGGGTTAGGCCGGCGGCCCTAATCTGATCCAGCACAGCCTCTACGTGTCGTAGGTGTTCTTCCCACGTCTCACTATAGATCGCAATGTCATCCAGGTACGCGCAAGCGAATTCCTGGAAGCCATCAAGGAGGCGGTCCACTAAGCGCTGAAAGGTAGCTGGGGCATTTTTCATCCCGAAAGGCATGACCTTGAACTGGTACAAGCCAAACGGGGTGACAAACGCCGACTTAGGGATAGCGTCCTTGGCCAGGGGGATCTGCCAGTACCCTTTGCACAAATCGATGGTGGTCAGATAGCGTCCCCTAGCAATACGATCTAATAGTTCGTCTACTCGGGGCATGGGGTATGCGTCTGTCACAGTTCTGTCGTTAAGGCGTCGGTAGTCGACACAAAATCGGGTCGTTCCGTCCTTTTTGGGGACTAGGACGACTGGGGATGCCCAGGGGCTGTCGGAGGGTTCTATAACTCCTAGCTTTAACATTTCCTGGATCTCCTTTCTCATCTCCTCTTTCACGGCTTCGGGAATTCTATAGGGAGTCTGTCGGAGAGGGTTTTGTCCTGGGGTCTCTACGTAATGTGTCGCTAAGGGTGTGTAACCGGGTTCCTGGGAAAACGTCAATCTTTTTGCAGCTAGCATCTGCTGGAGTTGCTCTCTTTCGGTGAGCGTTAGTCGCTCCCCTAGCTGTACAGTGTTCAGTAAAGTTTTAGACTCGGGGTTAGCTAGTAGATCCGGGATGGGGAGACTGTCCGGGTCCTCAGTGGCTGGGATACATATGGCTGCTATGTCTTCGGGCCTTTCCTGGTACTCTTTCAGTAAGTTTATATGGAAGGACTTCTGTATCCTCTCGTCCTTGCTACTGGCAATTACATAGGTGGTGTCACAGATCTGTGCGACCACCTTGTAAGGGCCTTGCCAGGAGGTTTGTAATTTGTTCCCTTTAACGGGTCTAAGTACTAGGACTTTCTGTCCCACCTGGAAGGTTCTCAATCTCGCGCCCCGATCGTACCAATGTTTCTGTCGGCCTTGGGCCGCCTGGAGATGCTCTCGGGCCATCCTGGCTAGGTGCCCCATGCGGTCCCGCATCTCCAGTACATATGGTACGATGGGGACCCCCTCATGTTCTGTCTCTCCCTCCCAGTGCTCTCGGATCAGGTCGAGGGGGCCTCGTACCCGCCGTCCGTAGAGCAATTCGAATGGGGAGAACCCTGTGGATTCTTGCGGCACCTCTCGATATGCAAACAAGAGGTGTGGCAAGAATCGCTCCCAGTCCCTGTATTCCGCTGTAAAGGTACGCAGTAGTTGCTTTAGGGTACCATTAAAGCGTTCACAGAGACCGTTAGTTTGAGGGTGATACGGGGAACTAAGGAGGGATTGGACACCGCAGGCCTTCCATAACTGCTGAGTTAGGTCTGCGGTGAACTGAGTCCCTCGATCCGACAGGATTTCCCGGGGAAATCCTACTCTGGTGAAGATCCCAACGAGAGCACTGGCGACAGTGTCAGCCTGGATATTCGTCAGAGCGACGGCTTCTGGGTAGCGGGTAGCATAGTCTACTACAGTAAGAATATATTTCTTCCCAGAGGGACTGGGGTTAGGTAGGGGTCCCACTAGGTCGACTGCCACCCTGCTAAATGGTTCCTCGATCACTGGCATGGGTAACAGTCGGGCTTTGGGGTGATCCCCTCTCTTTCCCACCCTCTGGCATACATCACAAGTGCTGCAGTAGCGGCGCACATCTTTCGAGATCCCTGGCCAAAAGAAGGTCTGGGTGATCCGGAAGGTTGTGCGGTTACCCCCTAGATGCCCTGCCAACGGAATGTCGTGGCCAATTCGGAGAAGCTCCCACCGGTACTTTCTGGGTACCACTAATTGGCGCTTCTGCGAGGGGGCACAGCCTCTCTTCCTGCCTTCGGTCAATCTGTATAGCCTGTCCCCCTCCCATACAAAACGTTCTCGCTCGTCCCCCCTACTGTCAGCTAGTTCCCTGTACTTTTGGAGGGTGGGGTCCTGCCTAGTTTCCCTCCCAAATTCTTCTGGGGTGTCCCAAGCTATGGGTCTCTCTGTAATGTTAGTGTGGGGTGTCTGCTTGTGGCTTACCTGGGTCTCCCGACCTGTTGTAGGATCGTCCTCGATACGGGTCTGTGAGCGGGTGGTCACGGGGCAAGCACCAGCAGTAGTGGGTAAAAATGCTGAAGCTAGAGGGCCAATATCGTTGCCCAATACGACCTCGGCGGGTAAATTGTCCATGATGCCCACTGTGGTCTTTCCTGACCCGGCTCCCCAATCTAAGTGTATCCTGGCGGTGGGTAAGCGAAAAACAGCTCCCCCTGCGACACGAACAGCCACGGTACGATTCGACACATGTTCTGGTTTTACAAGGTGTTTCTGTATTAGGGTAATGGTAGCGCCAGTGTCTCTTAGGCCTTGTGCTATCTGTCCGTTCACACGCACCTCCTGACGGTGATGCTGACGATTATCTGGGGAAGCTGCTTGTATGGGGTTGGCCTCATATAATATTCCCAGGCACTCTTCAGGGCTTCCTTCAATTTCTAGGCAGTGAGCAGCCGCTGGACGTGGCGGTGTGCTCTCGGTGTTAGGTGGGCGCCTCCAGTTATTATTGGCTGATCCCAACGGGCAATACCGGGCAATATGTCCTGTGTTGCCGCAGCGATGGCACGTTACTTTGTAAGATTCCCGGGGATGGTTGTTATGCCCCTGGGGACGTGGAGGCCCTGGGGGTACTGGGGCCCGGAATTCTGTGCGTGCAGGGTAGGTTGTAGTGCGGGCCTCTGCTCTAGGGGCTGGTCGTGTGTTACTTTGGCTCACCTTCCTTGTCTCTGCATACTCATCTGCTAGTCGCGCTGCCTCAGTTAAATTGGCAGGGCGCCGATCTCTTACCCAGTCCTGTATATCTGCAGCCAGATCTTGAAAGAAATGTTCCATCAAGAACAACTGTAATATTTCTTCTCCGGTGTTAGCATTGCACCCTCGCACCCAGTGTGTTGCCACCCGTTGTATCTTGTTTGCCCATTCCATGTGGGAGTCCGCTGCCTTCTTTTTGGACTCCCGGAAGCGACGGCGATATGCTTCTGGGGTGACCGCATATCGGGTGAGTAGTGCAGCTTTCACCCGTTGATACTGCGTTATATCTTCCGTAGTAAGTGCCCGAAAAGCCTCATTTGCTTTTCCTGAGAGCTTTCCAGCCAGAATAGTAACCCATTGGTCTGGTGGTACTTGGTGTAGCGAGCATTGTCTCTCAAAGTCCGCTAAATATCCATCAATTTCTTCTTCATTCTCTACAAACGCTTTAAATGCAGTGAACGGTATTTTCCTCCCTGTAGCAGCGGGTGGGGGTGTAGGAACTGCCTGTGTAATGGGCTGTCTAGCTCTTACCAGTTCCGCTTCTTGTCCCCTCTTAGTTTGTATCTCCTCCCTTGTTTCCCGGAGCAGCTGGTTTATTAGCTCCGTGGATCTTTCTGGATACCAAGCTAATCTCCGCTGTACAATGGCAGAAATTTCATCGTCCTCGCTGACAGGCGCAAGAGGTTCTGTTACCTCCATGGACCTATCCATTTCGTCCAGTTCTAGTAGGTCAGCTATCAGCTCCCTCCGTGGTCTGTTGCTGGCACTCCTACCACGACTTTCCAATAAATCCTTTAATGTGGGTCTTTTCAGCTTGACGTACTGAGCCTCCATTCAGCACTTGTTCTCTGGATAAAAGGACCATCCCACCGCTGCCAACCAATGTAACGGCTACCCGGGTAGAGTGAGGGTATCTGCCGTTGGAGACGTCCTTTTTCCCTGTAAGCTGCTGTGGAGGAGTACGCTGGTATAATCCCATTCACGATATCCAGAGTAAGAGTCAGGTTCAGCTGTAACAGGAGCAGAATAACATTCCCAAATAATCCCCTTCCAAGAACGAGACAAGGCTACGTTTTGAAGGGTCAAGAAGATCTGAGGACTGGAACACCCAGCCTGCTTTTTATTGGGATCAGGTACACACAGGATACTCCCAGGGGGAGGATAAAAACACCCAATCATATACCTGGTAACACCCCCACGTCTCCTCCCCTCAGATAACATATAACATAATTAAAACGTACAACATTTTACCCCAGTTCTGGATGTGCCCCAAAAACAGGGGGTACAGCTTTAAATCCTGGGTCGCTTGATAGCTCTCATTCAGGGGACCAACATGTCCAAAAATCAGCCCATTCGGATGAATAGTTCGGGAGATACAGAGTTCCAAAGTTTTGACCGACCGCACAGACCAACTAGCCGAAAATAGTTCCATGAGTTTTGGCCTTGCGGTCGGTCTCCGTTCGCCTGGTAGAAAGGTATGAAATTCTTGCCATCCATTCGAATCTCAGGGTTCGCCGCAATCCCCATAGATGATTGAACATAACTACCGAACGTCCGGTGATTCGGTAGTTTCCGTGCGAACTTCTGGAAGTATGGAGGACTCAGCGGTGTTCGCCTGTTTGCGTATCGATTTTAGTTCCACGCGTCGACAGGCAAACACCGCTGTTCGCACGTAAGATGGCCGCGGCCACGTGTAAAGTCCCGAAATGGCGGCCACCTATACTTTACACAGGGAATTCATGCGAATCCATTCGAATGGTTGAAATGCACTAAATGTGCCGAATTCCTGCTGATTTTGGTTAGTTCACTGGTCCAGGCATACAGCATAGTTCTGTTACACCCCCAGTCTATCTAAGTCCCTCTGCAGCAAAGTAATATCTTGCTCACACTGTATTGTTTTACAAAGTTTGGTGTCATCTGCAAACACTGAAACATGACTTTCAATGCGGTCTTCAAGATCATTTATAAACATGTTAAATAGAAGGGGTCCCAGAACAGACCCCTGAGGGACACCACTTGCCACCTCTGTCCAGCTTGAAATTTACCATTAATGACAACTCTTTGTACTCTGTTTTTAAGCCAATGTTCTACCCAAGAACAAGCATTTTCATCTAGACCGATTTCCTTGAGTTTGAACACTAATCTATTGTGTGGAACTGTATCAAATGCCTTGGCAAAATCCAAATAGATCACATCCACGCCAACACCCTGATCTATACTTCTACTTACTTCTTCGTAGAACACAATCAAGTTAGTTTGACATGGCCTGTGCTTCATAAAACCATGCTGATTTTTGCTGATAACCATGTTCTTCTCAAGGAATTCTTGAATATTATCCCTTAATAACCTTTCAAATATTTTACCAGCCACAGAAGTTAAGCTCACAGGTCTATAAATTCCAGGCAAGGATTTTGAACCCTTTTTGAATATAGGAATCACATCTGCCTTCCTCCAATCCTCCGGAACACTTCCTGAAAGAAAAGAATCTTGAAAGATTAAAAACAGAGGTTCACTTATTTCTGCACTTAGTTCCTTAAGTACATGTGGATGTATACCATCAGGCCCTGGAGCTTTGTTTATATTAACTTTCTTTAGTTGCTGCAGCACCTTGTCTTGAGTTAACCAATTACAATTATTCTGCAAGTTTTTAGTAGCAATCATTTGCACATCTTTTGCCATGGGTTCTTCCTTAATATATACGGAGGAGAAATAGTTATTTAAAATTCCTTCATTAACTAACACCCCCGTTTCAGTTTTTAGTGTACCTACACTTTCATTTTGTTTTTTCTTTAGAATTTATGTACTTAAAAAATGCTTTGGGGTTGGTTTTGCTCCCTTCAGCTATCATTATTTCATTTTGAAATTTAGCAAGTCTAATTGCCTTTTTGCACGCATTATTTGCATCCTTATATCTTTTATAAGATGCATCTGATTTGTCCGATTTAAATGCTTTAAATGCCCTTATCTTAGTTGTAATCTCTTGTTTTACTTCTCTACTAAGCCACATTGGTTTTAATTTGTTTCTTTTATATTTATTTCCCAACGGTACATACTGAGAAATGTACCTTTGTAATATTTGTTGGAAGATGATCCATTTATCCTCAGTGTTCTTTTCACTAAAGAGTTTATGCCAGTCAATATATTGTAAAGCTTCCCTTAACTTATTGAAATTGGCCTTTTTAAAATTATATGTTTTAGTATTCCCCATGTGCTTTTGTTTTTTTGAGTTTATTTCAAAGGACACTATATTGTGATCACTATTTCCCAAGTGCTCACCTACTTGAATGTTGGTCAAAAGATCAACGTTGTTTGTTAAAACCAGGTCCAGACAAGCATCCATTCTAGTTGGTGCTTGCACAAGTTGTGACATGAAGGTGTCATTTAACAAGTTTAAAAACCTAATTCCCTTTGCTGAGGCACTAGTCCCTCTGTGCCAATTTATATCCGGGTAATTAAAATCTCCAATAATTAAAGTGTTACCCAGATTTGCAGCTTTCTCAATTTGCTCAAACAGCTGTTGTTCCTCGTCAATATTAACATTAGGTGGTTTATAACATATCCCAACCAATAGTTGGTTTCCCTTCTTTTCCCCCAAGCAGATATTTACCCATAAAGCTTCCACATTATTCTCCTCGCATTCCATTTGCTTAACATTTGGCTTTAAATCATGTTTGACATACAAACATACCCCACCACCCTTCTTGTTTTTCCTATCCTCCCTAAATAACATGTACCCATTTAAGTTAGCTGCCCAGTCATGTGTCTCATCCCACCATGTTTCAGTTATGCCTATTATATCATATTGTTTAGTGTATGCTAATGCCTCTAGTTCCCCATTTTGTTATTTAGGCTCCTTGCATTAGTAAGCATACATTTAATATTATGCGTCACTTGTATATTTTGTGAATTTTCAACATTACACAGCTTCTCTGTTCTGAGCTTGCCCCTCCCCCCATTTCTACCCCCCTTATACTGTGCTAAAGCCCCTCTCCTTTCTGTCCTATCTCCATTTTGTAGATTGCTATGACCCTCCCCCCCTACTACTAGTTTAAAATCTCCTCCAACCTTCTAGCCCTCCTATCCCCCAGCACTGCAGACCCTCTCCCGTTTAGGTGCAATCCATCACCACTATAAAGGTTGTACCCAATCGCAAAGTCGGCCCAGTGCTCTAAAAACCTAAAACCCTCCTTCCTGCACCAAGACTTAAGCCACGCATTGACCTCTCTAATCTCCCGCTGCCTTTCCACTGTAGCGCGTGGCACAGGTAATATCTCAGAATACCACCTTGGAGGTCCTTTTCTTAAGTTTGCTACCTAATTCCCTGAAATCATTCTTTAGGAACTTCCATCTTCCTCTTACTTTGTCATTGGTACCAACATGGACCATGACCGCTGGGTCATCCCCAGCCCCTCCCAATAATCCATCCACTCTGTCAGCAACATGCAGGACCCGGGCACCCGGGAGACAGCAAACTGTCCGGTTGAGCCGATCAGAGCGGCAGATTGCCCTATCTGCTCTCCTAATGATAGAGTCCCCTACCACCACAACCTGTCTTGCCTTCCTTACATTTTGATCCCCACCCGTACTAGGGGGGCTGTTAGAAGTAACAGCTTCCTCTAATACAGCTACTCCTGAGCTGATGCTCCCAACATCTTCCCTCAAGCGGGCAAATCTGCTAGGTTGCACCAAATCAGGACTAGCTAGCCCTTTCCTCTTCCCTCCCCCCCTGCTTCCTCGCCCCACTGTCACCCAGCTACATGCCTGTTCCCCATCTGTCTTATCAACCCCCTCTCCACTACCTGTCCCCACTAAACTCTGCTCAGTGAGCAGTAGACTCCTCTCAAGATTGTCAATCTCCCTCAATGTTGCGATTTGCTTCTCGAGATCTCCAATCTGAGCTTCCAGAGAAGCCACTCGCACACAACCATCACAGAGGTATGGACCCTGGACGGGTACATCCAGGCATCCATACATGCAACAATATGTGCATTGAGTTAAACCAGCAATCTTGCTAACACTCATATCCCCTTTAAACAGAAAATAAAAACAATTACCTTGATAGTTTGAACCCCTTGTTAGTTTTAACTCCTGGTTTTCTAACTCCTACTTGAAAGCGTCTACTTAATAGAGGTAGTTAATATACTTAATGTGAGGTTGTACGGGGAAGCTACGGGCTTGCAGCCTCTCCAGCCTGTCGTTGACCTTCCCCATAGAAGAGACTAGGGAGGCAACCATAGCATGGAGAGTCGGATCTTGGGAGTTGCTTGTGCCTTCCCCCACGTCTGTATTAATGGTATTGGTTCTTAGCAACTTGAACAGTTCTGCTTTCCTGGCAGTAGCTGGGAAAGGAATGCTGCGTTTGCGTAATTCTGCAGTGATGCGGGGGGATAGTCCATGATCTGATGGACGAGGGACTTCCCGTGTCGCCCTTGCGGGTCGGAGTAAGTGACCTAGCAGGGGTGCTAGGGATTGACATATCCTCACCATCATCTGGTAGTAGGGACATAGTGAAAAATATAACAGATATGTATGGTAATCAGGGTTGGGAGTTGATGGGTGGCTAGCTAGTGCCAGATGGCGAAAGATTATTCTAGGTTTGTGACAGGTGAGGCCCTGCTAGTGCCAAGTGGCTAGAGAGGCTCTATCTATGAGTTGGCACGAGGGGTGGGGTAGCCTATTCGTTGATGGGTCGTTGGCCTCTCCATGTGGGTGAGGGGGGGGGGGATTTGGTGGTGACTGGTGTCGCCCTCTCTATATAATTTGCGAGGCGGCTAACTATGATTTGGCCCGAGGGGTGTATAGTACCTAGAAGTGGAGGATGGGAGTTGGCCTCGTGGACCGCTAGAATTAAGGGGCAGGGAAATAACTAGCATGGCCGTGCTGAAAAAGAAAACGTGCAAATCAACATACCTGTAGAAAATTGAACACTGGTTCTGTGTAAGAGAATTCAGGTGTCTTTAAGTAGGGGGGGGGTTAGTTTAGGCGACCCGTCCGAGGGTATTCCGGCTCCTGGGTGTATGAGAATTTAGATAATGTACTCTAATGTGGAACATATACAAAAATATGAATAAATTGACGTAGTAAGAGTTCTGGGGGGGGATTGTAGCGAGCATCGTCCCCATAACGTACACAAAGCCACCGGTAGGCTATGCACTTTAACTGTAACCGTGATATATTATCATAAATCTTAACGTTCCTACTATAAATGCTGATATCTAATAACATATGTAAACAGCCATAAAATAAACATATATAATGTATTATATTCCCAAGCATTTCATATATGTGTAACCAGCGTACCTAATTTAACCAGTGTCCTAAAGAGCAGAATATGAATAAATAACAGCAAGATATGAAAGCGTAAGGTATTTGAGAGGGGAGTGTATGTTATAATGTAAGGTAGCACTCTGGCTGAACTAAGGGTCAGCCAGTGACGAGACATACCATGGCCCCCCTTTGAAAAATTTGAAAGATAGGTAGACCGGGGTTTTAACCCTGAAGCCTCCTATAAATGCCCCCCTTTGTGTTGCCAGTGGGAAACAGTGCCCTTACGATGTAAGGGTCTGGTTGAGGCCTGTTGGTCCCCTCCCCCCTCCATTTTAACCATTATAAATAACCCCCTTAATACTGGGTTTCGCCAGCAGCCGGGAACAGGGACTCCTAGCGGTAATGGAGTCTCTGCCCTGCACCCGGGCCAGCTGCTATCCCCAGTAGGAGCCCTGCTTACCGCCCCAAAAACGGTCCGTTGGGGGGAGAGGCCGGTCGGGCTGGTGGCTGGCGAGTGTCTGGTTCTGGGCCGGTGTTGCCAGGTTGAAGCCTGCAGTTCGGGCCGGGTTTGGAAAGCCGGAGAAATGGTGGGCCTGTGGAGCCGGCGGAAGTCCGCGTATGACATCAGAGGTGTGCGCCGCGTCTTGCCGGAAGTGACGTCACGAACCAGGAAGTCGGGAACAACGGAAACCGGCGAGTGTCAGCCTCCTGTTTGTCTAGACCAACGAAGGTAAGTAAGGGAAGGGGGGAGTCCCTTAAGTAGGTCTATAGCCCCTCCCACAACTTCAGGCCATGCCTTCCAATATATATATATATATAATGTATGTATGTATATATATGTATATGTGTATGTGTATATATATATATATATATATATATATATATATATATATATATATATATATATATATAATGTATGTATATATATATATATATATGTGTATGTGTATATATATATATATATATATACATATACACATTAATATTTTATATTAATAGCATATATATTATACAAAAATACACTTAAAAGTATAGTAATGTGTGTGTGTGTGTGTGTATGTATATATAGTCATACTAAGTGTATTTTTGTATTATATACCACATATATTATATAAAAAATACACTTAAATAAAATATAAAGTATTATATAGAATATATTGTGTGTAATTTTTTTTTTTACATTTTATTATCCTATATTTTAATTTTTTAAAACTTTTTTATTTTATTTTTACTTTTCACCAGCAGAATTTTTCACCTGTCAGTTCAGACAGTCCTCCTACTGACAGCCTGTGGACACCTATCAGCATTTGAGCTGTCAAATGGCCCCTGGGATACTAATTGGAGAGAGGACTGTCTGGGCTCAACCCACGTCGGTAAGTACATGGGAGGGAGAGGGAGGTTTTATTTCTATTTATTCAATTTATTTTTTACACTTGAACTGATTTTCGACCCCTCGGTATCTATAAGGCGTGAAACAGAAACTTGAGGAAGCCTGCCTGATGGCTTCCCGATGCTCACAATACCGCTGCGGGCTCCACTTGAAGCAACCTGGAAGTGATAAGCTCCGGGGGCGTCACGGTCGTCCGGGGCCACGGCAGTGGGGAAGAATGATACCTCAACCCGAGGCATGCTTTACCCGGCCACCATTAAAACACTGAAGCGATCATGATTGCTTCTAACACTCTAATTCTCCCTGGGCCATTATCAGGAATGCGTCTCGCGGTCATAGGATCACTTTTTGTGTCGGGGCCGTACCTGATACATCCATGGTCCTAAGGGGGTTAAACATGGATACCTTTGAGTCTGTGTTTGCTGTATACAACAACTGTGAAACACAACTTGGGAAAAATATACAAAGCGATAAAGCACTCATAAATAAAAAAAAAAAAAATATATATATATATATATATATATATATATATATGTGTGTATGTGTATATATATATATATTATGAAGGCATGGCCTGAAGTTGTGGGAGGGACTATAGAGATACTTAAGGGACTCCCCCCTTCCCTTACTTACCTTCGTTGCTCTGCACGAACAGGGTGATACTCGGCGGCATCCTTTCCTTCCGACTTCCTGTTACGTAACATCACTTCCGGTGAGACGCGGCGCGTTTCTCTATGTCACACGGTGAGTACTGCCGGCTCCACAGCCCGACCGGCTTCTCTCCGCACCAGCTCGTTGGGGCGGTAAGCATGGCATTTCCTACTGGGTAAACAGCTCGGCTGGCCCGGGTACAGGTACAGAGACTCCATTACCGTTAGGAGTCCCTGTTCCCGGCCGCCGGCTATACCCAGACTTAAGGGAGTAGGTTAATTGGGGTTTGGGGGGGGTCAAAATACACTGCACGGGCGAGAACAGGCCTCACAGACCCCTATATCGTAAGGGGTCCCTGTTCCCGCTGGCAACACACAGGGAAAGGGAGGAAGTAGCTGGGTCATCATTGTAAGACCCAGTCTGCCTGCCTTGCATAACTTAAGGGGGGCATGGTACGATTCTGTTGCTGGCTAACCCTTAGTTCAGCCTTAATGAATACAATACATACACTTCCCAATTCAAATGCTTTTATTTTCAATACTTCTGTTGTTTATCTATACATTTACTGCTAGTAGAACTCTGGTTAAACATATATATTGTAGGATATGCTTGACAAACATGGTAGTTATATAGTGTATGTTTTACTTACAGCTGATTCGATATGTTATGAGATCTGCATTAATAGTAGCAAACGTTAGAGTCTTAAGATAATTAACCACGGTTAAGGTTAAAGTACATTGGCTACTGGGGGCATTGTGTCTGTTGTGGGGACAGTACTCTCTGCAGTCACCCCCGAAGCACTTACTACTTCAGTTATACAATCATAGTTAGTTAGTTACATAGCTGAAAAGAGACTTGCGTCCATCAAGTTCAGCCTACCTCACATTTGTTTTTTGCTGTTGATCCAAAAGAAGGCAAAAAAACCCAGTTTGAAGCACAATTTTGCAACAAACTAGGACAAAAATTCCTTCTTGACCCCAGAATGGCAGTCAGATTTATCCTTGGATCAAGCAGTTATTACCCTACATTGAAAGATTATATCCTTGAATATTCTGTTCTTGCAAGTATGCATCTAGTAGCCGTTTGAACATCTGTATGGACTCTGATAAAACCACTTCCTCAGGCAGAGAATTCCACATCCTGATTGTTCTTACAGTAAAAAAACCTTTCCTTTGCCTTAGACGAAATCTTCTTTCTTCCAGTCTAAACTCATGGCCTCGTGTCCTATGTAAAGTCCGGTTTGTGAATAGATTTCCACACAATGGTTTGTATTGGCCACGAATATATTTGTATAATGTTATCATATCCCCTCTCAGGCGACGTTTTTCTAAACTAAATAGGTTTAAATTTGTTAACCTTTCTTCATAGCCGATATGTTCCATTCCTTTTATTAATTTTGTAGCCCGCCTCTGCACTTTTTCTAGTGCCATAATATCCTTCTTTAGAACAGGTGCCCAAAATTGCACAGCATATTCAATATGGGGTCTTACCAGTGATTTATAAAGAGGCAAAATGATATTCTTGTCCCGAGAATGAATGCCCTTTTTCATGCATGACAATACCTTACTGGCCTTGGTCACTGCTGATTGACATTGCACATTGTTGCATAGTTTGTTGTCTATAACAATTCCCAAGTCCTTTTCATGTGTTGTTATCCCTAATTAGCTTCCATTAAGGGTATACATTGCTTGTGTATTCTTTACGCCGAAGTGCATAACTTTGCATTTTTCAACATTAAATTTCATCTGCCATTTGAGTGCCCAGTCCCCCAGTCTATCTAAGTCCCTCTGCAGCAAAGTAATATCTTGCTCACATTGTATTGTTTTACAAAGTTTTGTGTCATCTGCAAACACTGAAACATGACTTTCAATGCGGTCTTCAAGATCATTTATAAACATGTTAAATAGAAGGGGTCCCAGAACAGACCCCTGAGGGACACCACTTGCCACCTCTGTCCAGCTTGAAAATTTACCATTAATGACAACTCTTTGTACTCTGTTTTTAAGCCAATGTTCTACCCAAGAACAAGCATTTTCATCTAGACTGATTTCCTTGAGTTTGAACACTAATCTATTGTGTTGAACTGTATCAAATGCCTTGGCAAAATCCAAATAGATCACATCCACGCCAACACCCTGATCTATACTTCTACTTACTTCTTCGTAGAACGCAATCAAGTTAGTTTGACATGACCTGTGCTTCATAAAACCATGACCTGTGCTTCATAAAACCTGTGCTTCATAAAACTTATGTATATGTCCTACAAGAGTACATTATCTGAATTCTCATACCCCCAGGAACCCCGAATACCCTCGGACGGGTCACCTAAGCTAACCCCCCTACTCAAGAGACCTCTGATTTCTCTTATACAGAAGCCAGTGCTCACTTTTTATGCAGGTATGTTGGTTTCACATTATTTTCCCTGTCCCTTAGTCATAGTGGTCCGCGAGGCCAACTCCCATCCTCCACTTCGAGGTACTATACGCCCCTCGGGCCAAATCATAGTTAGCCGCCTTGCAAATTATATAGAAAGGGCGACACCAGTCACCGCCAAATACCCATCCCCCCCCACACGCATGGAGAGGCCAACGTCCCATCACCGGTATAGGTTACCACGCCCCTCGCGCCAACTCATAGATAGAGCCTCACTAGCCACTTGGAACTAGTAGGGCCTCACCTGTCACAAACCTAGAATAATCTTTCGCCATCTGGCACTAGCTAGCCACCCGTCAACTCCCAACCCTGGTTACCAACATGTCTATTATATATTTTCAGTATGTCCCTACTCCCAGACGATGGTGAGGATATGTCAATCCCTAGCACCCCTGCTAGGTCACTTATTCCGACCCACAAGGGAAGTCCCTCGTCCATCAGATCATGGACTATCCCCCGCATCACTACAGAATTACGTAAACTCAGTATTCTCTTCCCAGCTACTGCCAGGAAAGCAGAACTGTTCAAATTGCTAAGAACCAATACCGTTAATACAGAGGCAGGGGAAGGCACAAACAGCTCTCAAGTTTCGACTCTCCATGCTATGGTTGCCTCCCTAATCTCTTCTATGGGGAAGGTCAACGACAGACTGGAGAGGCTGGAAGCCCGTAGCTTCCCCACACAGCCTCCTGGCCCTCTCTCCAAATTAATCCCAGCCATACCCACAGCAATAACGGGTAATTCCATATCCACCAAGGCAGCCCCCCACGTTATTAATCCTGCCCACATGGTTCCAGCAAATCTTAAAAAGGACATCCTGGAAGGCAAGGACGTTAACTTAGTCTCACTGCTCATTGCCTCCCAGGATATCGTGGAAAATCGGTCTTACGACTACGGGGACATCTCAGTGGTTTTAAAAGCCAGAGACCCCAGTCTCAGTAACAAACTCTCCATTCCTGATTTTGTTCTGGCCTTCGGTATCTCTAGAGATATTCTATGCACAGCTCATCCCCATAGGAGGGAGGAACTCGATCTATATATGCATAAGCTGGTGGTCCTTGGTAATAAATATGGTGGCTATACTTTTTACGACAACCACAAGTCCCTTTCATCAAAAGTGTTTGCCACGTTGTCTCAGTACGGCATCCAGATGGATTGGAGCCAACTGGACAATGAACTGTTCCTCAGACATTTCGCGGGGCTTAGGACACCAGCTTGTGCCATATGTACATCACCCGCTCACGCAGCCAATTTCTGCCCGCTCTGTCTGGACAGCGCTCCCGGCTCATCCTTACAGTATCCCCCAAAGGCTGAGAAACAGACTAGAGACAAACTGGGTCGTCCAGTAGTGTGTATCTAGGCAAATCTCAGATTTGCAATAATTTCAATGTGGGCTCCTGCGGTTACAGCGCCTGCCGCTTACTACATGTGTGCTCGCATTGTTTCAGGGCACATGCGAAATCCATGTGCCCTAATAAAATGTACCAGAAACCTTATACGTCTCCGGTGAACATTCCTTTACTCGCAAGTATGATGTCCACTCACCCCTCCACACACCTCGTTGAATTGTTATGTATAGGCCTCACCCAGGATTTTCACACAGGGCTCATTTACATGCCAATTGGGGTTATAGTGTCACAATTTACAGTCTGCCACTAACCACACTATGGCAGTCACCACATTGTTACAACTTGAAGTGGATCAGGGATTTGTCATGGGGCCTTTTGTTAACCCCCCTTTTCCAGCTGGAGAACTAACCCTATTGGGCTGGTTTCCAGCAAAAATTCAGAGAAACTGAGACTCATCATTGACTTATCCGCACCCCACTCCTCAGTCATCCCCAGCCTAAACTCATTGATTCCATCCGAAGAATTTTCCGTTCCAATACTCCACGATTGATGACGCTATTGCAGCTATCAGATCTGCAGGGTTGGGGGCTTGGGTCAGCAAGACAGATATTGTAAATGCTTTTAAATTATTACCTATTCAGTCCTCTTTGTGGCACCTGCATGGCGTTAAGTGGCAAGAAGCCTACTACTTCTTTACAAAGCTCACTTTCGGGGCCAAGAGTAGTCCAAGGATTTGACACGTTCGCAGAAGTCTTGTGTTGGCTCCTCTTAAATACCTGCAGATGCCCAAATGTGATACATTACTTAAATGATTTTCTCTTCATCGAATCCAATTCCACCCTCCCACGTAGTCTAGACAAAGCAACCAAACTATTCACCTCCCTTGGTGTCCCCGTGTCACCCACTAAAACCGAAGGACCGGACACAATTATAAACTTTCTTGGTATTCTGCTGGATTCATCAACAATGATGGCCAGCCTCCCTAGAGGTAAGATCATTCACATCCTACACGACATTAACCACTACATGCACAGGGGGTCTTGCAATCGTAAAGAACTACAATCACTTTTGGGTTCACTAAATTTCGTCATGCGCATTATCTCCCAGGGCAGGGCTTTCATTCCTAGGCTCCTCGTCCTGTTCCCCACTTTCTCCAATGACTATGTCCACATATCCTTGGACTGTCCTGTGACCGCTGACCTCCAGATGTGGTACAAATTCCTCTCGGACTGGAATGGGAGGAGCATGTTCCTCCCGCAGATTGATTCACAGTCACCGGTCATTTGGACAGACGCGGCATCATCCGCGGGATATGCGGCCATTTTCGGCACAGAATGGCTCTGGGGGACCTGGCCTACAGAAACACAGGACATTGAGGGTTTTCACACTAACTCAGCCCTTTTTGAAGTATACCCGATATTTGCTGCAGCAGTCACTTGGTGTAGGTTGTGGAAAGGTCAGTCCTTACGCTGCTTTTCTGACAACCTGGCAATATGCCACATTATCAATAAGGGTCGCTCTTCCTCCTTGGTGATTATGAGTTTCCTTAGGAAACTGACATGGCTGGTGGCTACCCATCAGTTCCACATTGTATGCTCTCACGTTCCCGGCATATACAACACGGCAGCTGACCAACTCTCTCGCTTTCAGACTGTCCCTACCCTCGGCAGCTTGGGTAGCAACCCCAGCTCCAACTTTCCAAGATCTTATCATGGAGTAGACGAACTACTTCAGCACAGCCACGTTCTCACCAAATTAGCCTTATCAGCATACGAATGGTGTCATTAAAACTGCCATTTATCTAGCGTTTTATGGGTTTCTTAGACCAAGAGAATTCACCGTTAGTGGCCAGCACCATAGCCAAGGGTACCTCCTCCCCTCCTACCTCAGGAAACACACAGACTACTACGTCTTGACCCTACCTAAGACCAAAACTAGTCAGATGGGGGAACCGGTTCACATAACCTACTACCCCACAGGGAACAATTGGTGTCCGGTGAAATTACTCGACACTTTCTTAGCTACAACATCAACATGCACCACAAAACCACTACTAATGCTACACGATGCAATTCTAACCACGGCAAAATTCATGCTTTATGTCCGCATGCTTATCACCAGACTTGATCTTAATCCTAGCAACTACTCAGGGCACTCATTCAGAATAGAAGCAGCCTCCACGGCATCTAGCCAAGACATTCCAGCCCACGTAATTAAGACACTGGGTCGCTGGAAGTCCTCGGCTTACACCACGTACATCCCAAACCCAGTCCAAGAGATTAGGAGGGCTTTCAAAGGTTTAAAAATATCAGGAAGTATTACCTTACTGAGAGGGTAGTGGATGCATGGAATAGCCTTCCAGCTAAAAAGTAAAGGAGTTTCAGCATGCTTGGGATAGGCATAAGGCTATCCTAACTATAAGATAAGGCTAGGGATTAATGAAAGTATTTAGAAAAGTGGGCAGACTAGATGGGCCGAATGGTTCTTATCTGCCATCACATTCTCTGTTTCTATGTTTCTATGTTCATTAAGATGTCTATTTAAATATGTAATGATATACTACGTTTTCTGAATAAATGCTATCTTTGATTTATCTCTTTTTGTCCACTTTATTTACTGGCCTACAGCATACATCGGTTTCGGCACACCTCAACCGACTATTTCCTTTTTATTTTATTTCCTCTTCGCCAGCGTATTTCATATCCAATGAGAATGCCCCGAACACAAATTTTATATATATGTGTGTTTTTCCCAATTTATTAAAAAAAAAAAAAAAAAAATCGCTCAATAATACTTTAAAATTTACTTGGAATACAGTGCATGGTGAGGGTTTGCCACTCCCCACCCAAACGCCACTGCATGGTCCAATAAAATGCTTCTCATAATGTGCATGTGCATACTCTGAGCCAGAGAAGGAGAGGATGAAAACTGGGAGGGAGGGAAATGTAAAAAAAACATTATCTATAGGGAGGCAGGGACAGCAGGTGGACTTACATGTAGCGGTTACCCCGGGAAGCAGAGGGGTTTCCACCGCTGGAGGGTTTCCTTTTCCCGACCAGTGAGGAGGATTCTCAGCATCTAGTCGTGATCCAAGTTAAGAAGCTTTTACAAGAGCTAGTGTGAATAGCTGTATAGCGGTTTCCCCCAATAAGAGACAAGAGGGTGAGGGTGAAGAAGTACTGAGGTTTAATGGCAGATACTCTCCTTTTATGCAGTCTTCCCATGCAAGGGAGACACCCACAGACAATTACACATTGACCAATCAAACAATGGTTACAACCCACATATCCCCTCCCCTCTGCTTGGGAGATAATTGAGTTACTTACTGTATCTACTCAATTATCTCCAAGCTGAAGAATCATACTTTTTTATACATTCTTGATTTTACATTTTATACAAATAATACTTATAATGTTATAATCAGTATAACGTGGGGAACAATATATGTAAAAATCACATGAATCCGTCCAGGGGTTCGGGAGAAAGATAAAAGTTTCTTTGGACCGACCGCACGTCTGTTTTATGCCCACAACAGTTCCACAGATTCAGGCTGAGCGGTCAGTCTATTTTCCCATTCGGATAAAGTTCAAATTGCACAAACGGATCGGTTTGTGCTTAGTCTCTTTAGAAGCGGCGTGTTCGGAAGTTTATTCTGGCGAAAGAGCACTCTGTTCATATGAGTTTAGCCGAACACACAAAAGATGGAAGTTTCAGCGGTGTTCGTGGAAACGAGTAGCCGAAAATGGTTCCACGCGTTTGACGACAAAACACCGCTGAGTGTGTTCAACTAAACAAAATGGCCGCCACCACGTGTTCGTGCAAATGGATTTGGATTTCGAACGGCTTTTGCTGATAGCATCCATTATAGTCAATTTAGATGAAGGTTTTTAAACAAATGACTTGTTTACAATATTACAGATCCAACCAAAAAAACAGGTGTATCTGTTACATAGCTCCCTCTTTGTGGAACACTCCACCAGACCTGGTTTTATCCTTTTCAGGTCAACTGGAGGCTGTCTGGATGACAGATTATGGGCTGAGTTCAGTCTGGCGGGACAGCCTATCCTCGTTACCATTTTGTTTCCTGTTGTGGTATTGGATGTTAAAATTATAGGGCTGTAGGGCTAGGCTCCAACTTAATAATCGTCCGTTGTCTCCGGGTCACTCTGTTTAACCAAACCAGGGGGTTGTGGTTTGTGACTAAGGTTAATTCTTGCCCATACAAATAGGGGATGAGTTTTTTTTCAGCGCCCAAACCAAAGCCAAACATTCCTTTTCAACTGCCTCATAGCTCACTTCCTGGGGCAATAGTTTACAGCTGATGTAAGCGACCGGGAGTTCTCCTCCATCCTCTCCCACTTGGCTTAGAACTCCCCCCAGTCTGAACATGGAAGCGTCTGTGTGGACGAGAAAATGTTTGTTATGGACTGGGGCAGGTAACACAGGAGCATCTTTCAAGGCTTGAAAAGCAGATTCACAGGCGGGACACCTGTCTGGGAAGGTTCTTATCGTAAAATCAGTCAGGGGCTTAGCTAAGGCCCTGTAGTCTGGTACAAACCGTCTGTAATACCCTGCTGCCCCCAGGAAGGCCAGGGCTTGAGTCTTGGTCCGGGGTGTAGGCCAGTTAGCGACGGCTTCTATCTTGGCATGCTCTGACCGCTGTTGCTTACACCCGACCTGATGGCCCAAATACTGGACTTCCACCATGCCTATATGGCATTTGTCTGGCTTCAGAGTCAGGCTAGCGGCCCGAATCTGATCCAGCACTGCCCCCACATTTCTCAAGTGCTCCTCCCAGGACTCGTTATAGACCACAATGTCATCCAGGTACGCACAGGCGAAATCCTGGAAGCCATCAAGGAGTCTATCCACCAAACGGAACGTGGCTGGGGCATTTTTCATCTCGAATGGCATGACCCTAAATTGGTACAAGCCAAACGGGGTGAAAAAGGCTGACTTGTGGATATCCTCCTCAGCCAGGAGGATCTGCCAGTACCCCTTACAGAGGTCGATGGTGGTCAGATATCGTCCCCTGGCGATGCGATCCAATAACTCATCCACTTGGGGCATGGGGTAGGCATCTGTCACAGTTTTCTCATTTAGCCACCGATAGTCCACGCAGAACCGAGTAGTCCCATCCTTCTTTGGTACTAGGACTACTGGCAATGCCCAGGGACTATCGGAAGGCTCAATGACTCTTAACCTCAACATTTCCTGGATCTCTTCCCTCATACCAGCTCTGATGGCTAAGTGGAGTCTGTCCTGGGGTTTCCACCCTATGGGTGGCTAGGGTGGTGAACCCTGGTTCTTGGGAGAACATGTGGTTTTTACTGGCTATTACGCAGTGTATCTGTTCCCTCTCAGTGGCAGTCAGTCGGTCCCCTAGCTTTATCTGACTAAGGGGATTAGTCTGGGGCTGTCTACTCGAGGTCAGGTAACGGTAAGCTGTCTGGGTCGTCAGTGGTTGGGGTGCAGACAGCAGTTGTGTCCATATTAATGTGGAATGCTTTGCGTATCCTCTCATCCTTGTTGCTGGCAATTACATAGGTGGTATCGCAGAGTTGGTCTACCACCGTGTAAGGGCCCTGCCAGGCTGCTTTTAATTTATCACTTTTGGTCGGTTTCAGCACTAAAACCTTCTGTTCCACCTGAAACATCGGCTGGTGAGCACCCTGAATGTACCATACCTTGTGCCGCTCCTGGGCTGCCTGGAGGTTTTCTTTAACCATCCGTGCTAGCTGTTCCTTCCCTTCCCGGAACTGCACCACATATGATACGATGGGGGCTCCCTCTTTGGTGGTTCCTTCCCAGTGCTCCCTAATGAGGTCCAGGGATCCTCGCACCCTTCACCCATATAGTAGCTCAAAAGGAGAGAACCCTGTGGATTCCTGCGGCACCTCTCTGTACGCAAACAGGAGGTGAGGCAGGAACTGTTCCCAGTCACGGTATTCGCTTGTGAACATTTTCAACATTTGTTTGAGCGTACCATTGAAATGCTCACAGAGGCCGTCGGTTTTGGGGTGGTATGGGGAGCGAAGTAGGGACTTGATTTGGCAGACTTTCCACAATTGATGAGTCAGTTCAGCTGTGAACTGGCTCCCTTGGTCGGATAGGATTTCCCTCAGAAGCCCACCCTAGCGACTATCCCGATCGGGCATTGGCCGCCTGAATACTGGACAGGGTGACAGCTTCGGGATAGCGGGTGGCATAGTCCACCACGGTAAGGATAAATCTCCTTAGGGTGATTCCCCCCCTTTTAACCCACCCTCTGGCAAACATCGCAGGTCCGGCAATAATGTCGCACATCTGTGGAGACTCCCGGCCAAAAGAAGTGCTGAGTTACTCGGTGAGATGTGCGAGATATCCCCAAATGTCCGGCTAAGGGGATGTCGTGCCCTATTCGAAGAAGTTCCCCTCGGTACTTCCTGGGAACTACCAACTGGTACCTCTGCGAATGGGCCGCCCCAGGGTGACGGTTGTCTGATACCCGGTAAAACTTGTCCTTCTCCCATACATATTTTTCCTCCTCTGAACCTGGCTGACCTGATGTTGTTTTGGTCCATTTCGATCAGTTCAGCTATTAATTCCCATCTCAGTCTGTTGCTAGCTGAACACCCACGGCTCTCCAGCAAATCCTTCAATTTTGGCTGTTTCAGTTTCTCATACTCCATAGATGTAGCACCTCCTCTGGGAAGATAGGACCATGCAGCCGGTGCCACCAATGTAACGTTACCCGGGGTAGCAGAGGGGTTTTCACCGCTGGAGGGTGTCCTTTTCCCGATCAGTGAAGAGATTCTCAGCGTCTCCAAGTGAAGAAGCTCTAACAAGAGCTAGTGTGAATAGCTGTATAGCGGTTACCCCCAATAAGAGACAAGACTCTAGATTGAGGGTGAAGAAGAACTGAGGTTTCATGGCAGATACTCTCCTTTTATGCAGTCTTCCCATGCAAGGGAGACACCCACAGACAATTATACATTGACCAATCAAACAATGGTTTATAATCAGTATAACATGGGGAACAACATATGTAAAAATCACATGAATTCGTCCAGGTGTTTGGGAGAAAGATAAGTCTCTTTGGACCGACCGCACCGCAACTGTTTTGTATGCCTAAAACAGTTCCACAGATTCAGGCTGAGTGGTCGGTCTATTTTCCCATTCGGATAAAGTTCAAATTGCACGAACGGATCGGTTCATGCTTAGTCTCTTTAGAAGCAGCTTGTTCGGGAGTTTATTCTGGCGAAAGAGCGCTCTGTTCATGAGTTTAGCCGAACACACGGAAGATGGAAGTTTCAGCAGTGTTCGTGGAAAAGAGTAGCTGAAAATGGTTCCACGCGTTTGATGAAAAAACACCACTGAGTGCGTTCGACTAAACAAAATGGCCGCCGACACGTGTTCGTGCAAACGAATTCGGATTTCGAATGGTTTTTGCTGATAGCATCCATTATAGTCAATTTAGATGAAGGTTTTTAAATGAATGACTTGTTCACAATATTACAGATCCAACTAAAAAAACAGGGGGATCTGTTACATTACATTAAATCAGGGAGGGAGTGTGCAGTGCATGCTGATGGTGGACATATAATTTGCACAGAACTGTAATTTGACAGTCTGGAGGTCTGGACTGCCAATGCCATTAGCTGGGGTGTAACTAGCCCCCAGCACAAGAGTGGAAATGTTTCTGTATGTGTAGCGTTTCAAGCAGAGACGCTGCACACACAGACTCCTAAAAGCAGATGTGGTCATAGTGGCTAGCGTAACACTTTACGTAAACATGTTACTAGTTACTAGCATAGCATTGGGTATTCCAGACACTTTTGAAAAAGGAAACAGGCTATTTATGAACTCAGAATTTTATGGCATTTCTAAGCACACAAATAAAACTTCTGAACACCTTAGCTAGAGTCTTGGGAGGTTATCCTAATCAGTTTCACATGATACATTTGAAGTCTTTTCACATGTCTGCATCATCAGGAATTTGTTTATTTTAGCAGTATATTTTTATCTGTGCTTCTTTCTAACAGTACACCTCAGCATAGCAATCTTTAGCATCCCAAAAGGCACTGTTGATATATTAAGAGGATCATAAATGATGGGCAATTTCATATTGACATATAACATATTGTCACGGATGGCAGTCCGAAGACTGGGACCCCTGTATGCCTGATGATGATGATAGTCCATTTCCACGCTGAGATTCCTATCAGGGCCTGGTGTTGGTTAGCCACATACCAGGGCCCTGATGCAGCTTCTGCAGATCCCAGGTGCTAGATATGCAGACCTTTCCAGGATATGGATAGGGAGGCTCTGTAGATTAAATGTACCCAGTACTAGAAACCATGCAAGACTATAACAGGCACCAAACAGAAAACAAGGCAAGACTAGAAGAACCCAGAACCGGAGCAGGACAGAAAGCAGAACCCAGAACATGTACACTATACATGAGGGAAACATGGACAGGACTGAACATGAACTGGGAATACAAGACAAAATAAGACGAGATATAAGGCAAAACAAGAGGAAATATAACTAAGTAATATATATGTAATAAACATTAAAGATTTAGACATGCATAAATGGCCAAGATGTATGCAGCCCACCACTGCGCCAAAGTACTCCAATTACAGTGGGTCCTAACTGCCTAGATATGCATGACTAAATAAACAACAATAAAACACACACAATACTTACCTGTAAAGAAAGGAGCAGTGAAATTGAGACCACTGCTTGCAGGAACAGACCGGTATGGCAACAAAAATTAAAAGGAATCCAGGAGACTGGAAATTCCGGGAACAGAATAAGGGAATTAACCCAGAAAACCAGCATAAAGAAAACCAGACATAGAATAGAAAACCAGAAAAACCAAGAAAAACTAAACAAGAATTGTAAACCGTGTACTGGATATCAGTAGCCAAGACAGAAATGATCCGTAACAGGAGCAGGATGTGACACACATAATCTCTACTTACATGAAGGTTGCAGTTCAGATGTACTTTTCATATAAGATGGTGATGCATTGAAAACAAATAGCAGGCACAGGTTAATACACAAACATTGCAATAGTTAAAACAGGCAAAGAGAGTAAGAGCTAAATAACAAATGGGGGAAGCAACCCTATAAGGGAATCCCTCAAGAACCCTTACAAAACAAGAGAAAGAAATATAGGAGATAAGGGCTGCGCCAGAGGGACTTATTATAAAAAAAGTCCCAATAAAGAGTCTTTTCTAAAATGCTCTTATTGGGATCACAGAGTCGATAAGGTGCTTGATCAGGATCAATAAGCGGGGATTGTACCGCTGTACGCCTTTCACACTAGTGCTAGCTATAGCTCTTGTACATGTGAGTTTTATACCAGTTTTTTATATTCATTTTGGTTTATTACTGGACATATTGTACTATTTGGTTCTCTATTTGTTTTTATCTCTTGCATATGAGTGGATCCACACGGATGAGGACAGCGAGGACATTTTTCCTATTCAAGCACCTTATAGACTGTGATCCCAATAAGACCATTTTAGAGAAGACTCTTTTTATTTGGACTATTTTTTATTACTGTTTGATAACAAGTCCCTCTGGTGCAGCCCTTATCTCCTATATTTCATTCTAATATTTAAGCCCTTCAGGACCGGACTGTTTTGATCATGTTGTACGTTAAGGATCAGGGCTGTTCTAACACTTTTGTGGTGTTTGTGTTTAGCTGTAATTTGTCTCTCTCTTATTTACTGTTCCCATACAAATTATATATATATATATATATATATATATATATATATATATATAATTTTTTTTTTCAGGAAACAAATTACTTTCTTTACATACCATTATTTCTATCATGCCATATAATTTAATTTAAAAATAATAAAAAATCGTGAAAAATGAAGAAAAAAAAATATATTTTTACTTAAAATATTTTACTCAGCTACAAAAGCTAATGGGAAAAAAAAACCTACTAGATTAAAAATGTTGTTCTGAGTTTAAAAACACCCAGTGTTTACATGCTTTTTTTTGTAAGTTATAGGACTATAAGTACAAGTAGGACATTTTCAAAATATACATTTTTTTTTTTAGTCATAAATCTCTGAAAAACACCCTTGATGTACATGTTTTAGTAAAGTAGGCAACCCAGGATATTCATCTAAGGATATTTTGACACTTTCTATGCAGCCATTTTACCTCCAATCTTTGCAAAACTTATTTTTTTCACTTTACAATTCAGGTATAAATTCACAGATCTTGTTATGTGTTGCTGCCAAAATACACACATGTGTTCAGCAACAACTTCTCAGTACAGAGTACTCCTGTATAGGCTTTTCGATTTGTTTGGGGGCTAAAAGGCCACATTTGGCAGGTGCGCACATCCGTTTTCCGAATTGGAATTTTGACATGTAGTCAACCTGCACCCATGTCCTATTTGGGACATTTATGAAGCCGGCCAATATATTTTACCCCCATCAAACCATATTTTTGAAAAGTAGACAACCAAGGGTATTTAAAATGGTGGTATTTTAACACTTTTCATGCACTGAATTTTCCACCAGCCTTTGTCAAACTTTTGGGTAGTTTTTTATTTTTATTTTTTTGTTTATTTCACATACATTGTACTTCAGGCATGAATTAACAGATCATGTTATGTGTCAATGCCAAACACCCCAATATGTGTTCAGCAATATCTCCTGAGTACAGTGATACCACCCAGGCATAGGCTTGTCGGGTTGTTTGGGGGCTAAAAGGCCACATTTGGCAGGTGCGCATATCCGTTTTCCAACTTGGAATTTTGACATGTAGTCAACCTGCACCCATATCCTATTTGGGACATTATTGTAGCTGGCCAATGTATTTTACTCCCATCAAACCATATATTTTTGAAAAGTAGACAACCAAGGGTATTTTAAATGGCAGTATTCAAACACTTTTCATGCACTGAATTCTACCACCAGCCTTTGTCAAACTTTTGGGTAGTAATAGTATTGGTTTTTCTTTCACACAAATTGTACTTTAGGCATGAATTAACAGATCCTGTTATGTATCACAGCCAACATGTATTCAGCAACATCTCCTGAAATACAGTGATACCACCCATGCATAGGTTTGCTGGGTTGTTTGGGGGCTAAAAGGCCACGATCGAGACTTGTGCATTTTAGTTTTTCAACTTGATATATAGGTATGCTTGGCCTATCTTCAGTTTGGCATATTTTTGCATCCCCCAGTTAATGTTACCATCATGAAAGTGTATATTTTTATAAAGTAGACATGCCAGGGTATTGTATATGGGGTGTTTTAACTTCCCCCAACCATTATGCTAAAAAATATTAGAGAACGTGCATGGTGGTAATTTTTGAATTCTGCTTCTTTATTTTAGCCAGCTGGTTATATGTTATTGCCAGAAAACAACCCAGTTTGTTTTCTGCAAAGTCCCCTGAGTACACCTATGCCCCCATGCATTGGTTTACCACAATTTTACAGTAACACATTTTAGACTTGCCCATTTTGGCTGAATATAGTTTGCTTGCTTTGCTATGCACATGTTGAGTGTGGTGCATTTTTACATCCCCAAGTTGAATTTATGGTTTGAAAGTATATATTTTTATAAAGTAGACAACCAAGGTTATAAACGATGGGGTGTTTTGACTTCTTTCCCCCAACCATTTTGCCACAAAAACTCGGAGAATTCAATTTTTTTATGCACACATTGCTTTTAGATTTTGGCCAGCCGGTTATGTTACTGCCAGAAAACTTTTTAACTTTTTTAACCAAATGTGCAGGTATCAAATGCACCATTTAGAGGCAATCTCTAAACCAACTCCTGCAAAAAGAATCTAACTGGAGATTTGGAGGAAGGAAACTGACTAACATTTGCCACTTTCAAAAGAAACAAAAAAAATAATAATCAGGTATGTTCTGTATGGTAGAGCTTAAAACATGTCCCAATACACAGTCCAGGTTTTGAAGGGCAATCGGGACAGTGTCTGTCCTCTTTCCTTTTTTAATAACAGACCCGGCAATGTTTCTGGGGATTTTTTTTTTTTGCAGTTGAGGTATCTTGAAAATAAAATGTGTAACACCAATTCTGGACTCCTCTGGAACCATTGTTGGAACTTGACCATCTCCATAAATGATTGTGGAAATCAGCTGAAATTGGAGAAAGGTGTTTTTTCCAGGATTCATTTAAAAAAAAAAAATGAATTGTGGGTTGTTACTTGCATCAGATAGCCACCTTTTTATACCAGGCTTTTGTTTTTCTTAAAATAACATATACTCTGCCTCAGACAGTGACGTCTGACATGCTTTTGTCATGGATGGTGGTTAGCATGTTAACATCCATCCTGTCCTTAACTTTTATTGCGAGCACTTCAGCTTTGCACAGAGCTTTACATTCACCTTTTTTTTTTCTTTTTTTTTTGGCCTCTATGATGGGTCTGTGGAAATATTTGGGATTTTTTTCTCACAGTGCCAGTGTCTGCAAACCATAAAAAGTTTTAAACAAACGGACACTGCTATAAAATTTTTCCACATAATGGTGGTAACCTTTATTGAACAAGGGGATCAGTAGGTCCCAAACAACTTCCCACTTGTCCCCAGAGAGTCAGGACAGCCAGGAGGGTCCAGTTGACCAACTTTCCCTTCATATACACGAAAGGCAAATGTATTGCCACTTTCGCTCTTGCACAGTTTGTAGAATTTTACACCATACCTAGAGCACTTTGAGGGGATGTATTGTTTGAATCCTAATCTCAATTAATATTTCATTAAGGATTCATCAATGGATACATTTTGTTGGGGAGTATAAACTTCAGAAAATTGGTGCTGAAGATGGACTTCGAGTGGGCGTATTTTATGAAGCCTATCATATTGGGGGTGATCTCTGGCGTGACAGAGGGTATTGTCATTAAAATGTAAATATCTCAGCAGCAACTCATATCTTGCTCCAGACACGGTTTGGGAGAACCACTGGACTAGAACATATGGGGTTGGTGCTTCAGTAAGTGCAAATTAATGGCTTCTTTATAATCCCCATGAGCATTGTAAGATCCCAGAATTTTTTAAGTTCAGGGGCATCTGTGGGATGCAAAGCATGCACCCTGACTGCAAAGCTACTTCAGTTGGTATCAATACATTTGGCAGCATAGAAATTCGTCTCAGAAGCAATCTCCTCCCATATGGTATCCCATAAAAATAGCTCCATAAAATGCATAGGGGAGAAGTCATCAACATTAACATTAATGCCTGTGTTGGTACTAAAAGGGGGTGATGTTGGGCTCAGCTAACTGTGGAGGTACCCAGTCCTCCTCCACATTCGGCGTAGCAGGGAAAGCACAGCTTCTTTTTGCAGCCGGCTCACATACAGTTGACATGTCACTAGAAGTGTATGAAAACTGATATGGGTCAAAATAGGACGCAGTGTCAGTGGCATCAGAGTCTGACAACAAGAAGGCATATGCCTCCTCCAAGCTGTACAGAATTTCTTTATTTTTTTTTTTTTATTTTTTTACTCAAACAGACTAAAACCGATAAAAACAGATTAAAACAGACTAAATGAAACTAAAACTTCCTTTAGCAGCAATCCCTAAACTAACGCCTGCAAAAAGAAATTAATGTAGATATGGGGGAAGGAATCTGACTGACTAAAACAGACTGACAGACTAAAACACAGCTTTTTAACACAAACTTAACCCTTAAGGGCAAAAGAAAAATACAGACAGTACAAATGCACTGCTATAACAGATTTCGCAGGGAAGCGGTTTAAAATGACATTTTTAAGTTTTGATACTTTTTAAAGGTTCTGGAACACTTCTGGCAATAAACTATTACATTTCTGTCTCTCTCACTCTCAAAATGCTACAGAAGAGAGAGGGGCAGAGATCACTGTGAAAGTGAGTGTTTGTAATACCCACTTTGACAGCAGCCAATTGTGAACGATCGTATGTCGCTCACACTGCGTAAATGGCTGTTACTATTTGCCAGGCATGCCTGGCAAATAGTAACTGCGGGATTTCAGACGCTCATTTTCCATTATGACGGTTCAGGACAGTCACTGGTCTTCAAGGGTATGTTTCCGATCACGGTCCTGAACTGTCAGCGGTCCTTAAGGGGTTAATGGTGGATTTCACAGTCCTAATATATGCTACTAACATAAAAGGGGGACATACTAAACAGAACATTGGGATGATGGGATGATTGCCTGCAATGTTCAGCACTATTACTAGGTGTCGGTATACTTTTTACACACATACATGGTAATGACATATCTAACTCAAAAAAATTTCTTTTCAGCTGTGCCTGATACTATGTTGCAAAAAGACATTGCAAAATGTTTAATTAGTCACTTGCTGATACTAATACTTCTAACTCTCTTCTTCGCCCTGCTTTGGCCACCCAACAAACTAATCTTTCAG